>JANAVB010000197.1:8320989-8495251 GCA_029216955.1 Iris pallida
AAGGGGCTGTATTTCGGGAGGATTATTGTCCGGTTTGGTGCCACTGAATTCGAGTCCACATTGACGCGGGACCCGTGCTTGTTTGGCCAGGCGTTCCACCTTGCAGAGTTGGAAGAGCGGCTTTGATTTTATCTACAGACTTGACCAAGGCCTACAGTATAGCCTCCAAAGTGCGATGCGTTGGCGATCGCTGGAACCACCTTGGTTGCTGTCCGTCATGAATACCGTCCTTACATGAGGAGTGATGGAAGGAACGGTGGAGGATGTGCCCTCCGAGTCGTACCATGCACCGAAAAGTCATCGGGGTAGGTGGGAATGTTCTCTTCGGGCTCGGACTCGGGAGGGAACGGTATCTCCAGCCTCGGAGCTTGCGTCTTAAGAGCCATGGATATCCTCGGGGACATCAGCGTCTGTTGTACCTGATGGAAGAGTTGTTTCCCCGGGCTCGGCTCCTTGAAACATCGGATTGTTGTGGATGTTCGGAGGAGTGCTACCCCCAGTTCCCACGACCCCCAGCGATGTGGATGATGAATTTCCCATTGCAGCAGATTTTGTCTTTGAACGGGTGTGTTGGAATATTCCGGTGGAGGACAGCCGTTTAGACGACGGTTTCTTGGCTGCAGTGGTTGATATCTTGGGGCTGAAGATGCTTGTCTTCTTTCTTCACTTCTCGGCGGGGATTTTCTGAGTAGAATTGCAGGAGACAACAGGAGGTGCCTCGTCTTCTGAGCTCGGATGCCGTAGTCTTTGGAAGACGGACGGCCGGTCTTCCATTGCTGCCGCGCTGTTGCAACAGCAGTTGACGATGATTTGGGTGCAGTGATGTCCAAGCGAGGACTCTTTGCACGCCGAGGCTCCTTTTCTTTCCTTACGCTTATGGAGGATCGCCTCACGCAGGTCAGAGGAACCATTTTGTCCTTTTGCCGCCGGGGGCTGGACTCGAGCGGTTCTATACAACTTCCCATCAGAGGCCCGTGTGAATCAACGGGACGCCCCGATAGTTAGAGGTTGGGACCTGCCTGGGCTTGGTGAGCCCGCGCTGCCCTAGACTTCCTCCTTTTAGCACTTGCGGGTGCGTAATAGAGGAGTCCAAGTTGAACACCACAGAGTCTGGCTTATCCAGAGAACCATCAGAGTCAGGACCGCATGAGAGACGGTCAAAGACTTATCGAGAGAGGCGTAGAACGGACGCTATGCGGCTAGAATTGGGTACCGTACAGGCTGTCTGCATGCGGTTGTCTTCTGCCGTTGGATGAGTTATTTTTATGCGGCTAGGAGTCACGACAGTGCAGGCTGGCCGCATGCGGTTGGCAATTATGGCCGCATGGGTTTTCTGCAAGCGATTGACTTTCTTAGCCGCATGACTTTCATCCATGTGGTTGGCAACTGTAGCCGCATAAGCTATGCGGCTGACAGGTTTGGCCGCATGAGTTTTCTCCATGCGGCTGGCGGATGTAGCCGCATGAGCTTTCTTCCTGCGGCTAATACCCTTATGTGGCTCGGATCTCATTGAGTTCCTCTTTGCCCCTGCAAGTCCAGCATCATAGTATTTTCTTCTGCCGGACTTGGAGACGGCAGAGTTGTCTACGGTCTGAAGTGGTGCCGCAGGAGAGTCCTTCTCGCCGTCTTGAGCAACAGAGGATATCCCATCGAGGGCTTGGGGAGGAGCAAATGATTTTGGCTTCCACTCTTTGCGAGCCTTCGTGCCGCAGGCGCGCTTCTGGACCAGGCCAGCACTTCCTTCGGAGAGAGCTCTTCAAACGCCTGTTGGTCGGAGCGGACGACCATCTTTTGTTGTGTGGGGCCAAGTTTGGCTGCATCCGATTGCGTCACCAACTCCTCAGCCGTGGAGAAGTTAGTCCCCAGCAGAGTCGCCATCGTGTTTGCCATTGATTGTAAAAGTACAGAACAGTTTTATGGGAGGACTGAACTTAGACTCACAATACAAACTCGCTTGTACAAAGAAAGCCTAGGGACGAAAACCTAGGTACAGCAGTCTAAGTACAATTGTTTATTTTAGATTCTGGGGGGTGACGGTAGAGGCTCGGGAAGGCGACGACAGCCCTGTCTTACTCCTTGGACGATCGGTATGCGGCCTTGGCTCCTTGTGAAAAGATGGTTGGCGTTGGTGAAGAAATGCTCTTCTTGCTCTCCTCCTGTTGCTCTTCCGGCTTCTCTCTCTCTCTGTTTCTTTTTGACTATTGGGGAGTCTCTCTGTATATGCGTATTTCTCTCTGATCTTGTCTCTTTTTTTACAAGAGAATGGCACCTTGCTATTTATGATAGTGGGATGTGATCATTAGGGTTGCCAATGATTAGCTCTTGGAGATGGCGGCGGGCCGTAGATTGGTCAATCTAGGCCAGTTTTAATTGTGACGAATCCGAGCCATCGAGTGTAGATTACACCGAATCCCATTAGCAATTAATGCTGATTGGAATAAATCTTCCTCATAATGATCTTCTGATGTCTGCGAATAAATTAAATTTATTTTTCTGCCACGTGTCCCAGATTATTGGGATTTGACCCAATCTTTGATGGCAGTAATTCTGAAAAATTAATCGGCTTAGGACACGTGTCCTAGGAACCACTGGGGAATCTGAACCATATGACGAGTGAGCCGCATATGCATAAAGTTAAGTCCACGTGTCAGGGCTGTCTGGGTAGTGGCCCTCCCTTGAGCCTTTGAACCACAGGGAGGTAATCATTGTGAGCCGCATAGGGATACATCCACCTGAGCCGCATGGAGATGATCCTCTTGAACCGCATGAGAAGTTTTTACTTGAGCCGCATGAGGCTTCCTGCCTGAGCCGCATAGGACGGATTTACTCTGAACCGCATAAGAAGTCTCGGCTCGAGCCGCATGAGGCTTTCTCGGCCTGAGCCGCATAGGACGGATTCATTCTGAACCGCATAAGAAGTTCTTTGCTCGAGCCGCATGAGGCTTTCTCGGCCTGAGCCGCATAGGACGGATTCACTCTGAACCGCATGAGAAGTGCTTTGCTCGAGCCGCATGAGGCTTTCTCGGCCTGAGCCGCATAGGACGGATTCATTCTGAACCGCATAAGAAGTGAGCCGCATAAGAATGCCCACGTGGCAAGGCCACGTAGCATTTTTATGGCTCTCGGGAGATTTGTGTCAGAGATCTCTTTTCTTTCCTAGAGATTCGTCATTATGACAGAGTCATAATTACTTCTTTCTGTGTCAAGGCTGTCACTTTTTCAGAGTTGTCAGCCGTCAAGCAATTAATGCGAGAGGTCAGAGGAGAGGGCTGTCCTGCCACGTGTCTTTCTGAGTCGTATGGGATGTCTTGGACCGCATAACCCCTTATGCCGCATGACTCTCCAAGCCGCATGGGCTTTCTGAGCTGCATGGGGTTCTTTGGCCGCATGAGTCATTTCTTTAGTATTTCCCATGCTTCTACAGCCGTCCCGCAGTGGAGCGCCGACCTCCGCATGACGAAATCCTTCGGGTGAGCGCTCTTCTTCCCGATTCCGTTCTCTCTCTCCACTCCCATCTTTTCTACTTACTTTCTTGACAGCAGAGTCATATTTATTATTATTATTATATATTTGTTATTATTATTATTGTTATTAGTATTATTATTATAATCAGGATTTTTACAGATTGACTAAAAATTAGGAATTTATCTATTTATGATTATATATTTAATTTAGCATAGATATTATTACCAATAGTATCAATATTATTGATATTACTATTTGTGTTACTTATTATGATCGTTTTTATTTTATCATGATTATCACTAGTTATGATAATCTTTTCAAATTCTCTTTTTCGTAAAATATGTATACACGAATATTATATCTGGCTTGGCCTATATTTCAAAAATTGGTTTTTAAATCCCTAAATACGTAATTTCCAAATTATTAATATTTATCTAAATTATTTTACTAACAAGATATAATTTTCTATCTATAAATATAGGAGATTAGAGTTTTCTGTTAAAACAACTTCCTTTAGATTTTATAGCTATAATTAGTATAATCAAAAGCTACTTTCAAATGTTATAATTAATTTCTAAAAATTAGTACATGTATCTACCTCCTCAAGCCCTCTTCAATTATCATCGCTAATCGTGACTAAACTGTGTTTCCTATCTTCTCGGGAATTTTGGACCATTATGCATCGGTCATGGCTATTGGACAAAACAGGACATCACGATCATCGTACCACAACAGGCAACGCACCAGGCAAGATACCTTGCCATATTTACTGCTTACATTTAGTTGTATCTTATTATTCTGTTATTATTTTCTGCACTTTATTTTCAGTTATTTAATTTTTTTCCTTGCTTGTGGACCTAGAGTCAAGTGACTACCGTCAATAGAGTGCATGTCATTAACTTGTCACGATTGTATCACGAGTTGTGTGTAAGTTGTGAGTATCATGTAGTGGTCACTCGCGTGTTGACTGATCACCCGTGCGCATGCGTAGGAATAACTGTCAATAGATGCATGTTAGAATATTTGACAGTTATTAAGTATAAAACAGTGTTGTGGAAGTGACACGTGTTGGTGTGTCGTGGTTACGATACATGTATAGTATCATTGGAGGGAGGGGACAACTACTAGCGTAGGGGCTACATTTACTTTTTACACACATTGTGGGCTGATAGTGACTCTTATGAGCGCTACCTTCTGCCCCGGAGTCTATAGCGACTCAGATGAGCGCTACTTACTGCCCATGGCCGATAGTGACTCGGATGAGCACTACCTACTGCTACTCTTTATTTACTGCTGATCCTACAGCCCTTGCGTAGAACGTTGTCCTCAAAGTGCATATCACATAGATGGTTAGGGACCCAGTTGTGTGTAGTATAGTATTTATATTTGCAGTTATAAATGGCATGTCCTTCCTATATCTTGTTACGTTCCACTGAGGACCTGGTGATCTCTCCAGGTGTGTGTTTCATGATTCTTGCAGGTGCTCTAGCTAAGGTGTCACGCCCCAGAACCAGAACACCGGAGAGCGGGAGAGTGACTCAGCCAGCTACGTATTACGGGTAGATGAATACCGTATAATACGATCAATGCTGTCTAAAGACGAGGGGGTGCATACTAAATGAAAGTCTCACTAGGGTTACTCAACATCTATTGTCTCAATCATTCAATCAAGAAGCAGTAATAGAGAACATGTAAGATAAAGTAGTAAGGCGTCCCAAACGCTCAGTCGAAATGTTCTTGAGGTCTAGCTTTACAAAATATAGCCAGATGATATAACAAGGTATACACAATCGTTATCAGCTGCAGTCCGACTTAGTTACAATTATGTAATAAGTAAATGCAAGACTATCCGACTAACATGTCGGTGCTAAGAGACAAAATATAAAGTAAGTAGCAAAACGAGCAGGGAAGTAAGAAACCCACTCGTGTCCTCCTGCGATCATCCCTCTAGTATTGATCATCTTGGAGGTAGAAGTAAGCTGAGTCCTCGAGAACTAGCTCTAAATCTGGCCATGCAAAACCAGAGAGGTTAGACCTCTAATAGCAAGTACCACAAGGAAGCACGACATGAGAAATAAAACCAGTGGTAAGAGTTAAGAATATAATAAATAAGTCTCCGCTTGCTACTGGGATTCACACAACATCGCGACACTTCAAACCAACTTTCCAACCAAACAAGGACAGAAGTTGACCCGTCATGTCCTGACAATCTGATCATCTCAGTTAGTTAACGAAGAAGTAAGTACAATTATACACAAACAAATCAATTTAAACGGCAATACAAATATTTAATAAAAAAAATATCTCACAAAATCTAATATAATGAATTTAAACTATCTAACTAGTCTCTAGGCTTTGGCCTTCAAGTACACCTGTATCTCCCCAAAGATCCAATACAAAGGATAGCCACAACTAATCTGAAAAAATGCTTTCCAGTTAGGAATGGAATGATTACAATTCATGCATACAGTTCCAAATATATGATAACGACTATAAAAACAGTGAATAAGGAATGACATACATGATGAAGAAAATAAACTGTAAAATATGACATGGAAGATAAAGCGAAACAGTTAACATGAGCTATATGATGACAGGTAAAGCATGGAACATGGAAACAAACATCTACATGAGTTGAAGTACACCTTTCAATATGTGATCGGTCTGGGACAGTTACACCGCAAGGTCTACAAAGTCTACTATGCAATATGCAATTCAGTATGACAAGGTCTAAGGTTGGATCACATATTTACTTGGTAATTTCCCACCTGACTACTATACATGGATTAAGTCACGACAAAGGGTCACAAAAATACGGTAAAATAACACAATAAAATATGGTATCATGACTAAAACTATATGCCCCTAATCCGTGTAACGAACGTGTCAAGAATCAAATACGCATCACTAATCATATAAATATAGTAATTAACAATATTAGAAACAAACAAGAACTGTAATCGCATGGGGCCCTTAGCTGGTGAAACCGACAATTCATCGGGTCCAGGATAGTCCGATTGTTAGGGTCGAGGTGAAGGAGTCCAAAATTGGCAAAGAAATAGGAATATGATTAGCTGCGATCAAGGATAATCTAAGAAAGATTTCTAACTCTAGAGAAAAGGTAATTATCTACTTAGAAAATATGTATATACTTAGATAATATTATAACATAATAGGTATTAACCCTTTTTAAGAAAATATTCGTTTATAGCTAATGAATACAAATCCTTATTAGTAGTTTTAGAAATCGAATAAAACCCAACCAATAAAGCCCAAAATATTATAACTAAATATTAATCTAAAGGATAGGCTCGAGCCCAATAATAATCTTAAGCCTATACATAAGTAAGCAAAATATGTATATAATATTTTTAAACCCATAACCCATTATACGTATCAACCCAAAACAATTTGTTTAAAATATACTTTATTTAGAAAGTTTGATAAATATGTATATATATATATATATATATTATATATATATATATTATATATATATAATTTATATATATATATATATATATTATATATATATATATATATATATATATATATTATTTTATGTATATATATACCAAACCAAAATATATACCAAACCAAAATATGAAATAGAGCCCAAACCCCAAAACAATTATATATATAGGCCCAAATTGTTCTTAACACTATATATAACAGAATCCCAAAATAAATAAAATCGTATTATTAAAATTTCTGTTTAAAATAATTGGATCAAATATATATAAAATTATTCTCTAATACATAAAGCCCAAGAAGTCCAATTAACTATTTGTTAAAACCCAGTTCAAAATCAAATAAAGCTAATACATTAAATCCCAACACGCATATTGAGCTCAAACCCTTTTGGCCCAAAACCATAAACTAACAGCAACTTCTGTTGTTCCTTCTTAACAAAATTATTAGAGAGAGGACATTAAAGAGAGGGATAGATGGAGAGCGAACGGAAGAGTGATCGAGAGAAGGAGGGAAGGAAGAAAGCTCACCTGCACATAGTGCGCGGCGCCAAGGGTGAGGCCGCGGTGGCACTTCCCTACTGGTCGGCGTGGCGACACGGCGCCGGTCGTGGCTGAGAGTGCGGCTTGCCACGAGGAGCTACGGTGAGCTCGAAGCAGGTCTGGTGGCAAACGTCAGCTGGGCTCGTTGGTGAAGGGCTCGACTGGGGACCAATTTGGTACGACGATAAGCGGCTTGCAGAGGCACGCAGGGCTTCGAATGCCGATGTTGGGGGAATGCACGACGCTGGCGGTGCTTGTCTTCGAACGGGGAGGCGTGCGATGGTCCGCATCGAGTTGGTCCGGTTCGGGTTTGTGGGTGGCATTGGACATGGTTTGGGAACGGCCGGGCCGGAGGGTGGACAGGCGGCATTCCGATGGGTTAGGTTAGAGTTTGATTTTGGTTTTTGTTTTGCTTCTAACAATGTGTCCGATGTGTTGGACACAATGGGATGGATGTATTGTATTGGATAGAATAGGTGGGGCGGACACAGACATGATTGTTGGGCCATTGGTTATGGTCGAACCTGATTTTAATAATTGATCAAACTATGTCTCGATATAAGGACTACTTAGATTATTTGGACAACTTGGACCACTGCCAAAGAACTTCTACCAATTTGTTCAAGACCGTAGCTATTTTGCCGTATGAGTCTTTATTTCTATATGCAATATAATTTTCATATTTATTGAGTCTAGGAATACATTGTACACCGAGTCGTACAAGCAAATAGGCTATCCCAAAATATTTTTAAAAATATCCTATGTTTTGAAAAACAACCTCTCTTACAAAAGCTCCTAACTGCTTAAAGTTTTCAAGAAGCCAAAACCAAAATCTGTTTTATAAAATACCCAAAAAATCATAATAGGCCTCAAGAGAATTCGGCCAGAGTTCGGCCCGAATTAGCCTAGTATCCGTTGGATTTTGAACTAGGTCATCCTTTTGTTACGGATGCAACGACTATTTGCTGAGGTTCTCTCAAAGAGTTCTGCCTGAATTCTGTCAGAGTTCTGACTTTAAAAAACCTATAAATAGAGAAGGATTTCAATCATTTCAACTCACTCATTCACTTTCTCATCTCTTCTCTCTAAGCTTAAACGTCTTCCAAAGTGCTCAAAAGCTTTCATTTTTAAATTCCAAACCAGTTACAATTCTTTAGTCAATTTGCCAGTGCAGTATGGTCTAGAAGTTTCAGAGATATTGTAATCAGAGGCTTGATTGAAGAAAGACACTTCACAATTAAAGTTGGTCGAGTACTTCGTATCAAAGCTCGCGTTGTAGAAGTTGCAAGAACTTCGTATAAAAACTTGCGGTATTTTTCAATAGTGGATTCAACTGGAAGCTATCACAAGAGAAAAACCAGTATACATTGCCATCTTTGTGTTTTCTTTCTGATCTCTGCCTCTACATTTATTTACTTGTGATACATATATTGTGTGATTTTGCTGCTAACTTTTTAATTAGCTAAATTTTGCTGCCTACTCTATTCACCCTCTTCTAGAGTATTAAGCTTTATGATTCGTTACTATAATTGGTATCAGAGCAGATTATACAAGTAAAACGAGGTTAAACTGCCATTATATTTCTTATTATTTTAGCTGTTACATAGATCATAGTATCACATGGCAACTGTGAAATTCACAAGTGAAGGCCAAGCCACAAACAAACCTCCACTGTTTGACGAAATAAATTACAGGTATTGGAAAACACGGATGAGCTTTTATCTGAAGTTTATAGATTTTGACCTCTGTTTAATTGTTATCAATGGCTACAAAAATCCTACATCACCTCTATTCTTACTTTCTCTATTATTAATAAGCCTTATTATAGTTACATGGAGGAAGAAAAAAAAGTTAGCTAGCCTTGATGCAAAAACAATACATGCTTTCTATTGTGCTTTAGACATAAATATATTTAATTGTTTCTACTCATACTATATCTCATGAAATCTGGAAACTGTTTGAAGCTACTCATGAGAACAGGTATGAAAGTGAAGATAGCAAATCAAAAGAAGAAGAAAATTCTTGCATAATGGCATCTGGATTTGAGGTGCAACACAACCCAATATTTGAAGAAGAGGTTGTATACTACAACTTCAGAAGATCAGGCCGCATAACGGAATATTGCCCTACTACTACTAAAGATGAGAATCGCTACGAACGACCAAACGAAAGAAGATCGTTGTCTCACAAGTACGCTACCACGAGCATATGGTGTGAAAGTGAAGCAAGCGATTCAGAAAAAGAAGAGAGACCTCGTCTAGCTGCAAATATATGCGCAATGGCATTATCTAACGAGGTACAAAATAATCCTCTTATGAAGAGAATAAATTTTTTATGATGAGTTATCTGATACTTTCAGTGATCTATTGGAAGAACACAAGAAAGTATTAGATAAGTATAAGCAAGCCAGAAAGGATATCCTATCCAATAAGCGTGAGAATGAAAAGCTTACTTGCTTATTGAATGATGCTAGAAACACTTCTACTTATGATAAATCTATCGAGATCTCCACACTTGAGTTTAGATTGCATGAGGTGCTTGAATGCATTAAAAAAAGCACACAAGAAAATGCTAAACTTAAGGAGAAGTTAGAAACATAAAAGAAGAAGTACTTTATAGTTGCTCTTAGAATTGATGCTCTTACTGTTAAATATGATGAGATCTGTGCTAACTCTAAAAAGTTAGAGATTAGACTGAAAAAATAGGTAGTATAACCTATGACTCAGTCTAACACAAGACATGTGACACATCAGAAATCACACACGACAGATCATCTAGAAAGGAAGCAAGCAAAGCTAAAGCTTCATAAAACCATGCTTTCTATTACAAGTATCTACGCAAATCATATCACACCACTGTACGTTCTCATACTACTACACATAGCACTAGTGTTGATACTTTTTTTTATTATTGCGATATGAATGAACATATTTCTAATCATTGTCAGATTAGAAAACTTGTTGATATAAAATTGTGCAAACGGGTTCCAAAAGCTAACAAACGTGGATTCAAGTTTTGGATACCAAAGTCTTGGCCTCTTAGTGCAGGTGAAGCTTATCATATCAAAAAAACCATGGAATATGTTGGTTATTGCAAAGCTACAATGGTCATCTTCCAAGCAATTGCACCAACATAAGTGTGGTCACTAGAACTACTTTAGTTATACTGGCAAAAAGCAAAGGGTACCAAGTCTTCAACAAGAGAACCATGATCATCGAATAATCGATAAATATTATATTTGACGAACTAAATCAACATTCAGTCGATGATGATGACGAAGACATAAGTACACCAAATATAGCACCTGCAGAACCTACAAGCATAATACCAGCTGATCCTCTAAGAAGATTACGTACAGAACCAGAAGCCGGAACCAGATACCTTGAGAGTTTGCCAAAAAGAATAAAGTTTTTAACAGACCATCCCAAGGACTTGGTAAGAGGTGAGATTACCAAGGGTGTAAGTACTCGTTCCTCAAGCAAAGATATAGTTTTCTGTGTTGCATTTATTTTACAGCTTGAACCCAAAACTATTGAAGAAGCATGTAGCAATACTTTTTGGTTAGATGTTATGTAAAAGGAATTTAACCAATTTGAACGGAATCAAGTTTGAAAACTTGTTCCCAAGCCCATTGATCATCCGGTCATTGGCACCCGTTGGGTATTCCAAAATAAACTGAATGAGAATGGTTTAGTTACTCATAATAAGGCTCGACTTATAACTCAAGGATACAACCAAAAGGAAGGTATCGACTACGATAGAACCTATGCCCCAGTTACGAGATTAGAATCCATTCGCATGCTATGTGCATTTACATGTTTTTATAACTTTAAATTATTTCAAATTGATGTTAAGAGTGCATTTTTGAACGATTTTATAAAAGAAGAAGTTTATGTAGCTCAACCTTCAGGTTTTACTGATTTCAAAAACCCTGATTATGTTTTCAAGTTGAAGAAAGCCTTATATGGTTTGAAACAAGCCCCTCGTGCTTGGTATGATCGTCTAAGCTCCTTTCTACTTGACAACGATTTTACAAAAGGCAAGGTTGATACTATACTGTTTATAAAATCTTCTAATTGAAATCTTCTTTTAGTTCAAATTTATGTAGATGATATTATCTTTGGATCTACTGATGAATCTCTTTGTCAAGAATTTTAATGTGTATGCAGAATGAGTTTGAGATGAGCATAATGGGAGAACTAAAATTCTTTTTCAGACTGCAAATCAAACAAACCAACAATAGAATGTTCATTAATTAAGCCAAGTACACAAAAAATTTATTAAAGAAGTTCGATCTGGAAACAGTCAAACCACTTGGCACTCCAGTGGCGACTTCAACCAAACTTGATATTGATGAACAAGACAAACCGGTCAAGATACGTAAGTATCAAGGTATGATTGGCAGTTTACTTTATTTAACTGCTAGTCGTCCAGATATAGTGTTTAGCGTTTGCTTGTGTGCACGTTTTCAAGCTAACCCTAAGGAATCACATTTGTGCGCGGTTAAGCGTATCTTCCGATACCTTAAAGGCACTCTTCTATCAGTTCATTGTACTCCAAAACCACATACTTTGACCTAACCGGTTACTCGGATGCTGATTTTGCTTGATGCAAAGTGGATAAAAAAAGTCCAGCGGCACGTGTCATTTTCTAGGCAAGGCTCTAGTCTCTTGGTTTAGCAAGAAACAAAATTTCGTCGCATTGTCAACGACTGAGTCTGAGTATATCACCATAGGACGTTGTTGTGCACAAATTTTATGGATGAAGCAAACCCTAGAAGACTTTGGTTTACTTTACACACACATACCCATTTTATGTGATAACATTAGTACTATTAATTTGACTAAGAATCCTATATGTCACTCTCGCACTGAGTATATTGAGATTCAACATCATTTTCTTAGAGATCATCAATAAAATGGAGATATAAACCTTGTATATGTAGACACATAAAATATACTGGCTGATATCTTTACAAAACTATTAGCGGAAGATCGTTTCAATTATTTACGTCGAGAACTAAGAATTTTAGATATAAATAATATTAATTAATTTTGCTTTATTAATTATTTTTCAATACTCAAAAATTATTTTCGAGACAAGCTTACAAAGGGTCTGTCTGTCACCACGACCACGGTCGAAGCGAAATGATATTTAATTGTTCCCCGGTGAACTCCCGTTAGCTAGGACAATACTCCTATAGCTAATCTGAAACAACCGCTGTGTAACAAAATTTAATTTGTAAAATAATATTAATTATATTAATTGAAATCTAAAATAACTAAACTTGGAATTAAATAATTGAAAAGAATTGATGAAAAGAAAGTGTTATTATTTATGTCTGTTTGAAAATTACCTCAACAGAACCCCAAGCGAACTCGGCCCTAATTCGGCTAGAGTTTGTTGGTGGTATGACTTTTAAGTCAGAATCGAGGGCCCCCTTCCTTTCATCTTCTCCAAATCCTCTTCTTCACAGCAGCAGCCGTCCGAGCCTCCTTCAAAACCCTAGAAATTCTTCGAGCCCCTACTTCCAATCCCCTTGGCGAAATTTATCCAAACTTTGGATTCATGCAGAGATTTTCGTCTTCAAATCTGTCACTCCCGTTTCCCGTTATACGTATTTTCAGCATGCGTATAAATTTCTAGCATTGTCAGGTGACCCGTATTTGGACTTATCTTGTTTAGCCTAGTCTTGGTTTAATCTTGGCTTGACTAGGATTATTTTGGTTTGGCTTGGTTTGGTTTGAGTCGGTTCATCATGGTGAACTTCCTATTTAAAAACTCCCCTCTCTCTCCTCTCATTTACTTCTCATTTATTTCTTCTCCATTACTCCTTCCACCAAACAAGAACACTAGGCAAGTATAATCTTGATTCTTGATGGATCTCCCATTTTATTGTTCATTCTCTTCTCTACTAGATTTTAAGCTTCTTTAGAGCTTAGCATTTTTGATTTTGGTGGATGGATTTGTATAGATCTAAGTTACGAGTTATTATTGTTTTTTTGGTTTTGATCTAGTACAGCTTGGTATTTTCTAAAACCAGTCGTCCCAGGCTGTATCAAATCTCGTTCTGTACAGTTTAGACCCTTGGAAGTCTCGATTCAGACTTATTTTGAGCAAGTTATGCTCCTTTGAAGTTTCGGGTTGTAATGAACCATTCTTACTGTTTGGAGAAGAAGCACAGTGCCCGGCGCCATGTTGGTCTAGGCGCCCAAGTTTGGCCTTGGCGCCTCCCCTGGTCTAGGCCCCGACATGATCAGGCGCCCCTTTGACCCTTGCGCTCACGGTGCTTAGGCGCCAATGTGATACGCCTAGTTGGCCTAGGCACCTTGCGCCCCCTGGCGGCCCCAGCCCCTTGCGCTCACGGTGCTTAGGCGCCATTGTGATGCGCCTTAACCCTCGCGCTCATTGGTGCTTAGGCGCCTACTATGAAGTGCCCCCTCCTTTTGGCCATTTCGGCCCAGGCACCACCTTGGCCCTGGCGTCCATGATCCAGCACCCAATCTGGCCATGCGCCTACTTCGCCCCAGGCGCCATCTTGGCCCTGGTGCCCATTGCTGCCTAGGCACCACTAGGGCCCAGGCGCCCATGCTTGCTTAGGCGTCCATGCTTGCCTAGGCACCCATCCATGTTTAGGCGTCCCTTGTGATGCGCCTACCTCCCTGCACCTTCTTGTTCTTGCAACGGTTTATGTGTTTTGTTATATGCATGTGATAACTTAATAACTCTTGACATGAACACGACATGATGGCATGAACCCTTCTTGATAATCTTGATAGTGGCCCGTCGAGGCGCACTCTTGACAAGTAACGAGTAAACTTGATATGACATGTATAAGCTTGATAGTAGCCCGTCGAGGCGCACTCCTGACAAGTAATCTTGATAAGTAACAATTAACCTGGCATGACGTAAAAATCTTGAAAGTGCTGTTGCGACAGCAACCCTGACTTGCTAAGTAACTCTTGTCTTGACACCGTAGTTGATTTTTTTTATTGTGCATGTACAGGCTATATGTCTCATATCTAGGACATAGATTTCTAGTTACCACGGTCAGGGATTCATACTGAATCTGACTAGGTTAATGACTAGATTGATCAAGTAGTTCATACAGAAAGATTTTCCAGTTGCAGGGGATCCCGTTATCCCGACCATACCTGTGGACTTATAGTCTGCCGACGAGTAGGGCACACTTCTTGTACACTGTCATATGGGGCACTTCTTGAAATAATAAGTACTAAGTACACCAGTAATCTTTATAACTCTTGTAACTCTAATAAATCACCTCGTCTGGATAACCTGGATAGCTGCAGGGCTTATGACTGTAGGAACATCTCATTGCATCTTGCTAGTAACTAGGCTTGTGACAACCCTAGTTAGTTAAAGTATCAAGCCGTACTCTTGCTTGGCCGTGATTGATGGATGGAGTCTAGTCTTGTCTAAATAATGCCAGTATATGGTTACTTCAGTGCATTATTGTTTATGCTTTACTCTTGTAGATAAATGGTTAAAGACTAAGTTCTCTTCAGGTAAAGGGTTACAACCCAGGTCCTTGTTTGGTTTACGGGTTGTAACTTGGTTTCCAGAATAGCTTCTTAGTTATCTTGTCATTCATCATCCTATTTTCTAACTCATGTATTCTTGTTATTATTTATGTCTCTATGTTCTAATATGTGATTTTAGTTCTTAAGTCCCTTGTGGCACTTGCTCTTTTGGGTTCTGACCCAGCTAGTTTTGTATGGCCAGATTTTGGAATAGCACCCAAGGATATACCTGCCTTCCAGCCAGATAGTGAACACCAGACTTAATCCTGGCAATGAGTGGGTTTCTTCTTTTGCTCTCCCACTCAATTATAAATTATTCTTGTGAGGTGTTTAGCCGCCGACAAGTGTTAGCTCGTGTTGAAGCTTACTTTCTGTCTGCCTAAGGGCTGTAACATGATTGGCAAATCCTAGGGTTGATCATGTATGACTTAAACTCTTGCTAGTCTTCGTATTTTGTATGACTAGCTTTATGATCATCTGAATATGTAATATTTGGAATGCCTTTGTATGTCTGATGATCTGACATCTTGTACAATAATTTGTTTACTTGAGATTGAGACACTAGGCTTGTTCTTGACCATAAGAGACTGTTGACTTGTAGATAAACTCTCACACCTAGACAGCCGTGACCGTATTGCGAGGTGTGTTGCACTTCAATATACGTAGCTGACTGTGTCTGTCCCCCGCTCTCCAGTACTCTGGTACTAGGGCGTGACAACATCATACTCCAAACTTGGAAGGTATAACCATCTCCTTCCATCTTTTTCAAGTTCTTAGTATTTCATATTTTTGGACACAATGCCTACGAACTTCAATGCCTCCAAGAGGAAGAAAATCGCAGCCAGTGAAGAGGCTTCGTCTTCGAATCCTCAGGCGGATTCACTCTTTTTTCGGTTCAATCGGCCGACGGCGCATATAATGTGTTTTTCTTTGACACTCATGATCAATCCTTATTATGTTACGCGGATTTTTTGATTCCCAAAATATGCACCGGCGCCCTGATTAAATAAACTGTATTTTCTAAATACCGTCCATTCTTTGAGGTATTAGGGTTACACAAACTTGTCATCCACCAATATCCTATCGCCACTAATGCCATTAGACTGTTTTATTACAATTTTATATTGAACACTTTTGCTGTTAGAACTCGTGTAGGTGGAATTAGTATCGAGTTCAATGATGTCCTCCTAGCAGAAATCCTTGGTATCCCTAACGAAGGTGCCCCGCTTGATGATATCACTGAGTTTTATTTCTCCGCTGGCACTACTCTAAGCAGTTTCAAGAACGAACTCTGTTCTCCTTCCCGCGTTCGTTCTGGTAAGTTCAAGGCTGCTAAATTGAACTTATTCAACTATGAATTGTATCACATCGTCTACTCTACTTTTGCCAAAATCGACTTCAAAAGACGATGTTACCACCCTTGAACTGTCTGCAATTTATCACATTCGTAAGGGAATCCCCTTTTCTGTCCCTAAGACTATTATTCAGATAATGGGACCTTGTCGCAAAAGGAATCGCAACCTTGGTTACGCGATGATTATTTCGATCATCTTTCAGCATTTTCAGATTGACGTATACACTTGTGCTCTTGACTCTGAGACCAAATATCTTCGACTGTCACGTCACAGCGCAGCCATCCCTCTGCTCCTCCTACTGCTACTTCTCCACCTCCTCAGGATTACCCTATGTCCTATGAGGGTATCCATCAGCATCTCTCGGATCTGCGAGCGTTTATTACTGACACATCTAGGGAACGTGAGTTCCATGATGCCAGTCGGTTTCAGGCTCTCGCCAATTCATTTGTCGACCTCCGTTTTGCTCAGACTGGACATTCTGCCAGTTCTCTTCCTCGAGATCCAGCTATTTCAGGATACCTCTATGAGGATGAGGTGGTACATCATCTCTTTCAGCTCGGTAATGTATATGATTGGTACCTTGGTTCTGGAGCTACTCCACACCCTTTTGGAGCTGGCACTTCTGTAGCTGGTCCATCCGGATATGGTGGCACTGCTAGTGATGATGATGATGATGACTTTGAGGATATGTGATCTAGACGTGATGCATTTTGTCTAGATGTTATCTAGTTAGACTTTTATTTTGTCTATGTTTACTTGGAAATGCTCTGACATTCCAAGACAGTATTTATCTTTACTTTTCTATTAGCACTGAGACTGTATTGCTGGAATGATGTATTTTGAACATCTTTTATGATTTTCTTAGCATGCTTTTTATTTTAGCTTAGTACTATTCTCTATCCTCATATCATGTTGTTTACATATAGCACTATCTTTTAGCTTATGCTTCAACATATAAACTGTCTGTGAAATACATGTTTATCTCTATTATTTATTGTATTTCTTCAACGTTTGTTTCTTATGCATGAATTGCGGGGGAGCCTTTCTCTTTGCAATTATTTTGCTAAGTGACAACGGGGGAGAAATAGGATCTAACATCTTTTGTAGAATAAATGAATTTTTTTGAGGACACAGTACAATATTTTGATTCTTTTTCAAATCAAACGATCGAGATGTTATATCGGTCAAGGTTTGTCAATTATCAAAATGCGAGAGATTGTTGGCACATTGGTCATGGTCGAACCTGATTTTAATAATTGATCAAACTCTGTCTCGATATAAGGGCTACTTGGATTATTTGGACAACTTGGACAACTGCCAAAGAACTGCTACCTATATGTTCAAGATCGAAGCCGTTTTTGCTGTATGAGTCTGTATTTCTATATGCAATGTAATTTTTAGATTTATTGAGTTTAGGAATACTTTATACACCGAGTCGTACTGGCAAATAGGCTATCCCAAAACGTTTTCAAAAATATCCTATGTTTTGAAAAACAACCTCTCTTACAAAAGCTCCTAATTGCTTAAAGTTTTCAAGAAGCCAAAACCAAAATCTGTTTTATAAAATACCCAAAAATTCAAAATAGGCCTCAGGAGAATTCGGCCAGAGTTCGGCCCGAATTCGCCTAGTGTCCGTTGGATTTTGAACTTAGTCTTCCTTCTGTTACTGATGCTACGACTATTTGCCGAGATTTTCTCAAAGAGTTCTGTCCGAATTCTGTTAGAGTTCTGACTTTGGAAAACTTATAAATAGAGAAGGATTTCAATCATTTCAACTCACCCATTCACTTTCTCATCTCTTCTCTCTAAACTTAAACGTCTTCCAAAGTGCTCTAAAGCTTTTATTTTCAAATTCCAAGCCAGTTACAATCCTCTAGTCAATTTGCCAGTATGGTACGGTCTAGAAGTTTCAGAGAGATTGTAATCAGAGGCTTGAATGAAGAAAGTCACTTCACAATTGAAGTTGGTCGAGTACTTCGTATCAAAGCTCACGTTGTAGAAGTTTCAAGGACTTCGTATGAAAACTTGCGTTATTTTCCAATAGTGGATTCAACTGGAAGCTAGAGTTCTTTCGACTGGAATAGTCATCACAAGAGAAAACCAGTATACATTGTCGTCTTTGCGTTTGCTTTCTGATCTCTACCTTTACATTTATTTACTTTTTGATACATATATTTGTGTGATCTTGCTGCTAACTTTTTAATTAGCTAAATTTTGCTGCTGTCACGCCCCAATTCCGTCGAATCGATAGTCATTCCCCGGGCGTGATGCCGTGCGAACCTAATTTGCGATCGCACAAGGCATAGTCATAAGGTAATCCGAAACACGAGATCTAAAAGAGTATGCAGACAAATTGAACACACATTAAGTAAAGGAAACTTTGATCTTTATTGATAATGAACATCATTTACAGACTCTAGTACATGACTCGTGCCGCCGGGCTACAACATGACTCAATTACAAAAGAGTGCCGATGAGATAGCCGTTCCATACATTGCACACATCCCTCAAAATGTAATAAACTACTCCAGTGACCTGGATGGGAGGGACGCTGAGTCATCTTCCTTGGACTGTCGAGAGCCTTCAACAGTAGAGTCGCAGAAAAAGTCTTCGACGCACGGCCGAAGCTTCAAAATTATGAACGTCGCCGAGCTAGTTGGCGCGTCCTTCCTGGTTCGTGGGACCTGCAAAGAGCGATGATCAGTACGATCATATGTACTGGCGAATGGCTAATTAAATCCAAGCTCTGTATTTGATTCAAGAAGTTTTATAAACATGTTAGCTAGCAATTTACGTGATCTTTCTAACCATCCTGATCAATTGCATGTAACATATTTTCAGGCAAGCATATGAAATTGTAAAGCATTAAGCAGCTATCATATTGATCCTGTGTCACGTGCATTTGTTAAGCAGTGAGGGTGTGAAGGCCACTGGCAATGTCAAGCTATCACGGACTATAACCGGGTTAGACGGCGACCCTTTCGCGGCGGGTAGCGAGCCCTGTACGAAAGTTCCCGAATAACCCACGCCGATGAAGGGCTTGCGCTTGCTATTCTCGTTCCTTCCGGGCCGAATCGGTCCCTTGGCCTAGGCAACCATTCGAGGAAAATACACCTTGTCGACAAGTTGTCCAATGACCGTTTTGCAGTGTCTTGAAAAATGCTCTCTCTTTTCTAGAACCTTATCATTTCTTTTTTATGTGCGAAACTTAGCCGTTCTTTCGAACTTAGTCGATTTACTTACTTAGCCGTATCGTTGCGATAAACGTTAATCGATTCATTCATGGTTTTGCATAGGCTAAGTGTAATTGCATAAGAAAGCATGTTTTCTATTTTCAATACCGGCAGATTGATAGCAAGTGTTTCGTGAAGAATCGTGCCACGATTTCTTTGATTCTACACTATTATGACAAGTATTCATTTTACTTCATATTGATTTTGATGTAGAGGGACGAGACGAAGGAGGTCAGCCACTCGCCTTAGGCTTGCTTCAAGCGAGTGACCGATTGGCTGTGCTGTCGTCGCCTACACGATCACCTGCATTCGCATAAGCAACTGATTAGAACACTGTGTAATTAAAGAAATTTTGATATGAATGCGAAGCTCAAAAATGCGTCACGAAAACCCATCGAAAATATTCACGACAACACATTCACGAAAACCAAAGCCAAAGCCAAATCAAGCGCGGCATGAAAACCAGAGCAACGGGAGGTCTCTCCCGACTCAGCAGCAGAGCCAATCCTCGAGACACAACCCGCTGAATATGGGACTTGGTTCCGAAGAAGCCATTCCATAACGTGGAATGGATCTTAATTCAACCGTTCCCGTTCGATCGACTCAGTCGATTCCGACCTATCGGTCCCGGCCGAATCGATAGCGACAGTGTTCCTTTCTCGTGCACCCCGTGGACAGAAATAGGGTACGATGTAGGGACGGGGCACTACAGCTGCCTACCTATTCACCCCCCTCCAGAATATTGCGCTTTACGATTCGTTCCTACAATGATGACATGGTGGTGATGGTGGTGTTGGCTGTGGTTAGTGGTGATGGTGGCATTGGAAGAGGAGGCTACTGGTGTTCAACGGGGTTGTGTGTCTCTATTTAAGGTGGTAGTGAGTGAGGTGGTGATGGCGGGATCGACGGGGAGAGTAGGGTCGGTGAAGGAGGTAGGGGTGTTGATGTTGGTGGCGATCGAAGGTCTGGTGGCATGGAGGAGGATGGCAGAGAGGAGGTGGTAGACGACTGGAGCAGTGGTAAAGTCAGGGCGGAAGCTCCGTAGGCGTAGCTTATGCCAGAGGCGCAGAGACAATGTCGACAGTGATGGTAGATGACGGTTTGGTTGATTATGGATGTGTTGAGAAATTGAGGAAACAAATGGTGGACCTCGTTATATATAGGTGGATATTCCCTATATAGATTAGGATTACAATTTTGTGTTAGATAACCCTTTCTCTAATTTAAATGAAAAAATATTTTGAACACTAGTTTAATTTAACTTAAAACCAATAATGGATAATTATATAATTAATTTAATCGACTTTCGATATTATCAACTAATTTAAATCATATACGTTCAGAATTTTATCAATCAATGATCAACCTAATGGTTTTTAAATAATACTTACTATTTATCATAATAATTTAAATTACACAAATTGAAATTCAAAATTAATTGATTAACACAGCAATTTACAATAATATTCAAAATTATCAAATAATTTAAAGTATATTTTAATAAATCCAAAGGTTTATTTAAAAACAGATGGACAAACCCTTTTTATTATTCAAAATATTTATAACTTCTAAAAGTATTTTCGAAACCAATATTTTGAAAGTCAACCATCTTTTAAAATTCATAACAAAATTCAAGGATAACTATTTTATCAAAACTTAATTAGTATTTTCAAATCGTAAATTTAAAACTAATTTTTTTATAATAGAAATAATTAAAATATTATTCGCAAACTCTCGATGAAAATTATCTTTAAACACAATAATAAATAAATAAATAAATTTGAAACATCCGGGAAGCGGAGTTACAATCCTTTCCAGCAATTTGTATACATTGTGATAATCCATCTGCTATCGGTAGAACACAAAGTCATATTTATAACGGTAAATCAAGACACATTCAGAGACGTCACAATATCGTTAGACAACTTCTTTCTAATAGCATAATCACGATTAATTATGTAAAATCAAATAAATACCTTACGGATCCACTAACTAAAGGTTTGACAAGAGAGCAAGTATATAAGTCATCGGGGGGAATGGGCTTGAAGCCTGTGATAAAAGAAATTTCATAAAGGAAAATCCAACCTAGTTGACTGGAGAGCCAGGATCTAGGTTCAAAGGGACAGCCTAATTATGTAAAATTCTTAAATTACACTGACAAGTATTTCAATACTCTTTCCATTCACTAGGTGACAAATAATAGTGTCGTCTGCAAAAAAATTAGGGTAAACATTGCTTTTAATGATTCATATGACTTGAAATTCAATTGGAGTATAGAAGGATACTCTTATTAGAAAGTCACATATGTGAGTGTGGAAGTGGGGCCGCTTCTATCAGAATTATAAGGCTGAATTATCTAAGAACACTTATTAAAGCAGGCTAATGTTTAGGACCAAAATGAACAAATCAATAGAAGCAATATTGGTCAAAAATAAATTGTGTGATACTTATTAACTCAAGTTTACAACAATAGTTGAACATGTCAAGACATCATGTTCACTGGATAGCTAGTAAACTCAATAAATATTCACAAAGGAAGATTAAAGACCAAAAGCTACCTATCCTGATACAATAACTTTTCAAATGATCTCTCCCTGTCTTCATTACGTTGTATTATGTTTGTATTGTGTACAGTCAATATTCATTCATGTGAGGATTGTTGGAAAAGAGAAACATATTTGACTTAAAAAATGAATTAAAATGTTTTATTAAAGCTCCAATAAGCAGGGGCGGATCCAGAAATTATAAGTGGGGTGGGCTACCAAAAATTTGGGGGGGTTAGAAGTAGACTAATCCATATAAAAAAATCAAAAAAAAATTATATGGTGAAAAAAAAAGTAAAATAAAAAAATTGGGGTGGGCTCCAGCCCACCCCATGCTATACCTACATCCGCCCTGCCAATAAGTGTGTCCAATTGTATTGTATCTATCTATTGGAAAGGCGCGTCCCTTCCAAACATGGTGTCTAGTCACATTATGTCTCTTTGTCATTTCTGAAAGCATAGTGTTTTGAGTAATTCAATTCACTCAATTCATACATCAAGCATTAAGTCCAAGGGGGGGAGAGAGAGAGAGAGAGTACCTAGATTGTTTCGTCAAGTTTCTGCGGTGCGAAGTGCTGCTACCGAAGGAGAAGAATCAGTGTATCGGGAGACTAATCGTTGTTAAACCGTAAGCGCCGGTGCAGGACGAATATTATCTTAAGGACATTGAACAAAATTAAACCTCGGTCTCGGTCAGATATTTATATTATTTACATTCTTGACTATATAAAATACATGTAGAGAACAACATGACATAGCAAGCTACGTACTTTGTTCTTCTTATATATCGTAAATGCCTTTTTCTTCCTTTCGACCAACCATCACCACACAAAGAAATATAGGTGACACGAATCCACTTCAATTAAACCAATATACGAACAAATAAAATCAATAGTAGTTTACTTCGAAAATGATTTGTTTCCATGCAATATGGCAGACGATAGGATTGGAACACTGGAAATAATTTTATAAAACCTAATTATATGACGTAAATTGTTAATAGCAACAAATTAAGGACCGATCGTCCCAGTCCCTCTGGCAGGGATTGCCGATAGTTTCCTTCGATGCTGTCCGTCCCATCTTTCTAGTGTATATATGTTTGTGAGCATTCGTGTTCATAATGCGTTATAAAAATGAAAAAAAAAAAGAAATATATTTATAGCGGAATAGAACATATTTATTCACAAATTATAACAGAATATGAATCCTTGAAGACATTTCATCTTATATTCAAAAATCCGTTTGGTACCATAGAAAGAAATGAAAATAAGGGAAATGAGATTATGTGAATTATTTATGAAAATCACCCAAAATTTAAAAATGTAGTTGAAGAAAAAGTAGACGTTACTCCTCTCTCATGCCATGTGCATGGGAGAGGGAGGGAGCTCATTCCTGGTTTAATATTAGCATGGGAGAGGGAGCTCATTCTTAGTTTAATATTAGGCTTTTTCTAAAGGCCACACCAATTACTTATGGTTATTCTAAAATTTTGCAAAAAATTACAAGTTTGTCATCAAATTTTTTTTACTTGGAACTAGTCCAATTTTTCCAGCAAGTAGGACTGCCAACATGCTGGCAGTCCTAGGACTGTCAATTTGTTGGCAGTCCTAACATATGTTAGGACTGCCAACTTACTGGCAGTCCTAGGACTGTCAACTTGTTGGCAGTCCTAACATATGTTAGGACTGCCAATAGGACTGCCAGCATGTTGGCAGTCCTAACATATGTTAGGACTGCCAACAAGTTGGCAGTCCTCGGAGAAGAAGAGCAGCAGCAGCAGCAGCAGCAGATGCGAAGGCCTCGTCGTCGCCTTGGAGAGCCGCCCCACCGTCGAGGACCTCGTCGTCGTCGCGTCCCTCGTCGGCGCCACCCTCGTCACCCTTCTCCGACGCCGCCTCCGACCTACAACCGCCCCAAGCAGCCAGCCGACCACACGAGCCGGTGCCGACCTCTCCTCCGTCGAGTGCGTCCACCTCTCCGTCGCGACCACACCGACCACCTCTCCTCCGTCGCCGACCACCTCCAGCGTATCCACCTCTCGCGCCGTCGTGTGAACCCCAACCAACGGCTGCGGCGAGTCTCGGCTCTGCCGCGCCGCTCCACTCTACCGGCGAGAGAAAAATCCTAATGGAGGAAGGAGGAGGAGGAGGAGGAGAGAGGAGAGAGAAAAATCTATATTGGGTTGCCCCCAAATAATTTTCGGACGTCTCCAGTAAAAGTTCCTCAAACTGAACTTTCCTAGTAGTATAGTGATAGTCCTAGTAACAGTGGAGGTGCCTTTAGAAAAAGCCTTAATATTGTTAGTTGGGTAGGAGTTATTTTGGCACTTCCCCCAATGGAAAGGAAAAGCCAAGTTTGACCAGACATTGCTTGCATGCACGTTCTGTATGTGTAGCTTCCCAAATTAAATTCAACCAACCCAAAAACTAACTACCATTCATTCATTAGCTGAGCTTCTGTACCAAATCACACACTACTTACTAACTGACTCAACAGAGAGAGAGAGAGAGAGAGAGAAGCTATTATAAATAAATGGGGTGTGAATGTCATGGGCATGTGTAGCGGACAGAGAAAGCACTTTGCTTCAGTTCTCTTTCAAATCAGGGAAACCTCTTCTTCGGCAAGCCTGTCACCTGGCTGTCGTCTCCATCTCCATGACAACTTCTCTTCAGCAAGACAGCAACAATCTCTCTGGATAGTCAACAACAATAATAGAGAATCACATGTAAACACACATATATATACACACCTACATATAAAAGTAAAATAAAAAAAAGTACCCACATATACCTAATCAAATTCCATTCTACTACCAGACCACATATAGTACAGTAGGTATCAACCAGAGTAGTTAGCAACACAGAAGAAGAGACGCACACTGTGCTTCCTAGACCATTTGTTAACTCTAAACAACCGCAAACTAATTATGAATCAAGAGAAGCACAAGTCATAGCCACATCAACTATGAAAATTACTTCGAAGACCGAAATGACATGGGAGTTGTTCAGCTGCAAATATGTATAGAGTGGCTGTTGACAATACTGACGCACTTTTCTTAGATTATAAGTATAATGCTGGACAGGGCTGGTCCAAGGTAATTTCGATTGGTGTTTTGTTGTGGCACAGCACAAATAAACATAAAAAATTCAGAAAAAATTCACAATCACAAAGACAATGATTTACGTGGTTCGGCCAAGATGCCTACTTCCACAAACGATGGTGATTTAATTTCACTACGAAAAGAAAAAGAATTACAATATCTCTCAACACTTCTCTCCTTGCACTCAAGAACTCTCTATCACAAAGATAAAAAAAAAAAATATCTCAATTTTTTTTTGTGTTGAACTTATTCAACAACTTTAGTTTTCCTGTGTTGAACTTATTCAACAACTTGAGCACACAATGAGATATCTCAGGAGAACCTATAGACCCCTTTATATAGCATAGAGGCTAAAAAATATAATCCTAATCCTATTTAGGATTACCACATATATGGTCAAATCCAATCTTGTATAGGATTACCATATATATGGTCAAAAAAGGTCATGGACCTATTTTTGGACAATTTTCTTCATATCTCCACCTCGACAAGATTTTGCTACAAAGTTGAGCCGACACTTCTCAACCGCATAGCTTCACCAAATCAACCATTCGTCAAGTCCGTCCCTAAGGGCTCTCAAGCAATTGGTAGGACTTGGAGCAAGTCCAAGCAATATTGGAACTTAGCTCCAGGAACAACCTTATCAACATATCAGCGGGGGTTGTCCTTGGTATGCACTTTTTCAAGTGCAATATTACCGTCTTCTACAACATCCCATATGAAGTGGTAGCGAACATCAATATGCTTCGTCCTTGCATGATGGACTTGATTTTTTGCCAAGTGGATAGCACTCATACTATCACAATGCACATCAACTACATCCTGCTTCACCCCCAAGTTATTAATCAAACCACGAAGCCATAGGCCTTTTTTTACTGCCTCTGTTACCGCCATATACTCTGCTTCCGTAGTCGATAGTGCAACCGTAGCTTGCAACATAGACCTCCAACTGACTGGTGCACCATGTAAAACAAACACGTATCCAGTAGTTGACCTGTGCCTATCCAGATCACCAACATAGTCCGAATCCACATATCCACTGACTTGACTAAAGTCTATCAAAGTGTAATCCCACATCAGTGGTGCCCTTCAAGTACCTGAATATCCACTTCACAGCCTCCCAGTGCTTCTTTTCCGGATTAGCCATAAAGCGACTAACCACACTTACGGCTTGTGCAATGTCTGGTCGAGTGCACACCATAGCATACATTAAGCTGCCAGCTGCTCTAGCATAAGGAAATCGAACCATGTGCTCCTTCTCCTCATCTGTAGTAGGGGATAACTTGGCTGAGAGCCTAAAGTGGCCAGTCAAGGGAGTAGAAATAGTCTTTGCATCTTCCATACCAAAACGAGCAATGATCTTCTTAATGTACGACTTTTGAGACAAAGATAATTTTTGTTTCTCCCTCTCCCTTTTAATCTCCATCCCCAAAATCTTCTTGGCTCCACCCAAGTCTTTCATCTCAAACTCCGAGCTAAGTTGAGATTTTAATTTATCTATCTCTACCATACTTTTTGAGGCAATAAGCATATCATCCACATAACGCAATAGATAGATATAGTCTCCACCACGAAGTACTCTATGAAAATAAACACAACAATCATACTTATTTCGGGTGAAATTATGTCGTGTCATGAAAGTGTCGAACCGCTTGTACCACTGTCGAGGTGACTGCTTCAACCCGTACAATAATTTTTTCAATAAACACACATGATTTTCCTTGCCAACCACATTGAAGCCCTCCGGTTGATGCATATAAATTTTTTCGTCAAGATCGCCATGCAAGAATGCAGTCTTCACATCGAGTTGCTCTAACTCGAGATCATGATGAGCTACCAAGCTCAACAATACGCGAATAGAAGTATGCTTGACCACCGGAGAAAAGATCTCATTGTAGTCCACTCTCTCCTTCTGCGCGAAGCCCTTTGCCACTAATCTTGCCTTGAACCGAATGCCACCTGACTCTGGAGAAGCTTCCTTCTTTTTGTACACCCACTTGTAGCCTATAGCCTTCTTGCCTTTGGGCAATGGAACCAGATCTCATGTATAATTTTGTGGAGAGACTCAATCTCTTCCTGCATAGCCACCATCCAGTTCTCGCTGCTAGTATCTTTGACCGCCAGACTGAATGTGATAGGCTCGTCATCCTCCACTGGTAGTGCATATGCCACCATATTTAGCTGTCCATAATGCTTTACCGGTTTCTCAAATTCATACATATGTACTAGCTTGACTGATCTCCTTGGCCTAGTGGTGGCCAAGAAATCTTGCTGCTGGTGCTGCTCCTCCTTTGGTTGTTGCTCTTATGGGGCTTGCTGAACATCTTCAGAAATATCCACCTCATCTGATGCATCCTCAGACGACCCAATCTCAATTATTTAAGATTTGCTAGATACACCACCATCATGATCGGACTCGCTCTTTGTCACTTCTCATTCCCAGAATACGTATTTTTAGAATGCATGTACTGTTTAAATGTAAATATTTTACATTTATCATGTATTGCTCTGTATTTAAATTCTTTTAATTTCATGTTAATTAATTTCCTGCAATTCTATTTCTGCACTTTACTTTCTGCTTTTATACTCTGCTTTAGCTTTGCTATGGGTTCGGCTCAGATTGGTTTAATTATGTTGGTTCATTATGAACCGAAATAAATCCCCACCTACCACCACCCCATTTAAAGCCTCAAACCCTTTCTCTCTCTTCATTACTTCTTCTCATTACTCTTCTACTTCCTCATAACTCTCCCACCAACCTAGGAGAGCAAGGCAAGTGCCAACTTGCTTCCTGATGGATCCCTATTATTATTGTTCCATCATCTTTCTTATTTGATTCTAAATCTCTTTAGTACTTAGCATTTTCAATTTCCATGGCTTATTTGTTGTAGATCTAAGTTTGATACATTTTCGGGTTTTTTAGGTTTTGATCCAGTAAACTTTGTTATCTTCAAGTTTTAATGGTTCCATGTTGTAGAGAATTTCGTTCTACCCAATTTTGACCTATGGAAGTCCATATTTGGGCTTGGAATGAAAGATTTATGGAGCTTGGAAGCAATGGCTTCCATGGTTCTGTTCTCAGAAAAAAATTTCGGAGAGGAAGAACATCCACAGCGCATGAGATTATTTATTTCCCAATCATTTTCCACAGCCGCATGAATCTTCATTCCTCAGGTGCATGAGATTATTTATTTCCCAATCATTTCCCACGGCGCATGAGATTATTTATTTCCCAATCATTTCCCACAGCGCATGAGATTATTTATTTTCCAATTTTTATTTTCCGAATTTGACATTAATTAACATTGATTGTTATCTTGATTAATTATTGATCATGCGTTCCTAGATGGAACTAAGAGACTGGCTAGTAGTCTTATTGAACTAAATGGAATAAGACACGTTCATATTTGCAATCGATTGGCCAATCCCGAATATTGACATATAGATATATGCAGGCTACAATTATTTATTTATTTTACGAAAGCATCATGTGTACTCTATGGTCAAGGCATGATTATTCCGTGGTTAGTTTTAATTGTTGCATTACGCTATGTAAGACCTACAACTTAACCGTACGGGTATCGTTGTAGAGTTGGGCATATCGTACCTTGTACGGAAGTACTCATTCTGAATGACCATGATCCACGGTATGGAATTTCACTTAACATCGAGGCTACTAAGTTAAATAAAATAATGATTGTATGGAGAGTATAGATTTTCGAGTTCTTACATGGCAGCCCTCTTTGGGACTATTAGTGCCCGACAGACCGGCTGGTTCCCACAGATACTGCAAGTCTACTACACGGGCAGGGAGCGGTATCTGCTTATATGATTGTATATTGTATATTGATGACGGGCGTCCCGCTGGGACTCGTCTAATTCATGATTGGCACAATTGATTGATTGGATAGACTAGCCTTGCTTGCCCATAGTATGAACTGAGAAATCCTTATTGCATAATTCCAGGATAACTTGGAACTCACAGTAGTAAGCCGTAGGAGTTGGATGGCCGTTTAAGTTGATTTGTTTGTGTACTGTACCTACTCTGTTACCTAACTGAGATGATCAGAGCATCAGGACATGACGGGCCAACTTTTGTCCTTGTTTGGTTGGGAGGTTGGTTCGAAGTGTCGTGATGTTACGTGAATCCTAGTAGCAAGCATAGATCAATTATTATATTCTCTTATTTGCTGGTTTAATGTCTCATATCGTGCTTTCTTGCGATAATTGCTATTAGAGGTTTAACCTCTCTGGTTTTGCATGGCCAGATTTAGAGCCGGTTCCCGAGGACTCAGCTTACCTCTACCTCCAAGATGGTCAATACTAGAGGAATGATCGCAGGAGGACTCGAGTGGATTCCTTACTTTCTCGCTCGTTTTGTTAATTACTTTACATTTTGCCGCTTGGCACCGACATGTTAGTCGGATAGTCTTGCACTTACTTTTACATAATTATAATTACGTCAGACTGCAGCTGATAACAATTGTGTATATGTTGCTATATCATCTGGTTATGTTTTGTAAAGCCAGATCTCAAGAACATTTTGACTAAGCGTTTGGGACGCATTATTGTTTTATCTTAAATGTTCTCTGTTATTTCTTCTTGTTTGAATGATTGAGACAATAGATGTGAAGTGACCATAGCGAGACTTTCATGTAGTATTCACCCCCTTGTCCTTTAGACAGCATTGATCGTATTATACGGTATTCATCTACCCATAATACGTAGCTGGCTGAGTCATTCTCACGCTCTCCAGTATTCCGGTTCTGGGGCGTGACACTCTTCTTGCTCGAAGCCAACACTAAAGACTCGTCGAATGTGACATCCCTGCTGATTAAGAACTTCTTATCCTCCAAGCAGTACAGACGGTAGCCCTTCACTCCTTGTGCATATCCCAAGAATATTGCTTTCTTGGCTCTCGGGTCCAACTTACCCTCATTGACATGATAGTAAGCTTTGCATCCAAACACGCGCAAATTAGGTGCTGTAATCTGCTGGTTTGTCGGTCATCACCTCACATGGAGTCTTACAATCTATAGCCGGAGTTGGTGATCTATTAACTAAGTATCGCGTCATGTGTATAGCATCCGCCCACCATTCCTCGCTTAAACCGGCATTGGAGAGCATACATCTTACTTTCTCAAGCAAGGTTCGGTTCATCCTCTCTGCTAACCCATTCTGCTGCAGTGTGTTCCTAACAGTCCAATGTCGAACGATACCTTCTTGAGCACAGAAATCTTTGAAAGGTCCATAGGTATATTCAGTACCATTATCAGGCCTCATCGTCTTTACCTTTCTGTCTGTTCTGTTCTCTATAGTCGTTTTCTACTGCTTGAACTTTTCGAACACTTCATCCTTGGTTTTGATGAAATATAATCAAACATAACGTGTACAATCATCAATAAAAGTGACATAGTACCATACTACATTCTTGGAAGGAATCCTGCTAGGTCCCTGTCACGCCCCGATTCGTAGAGTCATTTATTGACACATTTTTCTCTTGGAATCGATCGTCCTCGCTTGGGCGTGATGTCGTACAAGTCTGGTATTGCACTTGTAAAGGCAGAGATGGTACATAGGTGATAATCTTCAAATAGGAACACATTGCAGCGGCAGAAGCAGACGAATTGAAGTTTGTGAGGACAATCTTTCTTATTGAATAGAAGTAAATCACTTCTTTATAGCAGCGAAGATAAAAGGACAACTTGAAGTCACACAGAGACATATAGAACTTTATTCTCTTTATTGATAATCGAAAAAAAGTACAAGACTTGTATTAAAGTACAATACTTACAACACATCTCACTTTACATTGAAAGCCAACTGAACAATGCTATACAGCTTACATTTGATACTTGGATACATTGGATTACAACTCGATATACTGACTTGGCTTACAATCTCACTGGTACAACTGATTACAATGTTCCATACATTATGCCCTTTATAAATAAAAGACATCATCTTGTACAAGGAGAGCTTCTGTATTCCCAACAAATCTTCGATGCCGCGGAACCAATCAAGCCAAATCTTCGTGTGTAGAATATCCCAAGCAAGAGCACCTGTCCACAAAACGTGGGTCAGCACATCATCTATGCACTGGCGATTAGAATCCAACCCACTCGCATAAACCAACATTAAAGTGATCATTTAAGCAAGCATTTATTAGAATGATCTTTCTATTTGGGGCCTAGCATCAGTTTACAGTTCATGGGCAATAATCATAGTGAAGCATGTAAACATATTCTTAGTAGCATTCATGTGGACATATCATTTAGCATTCTTGGTGTTATCATGCAAAGGCATCATTGAGGCATACTAGGTGTTATCATGAAAAGGCCATTGAGGCATCGTTAACATTAACATCTTAAACATGTTATAACAGTTCTCACTTCAAGCATCACTTAGCATGTATGTTGTGTTTGAGCAATGATTAAAGCATGGCATCTTTCTAGCATACTGAATTTAACATGTTAAGCAGGATCTCATACTGAAAGGCTACATACAGCATCATTTACTTATTTGGAACGTAAGCATGCAAGTTAAACCAACACATATATTAAGTGTATCACATTTTAGTGATTTCTTACCAATAGCCAACTCCCTCGTACCTGCATCAAATACAGGTTAACTGTTACACTTACTCTGCCTGCATAAAACATTCATTAGCGTGCATCCTTACAACATGATTATTGGTGTTAGTGCACCATTTTCAGATATTGCCATATAGGACTTCGAAAGGTAATCGACGCGCCATTCCACCAGGTTGCGAGCCCGAATGGAATGTTCCGATACCACGTACCCTTAATGTACGTTTACACTTCCCCCATGGTCGGACCGGTCCCCCTAACGTCCCGGGGTACCGTCCGAGGAAGCAGTCACCCCCTTGTATACAAGTTGTCGCTGACCATGCGAATGCGTGTCCGACTCGATCGTGATCATAAAGCAATTTGTGAAATATTGAAATAACTAAAGGCAACAGTGCATCATTCAACTCATCCATGTCGTTTTCAACGACTCATCATTTTCAATATTCTCATCATTCCACTTAGTGATCTCGACGATCCCAAGTCTCATCATTTCTCATTCATTGCTTCATTGCAACATTTCTCATGCTATTCCTTTCTGAAAGGAACAAATAATATTTCATGCATCTCGATAGGACCTGCAGCATTTCATTCTTTTCATAGGGACAGTATTCTTTCTTTCATTGCTTATAAGGAAACAGGCAACATTAACAGTTATGCAGAATGTACATGATTGATGTATTTCATTTCAATTCTTTGTGTTAATAGCATAGCCAGTTCATTACTTATGTAGCATTCTCATAGCATCTCATTACTCAAGTATTCATTCATTTCATAGACATTAAGCACAAGGGACAATATCAATTCATTCTCAGGCATCAAGTTATATTAGCAGTTCGAGTGTGATTCAATCAGCAGTTCAATATTCATGTCTTATTCATTTCAATAATTCTCAACATAGGCATCTCTATTATTCAGCAACTAAGACATGGAACATTTAGGGACAATTCATAGTATCATGTTATTCCATTTATTAAATATGCGGGAATAAGGAGGAAGGAGGACAGTTCTACTTGCCTTGCATAACGGTCTTCCTGCTCCAATCCCACTAAGTGTAGCTCCACCAGCGATCCACGTTCCAATACCCATTCTGTCTAGCCAGCTAAGAAAGACTGCATCAGTCTCAATTCTCCTGATTTCCAACATAAGTCACGGTCCAGCATTCTGATCCCATCCAACAAGCCAACCAAATACCTCGTGCGGAGCGGGGCATTACAGTCCCCATACATCTGTATGCACATAGTCGAGAATACCTCTTGTCTTCTGCTTGCTTGTACTGAAGGTCATCCTGTCTGCTTGCCATAAACGCAATGCTCACAGAAATCCATACTTGGCTTCTTCAAGTTCTTCAGTAATCCTTGCTTGCTCAGTAAGGACAGGCCTTTCTCGCTCATATATCCAAGCCGTATATGCCAAAGACGCGTGCTATCAGACAAATCAAATGTACTGACTGCTAAAGTCCCAGTCACAGTGCTTCCTAATAAGATATAAAGGTTACCCTGTCGGTGACCTTTCATCACTACCAAAGAACCATGAACAACCCGCAAGACTCCACCCTCGACGACGAACTTGTTACTATTCGAGTCAAGCGTACCAAGAGAAATAAGATTTTTTTTAGGTCGGGAACATGTCTGACATCGGTCAAAGTTCGCACAATTCCATCATACATTTTTACCTTGATAGATCCAATTCCAACAGCTCGACATGCATTGTTGTTGTCCATCAACACATAACCACCATCTGTCGCCTTGTAGGAAGAAAACTACTCCATCTTTGGACATATATGGTACGAGCATCCGGAATCGAGAATCCAACGGTCACTCATGTTATCATGTGCCACCGAAAAATAGACTCCGTCACTATCAGCTTCTGAAGCACAGTTTCCTTCATCACCTTCTCTCTCTGTCTTATTCTCCTTTTTCTTGTTCTTCTGCTTTGGATGAGAACACTTATTTGCATAATGTCCTTTCTCATTGCAGTTGAAGCACTTCACCTTCTCAATAGGTGTTTTGGACTTGGATCTTAACCTTATGCTAAAAGATGCTTTATCGTTTGTCCTTCCTCTTACCGTCAAACCTTGGGCTTGGCCTCCATCGTTTTCGCCATTAGATGCCAACCTCAGCACCTCATTAGACAATAAGGCACTCGTAGCTTCTTCTACGAAAATTGAGTCCTTCTCGTACAATAACGTTTGAATAAGATTCTCATAAGAATCGGGCAAAAAAAAAGGATTAGCGCCAAACGATCATCTTCTTCATGTATGTCAACATCGTTCAAGTCGAAAATAATTCGATTGAATTTTGAAATACGATCCCGAATTGACGTACCTTCCTCCATCACTAGCACTACTAAAATATGCTCTATTAGCGACGTCGTTTAGCGACGGAATGAAATTACGTCGCTAACTATATAATATAGCGACTCCTTCCTATTAACGTCGCAATACGTCGGTGAATAGCGACGTTCGGCGACACTAGATAAAGTATGTCGCTGAATAGCGACGTTCATCGACATATTAAGAAAATATGTCGCTTATATTAAAATTATTGCGACGGTTAGCGACGTCAACAGTGGACGTCGCTAACTTTTTTACTTAGGGCACATGACTCCCTTTTCCCCCTCACTCGAAAAATCGAAACTCGAAATTTTTTTCCCCCTCTCCCCCCGGCGACTCCCTCCCCCGCGGTGACTCCTTCCCCCCCCGGCGACTCCCTCCCCCACGGTGACTCCCTCCCCCCCCCCCCCCCGTCGACTCCCTCCCCCCCCCGTCGAGCTCCTCCTCCTCCTGGAGCTCCTCCTCCTCTCCGGCGGTAAACCCTAACCTAATTCCTCCTCCTCCTTCTCTCCCACACACACCCACCCACCCACCCACACACACACACACACACACACACACACAAACTCGAAATTTTGGACACTGACACTGTGTGTGCGTGTTTTGGACACTGACACGGACACGACCCTTGGACACTGACACGATCCTTGGACATGTTTTGGGTTTTCCCTTACAGCTTGCGTCTTGCATTTAGAAAATAAAAGATTTCCATGTGCATTTCATACTACTCGAAAAGAATAAACAACAATCTCTCTTTAATTTTTTTCCTATATATAATTACCTACTTGTCCATTTTAAACTTAATGAACAATTTTACTCAGTAAACATAAACAAGGATATGTTTGGAACAAAAAAAAATTACGGTGAAGCCTCAACTTTTCTTATTATATAGTAGTATAGATAGAAAAAATCCTTGAGATATGAAACGTAACATAATGATAGAATGTGATCGGAACTCTGGACCTTAGCAAAAATGCATTTCAATCACAATACCACACCTTTTCTTGGAATTATAAATGACTTAAGCTGCTATTTTCTTGATTTTCTTAAACTATATATATGCTCTAAATTAGGTCTGGAAGATGTGAAGAATCAAAGTATGCCTAAAACGAGGGGAGAGATAGTAGCTGAGAAAGTGTATTTTTAATGTGCATGAAACCAATATCAAGAAGAATGTCATTAGTCTAGAGTTCTAGACAGATTCTAAATATACATGACAAACAAACAGAGATACAGGAAAATAAAAGATTTCCATGTTTTGGACTAGTGTTTTAGAAACGCCAATTTGATATAAAAGTCCATCCGGAATGTAACTTGCGTCTTGCATATTTCACACATAATAGAACCCCGAATGAAACAATTAAACAGTAGCTATGGATGAATGTCACATGTTGGAAATTCGTACCATGTATATAGGGTTGCTTATAATTTGGACACCTGGAATAGTCGCAAATGAATAGAGTGTATTATTCAAGTATAGTTTCCATTGTGGTTTGTGGGAGGAGAGCCATTTTTTTCTTGGAGCTCTCGTTGAACTAGCTTTGGCTGGTTTGAGCCAAAGTCATCCAGAGGTGTAAGTGAAGTGTAGTCTAGTAACTGTCCAATGTCGGTATAGTATCGGAACATGCCAATGTCGGTATCGGCCTGTTGGATAATATCATTGTTATTAGTAACTGTCCAATGTCGGTATAGTATCGGAACATGCCAATGTCGGTATCGGTCTGTATAGTATCGGTATCGGAACATGCCAATGTCGGTATCGGTCAATATTTGGTATCGGTATCGGTCTGTATAGTATCGGAACATGCCAATGTCGATATCGGTCAATATTTGGTATCAGTCTGTATCGGATCGGAACATGCCAAACCGTATCGGTATCGGTCAATATCATTGTTATTAGTAACTGTCCGCTACTAATTTGTGTCCCATAATAAGACATTATATACGAATTTGTGCATGTTGGATAATGTGTGTCCATCTTTGCAGAATTATTTTCAAATGGATATGAATTACTACTTGCGGAATCGTTCATGGATGTACAATCGTCGTCCTGATGATATGTGTGGTGTGCGGGATGAATACATAGCGGGAGTAGAGCAGTTCCTGCAGTTTGCTAAGGCGTTCCCTCAGTACATGGACGGCACCAAAATTAAGTGTCCGTGTGTGAAATGTCATAACGTGAAATATTATCCAGAAGTGGAAGTGACATATCATTTGTACTCGAGGGGTTTCACGCCTAATTACTATCAGTGGACCGCACACGGAGAACTTGTGTCTTTAGCATCAGAGCCGGAGGCTTACGTTGAGCCGTATATACATGCGGGACCTAATTTTGTTTCAGATAATCATGCATACGACGACGGGTACGTGAACATGGTTTTCGACGCTGCGGGGCCTAGTTTCGTTCATGATGCACCTGAGGAGGCACCGAACGCCGATGCTGCACAGTTCATGGAGTTGCTGGAGAATGCAAGGACTCCATTGTATCCTGGTTGTGAGGATCATTCACCGTTGGAGGTGGTTACAAGACTGTTGAGCATTAAGTCAGATTTTAATATGTCGCAAGAATGCTACAACCGAGTGTTGGAGTTGATTATAGAGATCTTGTCGGCGGGTGCTAAGTTGCCTAAAGACTTCTACCGGTCTAAGAGGATGGTGAGATCGCTCTGGATGGGATACGAGAAAATCGATTCCTGTCGCAATGGGTGCATGTTGTACTACAAAGACGACAAGGATGCAGATGTGTGCATATTTTGTGGTGCTGATCGCTATAAGACAACTAGTACAGGAAGGTCTACCGGTGCAAGAAGACCGACCGATTCAATGCACTACTTGCCTTTAACGCCGCGGTTGCAAAGATTATTTATGGTGAAAGAGACGGCCGAAAATATGAGTTGGCACATGCGAGAACAGATTGAAGGAGTGTTGGATCACCCATCCGATGGAGAAACGTGGAAGCACTTTGATCGAGTGTATCCAGATTTTGCTTCAGATCCGCGAAATGTCAGGTTGGGACTATCTTCTGACGGTTTTACTCCTTTTGGTCTTTCGGGATCCCAGTATTCGTGCTGGCCTGTGATTGTTACTCCGTATAACCTACCGCCTTGGATGTGCATGAAGACTCAGTACATGTTTCTAACCGTTATAATTTCTGGTCCGAACAATCCTAAGAGGAACATTGACGTGTACTTACAGCCTTTGATAGATGAGTTGAATCAGTTATGGGAAGTAGGCGCTAACACGTACGATGTTTCCAGGAAGCAGAATTTTTAGATGAAAGCAACCCTTATGTGGACCATCAACGACTTTCCGGCCTATGGAATGTTATCTGGATGGAGCACTCATGGCCGTCTCTCATGTCCGTATTGCATGGACCGTAGTAAGGCTTTCCGCTTGAAATACGACGGAAAGCCGTACTTCTTTGATTGTCATCGGCAATTTCTGCCAAAAGATCATCCGTTCAGAAGGAACAGGAATGCTTTCCGTGCCGGCGTTGTAGAGAAGAGTGATCCACCGCCAAGGTGGTGCGGAGACACGATATGGGAGGAGGTTAAAGATTTTTCAAGTGCTATCGAAGATCCTACAACTGGGTACAAGTGCGATGGATTTGGTAGAGTTCATAACTGGACAAAGAGGAGCATATTCTGGGATCTGCCATACTGGAGTACCAATCTGATCAGACATAATCTTGATGTCATGCATATTGAGAAGAATGTGTTTGATAACATAATTAATACTGTGATGGACGTAAAGGGAAAAACGAAAGACAATCCTAAGGCCAGGTTGGACTTAAAAGAAATATGCAAACGCCCTGCGTTGTATTTGATACAGCAGAATGGAAAACAGTTCCTTCCGAAGTTAATTTTTTTGCTGGACAAGGAGGATAAAGTGAGACTTTGTCGGTGGATCCAGGGCCTAAAATTTCCAGACGGATATGCATCAAATCTGAGAAGATGTGTCGATCCGAAGGAAAACAAATTGACGGGTATGAAGAGCCACGATTGTCACGTATTCATGGAGAGGTTAATTCCGATTGTATTTTGGGAATTCTTACCGCAGGCAGTTTGGGATCCATTGACGGAGCTTAGCATATTCTTCAGGGATCTTTGTTCTAAGAAATTGCTCGTTGATCGTCTAGAAAAGCAAGAGAAGGACATTACGGTAACACTATGCAAGCTAGAGAGGGTGTTTCCTCCTGGATTCTTCGACTCTATGGAGCATTTGCCGATTCATCTATCCTATGAGGCACGTGTTGGTGGACCCGTCGAATATCGATGGATGTACCCGTTCGAGCGACATTTGAATCACCTAAAAAGAAAGGTGAAAAATAAGGCACGGGTCGAGGGTTCTATTTGTGAAGCCTATGTTCTCGAGGAGATTACAAACTTTTGTTCGATGTATTTCAAGCCTCATGTTGTAACTAATAGAACGAGAGCTTCCAGAAACGACGAGGGAGATCATGAAAGTAATGATACAATACTGAAGGTATTCAATGCTCCAGGAAAGCCATCGGGTAAGATGAAAAAGAGATATCTGAACGATGATGAGCTAAGGGCTGCTCAGGTGTATGTATTACTCAACTGCGACGAAAAGAAAGTAGAGAAACTGGAGGGGTAAGTAATTAATACGTCTATATTATTTTAATAGTGTTAATTATTATACTATTACATTAATTGAACGATGTGGTTTTCAGCATATTTAATGATGATGTGAGGTCGGGTAGGCCACACATAACAGAAGAAGAACTAGAACAAGAAATAAGACGTTATTTTCCATCATGGTTGAGTACATATGTAAGACTTGAGAACTCTGTAATTACCTTTTTGTATATGCACTTGATTGAAAATGAGCTTAATTGCTTCTTTCGTGGTATTTAGGTCGATCGTCCATACGCAAGACTTGAGAATGAGTCTATTAGAACGCTAGCCAAGGGACCAATTTATGCTGCAAAAATATGGCCAAGCTATTGTGTTAATGGATTTAGGTTCAAGTCAACAACTTGCCCGATCAGAGACAACTTTGTGGATCTCGATTCCACCAAAAACAGCTGTTTGTGTATCAGATCTTCGAACTACAAAGATGTTGATGCGGGCAACGATTTCTATGGCGTGTTACGGGAGATTGTGGAGCTGACATATAGTTATGGAATAGAGTCTGCTAAGATTGTGTTATTCAGGTGTGATTGGTTCGATCCGATTGAAGGTCAAGGTTGGAAAGTAGACAAGCACGGTCTTGTTGATATAAACTATCGGCGTCGATATCAAGCCTATGAACCATTTGTCCTATCAAGTCAGGCTCAGCTCGTGTACTTCACAAGTTATCCTAAACGGAGAACAACAAGGTCGGACTGGTGGGCAGTATGCAAGACCAAAGCTAGAAATACCTTTGAGGTTGACGATATAGCTTATCAACAGGATGAACTACCTCTTGTACCAAATATTATAGAAGTGGACACGACGGAAGTTTCCTATTACACATCTAATTATGTAGAAGAAGTAGAATTATCTGAAGAGAAAGATGCAGATGAAAGTGAAGATGTAGAGGAGGAATAAGAAGAAGAAGAAGAAGAAGAAGAAGAAGAAGAAGATGAGCTAAACGAACTAGATGAATTTTCAGAAGAGGATTAAATCTGTACGTTTGTTTTATAATCATATTTGACACTTTAGTGACACTTCTATCATATAAATCTGTGACACTTCAGTGACACTTTATTGACACTTTTATTGACACTTCAGTGACACTTTTTGACTATGGTATTTTTCAAAAATCTGTGATGTCTATCATATAAATATGTTTTTTTTGTTTTATTGTCATATGTTTTATTGTCAGGTATGACTAGACCATCTGGACGACGCGGAGGATTATATATTAGGCAGCCCCGTCAGCCTCGGGCTGGGGATGGAGAGGGCAGTTCCGTACCCTTATCCTCATCTCCGAGTACGCCAGTGTACCGTTCTGTTCCCGGTCCATTAGCGGGACAGGGCAGTTCTAGCAGGTTGGCGACTCCTCCCTCGTCGTCCAGCCTTCTTGTTCCCGGTCCATTACCGGGACAGGGCAGTTCTAGCAGGTTGGCGACTCCTCCCTCGTCGTCCAGCCTTCCTGATCCCGCGTCCAGCATCCCTGATCCCCCGTCCAGCATTCCTACTGTCGACGGCTCTATGGAGGGAGCCCACGCCGATCATATGGAGGACGGCGATCAGACTGATCCTGCCCAGGCAGGAGGTGAGAGCGACCCTCCATGTGCTCCCCCGGGCGAGACGCGTATGGAGATTTGGACGGACGGGCCTATGAAGTAAGTTAATTAATTATTATATATTTTTCAAATGATTATATGTACATATATATTCATGAAAAATTATTATTGTATAGATATCGGCCTTCTGCAGTACAGAGACAGCTGGGGACATTTGTGAGGCAGAACTATGGTGGGCCTTGGCTCAACTACTCAGATGCTCACGCAGATAGGAAGGCCTTTTGGTTCGCCCACTTCAAGGTAAAAAATTTGTTTATTTTTAAATTTTAATAATCATTTGTGTATATTATACAACTTTTGTATTTTACTTCTTGTAGAGGACCTATTTCTATCCACCACACCGGGCGGCGAGGATCGAGGGCCAATTTTCTGCCGTCATAGCCAAGCTCATCTGTGATGCGATCGACGACCAGAAGCGTCGTGATCGCGCCGGCCGTCCGATCCAGGGTTGGATTACGCCAGAGCAGTGGACTGCGATGAAGGCTAGATTCAGCGAGCGCCAGTACCAGGAGCGGTCTGAGAAGGCCAAGGTGGCGCGGTCGAGCGCCGGTAAGTGGTGTGGTGGCTCCATTCCGATGACGGAGCATTTTCGTCGTCTGGTACGTTTCCTATGACGGACATTAATTTATATATAGTTCGATATAATGTTTAATACTAATAATAGATAATATATTTTAACAGGTAAAGAAGGGTGAGGACCCGAACATGGTGACCGTCTTCCTGGTCACCCATCGGAGGGCTGGGGACTTCATTGACGAGAGGGCGACGCAGGCATATGTACGTTCTATTCAACTAATATTAACTGACTATAATTTAGAAAACAGGAAAATAGATATCAATATAGACTTTAGTAAACACTTACACGTTAGCAAACATGTTCTAGGCCGAGTTTGTTCGGCTACAGAAGGAGGCGGCTGATGCTGCTGCTGCTGCTAGTGCGCAAGCAGAGGGAGGGGCTGGTACTTCCTCCCAGCCGCCTGCAGAGCCATCGTCGGACGAGCTCTGGATGACCGCCGTTGGCGGTCTTCAGAATAGTACGTACTACGGTACGGGATCCTACGGCGCGTATTTGGCTTCGGAGTCATCCCGGGCCCCCTCTGTCAGTGCGCAGTCTCCGGCTACGCAGGCGTCGTCACGAGCTGAGGATGTTCGTCGTCAGATCGAGGAGCTGCGTCGCGAGTTGCAGCAGCAGATTTCTGATGCGGTCGAGCGACGATCCGACCCTCCGATCGTCACCGGACGATTTGATGCGGTCGAGCGCAGTATACAGGAGCTGATGAGTCTGCATCAGGCTGCAGCTGCCAACTTGCAGACGCTCACCGAGTCTACGCAGCGCACGGAGCGTAGACAGGTCGAGCTGGACGGATCGCAGAGGAGCCTTTCTCTCTCACTCGCTCAGTATACTGAGAAGGTGGTGAGTACCCTTGCTGCGCATGGTGAGCGACTGCGAGAGCTGGAGCAGGTACGTCCTCCGGGTCCATCGACGGCACCGACTCCAGATACTGCACTGCCTCCGGCGCCGACTCCAGACATTGTACTGCCTCCTACTGCCCCTACGGTACAGCTCACCCAGGAGCAGTATGACTACATTCTATCCCAGTTGTGCGGCAGGGGTCCGCAGTGATTTTATTGGTTTTTTTATGACTTGTATGTATTGGCCCTATGGGCAAATTGTTTATTCATACACTGTTGTTTATACACTTGGTGGGAGACTTTTTATCATCTTTCATTTTTATTTGACTCTATTGGATGTTTGTGAGGATGGGTGTCTGTGATATTTACTTTGCACTGCCTCCTATTTTTATTGTGATATTTACTTTGTGATATCTGCGACGGGATGACAAATATACCTACGCTGGGTTATAAGCGATGATCTGATATACAAAGGAGATGCTGCCGAAATTTTAAAAAAAAATATATTGTGTATTTTTGTTATGATGTGTGTCTGTGTTTACAGTGAATGTGAAATACAGTGTTCGGAACCATCGACAGTTTCGATTACTGTTGTATATTTTATCTTGGATAGAAATAGCAACAGTTCAGGGTGCACTTCTGAGAGCTTCATTTTCACGGCCTTCACTTTCTCGGACGTCGTAAAGGTTTTCGAGAAGGTGAAGGACGTGAAGAGGAAGCTCCGAGAAGTGCACCCTGAACTGTTGCTCTTTCTATCCAAGATAAAACATAGAACAGTAAGCGAAACTGTCGATGGTTCGAACACTGCACTTCACACACACTGTAAACACAGAAACACAGCATAACAAAAATATCAATTATATTTTTTTAACATTAGCGACGTATAACGATGTTCTGCGACGTACTGCGACGTCACACAAACGTCGCTATACGTCGCTAACTAGCGACGTTACGTCGCTCGACGTCGCTAATACACGTCGCTACGTTGCCCACGTGGCCACGTGGATGCCATGCCTCGTCATCATTTATAAACTTTTGAAGCGTCGCTAGTGGTCGCTTTACGTCGCAATGTTGGCGACGTACTTATACGTCGCTCTCTGTCGCTCATTTTGCGACGTCTAGCGACAATGGACGCCGCGTCGCAAATAGCGACGTTCGGCGACGAAATTACCATCTGCGACTTGCCTATAAGCGACGTAGGTTTTTCGTCGCTAAATACGTCGCAAATCATTGTTAGCGACGTACTGCGACGTATTTAGCGACGTCTCCTGACGTCGCTAATCTGGGTTATTTTAGTAGTGTAGTCTGTAGAGCGACTTTAACCTATAAAGTCGGTTGGTGAGATTCTTCGTCATGTAGAGTGATTCCAACTTCAACCAGAGCCCTACGGCGGTGGTTTCGTCCTTCATAGAGTACACGACATCCCTTTCCAAACACGAAAGAATAGCGGCACATGCTTCGAGATCCATGTCATCCCAATCATCATCGATCATGTCAGTGGACTTTTTGGACTTTTTCCGTAAAGCTTTGTGAAGCTTTTGAGATATGAGAACGTCATTCATCTGGCTTTTCCAAAAGCCAAAATCATTCTTCCCATTGAACTTCTCAATTTTATACTTCCCGATCCTGCTTGACGGAGCCATATCAAGAATCCACCCAATTAACTTTCTCTGAGAACTTTGTCGAAAACTTTGCTCGACTTCCAAAGCTCTGATACCAATTTATTGTGGCACAGCGGAAATAAACCCAAGAAACTCAAAAAAAAATTCACAACCACAAAGACAATGATTTACGTGGTTCGATCAAGATGCCTACTTCCACAAACGAGGGTGATTTAATTCCACTATGAAGAAGAAAAGGAATTACAATAGCTCTCAACACTTCTCTCCTTGCACTCAAGAACTCTCTATCACAAAGATAAAAAAAAATCTCTCAAAATTTTTTGTGTTGAACTTATTCAACAACTTTAGCTCTCTTGTGTTGAACTTATTCAATAACTTGAGCACACAATGAGATATCTCAAGGAGAACCTATAGACCTCTTTATATAGCATAGAAATCCAATCCTATGTAGGCTAAAAAATATAATCCTAATCCTATGTAGGATTACCACATATATCATCAAATCCAATCTTGTATAGGATTATCATATATATGGTCAAAAAAGGTCATGGGCCTTTTTTGAACAATTTCCTTCATGTTTCGATATGGACAATTCCGTCTACGGCAACCCTCAGATCCAACGTGATCTGCAAGAAGGTCGGAATCGAAGGTGATCCCTCATGACCAGTTAACAACCAAAATAAGTCCAGCTCGGACAACCCAACCCTTCCTGGCCGGCTTGATGCTGGGTGTTTCGAAACAATGGTAAAGACGTATACGCAGGGGCGGAGCTATAGCAGGGCTTGGGTGGGCCGTAGCCCGCCACAAAAAACTGAATTTTTTTTTTTAGAATATTTTCTTATGTTTTATTTTCTTATTTGGATAAATATTTTTTTTTTTAATTTTGGTACTTTAGGCCACACGATACTAGCATCCTCGTGTTGCTCAAGCTACACCTAAAATTCTGCCACCCCTAATTTTAGATGCTAGGTCCGCCACTGCGTATACGCAGATGAATTATGTGTTGTTTCTTATTATAATTAACTAGAATATGAACATCAGCATCGTTCTCAGACACCTGAATCAGGACATCTAAAACCTAACGACAATTTCAAATCGGGGCCTTTAGCATTTGCTTCTCGTCTTTTGTTATTAGAAGTTGTAATTCATGGGCTGGAATAGTTTAAGGTAACTAGGTAGAAATAAGAACAACTGTAACTTGGGTACCTCATTCGTTTATATGAGACAGGTAAATGAAATAAGATACCAATTTTATCGCCTTCTCGTATGGTCATATTGGAAATTGTTTTTCGCGTTCCAATTTGTACTTCGACAATGGGAGCAGAGGCGGAAACACATATTGGATTGGGTGGGCTAGAGCCCACCCCAAATTTTTTTCCTCTATATATTTTTTCCATATCAGCCAGTCCACGCCCAATCCACCTAGCCCAACCTAGTCTACCTCAGTTCGAATTTCTGGTTCTGCCATGGGGTGGGAGTACGAAATAACCATACTCATGTGAAATTGTTATTTGTGCTCCAACCGGAGTGCTGGAGTACAAATCAGAGCGCAAAAAACAATTCTTTTATATATATTGATTCAATGTTGACGTACATAAAGCACAGGGTTATCCTCTTCAAGAAATTTGAAATCTAGTATCACAATATGGATCTAGCTTATTGTAAAGTTCCTAGTGTTATATTTACAATTTAAAGCTATTTGGATATTGTGTTTCTTATGCTAATCAATGAAGGTAGAGAAAGATTAGATACTAAAATATAAGTGCAGAGGGTTGAATCGGAGGATTTCAAAATTAATAGGAAGAAAGACGCTATATGAAATTCATATATTTCCATTTATGAAATGCATATATCTGATTGTTGGATTTAGAAAGTTTTACTTGATTCATTAAGGCCACAAAAGATGAACGGATATATTTCTGTGCAACCATGTAAGGGCCTGTTTAGTAACCTTGAAGTGGGTTGATAGTGGAAAGTAAAATACAATTCACGTGAACTGAGTTGAGTTCCTGAATTTTGAAATCCCAAAAATATGTTTGGCTGACCCATGAAGTTGATTTGGAAAGTGTAGTTCTTCCACTTCTATTGTTTGGTAACACACCGGTATTTGACATAGAAAGAGAGATTTTTCCAATTCCATTGTTTGGCTAACCAACATGGAAGTTGATAGGATGACCACATTATGAATATGGTGATCTTACCTGCCTCTCTTTTGCAGGAAATTTTCATAAAACTGGTACCAAAATTAGACATGAAACATGTATGCCGAGCGAAAAATGCCCAGGCCAAAATAATGAACTGAGAGTTGAAGACAAACATGAGCGCACAGGCCAAATTGGACGTGAAGCAAAATTTCCAATAATGAAGCAAAACGTCCAGGCAAAACCGAGAGCAAAATGTCCAGGCAATAGCAGGAGCAAAATACATCATCCCTGCCAAAATAATGCTATTCCCAAACAAGAATGTAATAAACCAAGAATGGTACATCAAAACACACTCAAACGAAAACCTGATACACAGATAATAATGTAATAAACCAAGAAATGCAACAAGAATACTAAGAAAATTTTCTGCCTCAGATTGTATAGTAAGGACATGAGCAATAATGCTATTCCCAAACACGTCATCACTGCAAAAATAGAAAAGTTGATTTGTGGCAGCTCTGCAGGAACAAAATACACAATTTTGGCTGCATATAGCCTCATCACAGGCTCATAAGGAATCACGCAAGACCAACACATAACGTCCAGGCAAAGACCAGTGCAAACAGAGTGTAAATTTAGGACAAGATACACAAATAATAACCTGATACACAAATAGTAACCTGATACACAAGTAATAACTTGATACATGAGAATGAAGTATGAAAATAAGAAGTTCAACCGACTGAACAAATAACCTGATACACAGATAATAATGTAATAAACCAGGAAATGCAAGAAGAATACGAAAAAATTTTTTTGGCTCAGATTGTATAGTAAGGACATGAGCAATAATGCTATTCCCAAACACATCATCACTGCCAAAATAGAAAAGTTGGTTTGTGGCAGCCCTGCTGGAACAAAGTACACAATTTTGGCTGCATAGAGCCTCATCACAGGCTCATAAATGAATCACGCAAGTCCAACACATAACGTCCAGGCAAAAGACAGGAGCCAAATTGGACGTTGAATCAAAACGTCCAGTAATGAAGCAAAACGTCCAGGCAGTTCATATGGACGGAGGACGACTTTGCTGATCGAGTAGGAAAAATATATGTTCGTTCGTTGTCGGTTCAGATCTTGTAGATCTATATGTTTTTCTGGCAGATATAAATCATGTAGTGAATTTTGTTTGGGTTTCTGGAGAATTTTTTTGCTGATCGAGTAGGCAAAATGAATGTTGGGCCTGGATTACTTATTCCGGGTGAAGTGGGGAAGGGAATTTAAAACCGTGCATAAAAGTTAACTGCAGGTTGGAGATTGTCCAGGCACACATTGTCCAGGCATACATATGTTGACTGCAGCCCAAAACGGCCAAAATGTCCAATATACGAGGCAAAATTATATGTGAAAATAAAGGCTCAGATTGGAGTTTGTTTTCATCCAGCAAGAATGGTTACCTCTACAACCCATCGAAGCATGATGAGGAATGCATCATACCTTAGTATCGCAGTGACCCACGCAAAGTACTAAGGAGATACCTCTTCAACCCATCACACACGACGAGGAATGCTGCCATGCCCACTAAATGTTTGGTAAAATACCAAAAACATCATATTTCCTCCGTCATCACAGCCTAGAAAATAAAACAAAAACTGAATATGAAAGAAAGGCAGGGTAGTATGCTGCAAAGAAACTGCAACCCGAAACTGAAATATTGCAAAAAGGGCAGAAGGAAGACGGACAAAAACATATACAAGACAGAAAATTGGAAGAAAACAAATAAAATAGCAAAAATACTAAACTGCATAATATTGGTTCCCACATCAGTCTGCAAATATAATGCATAATAAACAGGAAAGACAAGAAAAAGTGGAAAATCTGTACACCATACGATTAGTTCACCCTTACGAGAGTGCCATAGTTAAGATTCTAGAAGACAAACATATAAAACACAAATACTAGAAAAATTAGGAAGAAAAAAGTGCAGACATGAAGCATACTGAAGAGATGGACATTATGGACGGAGGACGACTTTGCTATGGTTTGCAAGTGTTCTGACTTTTGGAAGTATCCAAAAGCCTCCGACCGATCTTGACACTTGAAGTAGCAAGCACCCTTAAAACCATGAACTTGATTGTAGCATTCAGGCCAATTGGTATAAACCCCAGGCACCCTTCCCCTCAGAATGACGTAGTAAGACATGGACTGCCGGTAGGCTGTAAAGCAAAATAGGGCAGACATAGCAGATAAAAGAATAGCAGGAATGCAAGGTGAACTAACATAAATAGCAACATAGGGCAGATAAAAGAATAGGATTACAGCAAGGCAAAGACCAGAAAACATGTATCCAGCAGGACCAAAACTTAAGAAAACATGTATCCAGCGTAAAAGAATAGGATTACAGCAAGGCAACAGAAGAAGTTTAAACGAAAAAACTTAAGAAAACATGTATCCAGCAGGACCAAAACTTAAGAAAACATGTATCCAGCGTAAAAGAATAGGATTACAGCAAGGCAACAGAAGAAGTTTAAACGAAAAAACTTAAGAAAACATGTATCCAGCAGGACCAAAACTTAAGAAAACATGTATTCAGCGTAAAAGAATAGGATTACAGCAAGGCAACAAAATAAGTTTAAACGAAAAAACTTAAGAAAACATGTATCCAGCAGGACCAAAAAACCTTAAAAACATGTTAGTTAGAGGGGAAATATATGAAATATAGTAAGCCATGGTGTTGTACATGGCTGCAACATATCTTAGTATTACACATTTCACGGGCTTCTAGCTGCCCAATGTTTTATAGGGGCAGACATTGCAAGTGTTCTTGCATCAAAATATTACAGATAGTTACACAAAATAGCAGAAATACTAAACTGCATTAACAAAATGAGCCATCATTTGGCAAGCTGGAATTAGTCCTGATTTGGTGGGGACAACCTCCTGGATTTGAAACCCTCCAACCACTTGCTGCGTTGTGCTAGAGGCAAACCTACAAATCTTTTAGACTCACCCAGATTCTGAATAAGAAAATCGTAAGCAGCATTGAGCACATCTTCTTCATAACAGTCCACTAGATCCCATACTTTACTACCCACTTTTTCAACATGACCCCCCCATCGCAGAATCTAAAGCTTGACCAATTACGGTCAAAGAGTTTACCAAGTTAGGCATGTACTCGTCCACCGATTCTTAAGTGTACCAAAGGCACATTCTATTTTGCTTCACAATTTGGAGTGCCTCCAATTGAAGAGCTCCTTTGCATTCCTAGGATCTCGTCCCCTTGTCTGGGATAGATGGTATCTCACACCCCAATAGGGGGCTATGAACCCCGGCATAGGTATATATCCAGCATCAACTAGATAGTACTTGCCTACAACAATATGCAACACTAATAAGTTTCTATGTAATGAGACTCTAAATTTTTTAGACTATTTAATATTTAATACCTTCAATAGTTTTAAGTCCATTTGGGGGAGGTCTAGAGAGGGCATCCTTCAAAACTGTCATATCATTAGCTGACCCCTCCCAACCAGCTAATACGTAGGAAAACTTCTTATTGGGGGTGGCGGCAGCTAATAAATTTTGTGTTAGTGTATCCTTCCTACCCCTAAAACGAGGGGCCTCTGATAAAGGCAGTGTGGCTTCGATATGGGTTCCATCTATCAACCCGATACAATCCTACAGTTGATTTAAGTATGTTAGTTAAGTAACTTACATTACCAAGACTATAAGTAGTAAATGTAGGCTGTTTTAGGTAATAATTACCTGAAAATAAGGATACCATTCACAATTTTGCCTTATCTCATTTGTAGTTTCAGGTCCAGGTTGCTTCATAACTAATCCACGCAGGGTAAAAATATAGCCTAGTACAAGATGAAAGTATCTTGAAATCGTTTCACTCGATCTCACGAAGTCAACATTGCATACTCTGTTTTTGGACTTGTGTCCTAACATGTAAAGAAAGATTGCAACCTGTTCTTCGACACAAACCCAACGACTATCTCGGAGAGACCCATTTCCCCTTAGCATACGCACTAACGTATAGAAAGAAGCCGTGCTCATCCTAAGATAGGATACGCATTTGTCTTGTCCTCCCTACAAAATTCGATACATGTGCGCATCTCTCCATTGTTTTCTAATCTCGGAAGGCTCTCTAGCAATGCCAGGTCGATAATCCTCCTCCTCAACCAACAAAGATATAACGACATTAATCACACTCATAGTACTAGCAACAGCAGCTAGTACCGTAGGATCGTATATATCCATCCTACAAGGGGAAGCAGTGGTACATTGTACCAAACTCATAAATTTAATATAATATTGAGTCAGATTTAACACACATTTCAACAGATTCAACAGATTTTACACACAACATTGCATACTCATACTGAGTCACAAAGTAAAATAGGGCAGTTGCACAGAAAGAATAAAGTCAGATTTAATACAGTAATCAAGTCACAAAAATAACCAAATCGAAAAAAGAATCAAGTAATTGTTACAATGAGAAGCAAGTCACAAAAACAAGAAGTAATCAAGTCACAAAAAGAATCAAGTAATTGTTACAGTAATCAAGTCACAAACAGAATCAAGTCACAAAAAGAATCAAGTAATTGTTACAGTAATCAAGTCACAAACAGAATCAAGTCACAAAAATAAACAGACTTTGGTACAATGAGAAACAAGTCACAAAAAAATGAAGTCACAAAAAGAACTCGAGCATACAAAGTAACTCGAACATTTAAACTTAATGTACACCCAAAAATAAGGTGCTTTCAGACATAAAAGCCAGAAATTTGCACAAAACCAATCAAGTATAATGCACAAACTATTAATGAACAGAAATCAAACGTAAAATGTAAAATATAGTAACTGTATTTAACTTTAAAAAATTAAAGACTCAGATTTAGGATTCTTTTCATCGTAGGCAAATTAGCAACCTTTGTTACCTCTTCACCCATCAGTGTGATGCGGAATGCAGAGAAATTAAGTATAATGCAAGCAACCTTGAGACTTAAAATTGACTCCTCTTCAACCAATCATCGTGTGACCAGGAATGCAAACAAATTTCAGTCCGGGTGTTTGGGATATCTACAAAAGTCCAAGGTTGCCACCTAAATTTCCTACCTCTTCAACACATCACACAAGATGAGGAATGCTACAAAGGTCACTAACATTTGGGGTATACCCAAATACCTCCTGTTTCCCCTCTTCATCATAGTCCAAGAATAGTCAGCTAATAAAGTAAGTAAATACATTATATTTACAAAAACTCGGACAAAAATTTACGTATCTGATATATATCTGCCATAAAAATATATAGATATGTTGGATGTACACAAAATTCACTGCATGATTCATATCTGCCAGAAAAAGATATAGATCTACAAGATCTGAACCGACAACGTAGGAATATTTATTTTTCCTACTCGATCAGCAAAAAAAATGTACAAAAACCCGAACAAAATTCACTGCATGATTCAAATCTGCCAGAATAAGATATAGATCTACAAGATCTGAACCGACAACGAACGAACATTCATTTTTCCTACTCGATCAGCAAAAAGATTCTCCAAAAACCACAACAAAATTCACTGCATGATTCATATCTGCCAGAAAAAGATATAGATCTACAAGATCTGAACCAACAACGAACGAACATTCATTTTTCCTACTCGATCAGCCAAAATTTTTTCCAAAAACCCCAACAAAATTCACTGCATGATTCATATCTGCCAGAAAAACATATAGATCTACAAGATCTGAACCGACAACGAACGAACATTTATTTTTCCTACTCTATCAGCAAAAAAATCGCCAAAAACCCTAACAAAATTCACTGCATGATTCATATCTGCCAGAAAAATATATAGATCTACAAGAGCTGAACCGACAACGAACGAACATTTATTTTTCCTACTCGATCAGCAAAAAAATTCGCCAAAAACCCCAACAAAATTCACTGAATGATTCAGATCTACCAGAAAAATATATAGATCTACAAGATCTGAACCGACAATGAACATATTTTTTTTCCTACTCGATCAGCAACAAAGATCTCCAAAAACACCATCAAAATTCACTGCATGATTCAGATCTGCCAGAAAAAGTTATAGATCTACAAGATCTGAACCGACAACGAACAATTTTTTTTCCTACTCGATCAATAACAAAAATCTCCAAAACCCCCATCAATATTCACTGCATGATTCAGATCTGAACCGACAACGAACAATTTCTTTTTTCCTACTCGATCAGCAAAAAAATTCTCCAAAAAATCCAACAAAATTTACTGCATGATTCAGATCTGCCACAAAAATATATAGATCTACAAGATCTGAACCGACAACGAAAAAAAAAAACTTTCCTACTCGATCAGCAAAGAAATTCTACAAAAACAACGAATAATGGGGACAAATATAGAGAGATGCTGGATCTACAGAAATTAATAGAGAAAAATGCAAAGAGGAGAAATTTTCGAGAAAAATAGCATGCATATTGTCAGTAGTCGAGAATGAACGGAGGGGGTGACCGCAAACCAACTGGGGAGAAGTGATTTTTCTGGCGGGAAGGAAAACAACAGCCTCGACCCTCCTTTCCTAGCGTCTCCCTCCCACTTCCGCTCTCGGAGGATGGAAGTGGAAATGAGGAAAATGGAGAGAGGAACGAGAGTTTAACTCTTCAGCTGTCGAATTAAATCCCACCAACCCCCCACCAACCAAACACCCGGTTTTAAATTCCCATCCCCACTTCACCCGGAATAGGTAATCCAGGCCCACTTCAAGGTTACCAAACAGGCCCTAAGTGTGGAACCAGAAACAAAGAGCATCTCCAACCCTATTGTCTTGTTAAGTGTTGTGAGTCTTAGGTGGCTCCTATGTGGCATGAGCCACAAGACAATGTCTTGTTTATGTGGCAAAATTATATCCCAAAAGACAATGAGATAGAAAAGCTCTCTCCAATGCAAAAGTATTGAGAAGACAATAAAAAGTATTTTTTCCAACTTCCAAGGCAACTTTTAAGACAACTACTCATCTTCTTTCTTTTTTCTAATATTTTTTATTCATAATTGATGACATGGAAGAGAAGATATTGTCAAGTGCATTGTCTAGAACAAGACAATCAACTTCACAATGTCTTCTTTAATTTTTGCCACATAAGCTTCACAATTGACTTGACAATTGCATTGGAGAAGAACTTTTGAATAAAATTTTGCCATTCCTATGTGGCATTAACTTTTTTCCAAAGTCACAATAGGGTTGGAGATGCTCTTATATTGTATATGTAATAGTTTTCTTGAAGAAAATATGAAATTTGCTTTCTTATTATTTAAACTAGTAAATGCACGTGCTTTGCACGTGTGATAACGTATAATAAGCATATTATCCAATTATAGTCAAATAATTTTTCTAGCTCATGTAGTTAAGGTGGGATATTTTCTTCTGGTTTGGTTGAGTTCAATTCTCCATTTTGAATATATAACAAATTTAAACTTTTTTCAACAATTTTTAACATATTTAAAAAAAATTAATAGTTGATGATATACACGACTTAGACGGCTCAATCTTGAACCGTTTTGAAGCCCTTTATAAAAGTAGAGTTGAATCAGCAATTATGGTATAGATGGTCACGGTCTATGAATATTTTATGTTTGTTAATGTGTCAAAATTTCTATTCTATGAGCTTTTCTGCTTCAGATTAAGAAAGGCTATAAAAAAAACTAGACCTACAGAGGAACGGGAAGTTTTGATCTGAATTAATCAAAATTTCTATTCTACTAGTTGCTGGTATAAACATCTAACAACTTCGAATTGGCCAAGTGTCTTCTCACCAAATAAGGGCATGGGCCAAGAAATTGAACCCTATATAGAATAGTCGGAGAGAGAAGAAACACTATACTTTTCCTTATAAAACCAATAAATGGGAAAAAGTCGATAATTTGTAAAAAGAACCTATTGACCTATAAAACGTGGAATTTGTGTGAATGGAAGTTATCGAAAAGTACAAGCATTCGATAAAACCCGAATACTCGAGGGGGTTATGGTACCGAATATGGTACATATCCGATATATTTTTTTTTACAAAAACAAATTCTAAAAATCTATGATAATATATATATATATATATATATATATATATATATATATATATATATATATTTTGGACAGATAAATACTTTCTGGAAAAATCTATGATAATATATATATATATATATATATATATATATATATATATATATATATATATATATATTTTGGAACCAGGTAAATACTTTCTGAAAAAATCTATGATAATATATATATATATATATATATATATATTTTGGAACCAGGTAAATACTTTCTGGAATCGTCCCCATTGGGATTCGAACTCCTGACCACTCGGGTCGCATGCATCTCTCTTCTTAACCACTAGGCTAGAGGTCATTTGCTATATATATATATATATATATATATATATATATATATATATATATATATATAGGGAGTGGATCAAAAGTCCCCCTTAGAAAATCCTCTAAAAACTCCCCTCACTCTCAGCCGTCTATTTAATGTTAATATTAATGTTAATATTAATGTTAATGTTAATATTAATATTAACGTTAATATTAATATTTATTTTTATTTTTATATTAATGTTAATGTTAATATTAATGTTAATATTAATGTTAATGTTAATATTAATTTTAATGTTAAGTTTAATGTTAATTTTAGTATTTAACACTAATATTAACATTATTATTAATATTAACATTAACATTAACATTAAATGGACGGCTGAGAGTGAGGAAATTTTTTAGGGGGTTTTCTAAGGGGACTTTTGATCCGCTTCCATATAAAAAAATAAAAAAAAAAAAAAAAAAAAATATATATATATATATATATATATATATATATATATATATATATATATATATATATATATATATATATATATATTGAAGAATGGGTAATTTTATTTATGATAATAGATGTACCTCAAACAAACATCCAGCCGGCTATCTATTCCTTCCCCTCATGCAAATGACATCCCTTTCTATGTTGTTGTATATAGCCGCTACTGACATCTCAGTACCTTCAAATATTTTTCTGTTTTTTTCGCGCCATACATGCCACACTGCCTAGAGTAGGTTGATTCTAGCTTCCTTAAACATTTCTTGCCCCTGGCTTTTGGAAGCAGCTATCTCGTTGAATATTGCTTGCAGTCCAGCTCCTCCAGCATTGTTAATACCTAGATGCACTCAAAATCGCTGCCAAATCTGCCCCGAAATAGCACATTGGAAAAATACGTGGTCTCGCGTTTCTGGCTCGCTCCCACATAGAACGCAAGCTGTATTTGGCACCTGAACTCCCAACCTGACCAATCTGTCTCTGGTTAATAATCTACATCGGATACCTTTGAGAGCACACAGCTTCATCTTCCTCCTTAGCCCATAAAATATCCGCCCAGTCAGCTCGAGGATGACGTGGCCGCACTTGGTCATAAACCAGTTTGCTAACAAATTCATCGTTGTTAGAATCCTCTCAAACCCATCGGTCAGCGGCCTCCAGAGGGTCAATGTATACGCCAGCTACCTCCAAGGCAAACCAGCACCCTTCTCTTCGCGATTGAACATTCTAGGTCCCATTCTCGATGAGCACTGCAACAGGATCCCTACTACCGATCAACTCATACGATGGCCATCCCAACCTATCGACCAAACTTTGGTGGTTTAACCATGGGTCCAACCAGAGGCTCGTGCCTCTCCCGTCATGTGTTACTCTCCTAACTTTCTCTTTCAACTGCGGTCGGATCCTCAATATGTTTTTAAATGTGACAGAGAAATTGTTATTCGTCTCATGTACCCAGAAGTTAGTATTATTTAAATACCTATTGATCGACCACCGCGCCCATAAGGATTTGCCTTCTAAGATTCTCCAAGCCAGTTTGTGTACAGCAACATCCCGCAACACCCTTAAAGAGCGTAGACCTACTCCTCTCTCCTCTTTATTCCTGCATAAATCCCCCCATGCTATCGAGTGCAGACCTCCTCGCCATACGAAACTGGCACAAAGTTTCTCTATTTTCTTAATAGTCTTGTCAGGTATATGAATAGCTTGTAACTAGTATGCAACAATTGTCGTAATAACTAAGCGAATAAGCTAAATTCTCCCTCCGAATGATAACAGTTGAGATTGCCAGCCTTCGAGTCTTGTTTGGACATATTGTAGCAGGCCCTGAAAATCAGCATCCCTTGCATATGTAATGGAGAGCGGTAACCCGAGGTACTTAACTGGTAGTTGTCCCATGTCGATACAGAGTAATCTCGACCATGTCTCCTTTTGTGGACAATCTTTGTTATAGTAAACATGACTCTTTTCCCTATTCAATTGCAAACCCGATATCCTCCCGAAGTTCTCAAAGAGTCTGTTCAGCGCAGAAATGCACCACTTTGATGGTTCAATGAACACCATGAGGTCATCTGCGTAGATGAGGTGGGAGACTATGGGGGTTACTCGCCCGTAGAGAGGGATATTATGGTTATGATGTGTAACACCCAGTTTTTCAAATGAGAATAATTTTAAACTTTTGTAATTATAATTATTATTTATTGATATTTATATCTCATTATGAATTTTGGTGATTTTTAATCAATTTAAAATTATTTTAAGTCATGACTTGTGATTTTGATGTGCTGCTAGTGAAACCCTAGAGACTGTCTGACCTAGAGCCTAACCATATGATTGGGATATTTATTTATCATTTTTAGTTTAGGGATATTTTGGTCATTTTGACTTATTGGAATTATTTGATTAATTATTGAGTCTAGTTTCTTGCATTAGAATCTAATACCCCTCTATTTTTTTATTATGGAGAGAAATCTCAGCTTTTTAGATAATTTGGGAATTTGAGCTAGCAAGGAGGATCACTCTATTTTGGGGCTTTTCTTGCCATTTGACACACTATAGGTAAACCCTCTAAATTGGGTTATTATTCTGATTTCTTTGCATCCTAGCCTAGATCTAGGTGTCCTCTAGCTGTCCCTCAAATTTGGTTAGAAATCGTGTCCATTTGGTGTCCGTATTGGACACGTGTCAATGTGTATGTGCATGTATTTGTTAGAATGCCACATAGGAAATGTAGATTGTTATGTGTATATCAATATTCATGAGGACTGAGCATGATTTAGGGTTGTATCCGTATCCAAAATGGATACGAACACGGAGCACGAGGCCACCGTGCGCTGTCCTGCTGCTCGGGGTCGACATAGGACACGACGCGGCACGAGACACCACAAAAATTTATGGAGACGTACGAACAATCACTGACAGCATGCACACCAAATTTGAGGCAATTTTGTTGAGTAGGTTGTGAGAAATCACGTGCGCACGTGTTTTTACTATCACTGCACACACGTGAAAACGTGTCCTGATACGCACGTATAACTTGGACACGACGACACTGGGACACGGTGCAGGGACATAGGCGTGTAGCCCTATATGTGGCAAACCCGTGTGCATGAGCTCGACACACTTCGAGCTCTGTGTCGAGTCCACGATGACTCGATATGCGTGCACGAGAACTGGGGGTTACTGTTTTCTGACACTATTCAATTTTGGGTATGGACACCTCATGTCCTGATTCTTGGACTCGTTGGTGTCCCGTTGGACACGTGTGACATGTCCCCATGATTGTACATGTGTTTCACTTTAGTTATTTCGAATTATAAGACTTATTTTGGAGTTCGAGATTCATTTTCATATATATACTGTTCTTCCCAGTTTTGAGATATTCGATTTAGTTTTATAAAAATTCAAATGTATTTTGATGTTGAAATAGGCTCCACAGGTTTATGTTGATGTTGTGTTTCAACTGAGTTTCAAAAGGATATGTTTTGGTATTCGAATTTGAGGGAGGATGGCATCTTCTGATACTTCAATTTAAAACCAAATTCAATGCATGATATTATCTGGATTTTCGAATAGGATTTGTTTTGGGTTTCTAAAATTGGATATATTCATTGCTATTGATGTTTGATTCCCAGTTAGGATTTGAATAGTTCATTTCAGTTTGGGTTCTCAAGTTTATTGTGATGATTGGGTTTCACTTGTTGTGTTCGATTTTTGAAATAAATATTCTTGCTAAACTGTATACAAGTATACCTGTATATATATTATGTAGGTAATTTGTATGTATGCAAACTGAGTTCTTAACTGAGAATGATATGGGATTAGATTCGAATTTACGTTCAAATGTACACTGTTTAAACTGAAAACCTGGAAACTGATTTCATGTTACACTAAATTCTGATTTTGTATACATACACACATTATTTACACACTAAACTGAGTTACACTGAAACCTGTTATACACACACAGTGACTGAAATGAACCCCTTAACCCTCTCTCTATCTCTCTATTTATGAATGTCAAGATGTATACAATATTTGAACTGACACTAGAGCATGTAGGTAATGATAGATGCATGACAGGTAGGCAATATAAATATGAATCAATGATGTATACATGTAATGTTAAATAAATGCATATAACTGAGATTGAACCTTTCAATCCAGTCCCCTTTTTACTAGCTGCAATATTACTCCCCTGCTCTGCCTCCCTGTTTTCCATATATGTTTACCACACACACAAGTGCCTTAATCCCTCACTCTATATCTCTTTACATATTTAATCCTCTATGTATATATACAAGTGTATGTAATATGGAAAATACATGCACGAATAAATGGTTAAATGAATGCAAATGTGATTTGATGATGAGAGTGAATAGCATATATGCATGTATAAATGCATCCATGTATCTATGAAATAAAAAACATGCAAGTATCTGTAACAAGTAATGTAGGATACATGTTAAGTATGTGTAAGGGTAATGAATAGATGTAAATGCAATGTAATACAAGGTAATGAGACAATGCATGTATGAATGTAGGTAAATGAGCATGGATCCATGTATGCATAAGAAATGTAATGTAGGCTATGAATATAATGTATGTATGAATGTATATGAATATAAACCTGTGTATGTATGTATCTAAGCATGTATGTAAATATATATATTGTATATAATATGTATTGATTTGTGACTTGTGGTGTTGCTTGGTTGCTAGTATAGGCTTGGTTAGGCCTAGTGAGACTTGACTGGACTAGGATTGACCTAGTTGACTAGTATAATTGACCAAGGTTGACCAAAGTTTGACTTTGACCTAGATTAACCTAGAAATCATGTAGATTGTATTGTAATGTTCTAATTTACCATTCTGGACATGTCATAACCCATACTGCTCTATTTAGGACATTGTGACTCCAGTGCAGATATCTATTTTTATCAGTTGTACAGGGTATCAGGCGAGTATATTCTCTGATAGTTCTCTTATTTACTTGTCAATTACTGTACTCCAGTTCTAGTTAGTTATATATGATTCTCTGTTACAACACGTATGAATATTTCTGGATTCATGTATGCGACACACATACCATATTGTCTGGCCTCTATTACTGGAATCATTCTGGAATCATTGCTAGTATTATCATGTTTGGCTGGACTCATCTCGATTCTCGTATCGGACTCTGGATTCACTTGTACTTGTTGGGAGAAAAAATATTTGAGTAAGATATGTAGACATACCCCAAATCTGGAATCATCCAAATGCTGGAATCAAACTGGAATGATAGCCATCTCACACCCGGCCAGGTGTGTGATGTGCCGGATTACCTATAGCCGTTTACATGTCGACCTCGATATTTTAAAAACACACTGTTATAGTATAGGCTGGACTCACCTTGGAATCATTGATCACTATGACTGGAATCATCTCGTACTGGATTCATCTTGTACTAGATTCATCTTGTACTGGACTTACATTGGAGTTTACACTTGTCTATATTTACTGTCTGGACTTATACCATGTTACTCTAGTTCAGCTAGATTTTATTTTACAGTCCTTATTGCCATGATTCTTCTCTTGTTTTAGTTACCTTACTTTCCTTTTACTTTAATTGACTCTGTATACCATCACCTGAATATAAACTGCCATGTTCATCAATACAACTATCTATAACTGCTTTATAGTTCTCTGTCATTTACTTGGATTTTCTAGATGAGATGTGCTCGTTCCTGTCCTGACTGGACCTGTTAAAAATTTTACAGATGATTACCCTGAGGACACTTGCCCTACTTACTATGGACCAGGAGATGTTTTAGCTACCTTTGGCCTCGACACTCAGAGTGATCGGGAGACTAGCTAGTTGACTTGGTTTAGTTTCATGTTTTAGAACTTGAATTGTAAATAAGTTGAGATATGTTTTGTTTTGAGATTGTTTTGAGATTATTATTATTTAGTGGTTGGTTTTGTTGTTATTATTTAGTCTTAGTTATAAACTTCTGTGTTATCATATCGTACTTAGACTGTGATTGAGATTTCATTATATCTATACTTGTCCTCCGTTCGGAGTTGAGATTTAACAAGTACATTATATAATTACGTGAGTTATTGGTTAGATAGTAACCTAGAACAGCGTTCTACCGCCGACACTGCGGCGTAGGCTGGGCGCTGTTACGTACTCGTACCCTCACAGTGGGTGCGGGTCATGACATGATGTACGGCTAAATCCATTTGACAAGTAAAATATTCCATCACCAAAGTAAACAAATACGGAGAGGGTTCCCCTGGCGCAGACCTCGCTTGCTCCCAAAGAAGCCATGTAGTTGGCCCTTGATAAGGACCGAGAAGGTCGGAGTGGTTATGCATTCTTTGATTATGTCGACCCGCCATTCTTCGAAACCCATACTAAGCAAGGTGTTGCTCACAAACTCCCTATTAACCATATCATATGCTTTCCTGAGATTTAATTTGATGCACCCTTTACGACCGCCAGCTTTATTAAATTCTCGAACTACCTCGTGCGCTACTAAACAATTCTCAGCAATTGATCTACCTTTTATGAAAGCCGATTGATTGGCCAATATTAATTCGCTCATAATTACCTGCATTCGCGAGCACATCAGATGAGTGATTATTTTGTATAAGAAGTTGCAGCAAGCTATCGGGCGAAAGTCTACCAGAGCAGTAGCCCCCTCATTCTTTGGGATTAATGTCAGGAAAGTGTGATTCAGTTCTCTAAGAAGTCGGCCAGTTTTGAAGAAATCTTGGACTACCTGCAAAACTTGATCTTTCAGCTGTCCCAGTGTTGTTTATAGAATGCTGCATTGAACCCGTCAGGTCCTAGTGCCTTGTTTGGATCAGATTTTTTAACTATCTCTTCTATTTTCTCCATAGTAATTTCTTGCTTTAACATATCGTTACCTGCCTTGGAGACAATTCTTTTACATATGATTTCTGGTGTATAAGCGATGTAGTCTGATCGGTTATACAAAGCTTTGTAGAAGTTGGTTGCTTCTTCAATCATTTCCTTATCATCTGCTAGCACTATGCCGTTGTCGTCTATGAGAGGACCTAGCAAGTTCCGCCAAGACTAGCGTAAAGTTTACCGCTAAGACTAGTAACTCTACTAGGACCAAATAAATCCATATAAATTAACTACAAAGGTCTCGAAGTACTTACAGCGTTGATGGATTTAAAAGATGACCTAGTTACTTTGTTCTTTTCACAGTCTGAACATACCATGTGTCTCTTGAAGGTAATTTATGGGAGTCCTTTTACCAACTTTTTAGTACATAGCCTTGGGATATGTCACTTGTAATGCATGTTGTTCGTATTACGTATTTCGGAATACGTGTACGTATTTATTCTTGTATTGCATGATTCCTGGCTTAGTTTTTATTCCTGACTTGGTTCATTCTTGATTTGTCTTGGCTTGGTTTGGTTTATTTTGGGTTGAGATGAGTAGGGTTGCTATATAAGTCAACTACACTCTCTCTCCTCCATAATTTTTCATTTACTTCTTCATCCTCTTCATTTACTCCTCTCCACCTACACCCAAGCCCTAGGCAAGTACAACTTGCTTCATGATGGATTATGGATTTTATTGTTCCAATGTCTTCCTCTCCTAGTTCTAAGCCTCTTTAGAACTTGTCATTTATGATTTTGATGGATAGATTTTTGTAGATCTAGGTTTTGCACTTTGTCATGTTTTTCTTGGTTTTGATCCATGAAAACTTGGTATTTTTGAAAACTAATTGTTCCAAGTTGTAGGAAATTTCATTTTATTCAATTTTGACCTTTGAAAAGTTGGATTTGGACTTGTTTTGACCAAGTTATGGACTTTTGAAGCTATGGGTTCAAACTTTGGATTTCTTGCTGGTTTGGAGAAGACAGTGAGCAGTGCGCGCAGCTTTTTAGCTTAAGCCACTGAGTTGCGCGCGCTTCTTAGCGCGGCGCAGCCTGACCCAGTGTGCGCGCTTCTTAGCGCGGCGCAGCCTGACCCATTGCGCGCGCTCTTTAGCGCAGCGCAACCTGACCCCGGCGCAGCCTGCCCCCTGCGCAACCTGATCCCTGCGCAGCCTGCCCCCTGCGCAACCTGATCCCTGCGCAGCCTGCCCCCAGCGCAACCTGACCCCTGCGCAACCTGATCCCTGCGCAACTTGACCCTAGCGCGACCCGACCTGAGCCAGGCGCAACCTGGCCTTGCGCAGTCTAGTGCCTGGCACAACATGACTTGGCCCGACTTATCCTGGCGCAACTTGGCTAATGCCACTTGTTGGCCATGGTACTCCTCGTCCATCCTATTTGGGCGCATGATGTCCCCAGTATTTTTTTCTTTTTATGATTTTTGTACCTATTTTATATCCTTACGCCTTTTTCCCGAAATTAAAAATTCTGATTTGAATGACATGATTGAAATGACAATTGTACCTGGCATGGTGTGACCAAGAACTGACATGCTTGATAATGGCCCGTAGTGGTGCACACTTGACATGATAACTTGACCTGATAACTTGACCTGCTATGCATGACACGATAGTGACCCGTAGTGGTGCACTCTTGACAAGTACCCTGACATGCTTGATAGTGGCCCGTCGTGGCACACTCTTGATAAGTAATAATGATAATGATAGTGGTCCGTCGTGGCGCACTCTTGACAATTCAATTCATTGGCCTGGACACCGTAGATGATTGTGCTTGTTTAAACTACTAGTCCGGTTTTGTCTTGCATCATGTCTAGGGCATGATCCCTGAGTACCACGGTCAGGGATTCATACTGAATCTGGCTAGGTTAATGACTAGATTGATCAAATAGTTCTTGGAGAATTTTCCAGTTACCTGTTGCCCCTTTGGTCCCGGCCTTATATATATATATATATATATATATATATATATATATATATATATATATATATGGGATTTGTTGCTATCCGTCGAGATGAGCGCACTTCCAGCCCGCCGTTGAGTGTGGTACCTTAGGACACATGTATCTTACCACAGTGTGTCTGCTATATCATGCTATTTTTTTCTTTTCTTGCTGGGGTCACTCAGGTAGTAACAAATAGGTAACCGGACTTGGAATTCTCACTGCATCTTGCTAGTAACTAGGCCTGTGATAACCCTAGCTAGTTAAAGTATCAAGTCGTACTTATTGCTTGGCCGTGATTGATTGGGTGAGTTATAACCTGTCTAGTCTTGTCTTGATCATGCAAAGTATTGCTACCTGACTTGTTTTCTTATATTATCTTGCCGATAAATGGTGGAAATCCAAGTTCTGTTCAGATGAAGGGTTACAACCCCGGTCCTTGTTTGGTTTACGGGTTATAACCTGGTTATCCGAATAGTCCCATGGTTATCTCATCGTATATCACCAGTCATGCTTTTCCTTAATTACTGTCTTTTATTATGTAATGGTATTCTTGTGTTAATTGCTGATTTTAGTTCCTAAGTGAAGCCTCCTTTGTGGCACTTACTCTTTCTGGGGTCTGACCCAACTGGTTTTGTATGGCCAGATACCAGAGCAGCTCCAGAGGATCTACCGATTTTTCAGCCAGATGGTGAACACTAGACGGAATCCTGGCAACGAGTGTATTTATTTTTGGCTCTCTCACTCTTATGTAAAATTATTCTTTTGAGGCGTTTAGCCGCCGAGCAAGTGTTAGCTCGTGTACATTTTACTTACTGTCTGCCTACGGGCTGAAACATGATTGGCAAGCTAGGGTTGATCATGTATGACTAAAACTCTTGCTAGTCCTCACATTTTGTAATGACTAGCTTCATGATCAGCTGAATATGTAATGTTTGGGACGCCTTACTATTGTATATTTGGTGATCTTACATCTTGTAACATTTACTTACTTGCATGTGATTGAGACACTAGGCTTGTTATTGACCTTAAGAGACTGATAGCTTGTAGATAAACCATCATATTTCTAGACAGCCGTGACCGTATAGTGGAGTGGATCCCATTCCATTATACGTAGCTGGCTATGTCTGCCCCCGCTCTCCAGTATTCTGGTTCTGGGGCGTGACATCACTTCCCGTTCCCAGAATACATATTTTTTTGACATATACCGCCTTAATGTATTTATTGTATTATTCTGTATTAAAATTTCTTTAATTTTATGATAATTAATTTCCTGCAATTTTATTTTTGCACTTTATTTTCTACTTTCATACTCTGCTTTAACTTTACTTTGGGTTCGGCTTGGATTGGATTAGTTAGTTTGTTGGTTCAGCCTGAACCGAAATAAACTTCCACCTACCACCACCCCTTCCATTTAAAGCCATCCCCTTTCTCTCTCTTCATTACTTCACCATTAATCTTCTTCTTCCTCATAACTCCTCCCCCACCTACCAGCCGCCAAGGCAAGTGCCAGACTTGCTTCTTGATGGATCCCCATTTTTATTGTTCCATCATCTTCCTTACTTGATCTTAAGCCTTTTTAGTACTTAGCATTTCCGATTTCCAAGGTTCATTTCTTGTAGATCTAAGTCTATTACATTTTTGGATTTCTTGGGTTTTGATCTAGTAAACTTTGTTATCTTTAAGTTTTGATGGTTCCATGTTGTAGAGAATTTCGTTCTACCCCATTTTGACCTATAGAAGTTCAGATTTGGGCTTGGAATGAAGGATTTAGAGAGCTTAGAAGCAATGGTTTCCATGGTTCTGTCCTTAGAAAAGTTCGGAGAAGAAGAACAGATCCTGGCCGCATGGGCTTTAGTTAGCCGCATGGGCTTAGATAGCCGCATGGGCTTAGATAGCCGCATGAGCTTATCTGTCGCATGAGTTTTTAGCTGGTCGCATATACACTCAGTCTTTCCGAGCCGCATGGGGCTTGATAGTTCTCAGCCGCATGGACTCGGTTTAACCCTTAGCAGTATGGCGCACGAGATTTCTCAGCCGCATGGACTCGGTTTAACCCTTAGCCGTATGGCGCACGAGATTTCTCAGCCGCATGGACTCGGTTTAGCCCTTAGCCGCATGAGCATGAGACTTACTCAGCCGCATGAGCTGCGTGTCTTTTCAGCCGCATGGCGCTAACCATTCTCAGCCGCATGAGCTGCATGACTTACCCTAGCCGCATAAGGGATCCTGACTTAATTAGCCGCATGAGACCCCTTTTGTTTCTAGCCGCATAAGGCTTGCTAGCTTGGCCGCATGGAATCACCCTTGTCCAGCCGCATGTGACTTATTCATTCCCGGCCGCATGGAACCCAAGTCTCGCGAGCCGCATGAACTCTGGCTCTAATGCCTTTTTGGTTGATTCTTGTTCTGAATTGACACTGATTGACATTGATTTATTGTCTTGGCATTTATTAGCATTAGTTGGCATCTTTATTGATTGTTATCTTGACATTAATAAACAAGGATTGTTATCTTAATTTAATAATTGATCATGCGTTCCTAGTTGGAACTAAGAGAATGGCTAGTCGTCTTATTGAATTGAATGAATGAGACACGTTCATATTAATTATGAACTATTGTAATCGACTGGCGGATCTTGAATATTGGCATACAGGCACATGCAGGCTTCAAATTATTTATTTATTTATTTAGTTATTTATTTACCTTACAAAAAAAATAGTATGTGTACTTTATGGTCAAGGCATGATTACTCCGTAGTTAATTTTGATTGTTGTATTACGCTATGTGAGACCTACAACCTGACCACACTGGTATCGTTATAGAGTTATGCATATCGTACCCCGTACGAAAGTACTCATTTGAATGACCATGATCCACGGCATGGGACTTCACTCAATATAGAGACTATTAAGTTAAATAAAATAATGATTGCATGGAGAGAATGGATTTCCGAGTTCTTACATGGCAGCCCTCTTGGGACTAGTAGTGCCCGACAGGCCGGTTGGTCCCCACAGATACTGCAAATCTGCCACACGGACAGGGAGCGGTATCTGGTTATATTATCTATTGTATATTGTATATTGATGACGAGCGTCCCGCTGGGACTCGTCTAATTCATGATTGGCGCAATTGATTGACTGGATAAACTAGCCTTGCTTACATATAGTAAGAACTGAGGAATCCTCTATTGCATAATTCCAGGATAACTTGGAACTCACAGTAGCAAGCCGTAGTAGTTGCATGGCCGTTTAAATTGATTTGTTTGTGTACTGTACCTACTTTGTTACCTAACTGAGATGATCAGAATGTCAGGACATGACGGACCAACTTCTGTCCTTGTTTGGTTGGGAGGTTGGTTCGAAGTATCGTGATGTGATGTGAATCCCAGCAGTCAGCAGAGATCTATTTATTATGTTTCCTATTACTGGTTTTACTCCTCATATCGTGCTTCCTTGCGGTACTTGCTATTAGAGGTCTAACCTCTCTAGTTTTGCATGGCCAGATTTAGAGCCGGTCCCCGAGAATCCAGCTTACTTCTACCTCCAAGATGGTCAATACTAGAGGAATGATCGCAGGAGGACTCGAGTGGGTTTCTTACTTCCCCGCTCGTTTTGTGAATTACTTTATACTTTGCCGTTTGGTACCGACATGTTAGTCGGATTGTCTTGTACCTACTTTTGTATAATTGTAACTAAGTCAGGCTGCAGCTGATAACAATTGTGTATACTTGCTACATCCTCTGGCTATATTTTGTAAAGTCAGATATCAAGAACATTTTGACTGAGCATTTGGGACGCCTTACTGCTTTATCTTACATGTTCTCTATTTCTGTTTGTTGTTTGAATGATTGAGACAATAGATGTGAAGTGACCATAGTAAAACTTTTATGTAGTATGCACCCCCTCGTCTTATTAGACAGCATTGATCGTATTATACGGTATTCATCTACCCGTAATACGTAGCTGGCTGAGTCATCCTCCGCTCTCCAGTATTCTGGTTCTGGGACGTGACAGGATAGTGTCCATATTTACATGTCCTAACCTGATGTGCCATAGCCAGCTTTCATCTTGATTGGCTACTAGGCACTTACCTGCATTTTTAGTACGTTCTAGAAAGAAAATATAAATATTATCTTCCCTGATCCCTTCATATACGGGATTCTGAGTAGACATATCATATATAGAGCATTTGTCTTTCACAAAATTGATGCCATAAACATTATCTGTCAAATGACTTATGCTCAATAGGTTATGTTTCAATTTTGTGACTAGACAAACGTCTTTTATTTCTGGATAGGGAGACATACCAACATTGTCTTTACTTATAATATCACCTCTCAGATTGTTGTCGAAGGAAACATATCATTCTTTCTTCATCGATAGCATAGTGAATAAAGATGCATCACCAGTCATGTGCTGCGAACATCCGCTATCGATCGAGTATCCACTTGCTTTTAGCATGAGAGGGTTGAGGGTACACCTACAAAATGAGTAGATGAATCCTTTGGTACCCATTTCTTTAATGGTCCATTATGATTAGTCTTTGGAATTCAAGCAAGTAAATTTGTGTCAACAAGCTTTCTAGCTCTATAATACTATGATATGTACCCGTGTGTACCACAATATGTGCATGTGATTTTTAAAATTGTGCTCTTTGTTCCTGTGTTAACATTCTTATGTGTCTTTCTTGGAAACCTGTATGTGAAAGCATGATTGTGAGAAATGTGTTCATTATGTACTTTCTTTGGTTTAGTTTTTTGTGGTATCTACTTGGTATTAGGACTAATCTTAGGCTTTATAACTTGGATGACCTGTTTGCCTAAATTGATCTCTAACTTTTTAGAGATAGCACAAGACTCATCGAATTTAGGTGTCATATCGTGAGTCTTTGCTCAGTGACTAAGTGTCTCTTCTTCTCTGTGTCATAAAGTTCTTGTACTTTGACATAATCTTTTTCTTTCTTTTCTATGGTGAGGATAGCCTCATGGTAGTCCAATTTGAGTTTGGCTATATCCTCCGTGTTAGCGGTAGTAGATGTCTCTTTAATGTCTTCAATAAGATTAGATAATCTAGCTACTTCTGTTGTGTAAACCTTAATCTCTTTGCAAGATTGCTTGTACTTGTCCAACATATTTTTGTCTTCTTCAAGTAGTTTTCCAAAGGCAGTTTCTAATTCATCGAAAATAAAATCATCATACAGAGGGTTCTCAGATACCTTATCGAATGCCATCAGACAGACATTTGTATTACTGCTGGATCTGTCCTCCTCCTCTGATTCAGTGGCCTAACTTTTGTGCCAGATGCTGGTGTTAGCATACTTTTGACCGGTTGTAACTTTTCTGTTTGATCTTGATCGATTATATGGACTATTATTCTTTGATCGTGGACAGTCCTTCTAATATATGTCCTGATTTCTTACATCTGAAGCAGATTATTTCTTCTTTGTTGCTTTCGTGGATGTCTTTCTTCTTTCAGTTTGATCACTCAAACTTCAAAAAATTTCTGAAATTTTTGACCAGTAGGGCATGTTCATCACCATCGGAATCTTCTTCGTCATAGTCATTGCATGAGACTCTTTTTGCTTGTGCTTTGAAGGCAATTAATTTTTCTTTGGGAGTTACATCTTCAAATTCTTGCAAGTCCAGCTCATGGGTCATGAGCTTGCCCATCAGTGCCTTCAAAGTCATTGTGGTGAGGTCGTTTCCTTCTATGATCGTTGTAGCCTTCGAATTCCAGTTCTTTGTTAGAGCCCGCAGTACCTTCCTGATCTTTTCATGATTGTTGTAATCCTTACCAAAAGATTGTAATGGATTATTAATATCGAGGAAACGTGTAAACATCTGTGTAATTGACTCATCGGGTTTTATCTTGAAAGACTCGTATTCCTGTGTTAGTCTACTAATTTTGGATTCCTTCACATGGGAAGTCCTTTCATGAGTTACCTCAAGAAGTCTCCAAAATTTATTTCACGTCGTATAAGTTGATACGTGATTAAACCCGATTTTGTTAATTGCACATAATAGTGCATTGATGGCTCGTGCATCTAGACTAGCTTGTGTCTTTTCATGCTCCGTATATTTATCATGTGGCTTATCTACTGGAACACTATCAATCACTGTTTTAGGCAGTTTCTTATAACCGTCTATTACTATCGACCAAGATCGAAGTCTAGTGACTTAAGAAAGAAACTCATCTGTGTTTTCCAGTAGGTATAATTTGTTCCATCAAATAGTGGGAGTCTATTTATGGATTGTTCTTCACCGATGAATATAAATTTAACGGTTGCCATAGATATATATACTCACTAGATGGTTATGTATATGTATAACCTGCTCTGATACCAATTGTAGAACCGTTGAGCACCTCTAGAGGGAAGTGAATCGAGTGTGTACGTGTGCAGCAGAAAATATCACAAAATAAAAAATTTAAGCACTATATATTATGACAGGTAAATGACAGTAAATAAATTGCAGTACAGTAAGAGTCAAGAAGATCAAACTCAGTGACACAGCGATGTATACTGGTTTTTCTCTGAGAGGACTAGTCCAGTCTCAAGTACTCTTGCTCAATATTAATCCACTATAGCACAAGCTAATTGAGAGCTTTGTAGTCTCTTACAATACCGTGCTTGGTGATTAGCACACGACCGACTCCGTAGGACGACTTTGAAAACATGAACATTTTCTAGATGCAGCCTCCGATACGACTCTTCAGTACCACAACTATAGATTGAATAGAACTGTACTAACTTTGGCTAAGAGTGGTATAGGCTTAATTTGAAAACTTTGGCTCGTAGAAAACACTTAAAGAGATAGAGAAGAGAGTGAATGAGTGATTGAAAAATGGAAAAGTTCTTCTCTATTTATAGTATTTTGTAGACCGAATTCTGGCAGAGTTCGGGCTAAGTTAGGATGCAGAAATCTTGCATTTGAACGTTGGATGCAGATTTTGAGGGATTTTAAACCAAAAATAAAACTAACTTGGACCGAAATCGGGCCGAGTTCTGTCCAAGTTCTGCCTGGGTTATGTCAGAACTTGTTGGGCCAAATCTGTTGGGTTTTAGGCTTTTTAGAAGTATGGACTTTTGTATATGTGGATAGGTAAGCTAACTTGTTTGTGGACTGAGAAGAGCCTAAGCCAGTACCAATCCTGATCAACCTTACACATTTTTCTAGACTCAATAAAAATAAAAATATAGAAGAAAATATGAAAAAGCTTGATGTTGATTCCAGTGTGCATTTGGTTCTTGATGATGATGCGATATTTGTACTTTGTAGCATTATGACGTAGATTTAGGATGCAGATTCTTCTAACTTGAAACTTGTAAACTCATAGCAGTAGTATTTTGCGTATCGACGAAAATTGACGTTGATTATCAAAATCAGGTGTGATCATTAACCAATAGGTCAACTTATAACACTTTAGAAAATAAGTGTTATATATGCCCATCCCATTTATAACGCTTCGAGAAAATGTGTTATATATGAAGAGAACATTTATAACGCTTTTAGAAAATATTTATAGCACTGATTTTTATAACGTCTTCGTGCTTACAAAAAAACGTTATAAAATGTGATTTATGACAGTTTTTAGCCATCATAAAAAGGTATTTTTATTGTAGTGTAGTGGTATATAAAGAATTTGGTAGGCTTTTTGGTAGTGGTATAGAAAGCTAACCAAGTGCCAATACGTCCGATGTACATGTTTTCTTAGACTCAATAAAGATAAAATACATATATAAATATAAAACTAAGAGCATTTTGATGACATCTTTTTTCCTTCACTGTAGTTGTCCAAAAAGAACAGATCTGAAAATCTGTATACATTTTGAGGACTTTGCCCCCGAACCCCCACGGAGGATGCTGCCCCCTCGATCCCTGTCTACTGACCGGGCAGCGGAACCCCCCGAGTACGAGACACCGGAGATGGTGTTGGACGGTTCAGAAAAATCTTCTGTTATAACATCACCTCTGTCCCGTTATAAATTCTTCTTTGCATATGTTCAAGTTCGATCTTGCTTACTGCTTATCTGCAAATAAATAAGGCAGTATTAATATTTAATGTATAATAGAATAATGCTAAGTTTAAGTATTATTAGTGATATTAAATCTTAAACTTAATTGATTAGCTATATTCAAAAACATGATACAATCATTAGACTAACACTATGCTCCATAGTACTTTGTGGCATGGCTAAACTTCCACAAAACACTAAGCTATATCCAGTTTCCATAGAATTACAAGATTCCACAAAACTATGTCTCCCGGTCGCATCATCATGTTTCTGCGGAATAATAGATTCAACAGCTTCCACGACACACATCCTGAAGTTGTTTCCTCGGAGTTGTACTGCTTATGCGGCATAGTCCTTATTTCGTAGAATTACTGTCCAAGGTCATGTCCCACGTCTACTTCCATGGTACTCTACTTCCATGGCACTCTGCTTCTACGCCGTGATGAATCCAACTGATAGAGTGGTTATCCATCCATGTGGCGAGTGGGTTGTTAATGCCCTGATTTCATGACTTAGCCTTCCATCCCGCTGAGGGGCTGTTTGGTAACCGGGATTTAGGGCTGGATTTTCGAATTTTCGGATTTTCCGCCGTTTGGTTTGGGGCTGGATTTAAGGTGAAATTCGAGATGCAGCTACAGTCCACCGGATTTGGGTTGGAAATTAAAAAAAAAGTTCGACGAGAACATGCAGTGGTCGACGAGTGTAACTGAGGTCTCCCGAGAACTCGATGACGCTGCTGCCTCGCCGCTGCTTCCTCCGGCCGCTCGAAAACTCGACGACGCAAGCCAAAACAATGAAGTTCGACAATAACTTGCAGCGGTCTGCTCGAGAAGAGGGGAGGAGAACTCGACGATGTCGCTGCTTCCTCCGGCCGCTACAGAAGTCATCGGTGGTCCGAGAACTCGACAACGCGCGCTGACGCCACTACGTCCTCGCTGCCGCCCGAGATCTTCATGACGCCAATGTCGCTAGCTGTGGCGAGAAAGCTCCTCCTTGGACCATGGTGAGAGAGAGACGAGAGACATGAGTTATTTGGGAGAGGAAGGTGAGCAAGAGAGAGAGAGAGTTGTAAATGGGGAAAAAAAAAAGCAGGGGAAAAGATTCGTTGTCACCATCTTTTTATAATTTTCTTAATTATCATTAGATTGTTATTATTTTGTAAGTACATAAAATTAGAGATTAACTATTATTATTGTTGTTATTATTCTTTTTAATTATGATAATTATCATACTTTTTATTATGATAACATATTATTCCTCTTAACAATAACATATTAAGTAATTATAATAATTATTGTAATTATTTAATTAGTTAGTAAGTGAAAAATAATTATTATTAAGTGAAAAAAATAATTATTATATTAATTAAAAAAATTAATTATAATTTATAAATAATTATATTATTGAAAATCTAAATCCAAATTTAAATCCAACTAAACACCTTTCTCCCATACTACTCCCAGCTTTTCCTATACTTTTCATCCACTTTTCATCCTTCAGAATCTAAATCCAACTTTTTCTGCACTTACAGTTTAGTAGTTTACCAAACGGGTCCCGAGTGGATGGACGTTACAAGGCAAAGTTACCATACCTTCTGCGTTGTCCGCAGAAATGTTAATATGCAATTAAAGAACACCTTTCCGTGTTGCACAAACAAGCTTAATTTGAATCACCAATGGAACAAAGTTATTGTGCGGGACATGGCCTTACACAGTAAAAAGTCTATAAATAAATTTGTCTACATCAATACAAATATTTTCTTATAAATAAAAGGGAAGATTTATGAAATACCCAAAAGCTAAAAAAATTTTATGTAAAATCCACCGCTAAAAAAACTTTCATCGCGTGCCCAGAATTAGAGAAACTTATCCAAAGCGGATTCCAAATGACCCTTTTGCCCTTCCTTTTAATTTATTGGAAACACCCACAAAACTGCTCTTAAAAAAACGTTTCAATACTCCATCTTCTTCCATACGCTGCTCACTTTCGAATCTAGGTTTTCTCCTCAAAAATCTTCAAAAACTCGTCGAAAAATTTCGGAAAGACCGGGACGAACGACAAAAGTGCTAAAACGGAGGTCCAAACATCATTTTTTTGCGAATCTAAAATTTCGGAAGGCCGTCTAACGATGAAGCTGTTACTTTCAGTCTCCTCGACGATACGCTCATTTTGCGACAAACGGGACCTCGTTTCGACCTCCCAGTCAAAAGTTATGGCCATCCAAAGTTTCAGCTAACCATAAAATGTAGGAGAATGGCATTCTCCGTCTTAATTTACACGGAGAATGACCATTCTCCGTCTTAATTAGGACGGAGAATGATATTCTCCGTCTTAATTTACACGGAGAATGGTCATTCCAGTGTTAAAACGCAGGAGAATGACCATTCTCCGTGTTAGAAACACGGAGAATGCCATTCTCCGTGTTAAATGAAACGGAGAATGTCATTCTCCGTGTTAAATAAAACGGAGAATGGCATTCTCCGTCCTAATTAAGACAGAGAATGGCCATTCTCCGTGCTAAATTAAACGGAGAATGGCCATTCTCCGTCTTAATTAGGACGGAGAATGTCATTCTCCGTGTAATTTATCACGGAGAATGGTCATTCTAGTGTTAAAACGTAGGAGAATGACCATTCTCCGTGTTAGAAACACGGAGAATGCCATTCTCCGTGTTAATTAGGACGGAGAATGCCATTCTCCGTCTTAAATAAAACGGAGAATGCCATTCTCCGTCCTAATTAAGACGGAGAATGACATTCTCGGTCCTAATTAAGACGGAAACGGAGAATGTCATTCTCCGTGTTAATTAGGACGGAGAATGGCATTCTCCGTCTTAATTAAGACGGAGAATGCCATTCTCCGTCCTAATTAAGACGGAGAATGGTCATTTCCAGTGTTAAAACGTGTAATTTAGTTTTTTCAGGAATAAAGAGTTTCGTTCTTCTTTCAAAGCGATGATAATTCTTATGGAAAAGAAGAAGAAAGATCTTCTCTCCACAATTGAAGATCTGAGTTCAAATGTCTCCACGATGAAGATGATGATGATGGTGATGATGATGACGAGCGATGATCTGAGTTCGACTGAAGAAAAACACACCGAACTACGAACGATCTTTGCGATCTCTGCTGAATATGAGAGCAATGGAATTCAGATTTCCCGTGAAGAAGAAGAAGACGAAAATCGCAATCCAGATCTGAGTTTTTTGAATTCAAATACATATAGATGACCAATTCGCGCGGAGAGGTAGTTTCGGTATTATAAAAATAGCAGTTTCTAGCGGGTGGCATCTAAAAGGGAATCTTGGAATATTTAACGTGAAAATACTTAATTCTGGGTATTTCATAAAACTTATCCAGCGGGTGGACATTTCATAAAAGTCCACCCCGAAATTGAATTTCTCAGCAATTTCCAGTAAATAAAATCATTCTTTGCAGAAAACAATACTAAAGATCTCAATCCTTGGGATTGCAATTGGCTGCACAACCTTTGGTGAAATAAACATATTTGTAAAATTCTAGCCGACCAGTCCTCAAACTTCTTATTGATACAAACAAGTCGAATATAAATACTAAGTCTCAGAATCTGCTCTTGTGGTCATATTGATGATAGGTCTCCATTATACAAAGTCTGGCCAGTCTTTCTCAAGGTCAGAATAGAATCTACTTTATGGTCTTATTTATTTGTCCCCTTTTGTTCTCCCAAGTCCAAGTCCACATATCATATTTACTAGTTTGTTCTGTAAAGTCTACTATAAGATTTCTTTGTATGGCAGAATACCTAAAACAAAACAAAAAATTCTCATCAAAATTCTAGAATTTGATTCAAATTACAAGAACTTTAACATAAATACAACTTATCATTTAGATTTAAATTTTTTGTTATGAGTTCGACTATATAAACTCAAATAGAAACTTCCAATATGGTAATGATGCGTTGACGAATTTTTCTATTTAGGCTTTTTTCTGTTTGTATCCTTAAAAAATTCAAGAAATAAGTTACATGTAATCCAATAACGGTTGATGAACAAGTTAAAAATTAGGAACTCATGAGTTCCTCTAGGATTTTTGTTATGTTATCTGTCCATATCAAGGTCCCAAGAATATTTTGCTAGCCAGTGCTAAAATCTCATCAAGATGTCCGAAAAAGTCTTGGTCAAATTACTCGGTTAGACTTAGACTCCTTGGAGAGAGAAGAGAGGGGATCCATTTATATTTGCCATGAACCTTCATATACTACGACTAACAAAACAGTCAACCAGCAATGATGCATAAGAGACCCATCCTTCGGTTTGTTCTACTGTTCTCCAGCTTGTTGCACAGTGTCTTGCAAATGAGAGAGTACGAATTCTATAGAGGAGCCACATTTCTAACGAATGAGATTGCCTAGTATAATTAACATGTTTGTATATATTCTCATATTGTCCAAATCTGTTGTCCTTAGTGTCAATAATAAATTGTTTCTATTGTGCAATTTGTAGACCAAAAATACCCACCAAGCCCAATAGTAGGGTGAGCTTTCCTTTTATTCAAAATAGTCAAAACTGAATAAAGAGAATTCTAAAATAAAAAAATCAAAATCGAACCAGAATCTAGTCATAAAAATCGAAACTGGACTGATATCGGATTCGTTTTATTCGGTTTATTAGGTTGAACTATTTTTATTCTTTAATAATCGAACCCAAGGTTTGAATTATGGTAAATTTATAGGTTCAATGTTGGATTAGTTGTTAAATTATCAAATTTTGGTTTTAAAAAATATACATAGAATTGTTGTTTTATAATAGACACAAAAATAAACACATTTTTAATTATAAAATATGCATAAAATTGAAGATATTTAATAATTTTATAAGTTTTATTTGATTTTTAATTTTGTATTGAAATCAAAATCCAAAATTGAAATCAAATATGTTATTGATACTGTTTGCTTCTGCGACAACGACGACGACGTCGGCACCTGCGCAATCTCTCAGGCCCCCGCCGCAGCTGCAGTACATTGCCAACATCAGGAAGCGCCTGCGCAACCTGCGGAGACCTTCGCGGGGAGGGACGAAAGCGGGCAGTGCGAGGAAGGATGATCATGCCGACCCTTTCACAGCAGCTGCGGACAAGGTGGCCAGGGAGGACGCCCCCTGGTGCCAGCTGCCGTGGCACAGGAAGTCCGAGGCGGCGCACGAGGCCGCCAAGACTGACGGTGAAGATATTGACCATGCTAAAACACAGAGCCGTCCAACCATTGACCGATGAACCAATGGTCTTTACATCAGTCCTCTTCTAGTCATCACTAGTCTTGTCCTTTGGCTTGGTGATGCAACCTTCAACGTCCCATACAAGTTACAAAAATAGAGTAAATTCTCCATCATTGGATATATTCAAGGTCACCAGTTTCCCCTTTCAAGGGTAATGATATATGAGTTGGATCCACTACATAGCCATGGTCATACCTTCATTCTTTCGAATCTCGAGAGATGTGATACTATTTTCTTGGGATTCATAGACGTGGATTTGAACTTCGACCATTGAACCCACACAAAAATAACGAATATGATTCCTCTACAGAGAACTAAGATCACATGCATGCATATATGTGGTGGCTTCAACAACGAGGACAAATTCTACTCCTTGCCCCCAAGAGGTTACCCATATTCAGAACTTAAGAAAAAGAAAACGACAAAGTATTATAAGATCTCAACCTGATGGAGATGAGGACCCTCCCATCAAAACTCTTCAACTCTTGAAGTGCAAGACCGACAAGCTAGCATTGATCTTCTTATAGAACATGGTGGATTCTTCTTTCGAATATCCTTAAGAGTAAATCAAATATAAACGCCCCCTTAGCTTCCTTTAAAAAAGAAATATCGAAAATTCGCGTGACTGAAGCTGAATCAGCTACTTTCGAAGTAACAGAAAGAAAAACGACGACTGAAGTGGGAGAGTCAGAGTCGAAAAGAGGATTCCTCACTATTAAATAGGATGATCAAGCCCGGCCAAATGATTAGTTAGAACCTCTAATTTAACCATTAAATAAACTGGAAATTGAGCCACCGAAAATAAGCTAAAAATTGGCTCAAATGACTCAACCGTGCCCAAGTTCGAAATTTTGGTGTACCTAATCGAAATTCCATTTCCTGCACAACTGTGGCTTATGAAAAGTCATAAATTGACGTCGCACTGCTTGGCTGAGACAACCCTCGACCAGTTTTGTTTTCTTTATCGTCTTCGTGTGTGATGTTAGCCCAATGATTATATCATATTTTTTATTATGGCTAATCAATTAAGTTTAACTATTGATGTCACTAATATTCATGTAATCACTATCATGTTGTTACTTAAACTTAGCATTGTCCTATAAACTTAGCATTGTCATAAATGGTCTATATCATATTGCTATGCTTGTATCTTACTGTATCATATTTTTTGTTCGTCTAACATGTACTTGCAGACAAGCAGTAAGCATGATCAAACCAGGACATATGCAATGAAGAATTATTGATTGGCCAAAGACGGCATAATACAAGAAGATTTTCTCTGAACCGCCTAACGACCTATCCGGGGCCTCGCACTGCTAACCGGGGGGTCGAGGGGGCAGCGCCCCCCGTCAGGGGTTCGGGGGCGAAGCCCCCGAAAGGTATTCAGATTTTCAGATCTGTTTATCTTTGGACGACTGTCGTCAAGGGAAAATGCGTCTTCAATGTCAGGAGAAATGCATCATCAAATGGGCTATTGGTTTTCATATTTATTCTGTATTTTTCTTTTTATTGAGTCTAGAAAAAATATGAGATTGATCAGATCGGTACTGGCTTAGGTTTTTCTCAGTCCACAAACAAAAATAAGCCTACCTACGTATCCCAAAAATCTACAATTCCAAAAAAGCCCAAAACCTATGCAAATTTGGTCCATTCCTTACTGTTCTGACCCAGCAAAACTCTGACAAAACTCTGACCGAGTTCGGCCCGAGTTCGGTCTGGGTTATTTAAATTTCAGTTCCCACCAAATCTGCATCCAACGTTCGTATAAGAAATTCTAGCATCCGAACTCTGCCCGAGTTCGGTCTCCCAAAAACACAATAAATAGAGTTGAGATTACCATTCATTTCAATCATCCAATTTCATCTCTTCTCTTCTCTATCTAAAGTGTTCTGAGTTTTTTACTTTCATATCTAAGCCTTTACGACTCTTAGCCAAGCCAGTACAGTTTCTGTTTAATCTAGAGTTTGGTATTGAAGAGTTGTATCGGAGGCTGTATTCAGAAAACGTTCTAGTTTTCCAATTGCCTTCTGGAGTCGGTCGTGCGCTCGTCACCAAGCACGGTGTTGTGAAGTCGGTCGTACACTTGTCACCAAGCACGGTGTTGTAAGAGTTGCAAGCACTCAGTTAAAGCTTGTGCCATAGTGGATTAACAACGTGCAAGAGTACTCGCGACTGGACTAGTCCTCTCAGAGGAAAACCAGTATACATCGCTGTGTCACTGAGTTTGAATTCTTGACTCTTACTTTACCGTATTTATTTATCGTCTTTTATCTGCCATAATATATAACTGCTTAATATTTTTAATTGGTGATATTATTTTTTGCTGCACACGCACACACTCTATTCACCCCTCCCCCCTCTAGAGGTGCTCAACGGTCCTACATGTGACTCTGTTCTTACTCCTCTGTCTGACTCTGTTCTCACTCCTCTACGCTCTAAACCTTCTCTCCAGTAGATGGGATGTCAGCCTTGTATTATTTATAAATGAGTCGATGAATAATAAAAATATCAAGAAGCTTCAAGAACAACATTTTGGTCCTTTTCATCAAACAACAGTAGATGATGCTGTTGTTGGAGTGGGTGAGATTCCCAACCTATATAGAGAATACCCCAGAGCAATGGCGGAACTATGGCAAAGGCTGGGGTGGGCTGGAGCCCACCCTAAAAAAAATTTTGTTTTTTTTTTCATATATAATTTTTTTTTGCTATTTTTTTGTGAGTTATTCTATATCTAGCCCATCCAAGTTTACTCCAGCCCATCCCAGTTCAGATTTCTGGTTCCGCCCTTGTCCAGAGTACGACGAGCGTTATCCGTATGTCGGAGAAGTTCGGGGAGTGCATATTGGAACATATATCGTAAGCAAATAAATGATTAGATTTTTCATCTTTGACTTTGATCATATATTTATGATTGGATCTTTCATATATTGACTTTCCATTTAATTAGACTTCCAATTATGGCAAGCATTATGATTGGATTTCCATTAAATATATGATTGATATATATTAGAATTTTTCATATATATTGGGCTTTCATATATAGGTTTCGAATATGGTAACCCTAGAATATGGTAACCCTAATTCATGCAAGGGTTTATAAAAGGTTTATGCATGCAAGTTAAAAAATAACAGAAAAAAGAGATAATAAAAAAAGGTGGCAAGAGTGCTTGTGCAACTTTATGAAGGAAAAACAAAAAGATTGGAGTCCATTTCGGAGAAGGAGATCAATTTCGGGTATTTTTCGTTGTCTTCTATCTTCGTGGTTGTAATCTATTTTTTGTCTCAGTGAGTTGTGGTGATCCATTTGTATCGGGAGAAGCTTGTAGAGGGTGTATTCTCCTTATTCCATTAGTAGAAGTCCTTCAGGATTGGACTCCGATTGTCCCGTAAGTTTTCCATCTGGGTTTTCAACGTAAAAATCTCTTTGTCTGTGATTTGTGTTTGACGTTTTTGGTTTGTGTGATTTTGCTCGATTCTCTCACAGGGCTCTCTTATTTGGAAGAACGATTTTCATGCTTCGTTCCCAACAGAGTGGTATTAGAGCTTTGGTTTTAGATAGTGTAGGAACGAAATCGTAAAGCGCAATACTCTAGAGGGGGTGAATAGAGTAGGCAGCGGAATATTGCTAATTAAAAAATGTTAGCAGCAAGATCACAGAATAATAATCACAACTAAGTAAAGTAAAGGAAGAGATAAGAATGAAAACGCAAAGACAGCGATGTATACTGGTTTCCCTCTGTTGAGGACTAATCCAGTCGGTAGAACTCTTGCTACCAGTTGAATCCACTATTGGCAAAACCGCAAGTTTTCTTACGAAGTCCTTGCAACTTCTACAACGCGAGCTTTGATACGAAGAACTCGTCCAACTTCAATTGTGAAGAGGTATTCTTCAATCAAGCCTTCTGATTACAATCTCTCAGAAACTTCTAGACCGCACCGCACTAGCAAATCGACTAGAGGATTGTAATTGGCTTGGAATCTGAAATTTAAAGCTCGAGAAAAACTCTTTGGAAGACTGAAAGCCTTAGATAGAGAGAAGATTGAAAGTGAATGAGTGAGTTGAAATGATCGAAATCCTTCTCTATTTATAGGAATTCCAAAGACAGAATTCTGACAGAATTCGGGCAGAATTCGGGCAGAACTCGATGAGAAAATCTCGGTCAAATCCGCAACTGCAGGAGGACCAAGTTCCAGAGAATTCAAAAATCAAACGGCCACCAACCAAACTCTGGCCGAACTCTGGCCGAACTCTGGCCGAGTTCTGTCAGGGTTAGGTTAGGTTTTAAAAATCAGTTTTTGATGATTTTTGAAAACCTTTTTGAAAACCTTTTTGAAAGCTTTTGTTTAAAAGAATGTTTTTCAAAACAAAGGATATTTTTAAAAGTATTTTGAAAATATTTTGGAATAGCCTATTTGTCAGTACGACTCGGTGTACAATGTATTCCTAGACTTAATAAAATGAAAAATACATTGCTCAAAGGAAATACAGACTCGAACAGGCAAACATAGCTTCGGTCTAGAACTGTGTAGATAGCTGTTCTTGATCATGTCCAAGAGTCCGATACATCCTGACTAGCTTCATATATCGAGACAGAGTTTGATCAATTATTAAAATCAGGTTGACCATATGACCAATGGGCCAACAATCTCCCCCATTTTGATAATTGACAAACTATGAATGATATAACATTAAAGCTTGAAATAGAATCAAAAAATTGAAAATTGTTCATGTCCTGCATATTCTCAAAAGAATGTTAGATCTTTATTTTTCTCCCCCGTTGTCACTTAGTAAAATAATTGCAAAAGAGTAAAAACTCCCCCGCAATCAATGCATAAATAACAAACAGTGAAGAAACACAAGAAAATAAACATGATAAATAATCGAAATAATAAAGCATTTGAATAACATCACAGGCATGTATTTGTACTCAGGCAGTTTATAATAAACAAAGAATTATTTCACAGGCAGTTATTAAAGCAGAAAAAGATGCTAAGTAAATAAACTGATGTGAACCATAAACTACGAAATCCATGAAATGATGTCCAAAAGAAATAAAGATATCCAGTACAAGTCCTAAAAAAATACTGATAATAAAGTCTGAAAATAGAAAAACTTGGAATGTCGGAGCATTTCCAAGTATACAGGAGATAATGTCTAAGTCTCAAACATCAACTAACATATCATCATCACATCTCCTCATCATCCTTGACTCATTTCAAAAAAAAAAAGATTAGTAATTTCAACCTTTAATTAACATAATTAATATTATTTTATAGATTAAATATCGTTACACAGCGACTGTTTCAGATTAGCTGTAGGAGTACTGTCCCAGCTGGCGGAGGTTCACCGAGGAACTCTTAAGTACCACTTTGCTTCAACCGTAGTTATGGTGACAGACAGACTCTTTATTGGCTTGTCTCTAACACAGTTTTTGCGTATTTGAAATATAATCATAAAACAAAATTAATTAATATTATTGACGTCCAAAATTCCTAATTCTCGACGTAAATAATTGAAACGATCTTCTGCTAGAGGTTTTGTGAAAATGTCAGCTAATTGATTCTCAGTATCTATGTATACAAGGTCAATATCTCCATTTTGATGATGATCTCTAAGAAAATGATGTCGAATCTCGATATGTTTTGTACGAGAATGACATACAGGATTCTTAGTCAAATTAATAGTGCTCGTGTTATCACAGAAAATAGGAATGTGTGTATAAAATAAATCATAGTCTTCCAAGGTTCGTTTTATCCACAAAATTTGAGCACAACAACGTCCTGCGGCGATATACTCAGCTTCTGTTGTTGATAGGGCTACAAAATTTTGCTTTTTACTAAACCATGAGACTAAAGCTTTGCCTAAGAAATGACATGTGCCACTGGTACTTTTTCTATCAACTTTGCATCCGACAAAATCTGCATCCGAATAACCAGTAAGGTCAAAGGACTTAGTTTTGGGATACCACAAGCCAATAGAAGAAGTGCCCTTAAGGTATCGAAAGATACGCTTAACTGCGCACAGATGTGATTCTTTTGGATTAGCTTGAAAACGTGCACACAGGCAAACACTAAACATTATATCTGGACGACTAGCAGTTAAATAAAGTAAACTATCGATCATACCTCGATACTTACGTGTGTCGACTGGCTTGCCTTGTTCATCAATATCAAGCTTTGTTGAAGTTGCCATCGGAGTGCCAATAGGTTTGACATTGTCCAGATCAAACTTTTTTAGCAAATCTTTTGTGTATTTGGCTTGATTTATGAACGTCCTATTGTTAGTTTGTTTGATTTGCAGTCCGAGAAAGAATTTCATCTCTCCCATCATGCTCATCTCAAACTCATTCTGTATACACTTAGAAAATTCTTGACACAGAGATTCATCAGTAGATCCAAATATGATATCATCTACATAGATTTGTATTAAAAGAAACTTACCATTAAAGGACTTAATAAAAAGTGTAGTGTCAACCTTGCCTTTTGAAAAACCGTTGTCAAGTAGAAAAGAGCTTAGACGATCATACCAAGCACGAGGGGCTTGTTTCAAACCGTATAAAGCTTTCTTCAACTTGAAAACATGATCAGGGTTTTTAAAATCTGTAAAACCTGGAGGTTGTGCTACAAAAACTTCTTCTTTTATAAAACCATTTAAAAATGCACTCTTGACATCCATTTGAAATAATTTGAAATTATGAAAATATGCAAATGCACATAACATGCGAATGGATTCTAATCTCACAACTGGGGCATAAGTCTCATCGTAGTCGATACCTTCTTCCTGATTGTATCCTTGAGCTACGAGTCGAGCCTTATTACGAGTCACTAAACCATTCTCATTAAGTTTATTTCGGAATACCCAACGGGTGCCAATGACCGGACGATCAATAGGCTTGGGAACAAGTTCCCAAACTTGATTCCGTTCAAATTGGTTTAATTCCTCTTGCATAGCATCTATCCAAAAACTATCACTACATGCTTCATCAATAGTTTTGGGTTCTAGCTGTGAAATAAATGCAACACTAGAAACAATATCTCTACTGGATGTACGAGTACTTACACCTTTGGTAATGTCACCAATTACCAAATCCTTTGGATGATCAGCCGTAAATTTTAATCTTTTCGGCAGACTCTGAAGGTAGCTGGTTCCTGGATCTTCTCTAGGAGAATCAGCTAGTGCCGAGCTTGGTTGAGAATCAGCTGTTGTTGAGCTTGGTACAGTTGGATCTTCGTCATTGTCATCGATAGTCATTTGATTCAATTCATCAAAAGTGACGTTGATTGACTCTTCGATGATCATGGTTCGTTTGTTGAAGACTCTGTATCCTTTGCTCTTGACCGCATAACCTAAAAATATACCTTCATCGGCCTTTTCGTCAAACTTTCCCAAATTGTCTTTTGTATTAAGAATAAAACATTTACAACCAAATATTCTAAAATATGAAACAGATGGAATTCTATCAAACCATAACTCAAATGGAGTCTTCTTCGATTTGGGTCGAATTAGAACTCTATTAAGAACAAAACAAGCTGTATTGACAGCTTCAGCCCAGAAATATTTCGGTAGACTAAACTGGTTTAATATTACTCTGGCCATTTCGGATAGAGTTCTGTTCTTACGTTCCACAACTCCATTTTGTTGTGGAGTCCTAGGGCAGGAGAACTCGTGTACAAAATCGTGTGTGTCACAAAATTGCTCAAACTCTGCATTCTCGAATTCGCCACCATGATCGCTTCTAATACGAGTGATCATGTAACCTTTTTTTATTTTGTATTTTCTTGCAAAAGACGACAAATTCGGATAATGCATCATTCTTGCGTGTCAAGAAGTATACCCACGTGTATCTAGAGAAATCATCTACAATTACAAAAGCATAAAGTTTACCTCCAAGGCTAGCAACTCTGCTAGGACCAAATAAGTCCATATGAAGCAATTGTAGAGGTCTAGTAGTACATACTGTGTTTACTGACTTGAATGTGGATCTGGTAGCTTTGTTCTTTTCACATTGACTGCATACCGAATCCTTCTTGAATGTAATGTCCGGTAAACCGTGTACTAGCTTCTTTGTGGATAATCTTGAGATTGTGTCCATATTTGCGTGACCGAGTCTCATATGCCACAGATGACTCTCATCGCTTTTAGCCATTAAGCATCTACCTGAAATGTTAGTTTCTTCCAACAAATAGAAAACATATATGTTGTCTTCCCTGATACCTTCAAAGATAGTACTACCAGTTGAGCTATCAACTATAGTACATTTGTCTTTGCCAAAGTTGATGCCATAACCATGATCAGCTAGATGACTTACGCTGAGTAGATTATGTTTCAACTCGGTAACCAGACAGACATCTTTAATAACAGGATAGGGAGACTTACCAACATCACCGATACCAATAATATACCCTTTCAAGTTATTACCGAAGGAGACATAGCCTTCCTTCTTTTTTTTCGACAGTGTTGCAAATAGTGTAGCGTCACCGGTCATATGCCGTGAACAACCGCTGTCGAGGATCCATTTGCTTCTGGCATGTGAAAGGTGTTCCACCTACAAAACAGTTTGCAGATGAAACTTTTGGTACCCATTTCTTGTAGGGTCCTGAAATATTAGCCATCCAAGCATAAATATTTAAATCAACAAGCTTTCTAATTCTACATGCAGATAAAATATGACCAATGAGGCCGCAATAATGACATTGTGCATGTCGAGTGTTGAAAGCTGAGTGGTGTGCATGATTGGTAGGTTTAGGTTTTGGTTTTCTAGTATAGAAGAAAGCATACCTATAATCCTGTTTGGGCTTAACCTTTTGGGGTAAAGGTTTGATAGGGTTAGGTCTGACAGTGTTTGGCTTGGGAATGTTCCGATTTTTCGGTAAGTGACACGTGTTAGGGAAGGAAGCAGCAGTCTCAGGCTGTTTTCCTAACCTAATTTCCAATCTTTTGGAAGTGTCATACAACTTAGTATAATCAGAAGTGAGTGTTTCCATTCTGATTTGTGCACTTCGAAGACTTTTCATCTCTATAGAAAGTTCTTCTTTGAGTTGGTCAATAACTTTGTCTTTCTCTTCAGATGACTTGGTAGTCTCGTGTAATAAGAGCTTTATTGAAGAAAGCTCACCAGACTCACTAACATTATTTCTAACCTCAGCTAGTAGGTCGGTAAGTCTACCTATTTCACCTTTGTACTCTTTGATTACCTTCTTAGAGGTCTGATACTTGCTACGCAGTTTCCTGTAATCAGTCATCAGTTCACTGAAGGCATCTCCTAATTGCTCAAAGGTGAAGTCATCATATGTATCAACTACAGGTTCAGTAGGTTCCTGATCGGATGCCATAAAGCATACGTTTGCAGCGTCTTCTGATTGTTCATCTTCTGAATCGCTGGCTTCACTTTTATGTCATATGCTGGTATTGGCATACTTCCGTGATGTTGATCTCTTCAGGTTCCCTTTCTCATACCTGTTGCTCTTCTTGCTTGATGATGAGTTTGTAGGACAATCCTTCTTCATGTGTCCCTTCTTCTTGCAGCCATAGCAGACAGCATCATCTTGATACCAATTGTTGCTGTTGTTTTCTTTGGCTCTCTTCTCATGTCTCATGAATCTCTTGAATTTCCTTGCTAGGAGTGCTTGATCTTCAGCATCGGATTCACTGCTGTCTGAGTCACCTTCAGCAGCTTTTCTGTGCTGAGCCTTGAAAGCGATCGTCTTTTCCTTTGGTGCAGGCTCTTCAAAATCTTGTAGCTCCAGTTCATGAGTGAGTAGCTTACCCATGAGTACTTCGAGGGACATAGTTGTGAGTTCGTTCCCTTCAATGATTGCAGTAGCCTTTGGAATCCAGTTCTTGGTAAGTGCTCGCAGGAGTTTGCAAATCTTTTCATGGTTACTGTACTCTTTGCCTAGGGAGGACAAAGGATTTACAATATCCAAGAATCTTTCGAACATCTGAGTAACTGTTTTGTTAGGCTTCATCTTGAACACCTCATACTCTTGAGTAAGTCTGCTGACTTTAGATTCTTTGACTTGAGTCGTGCCTTCATGTGTGACTTCAAGTAGCTTCCACACTTCATTAGCCGTTGTGCAGATAGACACCCTGTTAAATTCAGTTCTGTCTAAAGCACAAAATAGAGCGTTAATAGCACGTGCGTCAAGACTGGCCTTTTTCTTTTCCTCCTCTGTATATCTGTTATGGGGTTTTTCAACTAAAACTCCATCAACATTTATACGAGGTAGCTTTTGATAGCCATCAATAACAATAGACCATAAATCAAAGTCAAGAGATTTCAAGAAGAAACTCATCCGTGTTTTCCAATAGGTATAGTTCGTACCATCAAACAGTGGAGGTCTGTTTGTGGCCTGGCCTTCACTTGTGAATTTCACAGTTGCCATGTATTGTGCTGTGATCTATATAACAATTAATTAAATGAATAAATAATTACAATATTACCTTGCTTTACCTGTAACACCCGCTCTGATACCAATTGTAGGAACGAAATCGTAAAGCGCAATACTCTAGAGGGGGGTGAATAGAGTAGGCAGCAGAATATTGCTAATTAAAAAATGTTAGCAGCAAGATCACAGAATAATAATCACAACTAAGTAAAGTAAAGGCAGAGATAAGAATGCAAACACAAAGACAGCGATGTATACTGGTTTCCCTCTGTTGAGGACTAATCCAGTCGGTAGAACTCTTGCTACCAATTGAATCCACTATTGGCAAAACCGCAAGTTTTCTTACGAAGTCCTTGCAACTTCTACAACGCGAGCTTTGATACGAAGAACTCGTCCAACTTCAATTGTGAAGAGGTATTCTTCAATCAAGCCTTCTGATTACAATCTCTCAGAAACTTTTAGACCGTACCGCACTGGCAAATCGACTAGAGGATTGTAATTGGCTTGGGATCTGAAATTTAAAGCTCGAAAAAAACTCTTTGGAAGACTGAAAGCTTTAGATAGAGAGAAGATTGAAAGTGAATGAGTGAGTTGAAATGATCGAAATCCTTCTCTATTTATAGGAATTCCAAAGACAGAATTCTGACAGAATTCGGGCAGAACTCGATGAGAAAATCTCGGTCAAATCCACAACTGCAGGAGGACCAAGTTTCAGAGAATTCAAAAATCAAACGGCTACCAACCGAACTCTGGCCGAACTCTGGCCGAGTTCTGTCAGGGTTAGGTTAGGTTTTAAAAATCAGTTTTTGATGATTTTTGAAAACCTTTTTGAAAACCTTTTTGAAAGCTTTTGTTTAAAAGAATGTTTTTCAAAACAAAGGATATTTTTAAAAGTATTTTGAAAATATTTTGGAATAGCCTATTTTCCAGTACGATTCGGTGTACAACGTATTCCTAGACTCAATAAAATGAAAAATATATTGCTCAAAGGAAATACAGACTCGAACAGGCAAACATAGCTTCGGTCTTGAACTGTGTAGATAGCTGTTCTTGATCATGTTCAAGAGTCCGATACATCCTGACTAGCTTCATATATCGAGACAAAGTTTGATCAATTATTAAAATCAGGTTGACCATATGACCAATGGGCCAACAGATAGATGTCAGAAGTTGACAGTCAAATCAAAGAGTAGAGATAGACGCGAAGCCAGTGTGCATGGTAAACTTGAACGGTACCAATTATCATTGTTTGTAGAGCAAGATGAAAAATTTGTTGTTCGTCAAGAAGCTACATCTTCCGGTATTTGCGTCCGAGAAGCCTAGTGACAAATCCGTTGAGGACTGCAGCTTCGACCATATACAGGTGCGTGGGTACATGCGGTAGTTCGTTGACGAGAAAGTGTACAACCATGTAGCCAACATTGAGCACGTGAAGACGCAACGGAAGAAGCTGGAATCTTTATACTCAAATAAGACCGGGATAAACAAGTTGTTCCTAGTCCAGATGATGATGGGTCTGGGAATAAAGATGATACGTCCATTAGGGATCACTTGAATGAGTTCCAGGGCGTAGTTGACAAGCTATCCTCGATGGAAGTCAAGTTCGACGATGAGGTTCAGGGACTTTGGTTGCTATGTACATTGCCAGACTCGCGGGAGTCCGTACGAGTATCTATGACCGCTTCTACTCCGGAAGGCGTGGTCAGTCTGGAGTTTACCAAGAATAGGGTACTTAATGAAGAGTTGTAAAGACATTCTCAGTGTACTTCATCCACATTCGACCACTTAAAGATGCTAGTTTCAGAGAGCCGCAGAAGGGGCAAAAATAGGGGTCCAGACGGTGGAAGAGACAAAAGCAAGGGCAAGTCCAAGGGATGCTACAAGGACTTCAAATTTTATCATTATGGTAAGAAGGGACACATCAAGTGAAACTGTCTCGCTTGGAAGAGAGAGAAGAAGGGCAACAAGGGAAAGCAAAGTGGGAACACTACAGCGATAGCCTCGGCACATGTAGACGATATGACCATCGTAGGTGATGAGGTTGTCATGAACCTCGCCTGTAATAACAATTTTTGGCTGGTGGACTCAGGTGCTTCAGCGCACGTATCTCACAACATGACACTATTTGCCACTTACCCGATAGGTGATTGTGGAGTGTTGAAGATAGACAAAGGAGATGTATCGAAGGAGGTTTCCATTGGAGATGTGCATTTGAGGACGAAGATAGGTGCAATTCCTATTCTCAAACATGTTTGTCATATTCCTGATATCTGTTTCAACATGGTATCGGTTGGAAGGTTGGATGACGATGGTCTCTGCAATCTCTTCGAGAACGGTCAGGGGAATGCAATTCTTATTCTCAAACATGTTTGTCATGTTCCTGATATCTGTTTCAACATAGTATCGGTTGGAAGGTTGGATGACGATGGTCTCTTCAATCTCTTCGGGAACGGTCAGTGGAAGCTTTCCAGAGGTTCGATGGTGAATGCCAAAAAAAGGAAGAAGTTCGGAATCTATTATATGGAAGAGAGCGTACATGGAGCACAGGAGTTAAATGCAGCTACCGGTGTGTCTACCGAGCTGTGGCACAGGCGGCTCAGCCATGTCAGCGAGAAGAAGATGAGCTACTTGGTGAACATAAAGGTGATTCCAGGGCTAAAGTCTACAAAATTAGAGAGATGCACGCCCTATTTGGCAAAAAAATAAAATAGGGTGCCCTTCCAAAGTCACCTAAGTTCGAGGAAGCCGGCGTTGCTCGAGTTGATTTACTCGAATGTCTACGGTCTTATGAATGTAAAATCTATTAGTAGTGCTTCTTATTTTGTGACGTTTATTGATGATCGTTCCAGGAATGTTTGGGTCTATACCTTAAAGACCAAGGATCAGGTGATGTCCACTTTCAAAGAGTTTCAAGCCTTTGTTGAAAGGAAGACGACCAAGAAGCTACTATGTGTTCGGTCCGACAATACCGACGAGTACATTATTCCCTTTGATGCTTATTACAGAGAGCAAGGAATACGATACCAGAAGACTCCACCAAAGACACCGCAGCTCAACACTATAGCGGAGCGCATGAACATAAAGCTGATAAAGAGGGTACGATATTTGTTGTCAAAAGCAAACTTCTCGGGCAGCTATTGGGGTGAGACACTTTACACATCTGCTTATGTTATTAATTTATTTCTTAGTGCTCATTTACAGGTGACGTACCTAATAAAGTATGGTACGCTAAAGTGACCTCATACAATCACATGCGAGTGTTTGGTTGGTCACACTACCCATCAAACGCATGATGTCCTAAAATTTATAACCCTTGCACACTAGTTACAAAAAATCACTACCACTAGATATCTATGGCATCTCTAATACCCTCATATCTATCAAGCAACCAAAATTTAATAAACAAACTAACTTACACTATAACTTAAGAATTTCTAGTAAATTCTATATAGCACGATCATTCGTTGCTCAGAAATAAAAAGTGACGATAAGTAATGGCACGAGGAAGCAAATGAAGAATAGTCGAGAGCAAATACGAAGTTCAAAGATGATAGAGAAATTTCTAAAAGAATTTTCAAGGCAGTTGTGGATTGAGATTCCTAAGGGTTTAGTCATATACAAAGGCCCGTTCGGTACAGTAACGTAACCGAAATGGCTAACTCGACCTACATGGGCTACCAAAAAATGTAACATCACAGTCCCAAAATACATAGGAATAGAAAATCGTATACATGCCAGCTACATCTCGAGAGGACTCTAGCTCAGCTCGAGTACGTATAAGCTATCTTGTTGTTCTAAATCAACTATATCTCAATCCACTAAATATTGATAAAAATAACGAATCAAGTTCACTAAGGTTGATCAGACCATAATACACTGATTCTAGAATAAATAAATGTATTAGAGTGGATCCCCAATAATACATGTATCATGAACAAGCTAGAAGAAAGATGAAGCTTGTAAAATACTAGGCTGTAAAACAGCATGAGTCAATATAGGACAAAATGTAAATAAGGAAGAATATGATAACAGTATCAACTAAGTATACCTAAAGTCTTGGAGCAGCACCCATCATCCAGCAATGTATTCTATCTCGATAACTTCAACTAATACATGGAGAGATCACTAGGTCCTTAGGGGACAAGCAAAATACGTAATATACAAGCCAAGTATCTCGAAGTATAACAGTTAAATATATAGTGATATAGCAAGAAAAGCAAACTAGGCATAATCTATACTATAGTCATACACGAATGAGAACAACTAACCACACATGTACTGTATAATGACGGACAACAAATACCGTAGATCACAGGTAAAACACGGCTGAAAAAGCTCACCCGACCATCGGGGTCACAGGACGATCAAATAATCCGACCTTAGAGGTCACAGAATTACAACAGATAACCCGGCCTTAGAGGCCACAGGGTTCCAAAGGCAGATAACCTAACCTTAGAGGTCACAGGGTCACAAATAACGATATAAGAAAAGAAAAATAGTTCATGTGTTTATAGTCGTTCTCGCGCATCTAACACTCACATAGGTACAACAATCTGGTATATCCAAATCAAATACAGGGTATATGACAAATGTCTCTAATAAAAGAAACATAAATAATTGCTAAACTAGAATCATGTGAATCTATGATAATAATGATGAATCATAAAATAAATAATAATTTAAACATGCTATATGAATTTAAAAACTTGGCAAGGTGTACTTTTCTGGTGAAGAATCATCCACGTCCAAATAAATAACCTGTCAGATCAAAGGCACACGAAAGCTGAACTCCTACAATTGTTCCCGGATGTTGAAACAGACATCACTAATATTTGTGGCATAAGAAAAATATCTAAGTTTGACTACCCATAAGTTAAATTCTGGATACAGTAGCAAAACGATAATTGCGGCCAAAACAGTTCTGTCGTTGGACCCACTTTGCATCGAAAAGTGTGCCAGAGCCTATGATCTATAAAGTCGACAAATTATATACATACGAGTCCAACATTTTGATACTAACTCAACAGTATGTCCAGGTTTGAATTCCAAGGAGGCGTGCACAAAATCGTCCGTTGAGTCGGATCGTGGGCCCACCAAAATAGCGTTCCGGACGACCTTCTCAGAATCGGACCAAAATTGGCTCACAGGACCAAAAAATTGATACGAGTCCAGTGGCATAAGTTTTGTTACAATGTGACGCACGTGCACAAAGTAATTAAGATTTTTATAAAGGGACCGATATGGTAATTTTTGACAGATACGTCTCAAATTCGTCGTGCACACGCAACCAATTTGAGTTGCGTCAAAGCCCACATGTCCGCAACATCCGTACGCACCTTTCGATCCTCAAGGGTTGCGACCAAGTCGCCCGAATATTGTCCGCAACATCCGTGCACAAACTAATTAATAGGTTTTGATCTTGGTCAAGTTGTCTAGAATATTGTTTAAGCAGTTTTTCAAGATCCGAGATATCATGGTCGCAAATCGACCGCAAACCTGGGACGTTGAAACAGTTTCTAACGTCCAAAACTCAAGTTTTTTTTCGATTTTGGAATTCAATTTTCATCTCGTACATCGTAAATTAAAATATTTTAATTAAAGAAAACTAAAGGTGTATAGGTTAGGATCTTATCCGAAGAAACAGATCAAAAATTAGTCAAGCGAGCGTCGCATAAACCAGCTACGAAGTTGCCTTGGCGCAGACTGCACTGCTGCTGTTGTTTGTTGTTCTTGTGTGGCTGCTGTCGTGCCTGCCGGCGCTGCCACCGGCCTGTAGCACACGCGCGCAGGGGAGGGGGTCGCACGGCTAGGGTTAGGTTTGGCTTTCTTCTTCCTTTCTCACAGGCGGTGTTTTTATAAAAAGGGGGAGATGGTATCGGGTCACAAGCGGGTTGGGAGAGGGTATTGCTCGGTGAACAGTACCTCTCCAATATACTTTTTTATCCTTATATATATATATATATATATATATATATATATATATATATATATATATATATATATATATATATATATATATATATATATATATTAGTACACAAATTTGTACAATCATATATATGCTTACACATAGGATAAAATATGTATGCACCTATTTTAAATAAATACAAGTGATATGTATAAAATATTTTAAAAGTTTAACCAAGGGTTTTACCATATATATATATATATATATATATATATATATATTATATATATATACACTTAAAGCCTATCATTTACATACTTAGCACATACTAGACTACCACCAGTATATATAGCCTAGCATTCCCAAAATATACAAAGGTATTTTAAGAAAACTATTTATCATATAAAATAAAAATATCAATTTAATAGCAATATATAATGCTAGGCTATATATATACTGGTGGTAGTCTAGTATGTGCTAAGTATGTAAATGATAGGCTTTAAGTATATATATATATATATATATATATATATATATATATATATATATATATATATATATATATATATATATATATATATATATATATATATATATATATATATATATAACAACCATTTATAAAATTACTTACTAGACCATTACAATAAAATACCACTTATATATACACAATATATATGTACGTGGACGTCTTTGGTCACACTATATGTCTGCATGGCTTGGGTTTGGTTTGGGTCAAGTCTGGGCTAGTTTGGTACAACTGGGTTTCCTAGAAAATCAAAAAGTCTTAATAATTAGATAATTAAATCGTCTATAGGGGTTAATTCGCAACTTTGACTGGTTTTTCTAGTTGGAACACCGCTATGGCTAGGCCTTCCTTAGCATGGCTAATATACTAGTCAAGCACACAACTACACTAACCGTACCAAATTTTCTAGTCGATATGCATCTATAAACTTGACCATAACTAAGGCCATATATATATATAGTATTAGGCTATTATAAATATAACCATATATATACAAAATTCTATTTAAATCTATTTAGCCCAAAATAAATTTAAAATAATTCTACTAAGTCATGGCAACCTAACATGGCTCTACCAAGTGGGGTTGGCTAGGTTAGGGTGTAAACATATATCTTTTAATCAAATCAAACTCGAAAAGTTAACCAATGAGTCTCTTGTGTCATTCGTAAATAAATAGCACATGAAAATTTGATTGAGTGGCACACCCTTGGCATGTGTGTTATAGGTTCAAAATGGATCGAAATCATATATTGGATTAAATGGTTTTGATCGATGTCGAGCCTCGAACTCACGTTGGAAGTTAGGTCTAGAATTACGGTAAACGGTCAATGGACCTAAATTGTAACTCCACTTTTCAAAATTTTTAAAATTTTTCTTAAAATGATTGTGAAGGCTATTAAATTTTTGTAATTTAGTTATCTTTTAATTGTTAGCTTGGGCTTAACCCATTTTCAGCTTTCAGCCTTTGTGGCCCACTAACTGAAGCTCATTTATTTCCAACCTCTATTTCGTTTAGACCATTTCCTTCTCCTCTTCACAGTATTTTTCGAGCTGCACTCGAAATTCAAATCCTAACGGCCGAGGGAGGTGGCCATGTGCTCTCCCTCACCTCTGACACCCAACGACCTGTCAGAGAGGGTGGGGCAAGAATTTTTCCCGCCAATTGGAAGCCTGAGCCTCACGCTACCTGGCTTATTTAAGCAACCTCCTCCATTGTAACAACCCTCTCCATTTCTCTAACCATTCCTTCTTCCTTTCGAAACTCTGTTCTGGAGTGGCCATGGCGAACCACCATGCCTCGACAAACCTTTCTCTTGATTGACGGACGACACAAGGGGTGGGACACAGCAGCAGGAAGCAGAAGGGGATCGACTGTTTTCCAATCGAGTGGGTGAGTTCTTTTTCGATCAAATTGATCCTTAGTTCAATTTTCCTTGATCTGATCCCTCATCGAAATAATTTGTAGTTGGAATTGGAAATTCTCCCCAGACTCTTGATCTGTTTGAGGATTTGCTCCTGAGACTAATAGAAGAGGTAGATGTCTTGTCTTGTTCCAATAATTCTGTTGTGCCTTCTTTTGATTTAGTTTCTTATTGATTTGGTGTTAGATCAATATTTAGGATCATAGTGGATCTCACTTTGTTGATCATCCTAGCTCGTGAATTGGAACGTTGGTAAGTCCTTCATTGATGGATCAATGAATCTATACTTGATTGATGATTAGACAACCCATGGTGATTTTATTTTTCTTTAGTTCCCATAGAGTTTGATCTGAGAGGAAGAAGTGAGAGCTGTGCTGATTGTGTCAGAGACAAGGTTGATTCACCCTCAGGAGGATTACCAGCTTTACCACTTTTTCTTGATCATCTGGAGCAAGGCAAGTACATTCTATGGTTTTGTTCAGTACATTTTCTTTGTTCTTTATTGCTGACACACTGCGACACGTTCATGATCTTCTGGCTTGTTATTTCATGTTCTTACTTGAATCTTGGGGTGGGGAAATACTCTAGATATGTGACTAAACCCGGATACTTATTCATGATCTTTAGCTTAGGCCTCGCACAGTGCACGTGGGTCCTAAGCCGTACCATTACATGATCTTTCAGGATCCTTTCATGTTCTTTCATGATCTTACCCATAGCCGGTCACATATCTAAGTAGTATTTCAAACATATAACACATGTTCAGGATTTTGTTCTTACATTAGTTTTCCTTGATCCTGATCTTGATATTAGTCATAGTCGTGATCTTTACTGCATCTTATATTGTCATGATCTTTCATGTATCTTTATAGCAGTAGTTTATGTTCTTCATGTTCTTTACATACTTGTTCTTATCCTGTTCTTCCAGCATTTACTTTCCATATCATTATGTTATTGTTCATTACCTAGAACTGTACTTTGCTCCGCTCCTGACTGGATATGTTATGATAGGTGAGATGGAGGCTTTATGTGACACGTACTATGGACAGGATACTGCCTTCCCTACTGAGCTAGCTGGAGCTGCTTGTGACCTAGAGGCTGCAGAGGCCTAGTACTTCTTTTAGTTTCCATTTATCTTTCCATGTATTGAGACTAGCAGACTCTTATAGTTGAATTGTAATAAATTCAGATATTGTATCTCTTTTCTGGTTGGGACACATTATATAGATGCTGTGATTCTATACTTTCATGTTTATCTGGTTAGTTTCCCTAGATTGGTACAGCTTACTTCATTGTGTCTAACAATGAAGGCTGGGCGTGTCCGACTCGTGTCCGATTATTCGGGAGCGGGTCGTGACATGTTTTTAGTGGTGGCCCATGCAGGTCCATCCTAATGGTACCTAGGACTTAGCGTACTATTGGGGGACTTGATTACACTAGGGAAACTTGATCACAGCATAGGAAAATCGAGAATTAAGGGTATATCAGGTTATTCATGTTCTTCAGGTGCTTTATTATTATAAAAACATTGTTTGTTAGGTTTTAGGGTTTGTCATTCAACAAGTTTTCTTTTTATGCAGGATGGTCACTACGAGGAAGACCGCAGACCAGGCCGGAGTTGCAGGCACTTCTGGAGTTGCAGGCGGTTCGGAGCAGGCCGCACCAGAGCAGCCCGCACCAGACGTCCAGGCAGATCAGCTTCCGCCAGCGCCTCCTATCTTTCCATCGCTGCCGTCGACGATGATGCTTGACGGCAACCAGGTGATGGCGTTGTTTCAGCACTTTCTGGAGGCCCAGAACCATCAGGCAGCGCAGTTCAGAGCGACTGTCGTCGACGCTCTGAGGACCAGGGAGCCGGCAGCACCAGCACCAGCACCAGCACCAGTAGCACCTCCAGCACCGCGAGGACCGAGACCCGGGACAGCGAAGGAGTACCAGCACCTTAGCCCGATGGACTTCTGGGGCGACGAGGGGATCATCTATGCAGATGAATGGCTGGAGAATGCAGAGAGGACTTTGACCATGGCGAACATTCCAGAGGACCAGAAGGTGTCAGTGGCTAGCATGCGACTCTTTGACTTGGCCAGAGCTTGGTATCGGGAGGACCCCCAGTTGGCGGAGCCCCGGGTGTCTTGGACAGTTTTCAAAATACTGTTCAAGGATAAATTCTTCCCGGAGGTGGAGCGTGATGAGTTGAGGATGCAGTTCGAGGCGCTGCAGCAGGGGACGATGACGGTTGCGCAGTACACTTCGGAGTTTACCAGACTCAGCAGGTTCGCTGAGAGACTAGTTAAAGATCCAGAGGACAGAGCATGGAGATTCAAGAAGGGTCTCAACAGGGAGCTACGACATGCGGTGGCGATTAGCCATGTGACTACCTACTCCAGCATCCTTAAGATCGTCCAGGCAGTAGAGAAGGAGGCGGACCCAAAGCTGAAGAGGGACCGAGATGTGGGCAGCAGCAGTTTCCAGGCACCAGCGAAGAGGGTTCAGACTCAGACCCAGACGAGGTCGCACCAGCAGCAGCATCACCGGCAGGCCAGAGCTCCAGTGCATCAGCATCAGAGGCAGCAGCTGGCGATCCCTTGTGCCTATTGTCATCGGCCCGGTCATCATATCGACGAGTGCCGCAAGAGGTTGGGACTTTGCCTCTTTTGCGGGTCAGATGCACACCAGATGAGGGACTGCGCACAGGCTACAGCCAGACTAGCAGGAGGACGAGGAGGAGGACCACCGGCTGCACCACCCAGAGCATTGCATGCTGCACCCCAGAGAGGAGGAGCTCTACCACCCCAGCAGCAGAGGTTTGCACAGCACCAGCAACAGCAGAGAGGAGGAGCACAGCAGGGACGTGCTTACGTCATGGCTGCAGTTGAGGAGGACGAGGCAGTACCAGATATGATCACAGGTTCTATATTTTTGCATTCTTTCCCTGCCATTGCATTGTTTGATTCTGGAGCCACACATAGCTTTGTATCATATGAGTTTCTGCATAGACACGGCTTCACACCCAAGCCCACTAGGCGGAACTGTCAGATCATGACAGGAGGCGGATCAGTTCCAGTAAGTGAGATGGTGGAATGCCCTATCACTATTGCTGGGAGAGAGATCCGAGCTCGACTTCTAGTGATGCCACTGCCTGGATTCGATGTAGTCCTCGGCATCGACTGGATGAGCGAGCAGTTTGCCGTAATAGACTACCATGAAGGGAAGGTGATTTTCAGCCCGCCAGGAGTTCCACCGTTCGAGATCAGCAGACGAGTTGCAGAGAGGCCAGAGGGAGTCTACTTCGGAGCAGTTGCAGAAGACCAGGAGTTGCCGCATCCGCTGATTGCAGAGTATCTTGACGTCTTTCCAGAGGAGCTTCCAGGATTGCCACCAGATCGGGATGTGGAGTTCAGCATCGACTTATTGCCCAGATCAGCACCGAAGTCCCAGCACTGTTACAAGATCAACCCGAAGGAAGCTGCGGAGTTGAAGGCGCAGATTGATGAGCTTGAGGGCAAAGGATTTATTCGCTCCAGTGCTTCACCGTGGGGAGCACCGGTGCTTTTTGTGCCCAAGAAGGATGGGACGGTGAGGATGTGCATTGACTACCGTGCACTCAACAATATCACCATCAAGAATAGATATCCCTTGTCGCGGATTGATGAGCTGTTTGACCAGCTTAGTGGAGCGAAGGTCTTTTCTAAGATCGATCTTCGGTCAGGGTACCACCAGATGAAGGTTCGAGAGCAGGATATACCGAAGACAGCCTTCAACACTCGATACGGCCAGTATGAGTTCCTGGTGATGCCATTCGGACTCACCAATGCCCCCGCAGTTTTTATGAACCTGATGAATAAGGTTTTCCACAAGTATTTGGATAAGTTTGTCGTAGTTTTTATTGACGACATTCTGATCTATTCCAAGACGGAGGAGGAGCATGTTGAGCATCTGCGGATTGTTTTAGAGATTCTGGGGAAGGAGAAGCTGTACGGAAAACTTTCGAAATGTGAGTTTTTCTTGGATAGAGTGGAGTTTCTAGGGCATGTGGTGACTGGAGAGGGGATTTCTGTGGATCCCAAGAAGATTGAGGCAGTGGAAGCATGGGCACCTCCCAAGTCGGTAGCAGAGATTCGTAGTTTCCTGGGTCTAGCAGGATACTATAGGAAGTTCGTGAAGGACTTCGCCAGGATAGCAGAGCCTATGACGAAGCTTACGCGGAAGGACGAGGATTTCATCTGGAGCGACGCCTGCCAGTCAGCATTTGAAGAATTGAAGAGAAGACTCACGACGGCCCCAGTTCTAGCTTTGCCATCGGGATCAGGAGGATTCGTCATCTACAGCGATGCTTCAGGGAAAGGCTTGGGATGTGTGCTGGAGCAGAACAAGAAGGTTATAGCGTATGCTTCTAGACAGTTGAGGCCCCATGAGAAGAATTATCCTACACATGACTTGGAGCTTGCAGCGGTCATATTTGCCTTGAAACTGTGGAAGCATTATCTATATGGAGAGAGAGTGGACATCTTCACGGACCACAAAAGCCTGAAGTATGTCTTTACTCAGAATGAGCTGAATATGAGGCAGCGCAGATGGCTGGAACTCATGAAGGATTTCGATATTAGTCTGCAATATCACCCTGGGAAGGCGAATGTGGTTGCAGATGCTCTCAGTCGATATCCTATTGCTATGTATCTCACCATGGACCGGCATCTATTGGAGGATCTGGAGAGTCTTGGGATTGAGATTGTTCTCCCAGGGCTTGGAGGTCAGATGATGTATATGCAGATACAGTCGGGGTTGCTAGAGAAGATCAAGGAGGCCCAGTTGCTTGATGAGGGAATCCAAGGTCTTAGAGCTCAGGCAGAGTTAGGTCTGCTCGACGATTTCACCATTGCGGAGGACGGATCCTTGAGGCATGGGAGTCAGCTGTGTGTGCCTAAGGACTTACGAGAGGAGGTCATGCAGGAGGCTCATCAGTCGCAGTATTCTATACATCCTGGATCTACCAAGATGTACAAGGATTTGCGTGAGTATGTTTGGTGGTATGGGATGAAGAGAGAGGTCGCCAGATTTGTTTCCAGATGCCTTGTGTGCCAGCAAGTCAAGGCGGAGCGCCAGAGACCAGCGGGACTACTCCAGCCTTTACCTATTCCGGAATGGAAGTGGGAGCACATTACCATGGACTTTGTCTCTGGATTGCCGCGTACTCTCGGTGGCAAGGACGCTATTTGGGTGATCGTGGACAGATTGACAAAGTCCGCTCATTTCATTCCGTTCAAGGTTGGGCTGTCGACCGAGAAGCTTGCAGACCTCTACATGCGTCAGATCGTGAGGATTCACGGGGTGCCAGTCAGCAATGTTTCAGATCGAGACAGCCGCTTCACATCACATTTCTGGAGGAGTCTACAGCAGAGCTTGGGATCACAGTTGAAGTTCAGCACGGCTTATCATCCACAGACGGACGGACAGTCCGAGAGGACCATTCAGATCTTGGAGGACATGCTACGAGTTTGCGCACTCGACTTCGGCGGTTCATGGGAGGACCATTTACACCTGGTGGAATTTGCCTATAACAACAGTTATCAGGCCAGCATTGAGATGACTCCATTCGAGGCACTGTACGGGCGGAGATGTCGCACGCCGTTATCCTGGGACGACGTTGGCGAGAGAGCTTTACTTGGGCCAGAGATGGTGGTGGACTCAGCAGAAAAAGTCAGACTGATCAGAGATCGTCTCAGGGTTGCACAGGATCGGCAGAAGCATTGGGCGGACAACACCAGACGGCCACTTGAGTTCGAGGTGGGAGACAGAGTGTTCTTGAAGATCTCACCGACCAGAGGCGTCATTCGGTTCGGCAGAGGCGGGAAGCTCAGTCCGAGATTCATCGGACCCTTCGATGTGACGGCACGGATTGGCGAGGTGGCATACCGACTAGCGCTTCCAGCTAGCTTGGAGGGAGTGCATGATGTTTTCCACATATCCCAGCTTCGACGATACATTCCAGACCCCAGCCATGTGGTGGACTATTCTGAGCTGGAGGTGGGCCCGAGATTGACATACGAGGAGCAGCCAGTAGAGATCCTCGACCGGAGGGAGAAGCGTCTGCGGAACCAGACCATTTCCCTTGTTCGCGTCATGTGGAGACACCACTCTCCGGGAGAGTCCACATGGGAGCGTGAGGATGAGATGCGTGAGCGATATCCTAGTTTGTTCACTTGAGTGCTTTGTATTTTATGCATTTTTTTTGAATTCAATAAACAACTCTTTGGATTCACTATTCTTGATTTTCTGTGTTTGCATTTCAATTTCGAGGACGAAATTTTTCAAGGGGGAGAGATTTGTAACTCCACTTTTCAAAATTTTTAAAATTTTTCTTAAAATGATTGTGAAGGCTATTAAATTTTTGTAATTTAGTTATCTTTTAATTGTTAGCTTGGGCTTAACCCATTTTCAGCTTTCAGCCTTTGTGGCCCACTAACTGAAGCCCATTTATTTCCAACCTCTATTTCGTTTAGACCATTTCCTTCTCCTCTTCACAGTATTTTTCGAGCTGCACTCGAAATTCAAATCCTAACGGCCGAGGGAGGTGGCCATGTGCTCTCCCTCACCTCTGACACCCAACGACCTGTCAGAGAGGGTGGGGCAAGAATTTTTCCCGCCAATTGGAAGCCTGAGCCTCACGCTACCTGGCTTATTTAAGCAACCTCCTCCATTGTAACAACCCTCTCCATTTCTCTAACCATTCCTTCTTCCTTTCGAAACTCTGTTCTGGAGTGGCCATGGCGAACCACCATGCCTCGACAAACCTTTCTCTTGATTGACGGACGACACAAGGGGTGGGACACAGCAGCAGGAAGCAGAAGGGGATCGACTGTTTTCCAATCGAGTGGGTGAGTTCTTTTTCGATCAAATTGATCCTTAGTTCAATTTTCCTTGATCTGATCCCTCATCGAAATAATTTGTAGTTGGAATTAGAAATTCTCCCCAGACTCTTGATCTGTTTGAGGAATTGCTCCTGAGACTAATAGAAGAGGTAGATGTCTTGTCTTGTTCCAATAATTCTGTTGTGCCTTCTTTTGATTTAGTTTCTTATTGATTTGGTGTTAGATCAATATTTAGGATCATAGTGGATCTCACTTTGTTGATCATCCTAGCTCGTGAATTAGAACGTTGGTAAGTCCTTCATTGATGGATCAATGAATCTATACTTGATTGATGATTAGACAACCCATGGTGATTTTATTTTTCTTTAGTTCCCATAGAGTTTGATCTGAGAGGAAGAAGTGAGAGCTGTGCTGATTGTGTCAGAGACAAGGTTGATTCACCCTCAGGAGGATTACCAGCTTTACCACTTTTTCTTGATCATCTGGAGCAAGGCAAGTACATTCTATGGTTTTGTTCAGTGCATTTTCCTTGTTCTTTATTGCTGACACACTACGACACGTTCATGATCTTCTGGCTTGTTATTTCATGTTCTTACTTGAATCTTGGGGTGGGGAAATACTCTAGATATGTGACTAAACCCGGATACTTATTCATGATCTTTAGCTTAGGCCTCGCACAGTGCACGCGGGTCCTAAGCCGTACCATTACATGATCTTTCAGGATCCTTTCATGTTCTTTCATGATCTTACCCATAGCCGGTCACATATCTAAGTAGTATTTCAAACATATAACACATGTTCAGGATTTTGTTCTTACATTAGTTTCCCTTGATCCTGATCTTGATATTAGTCATAGTCGTGATCTTTACTGCATCTTATATTGTCATGATCTTTCATGTATCTTTATAGCAGTAGTTCATGTTCTTCATGTTCTTTACATACTTGTTCTTATCCTGTTCTTCCAGCATTTACTTTCCATATTATTATGTTATTGTTCATTACCTAGAACTGTACTTTGCTCCGCTCCTGACTGGATATGTTATGATAGGTGAGATGGAGGCTTTATGTGACACGTACTATGGACAGGATACTGCCTTCCCTACTGAGCTAGCTGGAGCTGCTTGTGACCTAGAGGCTGCAGAGGCCTAGTACTTCTTTTAGTTTCCATTTATCTTTCCATGTATTGAGACTAGCAGACTCTTATAGTTGAATTGTAATAAATTCAGATATTGTATCTCTTTTCTGGTTGGGACACATTATATAGATGCTGTGATTCTATACTTTCATGTTTATCTGGTTAGTTTCCCTAGATTGGTACAGCTTACTTCATTGTGTCTAACAATGAAGGCTGGGCGTGTCCGACTCGTGTCCGATTATTCGGGAGCGGGTCGTGACATAAATTGACTCGAAGTAGTGCGAAGTCAAAAAAAATGTTAGGAGATAAGTTTGGATGGGACATGATATATCAAATTGAAGGTGGACTTGTCTACTTCAAAACTCATGAAGGACATTTCAAAAGATTGGTATTTCTTATGCTCCAAAAATTAAAGCTACAGAAAAGTACATCTATAGTTATAATTAAATTAAATATAAACTAATAAATTTAAATCATATAAAATAATTAAAAAAGAAATTTTTAAAAAATCAAGGTGCTTACAGCATTGTCTCCATGTGCTGAGGCGATTGTTGTTGTGTTCTCACTCTACTTCCCCTAACCATCCTTCTTTCTCTCTTTTAAGCGAAGCAATTTTGACTTAGAGTCCTCGTACCGACCCTTCTTGCCATAATTGTAGCACCCAAAGTCCTTGTACCGAACCTTGACTTGCCTCTGCTCTTGTCTCTGCCACCACTCGAACCCTTACTTTTAATCCTGTCATTGTTCTCTGAAACAAGTGTCTCTGAATGACATGTAGATGAAATGCCCTGAGATTTTCTCTGTATACTCTTTATTTAATATCCCACTCTTAGCAAACTCTAGACTAACTAGCCTTCCGGATCATATGTGATCATGGACACTCGTACGATCTCCCATAAATATGATATCGTACAAAGCAGCCACAGCCCCTGAACTTTGTCGTCGAACTTAACTCTCATAGAGGATAACTGATCAACCATGTCCTGGATCTCACTCAGGTGATCTGTAATGGACATACCATACTTGTAACTAAGTCCCATCATTTGTCGAATTAGTAACAACTTGTTTTCCTCGGTCTTCTTTGCGTAGAAAAATTCTAGCTTCTCCCAAGGTGCCACTACCAGAATAAGTCATATTAGCGACGCCCAAAAACGTTGCTAAAACGACCAAAAACGTCGCTAAAATGGTTTACCGGCGTATTTAACGACGTTTTTCTGTTGTCACGGAAAGCCATGTCACTAACAGACAAAACGTCGCTAATCGTCGCGCTTACCGACGCTTACCGACGTACGTATACGTCGGTAATCCTGGAACATTTATCGACGTTCACCGGTGCACCGTCGGAAATATGGCGACGTTTAATACGTCGGCCAACGTCGATAAATCATGTAACATTTAGCGACGTAGTTCTAGTACTTACCGACATTTACCGATTCTGTAAACGAGGAAAAATCCTGGAACGTGTACCGACGTTTACCGCCGTTTATCGACGCTACGTTACGTCGGTAGGCGTCAGTATACCTGGTGACTTACCGACGTTTAATGACGTTTCTCTGCGTCGCTAAACTGAAAAAAATTACAAAATGTCCACAGAATCATATTTTCTCCCTGCAGTTCAATAAATAACTAAAAAACCACAAGCACATTTTCTCCCTGGGTTCGCTGACCCCTTCGGTGGAACACTCAACACCGGTAAATCACAACAGTATAACAATCAACACGAACAATAGTAAAAGTCTACAACCAACACAAAGTGTATAACAAACACTAAAATATCCAACACTACAAGAAAAATGGCCATTCTTGACGGTTTATCAAGTGACGGTCGTCAAAAGCCGTCAACAATAGGGGTTTTCTTGACATATTTAGGCTTACGTCAAGAGATGACCTTTTTTTTTGTTAAGTTAGCAATTTTATAGCACGTATGTTGACGGTTTTAGGTGATCCGTCAAGAAACATCAATTTATTTATTGACGGTTTGGTGATAACCGTCAACGAATGTATGTGTAAAAAATTTGGCGGGATTTTTTCAGCTGTCATTTTAGTAATTTTTTTCAAAAGTTTTATATTTGTTGACGGGTTGTGGTTCTTTTTAATCGATGAATCCAGTAAAAATTTTCCCGATCGTCCCCATCCTTTCCTCCTCTCTCCCTAATCTTCTCCTCCCTAGGAGAGGAAGCCCCCCTCTCATCTCCTTTAATGAATCTCCCACACCTCCTCTTTCTCCACCCTAAGAGAGAAACCCCATCTCCTCTACGTGGTCCCCTCTCCCTCCTCCGTCCGACCACCACCGCCTCTTCCTCCGCCCAATGGATCTCCGCCCCGTCTCTCTCCTCCGGCCCTCGTCGCTGGTGGCTCCGATCTCGGGCCGTCGAGTCGAAGTTGACCGACCGGTGCGTGAATTTTGAGGCATCGCTCTCCGATCTCGTTCGTCGGATCTCCGACTCCATCCACTCTTACGCCGTCCGCTCGGAAGAGGTATCAACGGCTCTTGGAGGATTCAGGGACGGATTCGTCGAGCTCAGCTCGAGAGCCTCCGGACCTAGTTCTGGTAATTTCTAGGGTTAGGGTTTTGGTTGGATTTTGGGAATTTTAATTCATGAAGCTAAAATTTTAGCATTCTAGTTTAATAATTTCTTCTAGGTCTTGTATTATATGTCATCGAACTACTGGATCATTAAAAGAGGTGCTGCTTCCTTGTGTCCGCGGGTCCTTCCTGTGTCGTATCTGTGTACGTACAAGATAGCCGGACAATATTTTAACCATACTCGAGTTTTGTGGATTTTTCTTTTATCCCTATTGAATCGCTTGCATCTTGATTTTAGGGAAGAAAAAAAATTATTTACTACAGTGTCTTCGGAACAGCTTTATGCAACAAAACGTAGCTTCGTGAAATGGGATTGAATTGATTGAAATTTTTTTCCTTATTCGATGCAGAGTTGAAGTAGAGTAAAATTTAGGTTCTTTTGCAGTATAGCCTCTAAATTTTTCATTATTTGCAAAAATAAAATAAGAATCATAATTGTAACTTTGCTGTTGTAGGACGCCATGGGAAAGGATGTGGATCTCAGCATTTACAAGGAAAAGTGCTTCTGATCGTGAATGTTGCATCCCAGTAGTAATGCCATGCTTCATGGACTTATTTATCTTCTAATTAATTGATCATCTATATGCTATAATCGAAAAATATGATGCTTCATGGCCTTATATATATATTTCTTTTGACTGTTATTTGTGTGGTTCTGATGTCTCATGGTGCTTTAGTTAGAAACCCTAGAGGAGAACTTGATAATTAGAGTGGTGTTGAAGAGATTAGTAGCTTTTTGAACTTCCAAGGATGTGAAAGACGGAGCTGGGCAACCTTCATGTCTCCCAGTTTTTCGGATTAAGAGGAATGTCCTTGTCACGACCCGCACCCGCTGTAAGGGCACGTGTGCGTAACAACGCCCAGCCCACACCGTAAAAACGGCGTGGAACGATGTAGGTTTACTACTCTAACAACAGTTTACATAATATCAAAAACCTGTCGAGAATATGGTCAACTCCGAACAGAGGACAAGCAATGATAATATATGAGTGCTCAATCACAACTCTAAGATGATAAAGTAAAGACTGAAAGATAAAGACAACATGACAATAAAATATAACCTGTCAAGTCCAAACACAAAGAATATACAAGTCTAAGTCCAAAATCTCTAATACAAGCCAAAATAATAACAGTCTCAAGAGTAACTGGAGACAAGGTCCAGTACAAAAACCTACTATATCTACAGGATAGGCGGTATCTCGCCCTGCGATACTGCACCCTGCAGATCTAGGGTATCTGTCTCTAAACCCACTACGTCCGGTGGGCCATAGTAAGTGCAATAATAGTCCTCCTCTGCATCTGTAATATTTTCAACATATCCGGTCAGGATGGAACAAGTACATATATCTCATAACAGATCTCAAGATAGAATAAAAGCCATAAGACTGTAAATAGAGCATATACAATAAAATCATGGAGTGTACATATATGTATCATGGCATAGAAAACTGTAGGGCTAGAGCTACAACAGGAAAGTAGAACTGAATCATGGTATGTACAAGAATCAAGAATCATCTATCTAGGTGTGTGAGTACTAGCTACAATATGTGGCCGGCTTGGGAACTTGCACAATAGTAACAGGCCTGGCTAATCATACGTGGGGTGTATGATCAACACTCACAATCAATAGGTGCACAATGGGTGCACAATAGACTTTGACCACATATCTACACTAATACTCCCCGCCCCCGACTGGTAGAGTGGACCCAAGCTAGACACGTTACTGCACAGGATTCTAATGAGAAGGGAGCAAGTCTTCTCTAGAATCGGTGACCATATATTGCACAAGATCTACAAGGGAGCTTGCACAATACATCCCAAGCTAACAAGGAGTAACATCTCTCGTCGAGATCCAGGAATACCAATCCGTGAGAACCATGTGTCGGGAATAAGTATATCTACACTAAGTACATGAATCATAACAGTTATCATAAATTGGAAAAAAGTTATCAGAGAATGTACTCGCCTGTGATATGATATAATATGTCAACTGGATCCAATGCAGCGCCTCGAGGACCTATAGATAACAAGACGTATCAATACTATGCTTAGGAAGTAAAGTCAAGTCAATTTAAATCCTATTAAGTCATTCTAGGTCAAGACAAGTCTAGTTAGGTCAACCTTGGGCATAGAAGAACATTGGAAGTCAACACAAATCAAACTAGGTCAAAAGTTGACTTACAGTTGACTTTTGGTCAACGGGTCAGCTCTAATCAACTCTAGGTCAACCCTCTCTAATTTGATTTCGTACATTCCCTTCTCCTTCTCCTTCTTTTTCTCTTTTTCTTATTTCCTTATTCTCCGTCTCCTTCTCCTTATTCTCCATCTCCTTCTTATTCTCCGTCTTCTTCTCCTTATTCTCCGTCTCCTTCTCCTCATTCTCTGTCTTCTTCTTCTCATTCTCCGTCTTCTTATTCTCCTTCTCCTCATTCTCCGTTTTCTTATTCTCCTTCTCCTCATTCTCCATCTTCTTATTCTCCTTCTCCTCATTCTCCGTCTTCTTATTCTCCTTCTCCTTATTCTCCTTCTTCTTATTCTCCTTCTCCTTCTCCTTATTCTCCGTCTTCTTATTCTCCTTCTCCTCATTCTCCGTCTTCTTATTCTCCTTCTCCTCATTCTTCGTCTTCTTATTCTCCTTCTCCTCATTCTCCTTCTTCTTATTCTTCGTCTCCTTCTCCTTATTCTCCGTCTTATTCTTCGTATACTGCGGCTCCTACTGCTATTCCTGCTAACTGCTGCTGCTGCTAGTGCTATGGCTAATGCTGCTGCTGCTGCTCTACTTCCTACTGCTGCTGCTCTACTTCCTACTGTTGCTGCTATTTCTTATTCCTTCTTCTTCTACTTCTATTTTTCTCTCCCAAACTCTCATTCTCTTCCTCTAAAATCACACACACACACTTCCATATCTCTATATATATATAAACTCACAAACACACTCCTACATATATATATACATATACACACACATGTAATTATATATAGACACACACACTCAAACACACTCAAACACATGCATATATAGAAATATATATATATACATATATATTTCTCTCTAAAAAAGAAAATCCCTAATAAATCCTTAAACTAGGTTTTAAGAAAACCTATAAAAGCTATGGTTATTAAGTAGAGAATGGTCTCCTCCACATTTATTGTGAAAGAATAAATGCAAGAGAAGAAATTAATGGGGGTTGATGAGCATACCTAGAATTGGTTCCTTGAGAGAGAAGAAGCTTCAAAAGAAAAGAATGAAAAGAAGAGAGAGAGATTACTTTGGGGTGAAAGAAAGAGAGGGAGGGTTGCCTATACATGGCTGGCCATGGGGGGGGTCTTAATGGGTTTGGTTTAACTCTAATTGATTAATTAAGCCTCTAAATGACTAGTTAAGCCATAGAAGTATGGTTTATCGTTTCTAGCCTAGTCAGGATGGCAGGTGGGCCAAGCCCAGCTAGTATGTGGGTCCCACTAGTGTCCAGACTACCTGGGTCTCCAACTTAAGTCCGAATTGGATAAAATTCTAACTAAATCAACCAAATCCCTAAAAATCCTATAAAATCAAATAAAATTCCCAAAAATTATAAAACTTGGAAAATGACAAAAATACCCCTAATTCGAAAACTTGGGGTAAAAAATCTACCCTCCTTAAAAAAATTCGTCCTCGAAATTGAATGAGAACTAACACAGCAATCATGAATTGAACAAGGAAGGAAAAGAAAGAATTTTACCTCAAGGCTCGAAGAGATATGGGAATTGCTCCCGCATGTCGTCCTCTCTCTCCCAGGTAGACTCACCTGGAGAATGGTGCCTCCATGCAACGCGAACCAAGGGAATGACCTGGTTCCGGAGCACCTTCTCTCTTCGGTCCAAGATCTCAACCGGCTTCTCTGGATAGCTGAGTGCCGGTCCCACTTCGATCTCGGAGTGGTCCAAGACGTGATTGGGATCTGCCACGTACCGTCTCAGCTACGACACGTAGAACACGTTGTGCACTCCCTCCAGTGCAGGCGGTAACTCCAGTCGGTAAGCCACTGCACCGATCCTGCCCAAGATACGGAAAGGTCCGATGTATCGTGGACTAAGCTTCCCGCCGCCACCAAAACGAATCGTGCCACGCGTCGGAGAAATCTGCAGGAACACAAGATCATCAACCTAGAACAAAACACAAGGCTTAGAGCTTGATCTAAAACAATCACAATCAGACTCAAATACTAGAAAAATCTAAACTATACCTCAAACTCCAACGGCCTCCGGTGGTTATCGGCCCAATGCCGCTACCTATCCTGCGCCACCCGAAGTCTATCTTTGATAACCCTGACCTTCTCCGCAGCATCCACTACCATCTCAGGGCCAAGTAAAATCCTCTCGCCGACATTATCCCAAGACAAGGGAGTACGGCACCTCCGTCCATATAGAGCCTCGAAAGGTGACATCTCTATACTGGCTTGGTAGCTGTTGTTGTAAGCAAACTCTACCAAGTGAAGGTGGTCCTCCCAAGATCCTCCGAAGTCCAAGACACAAGTATGAAGCATATCCTCAAGGGTCTGAATCATCCTCTCCGACTGCCCGTCTGTCTGGGGGTGGTATGCGGTACTGAACTTGAGCAATGTGCCCAAGCTAAGTTGTAAACTCCTCCAGAAGTGGGAAGTAAATCGACTGTCCCAATTTGAGACTATACTCACTGGAACCCCGTACAATCGGACTATCTGCCGCACGTACATCTCGGCCAGTCTCTCCGTAGATAAACCTACCTTGAAAGACAAAAAGTGGGCCAATTTGGTCAATCGATCAACAATGACCCAAATCGCATCCTTTCCTCCTGGAGAGCGCGGAAGCCCAGATACAAAGTCCATAGTGATATGCTCCCACTTCTACTCAGGAATGGGTAGTGGTTGGAGCAATCCACCGGGTCTCTGCCTCCCGGCTTTCACCTGCTGGCACACCAAGCATCTAGAAACGAACTGAGCCACCTCGCGTTTCATACCATACCACCAAACATGTTGTCTCAAGTCTCTATACATCTTGTTGGCCCCAGGATGCATAGAGTACTGAGAACGATGCACCTCCTGAAGAACCTCCTCTCGAAGTCCTCCGTTCGGCACGCACAATCTGGTACCATGCATCAACGACCCATTTCTCGCAAAAAAGAACTCATCCAACAGTCCTGCCTGGACCTGCTCCCTGATGACCCTCAGAGCCTCATCCTTAAACTGAGCTGCCCTGACTCTGTCCATCAGCTCTGACTGCACCTGGAGACCCCATATCTGTGCCTCGAACCCAGGAACTATCACCTCTATGCCCAAACTCTCCAGATCTGCCAGAAGGTGACGATCCATCGTCAAACACATGGCCACGGGATACCTGCTCAGAGCATCCGCAACCACGTTGGCCTTCCCCGGATGGTACTGTAAGGATATATCAAAATCCTTCATCAGCTCTAACCATCGCCTCTGCCTCATATTCAGCTCCTTCTGGGTAAAGACGTACTTCAAGCTCTTGTGGTCAGTGTAAATCTCCACACGCTCTCCGTACAAATAGTGTTTCCACAGCTTCAAAGCAAAGATGACCGCTGCCAGCTCCAGATCGTAGGTAGGATAGTTCCTCTCATGAGGACGTAACTGCCTAGATGCATAGGCAATCACCTTTCCGTGCTGCTGAAGTACACAACCCAAACCCCGTCCTGAAGCGTCACTGTAGATCGTATAACCACCAGATCCAGATGGCAGCGTCAAGATAGGAGCTGTAGTCAACCTCGTCTTCAGCTCCTCAAAGGCGGCCTGGCACTCCTCGGACCAATCAAACTCCTCGTCCTTCCTGGTAAGTCGGGTCATCGGCTGGGCAATCCTGAAAAAGTCCTGCACGAACCTCCGGTAATAACCTGCCAGCCCCAAAAAACTCCGAACCTCTGCTACTGAGCTCGGCGTAGACCAAGACCCCACTGCAGAAATCTTCTTCAGATCCACTGAAATCCCCTCGCCAGAGACAACATGGCCTAGGAACTCCACGCGATCCAAGAAGAACTCGTACTTCGACAGCTTCCCATACAGTTGCTCCCTCCTGAGACTGTCCAACATAATCCTCAGGTGCTCCTCGTGTTCCTCTGGCGTCTTCGAATAGATGAGAATGTCATCAATAAAGACCACCACGAACTTGTCAAGGTACTGATGAAATACCTTGTTCATCAAGTTCATGAATACCGCCGGGACGTTGGTCAACCCAAACGGCATGACGGTATACTCATACTGGCCATAGCGAGTCCGAAATGCAGTCTTCGGAATGTTATCCTGCTTTACCTTCAGCTGATGGTACCCGGTACGCAAGTCAATCTTCGAGAACACCCTTGCGCCACTCAACTGGTCGAACAAGTCATCAATCCTTGGCAAAAGATACTTGTTCTTGATGGTAAGGTTATTGAGTGCCCTGTAATCAATGCACATACGTACCGTACCATCCTTCTTCGGGACGAAAAAAACTGGCGTGTCCCAAGGTGAAGAACTAGATCGAATAAAGCCCTTGTCCTCCAGCTCGTCGACCTGTTTCTTCAGCTTCGCTAACTCACTGTTGTTGATTCTATAGACGTGCTGAGAGATAGGCTCAGCGCCCGGTACTAGGTCAATAGAAAACTCAACATCACGATCTGGCGGCATCCTGGGCAACTCCTCGGGAAAGACATCTAAGAACTCAGCAATAAGTGGATGTGGGCCCCGCCAACAACGCTCCGCAGAATCTATCTCCTGGCTCCGCTGTACCCCTGGTGAACTCAAACTCCGGCTCTCCCGGCCGCCTAAACAGAATCCTGCCTCCCCTACAATCTATGCTAGCATGGTGCATGCTCAACCAGTCCATACCGAGTACCACATCGTAACTCGGAAGTGGCATTACGAGCAAACACGCACTCAGCTCCCAGCCTCTCAAAGAAACTCTCCGCCCCTTGCAAACATTATTAACCAGAATGATGCCATTCCCAGTCAGAATCTTGCAAGTCCTACCAAGATACTCAGCAATGATATTGTGCCTAAGAGCAAAAGAAATAGACACAAAACTGTGCGTAGCACCAGAATCAAACAAGGCTAAAGCAGGAAAAGAATCGAGCAGAATAGAACCTGCGATAACATCTGCAATAGGCTCCATCTCCTCGGCTGCAAGAGCAAAGGCTCTACCCTGAACACCCTTCTGTTGGCGGTGCTAGACAAACTGCTGCTGCTGGGTCAGAAGTGGACCCCGCTGCTGAACTACAGGCACACCAGCTGGTGCCCTCTGAGCTGCTCCAGCGACACGGGGGTTCACTGGACACTCCCTCAACTGATGGCCTGCGCCGCCGCAAAAGAGACACACTCCTAGCCTCTTCCGGCAAACCTCCCAAACATGACCAGGCTTCTTGCAGAAGTGGCAAGGAGCCCCATGCTGTGCCTGTCTTGGCTGAGTGTGCTGCACCTGCTGCTGATGATGCTGGAACGGCTGATGCTGAAGCTGAGGGCGCTTAGCCACCCCCGCGCTGCTACTGGCCCCCGAAAACAACTCACGATCCCTCTTCGGCTTCAAGCCCCACTCTCTCTCCACCTTCCGAGCCTCCGCATAGACCTCTGCATATGTCGCATAGAAGGAAGGGATCAGGATCTTGATATCCCATGTCAATCCCTCTCGGAAGTGCTCTACTCGGATCACTGGGTCGCTCACCATGTACTCGACGTATCGGCTCAGTCGGCCGAACTTCGTCGTATACTCCTCCATAGTCATACTGCCCTGCTGCAGGTTCTGAAACTGCCGCACTAGGCCGATCTTGTCTGTGGGGGAAAAGAACTTCTCTCTGAACAGGGCCCGAAACTCAGCCCAAGTGTGGCCCTCTCCTGCAAGAGCCGGCTCATTCCGGAACCATGTCCAGGCAACATCTAATAACTGCAAGCCAACCGCCTCGACCTTCAGGTCGTCTGCCAGACGGGAGGCCCTCATCTGGCGCTCGATATCCTCGAGCCAGTCATCAGCATATACAATGCCCTTGGTCCCTTTGAAATCCCTCGGACCCATCTTCTTGAAAGCCTGGATGTCTCCGGGCTTCTGCTGCAGCGCCTTCCGCTGTGGAGCCCCTCGCTCCACCGTGACCAGGGCCAACCTATGGGCATCCTCCATGCCCTGGCGCATGGCCTCAGTCTGTCACATCTGTGCCTCGTGCTGGGCCCGCTGGGACTCCAGCACCTGCTGAAAGAATGCGAGCATCTGCCCCGTTGTGAGCAGCCTGAATTTCGGGTTGATTTTTTTCTGATTGATTTAGTTTCAATAATTTATTCTGTTTATTTATCTGTAAATGTACTTTTTCGTGCCTTTGATATTTGGAGTGTCAGGGATGTTCAACTCTGAAAATCTTCTTCATGAGTTTTGTAGTGGACTTGATTGCCTTCATGACGGTATATAGTGTCCCTTCCAAACTTGTTCCCTTGTACTCTTTTTGCTTCGCACAACTTCGGGTCGAATTAGACCATTTGATTATTATTAATTTTCCCACTCTTTTCCTTGATCATTATTAGCACGTTACCGTGACTTTTAATTTGGGAGCGCAAGACCAGTCATTTTCTTAAAACCAACTCATCATGCATGATCTACTCGAGACGCTCTTCACCCTTGACCTTCGTGTCCCACTCAGACACGTCATTTTGTGCTCCATTTGCTTCACACAACTTCCCTGACACGTGACCCGATTTTATTTCATCCCACGGTGTCACATTCATTTTCCAACTTGATTTGTGGGTACCCTGTCGACAAAACTTGTCAGCCCCAATTATGGACATAGCCCACATTGAACCTACTACCCACACGATACTTGTGTCCCATTTATTGGAATCCCCATGTGCTACTTATTTACCCATGATCATCAACACCTATTTTTATTCGATTTATGCACAATGTCCGGTTTTGATCCAACCCGGCTTGACTGAACCCAACCCCAGCTCCATGTTACTCTCCATCACCATCACCCTCAGCCTCATTATCCTTGAAAAATATCAAATTCTTATCCTACCTATTTTTTTAATATTTAATGGAAAATTTCCTTTATTTAAATCCCTATAGGAATGACCAAAATTCCTATAATTAATTACTACCCTTGATTTTCCTCATTCAATCCTCACCATTTATTTCCCAAACACCAACACAAACCCTCCCCCCCAGCCATATGTGGCCGACCCTAAAATCTAGAATTGGTTTTCTCTCTCATCCCTCTCTCACAATTATTATTCTCTCTCTCTCCTTTTCTTAAATTTTCTTTCCCACACAACTTCCCTGGCAACCATGAACAACAACAGCACCTCATTTCCCCTGGCCGAGCCCGACCTCCCCTCCACCTAGGCCGAGCTCGGCCAAGCCTCGCCGCCGGCCACCCTGGTCGACCGAACAGCCCCGACCATCCTCCTCCTTTCCTTCTCCTCTTCATCATCTAACCAACATCTCCATCACCACTTCATTCCACCACCACCATCAACATCAAACCGAACCGCCGACACCAACGCGCGCGTGGCCGCGCACCACCGCCCCTACCTCGCCTTCGCCGTGCCCGGCCAGGACGGCCCCCGCTTGCAGTTGCGCAAGCACAGCAGCTGCTGTGCGAACATGGTCGGTCGGGAACCGTGCGCGTTCGGGCGCCCCGCCGCCGGCGTGGCCGTCGGGGTCGGCGTGGCCGACCCCCCGTTGGTCGGGCGCACAGTCCAGGCAAGCCCTGTGGCCACCGTACCCCTCTACGACGTGTATCGGAGGCGATCCGTGCGTTTCGCACAGGTTCCCGTCGTGACGAGCCCGAAAACGAAGCTGAAATGTCACTCCGTCGTAGCGACTTCGTGCACGTTTTCCCAAAAATCCGACCGTTGGATCGGCGATTTCTTTGCTCCTTCATAATCTCGGTATATCCACCTTCTCTCTTGTCAATTTTCATCCGTCAATTTTATCGTTTGATACATCAAAACCGGCCACCAAGTTGACCGTTTAAATTGTATTAATTTTGGACAGTTTTGTGGGGTCAAATTTGTCAGCTTGTACCTCCTCCACCGTAGCTCCATTTGGCGTGCTACTAGTTCCTGTACGAAGCTGGTATAACCCTCTTGCTACCCCTCCAATTTCGTTTTATTATGAGCTTGTTTGATTGGTTGAATTCGACGCCAAAGTTGGCCGTCCGAATTCGTAATTTCCAACTTGTAAAATTCTATTTTTGAACACGGGACTCCAGATTTTATTTCTGACACCACCATTAGACTTGTGGCATCGTTTTGGCATGTTTTCATATAAAATTTGTTAGATTTGGAGGACGTGGGCCCCGGCACGTTTTTCGGTGCAAAGTGGGTCCCACAGTCCGGGTCAACGGAACTTTTTGACGTCGGCTCATCAGAATCCAATTCTGGATATATCGTTGAGTTCGTATCATCATTCTGGACTCGTTGACATATAATTTGCTAGGTTTTGGTGGGCATTGGATCTGGCACGCATTTCGGTGCAAGTCAGATACCAATATCCGGGTTAACGGGTCATTTTGCGATCGGCTCATCGGAATCCAATTCCGGATATACCGTTGAGTTCGTATCGTCATTCTGGACTCGTTGACATGTAGTTTGCTGAGTTTTGAGAACTTTGGCTCCGGCACGCATTTTCGTACAAACCGGAATTTCAAGTTCTGGTCAACGGACCAAATTGAGATCGGGTCAACGGAATCCAATTCTGGAGATACCGTTGGGTTCATATCGTCATTCTAGTTTGCTGGACATATAATTTACTATATTTTATAGACTTATTTTCTTGCACGTATTTCGGTGCAAAACGGCTCCGACACGGATACCGTTTTGACCCGAAATTACCTTTTTGCCCTTGTATCCAAATTGGACCGATGGGTAGGCTATCCTAGCTAATTTGACCATTCTGGACACGTTGACGATGTTTATTTCATCATCCGACAATGTTTGTTGATAACTTCTCTGAGTTTAACCTTTTTATAATTAATTAATAATTAATTCTTATAATGTTCGTATTTCGGGATTAGTACAACGAAACTGAGCTCAGTCAATTCCAGTGATCTCATATCGCTGAAATTGACAAGATGGACACATGGATCACTATAATAAGATTATCAACTTTGCCGTTGATCTTCTTATCTCGATTTGCGTGTCGTAAGTTTCGACGTACGAATAACGAAGTACACGTTATATCTTTAATAATTAGACTAGAATTGACCCTGTTTGACCAGAGTTGACCAGTTGACCCAAAGTCAACTGTAAGCCAACACTTGACCTAGTTTGACTAGATTATTGACCGGAGTTGACCTAGAGTTGTTTGACTTAGAAGAACCTATGATAATATAGATTGCTTGTAGAGTTTCATTTATTACAACTTGAACACCTTGTAACCTGTGTTGCTTTAATAGGACTCTGTGGCTTCAGTTGGACCCCCATATACTTATCAGCTGTTCAGGTTATCAGGCAAGCACATTCTCTGATCATTTCATATCATGTTTAGGATTATATTTCCTGCTTTAGACTATCTTACTTGATGCTGACACGTTGGTAACACGGATTAGTACTATATGGATCCCTTCATGAGATGTTATCCCTCTCGGGAGCATCAGATACTTTTGTCCTGTGTGTTTCACTTACATCACGTATCTCATGCTTCTATTATCATGAATCTTCGGGAATCAGCTAGTGACTCATCTACCCTCATGATCACCGAGCCTTCACGAATCAATTCATGAATCACCCTTTATGGGCAACGTAGTATAATCATGAATCTTAATGTAGCTTGACTGGATCCTTGTGTATTGATTGGGATACGGGAGAGTATGAATGGTCATATGAATAAATATCCAAAGTAGTGTAGTCATGAATCACTCTTAGTGTAGTCATGAATTAGTCCTAAGCCATTCACATGTTCGTCTGTACTCTAAATCACTAGCACTGTCTCCCTTTATATATATCATAGATATTTACTTACAGTCTCTCTTTTACATTATGCTATTTCTTCAGATCTTGTATTTTATTCTCTAGCATGATTACATTTTCTTTCCTGCTATGACTTGTTGAGATGTATTGTGCTCGCTCCTGTCCTGACTGGACCTGTTGATAAATTTTACAGATAGCCTGGAGGTTGCCTACTAGCCTAGAGGAGACACATTAGAGGTTGTTTAGTTAGCTATTTTCAGTTGTCTGGAGTTGTATTTATTTTATGGATTACTGTATTTGAGCTTTGAGATGTATTTCTGGATTTGTGTATCTTAAACACTTAGGCTTCTATCTGCTGTATCTCTTTTGGATTTCATGTTTTACCTATCTTTTATCTTGCTCTACCTTAGTTGTGATTGAGACTGTATCTGCTATGTCACCCCCAGTCGGAGAGTATAAACTGCTTAGCCTTATACTGTTAGATGCATGAGACCTAGGACAGCGTTCTACCGTCGACACTGTGGCGTAGGCTGGGCGATGTTACGTTCTCGTACCCTAACCCTAGGGTGCGGGTCGTGACACATTTTTAGTGGTGGCCCATGCAGGTCGAGTTTATGTAGTGGTATTCGAACTAGAGTACCACTACAGCCTGCAGTAGGATTAGGATATATTTTGAAGATACTGAATCACAGTTAGGACCCCTTGAGAGATTCCTGGGACGACCCTTGAGAATCTTATTTAACTTCGATTTAAAAACTCTATTTTTCTTGATTGATTTATCTTTATTTTCTGTTGTTGAATTTGATTTTGATGGATTATTGTTGAATTTGAGTTTGTATTTATTGATTTTGATGGAAGATTGTTGAATTTTGAATCTTGACGTTAGCTGTAGCATCCGAGTTTGTATTTATATGATTTGAAGGATTTTTTGTTCATTTTTGAATCTTTATGTTCGTTGATAAATTTGATTTTTTGGGTATTTATTGTGATTTAATTTAATTTTTGTCAAGATGAAAATGGGCTAGGTCATCTAAGTTATGGAATCTAGTCTTCTATAGTCACATTAGCCAGCATGGTGAGGACATATAGTCTGATTTTGGATATATTTCTCAGGTGTGGGAATTTAAGGTTTTCGCAACCAAGCTAGCGGCATCGCGAAAATGTTAAATACCATGATTCTAGAGGTATGTGCCTAAGTCGAGGACTCTGTGATTATCGTAGCCTTGCTTACTAGTATGACGAGGATTTAGAGTACCATGATTGTGGATAGACGCATATGATTATCAGATTGAACCTTAAATATTTTCGAACATGTTTTCTCTACTTTTATTTCAGTCCTTCAAAAAAAAAGTTATTATTTGTTTTGTTTTGCTTTGCTTTTCATTATTTAACTTAGGAGTAGCTTTAGCTGTTTTTGTGAACCTTGTGCAACTTCTTACTATGAATTTCTTCTTAATACAATGAATCGACGATTTTGCTAGACCTTATCTTGGATTTGGTATTATAGCTATGGTTTCAAAATGGTTCTTCCTTTAAACAGATAGCAGAATAGATTTCATTGTTATTTCTTCTTGCTATTATTATTGTATTAAATAATAATAATAATAAAACTGTCTTGATTTCACCAATCACCTACTTTGCAATCTTGGTAGGAATCTAAATGTTGGTCTTGACATAGAATTTTATTTTTATATTGGGACATGAGATATATAATATATATATATATATATATATTGGACACAGACTCTTTGCCTGACACGTATGCATGCTACACTTGATTTTCCACCTGCCTAAATACATATTAATATGTTGTTGATGTTTAAATTGTCAAAATCCCAATATTTCTGGTTTTCTGCTTTTCCAGTTTAAATTCGTAATTCAAATAAAGATTTCATGTTATTAGTTATGTTTACATCACTGCATATGTATGTTTACATAGGGTTTCAATTCAAAAAAAAAATTAGTTGAGTTTTGTGTTTGAATTTGTCAAATCTAAGATCGTGTGCATATTAACCCTTAATATTGGATTTTAAATACTAGTTCAAATTGTTGTTTTAAATTTAATATTTTGAGCTATATACATTGTGGTATGTAGGGATATAATTTAGGTTTCGTGTTCTTACATGTTAGGTTGTGATAACATTGGGTTGGTTGATGTTCAAATTTCTCCAAATTCCTAAACTGAATACATGTTGACATTCTTACATTGATTTCCATGTTTAGTTCACTTTCAGATTTAATATATAATATTGAACTGTATGCATAGATAAATGTGTGGATAGTATGTTAGGGTTTTATTTCCATCATGTTAGGTTGTGTTAGGAGCATTAAGTTGGTTGTGATGTTCAAGCCCCTAGATTTTGAAATTGTATTATGTTAATATTGCACTGGTTTAAATGTTAGCTCATTTTCAGATTTTGTATGTAAATGCTGAACTAAAACTGGATTTAACCTTTCAATACTAAGCTATAACCCTGTACAAGGACACACACACCCTAACTTAGTATACACTGTCATGTAAACCTAACCCTTCCCCTCTATGTTATGTTCATATATCTATAGATACATATGGAGCTTAGGCATACATGTTAGAATGTATATAGATACATAACTAAATCTCTACCTCTTTATATATGTATATGGTTAGCCATACATGTTATGAGTAAATAGGTTGTGTATTGTAGATTGTTTAACCAATATGCCATGAGTAGTGTAACTTGATAGCCGTTGTTTTGAAACCCAAATCCTCATATACACTTTCATGTATATTTCACATACACACCCGAACCACATAACCTTTAGATAATACTAGCTTTTCCCTTTCTAACACACCCTCTATATATATACATATTGTGATTGGATTTCCATGTAAGTGACTTTCATTCCTTAACTTTTGATTTTGATTTTCTGAACCCTTTATAGATATATGGTAGTTACCTTTGTTTATTTTTTTTGATGATACCAGTTTTCATGTAGGATGGTAGACTGCCTTACAGTTTTGATGATTTGTTATTTCTGTAACTTTTCTAGTTTAGCACCCTAGATTGCTTGTGTGCTTTGATACCCAATGACCGTTTTGGTTAGCACGACTAGTATACCTAGATGAGACTTTCACTACCACCGTATGCCATGACCCTGTATGTCGTCCTTTTTGATGGTATGATTTGTTTAAGTTCTGGGACTTGATTGTGGGGGTTTGACCTAGAAGAAGTACGAACATTTTAATTTCGAGGACAAAATTTTTATAAGGTGGGTAGGATGTGAGCACCCTGAATTTCGGGTTGATTTTTTTTTCTGATTGATTTAGTTTCAATAATTTATTCTGTTTATTTATCTGTAAATGTACTTTTCCGTGCCTTTGATATTTGGAGTGTCAGGGATGTTCAACTCTGGAAATCTTCTTCATGAGTTTTGTAGTGGACTTGATTGCCTTCATGACGGTATATAGTGTACCATCCAAACTTGTTCCCTTGTACTCTTTTTGCTTCGCACAACTTCGGGTCGAATTAGACCATTTGATTATTATTAATTTTTCTACTCTTTTCTTTGATCATTATTAGCACGTTACCGTGACTTTTAATTTGGGAGCGCAAGACCAGTCATTTTCTTGAAACCAACTCATCATGCATGATCTACTCTAGACGCTCTTCACCCTTGACCTTCGTGTCCCACTCAGACACGTCATTTTGCGCTCCATTTGCTTCACACAACTTCTCTGACACGTGACCCAATTTTATTTTACCCCACGTGTCACATTCATTTTCCAACTTGATTTGTGGGTACCCTGTCGACCAAAACTTGTCAGCCCCAATTATGGACATGGCCCACATTGAGCCTACTACCTGCACGACACTTGTGTCCCATTTATTGGAATCCCCATGTGCTACTTATTTATCCATGATCAACATCACACCATTTTTTTCGATTTATGCCAATTTCCGGTTTTGATCCAACCCGGCTTGACTGAACCCAACCCCAGCTCCATGTTAGTCCTCCATCACCATCACCCTCAGCCTCATTATCCTTGAAAATATCAAATTCTTATCCTACCTATTTTTTTTAATATTTAATGGAAATTTCCTTTATTTAAATCCTTATAGGAACGACCAAAATTCCTATAATTAATTACTACCCTTGATTTCCCTCATTCAATCCTCACCACTTATTTCCCAACACCCACACAAACCCCCCCAGCCACAGTGGTCGGCCCTAAAATCTAGAATTAGTTTTCTCTCTCATCCCTCTCTCACAATTATTATTCTCTCTCTCTTTCTCTCCTTTTCTTAAATTTTCTTTCCCACACAACTTTCCTGGCAACCATGAACAATAACACACCTCATTTCCCCTGGCCGAGCCCGACCTCCCCTCTACCTAGGCCGAGCTCGGCCAAGCCTCGCCGCCGGCCACCCTGGTCGCCGAACCCCCGACCATCCCCTCCTTCCCTTCTCCTCTTCATCATCTAACCAACATCTCCATCACCACTTCATTCCACCCACCATCAACATCAAACCGAACCCGCCGCCACCACCGCGCGCGTGGCCACGCACCGCCGCCCCCCGCCTCGCCTTCGCCGTGCCCAGCCAGGACGGCCACCGCTCGTAGCTGCACAAGCACAGCCTGCTGGCGCACATGGCCGGCCGGGAACCGCGCGCGTTCGGGCGCTCCGCCGCTTGCGTGGCCGCCGGGGTCGGCGTGGCCGACCCCCCCGTTGGCCGGACGAACATTTCAGGCAGGCCCTGTGGCCACCGTACCCCTCTCCGACGTGTATCGGAGGCGATCCTGCGTTTCGCACGGGTTCCCGTCGTGACGAGCCCGGAAACGAAGCTGAAATGTCGCTCCGTCGCAGCGACTTCGCGCACATTTTTTGGAAATTTGACTGTTGGATCGGCAATTTCTTTACTCCGTCACAATCTCGTATATCCACCTTCACTCTTGTCAATTTTTATCCGTTGATTTTATCGTTTGATACATCAAAACCGGCCACTAAGTTGACCGTTTAAATTGTATTAATTTTGGACAGTTTCACGGGGTCAACTTCGTCAGCTTGTACCTCCTCCACCGCAGCTCCGTTTGGCGTGCTACTAGTTCCTGTGCGAAGCTGGTATAACCCACTTGCTACCCCCTCCATTTCGTTTCATTGTGAGCTTGTTTGATTGGTTGAATTCGACGCCAAAGTTGGCCGTTCGAATTCGTAATTTTCAACTTGTAAAATTCCATTTTTGAACACGGGACTCCAGATTTTATTTCTGACACCACCATTAGACTTGTGGCGTCGTTCTGGCATATTTTCATATAAATTTGTTAGATTTGGAGGAAGTGGGCCCCGACAACGTTTTTCGGTGCAAAGTGGATCCCACAGTCCGGGTCAACGGGACTTTTTGATGCCGGCTCATCGGAATCTAATTTCGGATATATTGTTGAGTTCGTATCGTCATTCTGGACTCGTTGACATATAATTTTCTAGGTTTTGGTGGACATTGGATCCGGTACGCATTTCGGTGCAAGTCGGATACCAATATCCGGGTCAACGGGTTTTTTTGAGATCGGCTCATCGGAATCCAATTCTGAATATACCGTTGAGTTCGTATCGCCATTCTGGACTCGTTGACATGTAGTTTGCTGAGTTTTGAGAAGTTTGGCTCTGGCACGCTTTTTTGTGCAAACCGAAATTCTAAGTTCTGGTCATCGGACCAAATTGAGATCGGGTCAACGGAATCCAATTCTGGAGATACCTTTGGTTCGTATCGTCATTCTGGTTTGGTGGTTACATATTTGCTATATTTTTAGACTTGTTTTCTTGCACGTATTTTGGTGCAAAACGGCTCCGACGCGGATACCGTTTTGACCCGAAATTACCTTTTTGCCCTTGTGTCCAAATTGGACCGATGGATATCCTAGCTAATTTGACCATTCTGGACACGTTGGCGATGTTTATTTCATCATCCGACAATGTTTGTTGATAACTTCTCTGAGTTTAACCTTTTTATAATTAATTAATAATTAATTCTTATAATGTTCGTATTTCTGGATTAGTACAACGAAAGTGAGCTCAGTCAATTCCAGTGATCTCATATCGCTGAAATTGACAAGATGGACACGTGGATCACTATAATAAGATTATCAACTTTATCGTTGATCTTCTTATCTCGATTTGCGTGTCGTAAGTTTTGACGTACGAATAACGAAGTACACGTTATATCTTTAATTAGACTAGAATTGACCATGTTTGACCAGAGTTGACCAGTTGACCCAAAGTCAACTGTAAGCCAACACTTGACCTAGTTTGACTAGATTATTGACCGGAGTTGACCTAGAGTTGTTTTGACTTAGAAGAACCTAGGATAATATAGATTGCTTGTAGAGTTTCATTTATTACAACTTGAATACCTTGTAACCTGTGTTGCTTTAATAGGACTCTGTGGCTTCAGTTGGACCCCCCTATACTTATCAGCTATTCAGGTTATCAGGCGAGTACATTCTTTGATCATTTCATATCATGTTTAGGATTATATTTCCTGCTTTAGACTATCTTACTTGATGCTGATACGTTGGTAACACGGATTAGTACTATATGGATCCCTTCATGAGATGTTATCCCTCTCGGAGCATCATACTTTTGTCCTGTGTGTTTCACTTACATCATGTATCTCATGCTTCTATTATCATGAATCTTCGGGAATCAGCTAGTGACTCATGTACCCTCATGATCACCGAGCCTTCACGAATTAATTCATGAATCACCCTTTAGGGCAACGTAGTATAATCATGAATCTTAACGTAGCTTGACTGGATCCTTGTATATTGATTGGGGTACGGGGGAGTATGAATGGTCATGTGAATAAATCTAAAGTAGTGTATCAGAATCACTCTTAGTGTAGTCATGAATCAGTCCTAAGCCATTCACATGTTCGTCTGTACTCTAAATCACTAGCACTGTCTCTCTTTATATATCATAGATATTTACTTACAGTCTCTCTTTTACATTATCTATTTCTTCAGATCCTTTATTTTATTCTCTAGCATGATTATATTTCCTTTCCTGCTTTGATTTGTTGAGATGTATTGTGCTCGCTCCTGTCCTGACTGGACCTGTTGATAAATTTTACAGATAGCCTGGAGGTTGCCTGCTAGCCTAGAGGAGACACATTAGAGGTTGTTAAGTTAGCTATTTTCAGTTGTCTGGAGTTGTATTTATTTTATGGATTACTGTATTTGAGCTTTGAGATGTATTTCTGGGTTTATGTATCTTAGACACTTAGGCTTCTATCTGCTGTATCTCTTTTGGATTTCATATTTTCCTATCTTTATCTTGCTCTACCTTAGTTGTGATTGAGACTGTATCTGCTATGTCACCCCCAATCGGGAAGTATAAACTGCTTAGCCTTATACTGTTAGATGCATGAGACCTAGACAGCGTCTCTACCGCCGACACTGCGGCGTAGGCTGGGCGATGTTACGTTCTCGTACCCTAACCCTAGGTGCGGGTCGTGACACGTATGTCTGTGGGCAGAGGAGGCAACGAAAGAACAGCTCCCACCACCATCGGGGAGTCCCCTATTGAGGAGGAGGAGAGGAACGCCCCCGACAGCTCCCGTCATAGCCCCCGGCACTGCAGGAAGAGCACCCGCTGTAACCCCAGGGACAGTCATCGAGAGTGCTGGAGGAGTACCCCCGAGAGCCCCTACTGAAGTCCCAACTGTAGGGGAAGTGACTGGAGCCTGTCCGCCAGGTAGCAGACCTCTCCGTCTCCCCATGCTCCTCATCGGAGAATGAGTCATAACCATCCTGGAGACAGATTGAAAGGAAGATATCAATATGGCACAAGAAGGATTATCAAAGGAGGACTGCTAGAATGCATTAAATTAATATCAAAGGTGGTAAGCAAGATAAGCAAGGAAAGATCCTACTGTGATTGAGTACTCTTAGCCTACTACCTCCTATATGTAACACAGGCTCGTAGTCAACACTCTAAGACGAGTGCCGCCACGACATCGCACTAACTGCGACTTCATGACCTGTATGGACCACCACTAAAAACGTGTCATGATCCGCACCCGCTGTAAGGGCACGTGTGCGTAACAATGCCCAGCCCACACCGTAAAAACGACGTAGAACGCTGTAGGTTTACTACTCTAACAACAGTTTATATAATATCAAAAACCTGTCGAGAATATGGTCAACTCCGAACGGAGGACAAGCAATAATAAATATGATGCTCACACAACTCTAAGATGATAAAGTAAAGACTGAAAGATAAAGACAACATGACAATAAAATATAACCTGTCAAGTCCAAACACAAAGAATATACAAGTCTAAGTCCAAAGTCTCTAATACAAGACAAAATATAACAGTCTCAAGAGTAACTGGAGACAAGGTCCAGAACAAAAACCTACTCTATCTACAGGATAGGCGGTATCTCGCCCTGCGGTACTGTACCATGTGGATCTAGGGTATCTGTCTCTAAACCCACTACGTCCGGTGGGCCGTAGTAAGTACACTAATCCTCCTCTGCATCTGTAATATTTTCAACATATCCGGTCAGGATGGAACGAGTACATATATCTCATAACAAATCTCAAAATAGAATAAAGCCATAAGACTGTAAATAGAGCATATACAATAAATCATGGAGTGTACATAGTATCATGGTATGGAAAACTGTAGGGCTAGAGCTACAACAGGAAAGTAGAACTGAATCATGGTATGTACAAGAATCAAGAATCATCTATCTAGGTGTGAGTACTAGCTACAATATGTGGCCGGCTTGGGAACTTACACAATAGTAACAGGCCTGGGTAATCATACGTGGGGTGTATGATCAACACTCACAATCAATAGGTGCACAATGGGTGCACAATAGACTTTGACCACATATCTACACTAATACTCCCCGCCCCCGACTGGTAGAGTGGACCCAAGCAAGACATGTTACTGCACGGGATTCTAATGAGAAGGGAGCAAGTCTTCTCTAGAATCGGTGACCATATATTACGCAAGAGCTACAAGGGAGCTTGCACAATACATCCCAAGCTAACAAGGAGTAACATCTCTCGTCGAGATCCAGGAATACCAATCCGTGAGAACCATGTGTCGGGAATAAGTATATCTATACTAAGTACATGAATCATAACAGTTATCATAAATTGGGAAAAAGTTATCAGAGAATGTACTCGCCTGTGATATGATATAATATGTCAACTAGATCCAATGCAGCGCCTCGAGGACCTATAGATAACAAGACGTATCAATACTATGCTTAGGAAGTAAAGTCAAGTCAATTTAAATCCTATTAAGTCATCTAGGTCAAGACAAGTCTAGTTAGGTCAACCTTGGTCATAGAAGAACATTGGAAGTCAACCCAAATCAAACTAGGTCAAAAGTTGACTTACAGTTGACTTTTGGTCAACGGGTCAGCTCTAGTCAACTCTAGGTCAACCCTCTCTAATTTGATTTTCTACATTCCCTTCTCCTTCTCCTTCTCCTTCTCCTTCTCCTTCTCCTTCGCTTTTTCTTATTTCCTTATTCTCCGTCTCCTTCTCCTTATTCTCCGTCTCCTTCTCCTTATTCTCCGTCTCCTTCTTATTCTCCGTCTTCTTCTCCTTATTCTCCGTCTCCTTCTCCTCATTCTCCGTCTCCTTCTTTTCATTCTCCGTCTTCTTATTCTCCTTCTCCTTCTCCTCATTCTCCGTCTTCTTATTCTCCTTCTCCTCATTCTCCGTCTTCTTATTCCCCTTCTCCTCATTCTCCTTATTTTTATTCTCCTTCTCCTTCTCTTCATTCTCCATCTTCTTATTCTCCTTCTCCTCATTCTCCGTCTTCTTATTCTCCTTCTCCTCATTCTCCGTCTTCTTATTCTCCTTCTCCTCATTCTCCTTCTTCTTATTCTCCCGTCTCCTTCTCTTTATTCTCCGTCTTATTCTCCGTATACTGCTGCTCCTACTGCTATTCCTGCTAACTGCTGCTGCTGCTAGTGCTAGTGCTATGGCTAATGCTGCTGCTGCTCTACTTCCTACTGCTGCTCTACTAACTTCCTACTGCTGCTGCTATTTCTTATTCCTCTTCTTCTACTTCTATTCTTCTCTCCCAAACTCTCATCTTTTCCTCTAAAATCACACACACGCACTTCCATATCTCTATATATAAAAACTCACAAACACACTCCTACATATATATATATATATATACATACACACACACATGTAATTATATATAGACACACACACTCAAACACACTCCACACACACGCATATAGAAATATATATATATATATACATATATATTTCTCTCTAAAAAGGAAAACCCCTAATAAATCCTTAAACTATGTTTTAAGAAAACCTATAAAAGCTATGGTTATTAAGTGAGAATGGTCTCCTCCACATTTATTGTGAAGGAATAAATGCAAGAGAGGAAATTAATGGGGGTTGATGAGCATACCTAGAATTGGTTCCTTGAGAGAGAAGAAGCTTCAAAAGAAAAGAATGAAAGAAGAGAGAGAGATTACTTTGGGATGAAGGAAAGAGAGGGGGGTTGCCTATACATGGCTGGCCATTGGGGGGGGTCTTAATGGGTTTGGGTTTGGTTTAACTCTAATTGATTAATTAAGCCTCTAAATGACTAGTTAAGCCATGGGAGTATGATTTATGGTTTCTAGCCTAGTTAGGATGGCAGGTGGGCCAAGCCCAGCTAGTATGTGGGTCCCACTAGTGTCCAGACTACCCGGGTCTCCAACTTAAGTCCGAATTGGATAAAATTCTAACTAAATCAACCAAATCCCTAAAAATCCTATAAAATCAAATAAAATTCCTAAAAATTATAAAACTTGGAAAATGACGAAAATACCCCTAATTCAAAAATTGGGGGTGACAGTCCTTCGTGAGAGGAGGTTGCATGGAACTTGAGGATGTGGCCAGAGCTGGGTTGAGTACACCAGCATAAGAGGTCTTGGGAGCGGTTCATGCTTGAAAGAAAGGCGTACCAAAATAGGCACGTTCTATTTTGTTGGTGTTCATATCGTGCAGTATGCATACGCCTATAACATAGCTCTTATGGGACTCCTAGATTTTCTCAGTTTAATTTTCTTTTTTAAATGTTATGGACTATTTTTTGCTTAGGATTACAATATTCTCTGCATGTAGCTTAGAAGGTGAAGGCATTGGAACATTGCTTGTAAAAACCACTTTATTGTTGGAGAATAGAGTGTGATCCATTTGAAGAAATCAATTCTACAGCAATACAGGGGAAAGATGCAAATGCATTGTCCTTCTACTGAATTAACAAGACATACAACCACAACAATAAAGTGTTTCCCACAATCACTCAGGGTTAGCTACAAGTCCTCATGTTTGACTCGACTCAATTAGATGTCATCTCCTCTATACGGAGATATCCATTTCATGTTAAAACAAATCCTTTCTGGTCAAGATGGGTTATGTAGATATCTCTTATACTGTTTATCAAGGACTCGAGAGTTCAAAATCAAAATCTTTGTTGTGGTCTTCCTTCAATTTGTGACTGGAATCTATTTCAGGAGCAGATTTGCATGCACTAGCAATTCTCATATTAGCACTCTGACACAAACAAGGGACACGAGAGGAAGTTGGCGTGGGCTTGACTCTGGCGATGGGTTAATTAGTGAATCCAGTAAAAGACTTGTGTGGCAGTTATGGCTGAGCAGTGTTAATAAATAAGAATCAGTTGTAGAGTCAATAGTTAGTAGGATTTGGGCCAGAGGATTATTAGCAGGAGAGTCAATTGATATTACTATGAATTAATTAATGAATTTTTGTAATAGATAGTAGTATAGGAACATTTTAGTTAAGGTATTAGCAAGTCTCTAATTCTATTTTTCCTATTTTAGGTGATTAGAAGGCCTTGCCAATCACTCGGAAAGAGGCAAGTACATGTATCTCGATTTTACTGAGTTCACAAATTAGGCGTCTATGTTATCATATTTTCTTAACACTAATACTTGATTATGTAATTATGAGTTTGAGATGTTTAACCATATAATTTCTAATAATTCATTGGTTTGTCTACATTTTTACCCACTCCATTTAGTGTAGCCTGATGGATAACCAACAATTTCGATCATTGGTCCAAATGAATCATTCCAATTGGTTTTTACACACAGTACAATGCAATAAAATTTTGTATCGCTTCTCTGGATAGCGATCATTGGTGCAAATAAATCATTCCAATTGATCCACAGGTCAAGGTATATGCATATGCTTGATTTCAATTTTCGACTTCTTATTGTTCCAAAATAAAATTTTCTAAGTAAGGTATGCGTAACTGATTTGAGATATGGAGGGAATGAATAAGGAAGAGGTGCTGGAAGGATAAAGCGTAAGAGATAGGCGAGCGGAGGTTATTGCAAAAGATTCTAAATGATATTGGCTTTCATGAGGTTATTGCAAAGATAGGACGAATCAGGTTCTGTCAATTACTTTCTCATGTGTGCTTGTGCACAACATACTATCAGTGCAAGCCTAACTCTATTGTTATTTTTGTTCTAGTTCATAGATGTTCTGCAAAGGGAGTTGGACGCTGTGGAGATGGACAAAGAATCCTTAATTGTTGACTTCTCACAGGTAACGCTCTTGCATTTCTAAAATTTTATCTGGTTGTGAACTACTATTTGTACCAACACATATAAGGAACCTTCTACTATTAAGATCACTAACTGGGTTTATCTTAGTGTTGAGTTTCATTTATAGGTCAGTAACGCTGCTTTTACACATGAAGTGAAATGTACATAATTCCACAATCTACTGGGATAAAATTAGGTTGACTATCAATTATTAAGACACATGAAGTGAAACGTACATAATTCCACAATCTACTGTAGGTTGGCTCAGGCCATAAAAGACTTATCATTTATGGCTCTGTCGAGTTTTCAACAATTCATGTTGAGGATTTGGGTTTGGGATTGGCATGAACCTTAAATAGAATTATCAGCTTGTCTGTTTGATTTGGGTCTGTTTGATTCCAATATGGCTTAGCAATTAGCATATAGGGTTGGTTAGTATAATGTAGATGTAGGTTGCTGTCAATAGGATTTTTCTCCAATCTAGATTCTTAGACACTAAGACAACATGGAAATGTGAGATTTTTAAACCATAGATTATGAAATTTGTTATGCTTTTGTTAGTGGTGGTGGTGTCCTCTGCAACCCTTTTTCCCTTTGTTATAAATGAGGGTGAGTTAAGAAAACTTGAGAAGTATATAGTTTCTAATTTGCTATGTTTTTACTTTTTGTTATGTATCAGTTGTTGCTATGTATCCTTCAATTTATTCTTTTTTGCAATGTCATTGTTTGGTGGGTTAGAGTTTTACTAATACTTGCTTATTGTTATGTATCCTTCAATTTATTCTTTTTTGCAATGTTAGTTAGAATAAGCTAATTTTTTTAGAGTTTTTGTTCTAAGTTGATATCAGTTTATACAAACATGTGCATATAATAATTAATTATATTTCTCTTTTTCTCTAAGGAACTACATGAAAAATGAAGGTGTTGTGAATATGGGAGGGATGTGATCCGGCCGGATTTGCTACATATTTTATTTCTAGTTATATAAATATCAATTTTGGATGTTTAAGATGTACAAAAACTACATACTTTGGTTGAATATGTTGTTGTTGGACGTGTGTTGGATGTTTGTGGTTGAACTTACATTGGATGTGTTGAAAGTTTTTGGTGTATGAACAATACAGTTTGTTAATATAAAAATTGGATATTAGAATTATTTGATGTGTGTATATCTTCTGGATTATTGATGTTATGTACGTGTTCGATTCATTATATAATTATAAATAAAATTTTGGCTATACATAATTTAGCTTCTCTTGACGGTTATAAAACGTCAACAATTAACTCAATCCTGCTGCAACTGCTCTTTTCATTGAAGATTTTCTTGACGGCTAATAACCGTCATCTAGGCCGGAGTCAAGAAAAGTTTTTGCCTACGTTGACGGTTTCTAAAAACTGCTATTTTGACGGCTAAAAACAGTCAAGAAAATTACTTCATATGACGGCAAAAAACTGTCAAGAAAAGCCATGCCAGCGACCGTCAAGAAAAGGGGGGATCTTTTCTTGACTCCGGACTACTTGACGGATCCGCAACCGTCAAGATACCCATTTCTTGACGGGGAATCCCCATCAAGAAAAGCCATTTTTCTTGTAGTGCAAAGTCTACAACCAATATCCAAAGTACACAACCAATATCCAAAGTTTCCACAACCAATACTAAAATTCTACACAAACAAATAATCAACATAAATAAATACTAAAATCTCATCAAACAGTCCTAACTCGGACTACTGCGGATCTGGAGGAGGAGGGGCACCACCGCGCCTCAAGGATAGAAACATCTCGGACTCCTCCCGTAAAATCGGCACCGATGAAGAAGGTAGTGACGTCGTGTAGTCGGAGGTAGTGACGCCGGCGGAGTCGACGACGATGAAGGCGTACCCGGAGGACAATAATGCTCCAACGTTGTTAGTCGCTGGTGGTAGGAATCCATGGTATATAACAGCCTCTTACTACTATCAACCATCGAATCCGCATCAACGTCAGACTCTCACCCATTGACAGTTGTGATGCCTGCAGATCTGTCATGCTGCACTCTGTCGACGCTCTTAGATCAGTGACGCCCCCTCTGTCCTCTCAGTCATATTTCTGAGCTCCATAATGCTGCGGTCGAGCATATCCAATCATGCTAGGAGCGCAGCATCGTCCGTATGCTGCTCCTGGATCCGTCGTAGCAGCTCGTCACGGACAGACTCCACCATCTGCTGGACTCGGGCAGACTTCTGGGAGGGCTGCGGGCCATGCACAGTAGCAGGGGAGGTCCTAGAGGACTGTGTCGCAACTAGGGTGCCATAGGATCCCGTACCGTAGTACGTACCCCTGTGGAGACCACCAGCGGCGGTCACCCACAACTCGTCCTCCGACGGAGCTGGAGCGGGCTGCGAGGAAGTACCGGCCTCTCCCGCAGTAGGTGCACTAGCAGCCGCCCGCTCCTTAAGCCGTTGAAACTCGGCCTAGAAAGCATGGATACTCTATAACTTCTAATGTCTAATGTACTTATTATTACTAACTACATGAATATTTATTTGTATGCATATTTACTAAGTTATATCAAAACTAGCACGAAGTATTAAAATTAATAAATAGAATTGTAATACTTACATAGGCCTGCTCCGCCCTCTCGTCAATAAGCTTCACGCCCTTTCGATGTGTGGCCAGGAAGACAGTTACCATATTGGCATCACCACCCCTCTTTACCTGTAATTAAATATACACATTTTACTAATTTATAAGACTTGCGTTAAAATAATATTTCTGAAACAAAAAGACATGCCAAACGACGAAATATTTCGTCATCGGAACGACCCACCGCACCACTTTGATTCCTGCTTTCTAGCCGCCTTGGCCTTCTCAGACTTTTTCTTGTACCTTGGCTCGTCGAATCGAGCCTTTATTGCAGTCCACTGATCAGGGGTGATTCAACCTTGGATCGGCTTTTCGGCACGATCACGAGTCTTCTGATCATTAATCGCGTCGAGGATCAGCTTAGCAGCGACAGCAGGAAACATCCCCTCGATCATCTCGGCCCGGTACGGTGGATAGAAAAATATATCCTAGAAGAGTGCAAAACAAATATTTATCAGTTATATATAATACAAAAATTACATACATGTTAAAAGCAAATATATTTTAACCTTGAAGCGCGCAAACCAGTAGGCCTTCCTCTCGTCCGGAGCATCAGAGTAGTTTATCCAAGGACCACCATAATTAGTCATCAATAAGTGGCCTAGGCGTCTCTGTACCGGCGGAGGACGATATCTATACAGACATATTATATTCATGAGAAAAGTTAATTATTATAAACACAGGAAAAAAATGATAAACCAAAACACTTACTTTGTACCGTCGGCCCAGATCTCCGTCCTCGTCTCCTCCGGAGGTACGCACGTATCATCTGCCTGATACTGGTCGGCCGTCGGCTCAGCCTCCTCCATCTGCTCATCTGCCTCCATCGTCGTATCAGCAGAGGAACGCTACACTCGGGAGCAGTTTCGGTCCTGGAACTACTCGTCCCAGGAGATATGCCATGTAGCGTCGTGGCAGACGGAGGTACTGTCCGATACACAGGAGTACTGGGCGACGAGGTTCCAGAGCTGGTACCAGTAGGAGGTGCCGAAGGAGTACCCTATCCTCTGCCAGTACCAGTAGGAGGTACCGAAGGAGAACCCCGTCCCCCACGTCGGGACATACGGAACGATCCGCAACGACCTGTCATACCTGATAACAATATGATGAGATATAACAAATAATAGAGACTAGAAATATAAAAATACAACAAAGACAAGATAATAACCAAGACAACATATGATGATACATTTTACAAGAAACATCTAAGTCCAGATAGTATATTCTATAAGAAATATCTAAGTTCAGATAGTACATTCTACAAGAAACATCTAAGTCCAGATAGTACATTCTACAAGAAACATCTAAGTTCAGATAGTAACCAAGACAAGATAATAACCAACTCTACATAATAAGAAAATGAAAGTACATCTCTCTCAATCATCTTCAGAATATTCATCTTGTTCGTCTTCCTCGACCTGATCATCTTCCTCTTCCTCCTCATCTTCACTTTCATCTTCGCCTTCGTCGGCTTCGCCTTCCTCTTCGGATAATTCTACATCTTCTACATTAGTCGTGTAATACGTAACTTTCGTGGAGTCCACATCAACAATATTGGTTACAAGAGGTTGCTCGTCCTCCTGATAAGCTTTTTCGTCAACATCAAAAGTATCTCTAGCTTTAGCCTTGCATACTGCCCACCAGTCAGACTTCGTTGCTCCCCGTCTCGGATAAGCTGTGAAGTACACGAGCTGAGCCTGAGTTGATAGGACAAATGGTTCGTATCCTTGATATCTACGCTTGTATTTTATATCCACAAGACCATGCTTATCAATTTTCCAACCTTGATTTTCAATCGGATCGAACCATTCACACTTGAACAATACGATCTTTGCTGGTTCTCTGCCATAATTATATATCAACTCCACAATCTCTCGCAAGATGCCAAAGAAATCATTTTCTGAATCGACGTCTTTGTAGTTCGAAGATTTGATACACAAACAATTATTTTTTGTGGAATCAAGATCCAGGAAGCTGTCTCTGATCGGAGCATTTGTCGACTTGAACCTAAAGCCATTCACACAGTAACTTGGCCATATTTTAACGACAATAATTGGTCCCTTGGCAAGATTTCTAATTAATTCAATCTCAGGTGAAATTAGACGATCGACCTGAATACCAAAGAAGAGATAGTATTTATTGCGCAGTTGCATTATAAGAGACCAGTAATTACTGAGCTGCTTATATTTTCGGTCAACCAAGAAGGAAAATGACGTCTCATTTCTTGTTCTAATTCTTCGTCTGTTAGGTAGGGTCTAACCGACCTCAACTCATCATTATATGTGCTGAAAAACACAACAACGAATAAACCGCCGATTAGTAGTATAATATTAGCTTATAATATTATATTGAGATTACGTAAGCTCATCATTAATTACTTACCCCTCTAGCTTCTCCACTTCAACCTCGTAGCAATTGAGTAATATATACAACTGAGCAGCCCTTAGCTCTTCGTCATTCAAATATCTCTTTTTCATTTCCCCGAAGACTTTCTGGACGCATTGAATACTTTCAGTATTCCATCATTAGATTCTTGACATCCGTCGTCGTTTTCGGAGCCCTCGTGTCATACTCTTATTATTATTATTACTATTATCATTATTATGATTTATTATTAATATTTATTCATTATTATTTGCTTCAAAAAAAAATGAATGAAGAAGGATGGAGAAGGAGAGGTGTCCCCATGTATTTAATGGGGGACACCTCACCCTCTCTCTCTCCCCATTTAAAAATTTTCCCCATACCCACACTCAAACACACCTCACCACACCACATCAGCACAACTCATCCACCCCCCCCCCTCTATATAACACACACACACACTACAAGAGAAAGGAAAAGGAAAAAAAACAAAAACACTCACACACACACACCCGAGCCCCCCCTCTCTACTGCTGCTGCCGCTGCCGCCGTCCGCCCGCCCCCGCCGCTGCCGCCGTCCGCCTGCCGGCCGCCGCCAGCAACCGCCGCCACCACCACCACTTCATCCATCTCCTCCACTTCATCTCCTTCCTCCTCTACTTCAACTCCCCAAGAAGAAACCTAGGTATTCTCCTCTTCTTCCCCAATCCTTATTCTTTTTCAATTCCAACTAGGTTAGGTTACTAACAAAGTTGTTATTTTGCTATTGGGTTCTAATTAGGGTTTGTGAAGGAGTCTAGGACATTCCCAACCCAAGGCAAGTCCTCCTCTCCTTCTTCTTCTCAAATTTTCCATCTAGGTTAATGAAAATCATTTTTTTTTCTTTCTTTTTTTTTCATATTAAAATTCTGAAATTTTAGTTTCATGAATATTTTGGTAATACCAAAGTTGAAGTTGTATTGTTTAATCTTCTAAAAATCTGAAATTTCATATTATAGCTTGGAATAGAAGTTAAGGAAGTATCTCTAAATTTTGTTTAGTTAAATCCTGAATTTTGATAATATTTAAATCAATTCAAGATATATTAAAATGTTGCAAATTCTAATTTCTAGTAAAGGTTTAATTTGATAGACATAGACAAAAGTATTAAATTTTATTGTAATGTATTCCGAACAAGTGGATAATCGATTGGACACAAATAGAGGAATCAATTTTGAACACGGATTTTGGACTTGCGATTATGGACTTGAACTATTGAACTCTTCATGAACAAACAAACACATATGAACATATGGGACTCTCCAATGGTAAGTTGTCATAAACATTGGAACTGAACAACTGGACCGTACGCCGGAAAGGTAAAAGGACCCTGCTTTTCTCTACTCACTACGTAGTTACTCAATTTTGTGTGTCTATAGTTAGAAATAATTTCCGTTTATATTACATTCTCCTGCTTCATGCAAATGGAAGAGTTTCATTTGGTTTAATTCTCGTTATACTACCTACATATAATATACATACATATATATATATATATCTATATATATATATCTAATATATATATATATATATATCTACATACATATATATATACATATCTCTATTATATATCTACATATATATATACATACATATATATATGTGTACCTGTACATATATGGTTATACATTATAAAGTCTTGCATAGTTAAATATATTTGCTCTATTTGACAAACTGCAAAGCCATTAGCAAGCCGCGAATTGATCTATTGCTAAAGAAAGGTAATCAAATGCTTGCTCAGGTATAAATCTCCAGTTCTTTTCTGTTCTTTTATTCTTTGCATGGTTCCGGTGTTGAGAGTTGCTCCACCGAAGGGGTCGGCGAGCCCAATACTTACTTGCGTGGTTCCGGTGTTGAGAGTTGCTCCACCGAAGGGGTCGGCGAGCCCATATTTTTCTTTCATTATATAATTGTTTCTTGTAAATTTTCGGGGCTCCTAAATACAAAGGAGACTCTGCCGAAATTTTTGAGAAATTTAAGAGATAGACAAATTTCGACCTTCAAATTTTAAGGAAGCATTTAGGGGAGAACAACTGAATATCCCTAGATATCCCGTAACATAAATAACAAAAAAAAGCTGATCAGTATTCGGAAATCTCGGAAATCAGTGCATCTAGTTTCGACTAGGGTGTACTAGCCCAAGGGAGGCTCTACATCTATCTGACAGTAACATCAATAGATGTCTTTTATTTAGCCCAAGGGAGGCTCGGAATTCACAGCCTGATCCCAGGTCAACGGGATTGTTCACGGGAAATATTTAGAGGATTATTCGGAGTATTGTTCTCAAAACTGCATTTCTTTTTCAAATCTTACTCCAGAAAACTACGCTGCCTATTTAAGTAGGCAGTGTCCTTAATTGCTCAAGAGAAGCAATTCCTATTAAAAGCTCAAGGGAAGCTCGAAATCTTAAATATTCATGGAGTAGGACTTTGATCTCCATTTACTAGAGCATGTATATCTATATATAGTAGTGCACTTTAGTATACCATGTCTCTTCTTTTAAAACTACTACATATTCATTTTTTTTTTACCGTTCTTGGCCGAGGACTTGCTCGTCGTTTTCTAAACGACCTAGTATTTGTTCACTAGGTGAAGAAGAAGAAGACGCCTCCGCCGAAGTATCGCCGCACTACAACGAGGAGTAACTGTCTGGGCTATCCACAATTATGACCAGCAGTATCGTTGTCATTTTGCAATTCTATTTTTGTAATAAATCTGTAACAGTATTGTTGAAAGGTTCCCTGTAATATTGCCATACTATATTTTAATACCATGTAATTCCTTATATTTTCCATTCTGCTGATGTTTACGGGCGACAATCGCGAATTTCGGCGCGTAGCCTGGGGATGTGTTATGACGTCACCCTTCTATCCGGAAAGCGGGACGTGACATGTCCTTTAAGTGGTGGCCCATGCAGGTCAGCAAGAATGGAAAATATAGATAGGACATAGGTTCGGATAAAACGTAGATTCTAGAATCGTAAGGAGCACTACGAATCCCAATCACACTCTAGGAATCTCTAAGGAGGAAGTATCAATAGTTAGTAGCTGATTTCCTCTTTTCTAGCCAACTATTTAATCCTAGTAAATGGACATTGACTCAAGAAATTCTTAATGTAGATCATGTCCCGCTTCGTGCCCTTTGCAAGATTAGGAAACGATAGTCACAGCCTGGATGAGTATTATGCATTTGTAAGGAAGATGTGGAAGTAGCTCCAAAGGGGATGATAGAAGCTTATGGAGTACACTACGAGCTGAAGTACCCAGTAGTGACAGATATAGTAGACGAAAGGAAAGTATATTATAATACAGTGCATTATTATGTATTGATCAAGGCAGAACCATCGGAAGGTCCAGAGAATGAACGCAACGGTACACTAGAAGAATGGAAGCAGGCCCACCCAGAAGCAAGGATTCTAAATATAAGACGTATGTGGATTTAGACCCCTTCAGCAAGAAGAAGATGTATAATATAAATATGTAAATAAGTATTAGATCCTTGACCTTGTATAGGGTGTGTGTGAATATGTAATGAGATATGTAAAATAAGTATTAGGCATTAATATGTAAGTAACATATGAATGTATGTAGCATATATTAGTAGAAGCATGTTATGTTATCCATAAATAATATGCTCCTTCCCATATTTTCCTGGTAAATACTTTTACTTAAGGATATTATAAATGTAGGTATGGATGTTTATGCCAAGTTTGGAATGGGACGGAAGTGATTACACTATATACTTATACCAGCGCTATGCCAGACTAATGTGGAACGCACCTGACTGGTACGATATCCATGTCTACCAAATATTCTATGCAGTCATGCGTCCCATTGTCAGGGACATTGAAGACGGAGCCGAAGTATATCAGGAAAATACAACTTACTGCCTGCATGTCCGAGACCCAAACCGTATTTATATCGGACTACATGGATATGAGGGTACCTTAGATGATTTTGAAAGGCTCCATCCAGAAGTTGACATCCTCACTGAGGACAGAATCATCATTGAGGCCATAGAATAAGAAAAACCTAACCAACATATGTACAAGTAAAGCAGGAATCTTTTTGTCTGCTGTGTGGTATTTTGAAATCGGCAGATGTGTATAAAAAAAAAGGGGGTAGTTAAAGATAGATACTATGTCACATTTTGGGGAGATGGAGTGACACAAGTAGATTAGATGAAAAGAATGTAAACAAATGTGAAGTTGAGAGTAGGAACCACATTTTGTAATACTCTCATTTTAATGAAATATATATGGCTCTGCTGTACACCTTGTTATGAATGAATATTGTGAATATTCCCTGAGGAAATTGTGTCATTTATTTCAGGATATGGACAATCATACTCAATCAAACAACCCACCACCGCAAACATCAACGGAGCCAACCGTGGCTGACATGTTCCAATTGTTCCAGCGACTATTGGAATCCAATAATCAACAGGCCAATGCTGCCTATGCCACAAATGCTACGATACTAGAACAAATGCAGAATTCAAATAATACCAAGGATAAAACCCTAAAAGATTCAGGGATCTTAGGCCGCCCAAGTTTAAAGGGACTGAAAATGCGATGGAAGCGAGTCAATGGCTGAGGACCATTGAAGGCCTAATGAAAGCTGCCAAAGTTAAACCTGAAGACATGGTACCCAATCCGCATCCAGCTGGAAGACATAGCTGGATACTGGTGGAGTGCCGAGTACCCCGAAGATTCTGATGAGATCATGTCATGGGCAGAATTCAAGAAGAAATTTGAAGACAGATTCTATCCCAAGTCTGCGCGGATAGAATTAGAACGGCAGTTCAACTACCTGAAACAGGGAAGACGTACAGTTGATGAGTACGTTGCGGAATTTTCCCGGCTTAGTCGATTTGCCCCCAACATGATAGCAGATGAAGACACAAAGATATCCAGGTTCGTAGAAGGACTCGGGACCCAACTGAAAAGTAGGGTCGCCTCTTATAGGTGCCGAACATTTTCGGAGGCAACAGAAGCAGCTCGAGACCAAGAAAGGATACTAAAAGAAGAACAACCTTTCCGGTCTCCACAACCTAAGAGGAGTTTTGAGGAGGGGGCATCCTCCAAGAATCATTGGCAGGGACCGCCTAAGCGTCCTCAGAATGGCAATCAAGACAGATCCGTTGTCTGTAATTACTGCCATAAACCAGGCCATAAGATAAATGTATGTAGAAGGAGATTAGGGCTCTGTTTGAAATGTGGGGCGGGTAATCATCCAACCCATCAATGCCCTCAAATGCCTGCAACTGGAGCAATCACACAAAACTTCAATCAGGGATACCGACCTCCAGTTCAAGGAACCCAACCTCGACCTATGATGCAGGCACCAACGTCACAAGCAGCCATGGCTTATGGAAATCAGTACAGGCCGCCCTATGCACCTCAGGCATATCAATTTCAGCAAGCACAACGGGCGACTCAAGCCCAAATAATAACAAAAAAGGAATAAGCAAGGGCAAGCATTTGTGATGGGAGCCGAAGACGCTAATATTCCCGGAGAAGTAATTTCAGGTACTATTTTAATTTCTGCATATCCAGCATCAGTATTATTTGATTCCGGGGCTACCCATTCATTTATATCATCTTCTTTTATATCACAACGTGAAATAGAGACACAACCCTGCCTAAATCACTGAAGGTCCTCACCGGTAATGGAGTAGAAGTCAGTCGGGTATGCAGTAGATGTCCCATAAAATTGGGTGGAGGCTTTTCGTACCCGGTTGCTCGTTTTCCCAACAAGCAACTATGATATAATATTGGGTATGGATTGGCTAACTGCAACATTAGCCAACATAGATTGCGGTCAGGGGAAAGTTTCCTTTCAACTCCCTGACGGAGAATCTTGTGAATTTGTAAGGGACCAGAATGAATTCAATGCAGAAGAATTAGAGAAATTTGAATTACCAGTACTGCTGCAAGGAGTGGCAGAACAACCATTTCCAAGAATAGTAGAAGAATTTAAGGACGTATTCCCAGAAGAATTGCCAGGGCTACCCCCAGATAGAGCGGTAGAATTCTCTATAGATTTAATACCTGGAGCTGCACCCATAGCCAAAAAGATATACCCAATGAACAAGGAGGAGCTGGCTGAGTTAAACAAACAAATAAAAGAATTATTATCCAAGGGATTTATTCAGCCTAGCGCTTCGCCATGGGGTGCACCGGTATTATTTGTGAAAAAAAGGATGGTACCCTACGCCTAGTAATTGATTATAGGGCTTTGAATGAGGTTACCATCAAGAATAAATATCCCTTACCTAGGATCGATCAATTGTTTGATCAGTTGGGAGAAGCAAGGGTATTTTCAAAAATTGATTTAAGATCCGGATATCATCAAGTAAAGGTAAAGAAGATATTCCAAAGACTGCATTTAGGACTCGGTATGGGCATTACGAATTCTTAGTTATGCCATTCGGGTTGACAAATGCACCAGCTATATTGGACCTGATGAATCGAGTATTTTACCAATATCTGGATAAGTTTGTGATTGTGTTCATTGATGACATTCTTATATACTCCAAAAGTGAAGAAGAGCATGAAAAGCACTTGAGGATAGTATTGCAAACTCTGCGGGAGGAAAAATTATATGCCAAGCTTAGTAAATGTGAATTTTGGCTGGATCAAATACCATTTTAGGCATATTGTCAGCGGAGAAGGCATCTCAGTAGACCCGAAGAAAGTAGAAGCAGTTAAATCTTGGCCGACACCAAAGTCCGTAGCAGAAATCAGAAGTTTCTTGGGGTTGGCCGGTTATTACCGAAGATTCGTAGAGAATTTTTCAAGGATTGCAGAACCTTTAACCCGTCTTACCCGGAAGGAAGAAAAGTTCAACTGGACAGAGAAATGTCAGGCAGCATTTGACGAATTAAAGAAAAGATTAATTTCAGCCCCAATACTGGCATTACCATCTGGTTCGGGTGGATATGAGATATTAGTGATGCATCAGGAAAGGGTCTAGGATGTGTACTGATGCAGCACGGAAGAGTCATAGCATATGCATCCAGACACATTAAAGAAATTATCCAACTCATGATCTCGAACTTGCAGCAGTGGTGTTTGCACTCAAGTTATGGAGACACTATTTATACGGAGAAAGAATCAAAATCTACACCGATCACAAAAGCTTAAAGTATGTCTTCACACAAAAGGAGATCAATATGAGGCAAAGAAGATGGTTGGAGTTACTGAAGGATTTTGATATGGAGCTAACATATCATCCAGGCAAGGCTAATAAGTGGCCGATGCCTTAAGTAGAAGACCTGAAGCCTTCTTTCTAAATACACCCAAGGAAATCCTTGAGGATTTGAGAAAATGGGAATTGAAGTAATATGCCCAATCGAAGGGATATGGCAAAACTTACAAGTGCAATCCTCCTTAATAGATAGAATTAAGGAAGCCCAACAAAGTGATCAAAACTTCAGAAAATCTGGAAACAAACGAAGCAGGGCTCCAGACCGGGATAAGGAAGCACCGGACGGATCGCTAAGATTCGGAGATCGGTTATGTGTGCCCAGTGGAGATTTGAGAACGGAAGTCATGACAGAAGCCCATAACTCACAATATTCTATTCATCCGGAAGCACTAAGATGTATAAAGATTTGAGACAGACGTTTTGGTGGCACGGGATGAAGAGAAGTCGCCAGATTCGTGTCCAGATGTCTCGTCTGTCAACAAGTAAAAGCAGAGCATCAAAGGACAGCCGGACTTCTTCAGCCATTGCCCATACCAGAATGGAAGTGGGAGCATCTCACAATGGATTTTGTGACAGGACTGCCTAGGACCCAAAGGGGTAATAATGCTATTTGGGTCATTGTAGATAGACTTACGAAGTCCGCTCGTTTTCTTCCTTTTCGAGTTGGACAGTCAACAGAGATACTGGCAGAAATGTACATGAAACAGATTGTCAGTCAGCATGGGGTACCCGTGAGTATAGTATCTGATAGAGATACCCGGTTTACTTCACACTTCTGGAAAAGCCTGCAAGAAAACCTTGGCACTCAATTGAAATTTAGCTCCGCCTACCACCCCCAAACAGACGGCCAGTCTGAAAGAACCATTCAGACACTAGAAGACATGCTGAGAGCTTGTACTTTAGATTTTGGAGGAGCATGGGATGATCATTTACATCTGGTAGAATTTTCATATAACAACAGTTATCATGATAGTATCAAAATGGCTCCTTTTGAAGCACTGTATGGTAGGAAATGCAGATCGCCGGTATGCTGGACCGACGTAGGAGAAAGACAGTTGTTAGGACCAGAACTGGTGACACAAACTGTGGATATGGTCAAGATAATAAGAAGTCACTTGCAAGCAGCCCAGGATAGACAGAAGATGTGGGCTGATAAGCATCGAAGAATGCTGGAATTTCAACCTGGAGATCATGTTTTTCTGAAGATTTCACCAACCAAGGGAACCATCAGATTCGGGACCAGAGGAAAACTGAGTCCGAGATACATTGGGCCCTTCGACATATTGGAGAAAGTAGGGAATGTATCATATCGGCTTGCTTTACCCCCAACACTAGAGGGAGTCCACAATGTATTCCATGTTTCCCAATTACGAAGATATGTGTCTGATCCGAGCCATATACTCGACCATTCAGAACACCGTTGGACCTACACTACGGATCGAACAGAAACCTGTTGGGATCTTGGATCGAAGAGAGAAGTACTCCGCAATCGGATCATTCCATTAGTACGAGTCGCATGGAGCAAGGATTCGCCTGGAGATTCAACTTGGGAGAAGGAAGAAGACATGCGGAAACAATATCCGTATCTATTCCCTAATCCAGGTTAGCAATCAATTATTGTACTAGTTATTTCAAATTCCGAGGACGGAATTTTTCTAAGGGGAGTAGACTTGTCATACTCTTATTATTATATTATTATTATTATTATCATTATTATGATATTATTATTAATATTTATTCATTATTATTTGCTTCAAAAAAAAATGAAGAAGGATGGAGAAGGAGAGGTGTCCCCATGTATTTAATGGGGGAGGGACACCTCACCCTCTCTCTCTCCCCATTTAAAAATTTTCCCCACACCCACTCAAACACACCTCACCACACCACATCAGCACAACTCATCCACCCCCCCTATATAAACACACACACACACACACTACAAGAGAAAGGAAAAGGAAAAAAAAACACACACACACACACACCCGAGCCCCCCTCTCTACTGTTGCCGCTGCCGCCGTCCGCCCGCCACCCGCCGCTGCCGCCGTCCGCCTGCCGCCGCCGCCGCCAGCAACCGCCGGCCACCACCACCACTTCATCCATCTCCTCCACTTCATCTCCTTCCCTCTACTTCAACTCCCCAAGAAGAAACCTAGGTAATTCTCCTCTTCTTCCCCAATCCTTATTCTTTTTTCCAATTCTAACTAGTTAGTTACTAACAAAGTTGTTATTTTGCTATTGGGTTCTAATTAGGGTTTGTGAAGGAGTCTAGGACATTCCCAACCCAAGGCAAGTCCTCCTCTCCTTCTTCTTCTCAAATTTTTCCATCTAGGTTAATGAAATCATTTTTTTTCTTTCTTTCTTTTTTTCATATTAAAATTCTGAAATTTTAGTTTCATGAATATTTTGGTAATACCAGAAAGTTGAAGTTGTATTGTTTAATCTTCTAAAAATCTAAAATTTCATATTATAGCTTGGAATAGAAGTTAAGGAAGTATCTCTAAATTTTGTTTAGTTAAATCCTAAATTTTGATAATATTTAAATCAATTCAAGATATATTAAAATATTGCAAATTCTAATTTCTAGTAAAGGTTTAATTTGATAGACATAGACAAAAGTATTAAATATTTATTGTAATGTATTCCGAACAAGTGGATAATCGATTGGACACAAATAGAGGAATCAATTTTGAACACGGATTTTGGACTTGCGATTATGGACTTGAACTATTGAACTCTTCATGAACAAACAAACACATATGAACATATGGGACTCTCCAATGGTAAGTTGTCATAAACATTGGAACTGAACAACTGGACCGTACGCCGGAAAGGTAAAAGGACCCTGCTTTTCTCTACTCACTACGTAGTTACTCAATTTTGTGTGTGTCTATAGTTAGAAATAATTTCCGTTTATATTACATTCTCCTGCTTCATGCAAAATGGAAGAGTTTCATTTGGTTTAATTCTCGTTATACTACCTACATATATATATATATACATACATATATATATATGTATATTATCTATATATATATATATATATCTATATATATATATATATATCTACCCATATATATATAAATATACATATTATATATAAATATACATATATATATCTACATACATATATATACATATCTCTATTTATATATCTACATATATATTATATATACATACATATATATATGTGTACCTGTACATATATAGTTATACATTATAAGTCTTGCATAGTTAAATAAATATTTGCTCTATTTGACAAACTGCAAAGCCATTAGCAAGCCGCGAATTGATCTATTGCTAAAAGAAAGGTAATCAAATGCTTGCTCAGGTATAAATCTCCAGTTCTTTTCTGTTCTTTTATTCTTTGCATGGTTCCGGTGTTTAGAGTTGCTCCACCGAAGGGATCGGCGAGCCCAATACTTACTTGCGTGGTTCCGGTGTTGAGAGTTGCTCCACCGAAGGGGTCGGCGCGCCCATACTTTTCTTTCATTATATAATTGTTTCTTGTAAATTTTCGGGGCTCCTAAATACAAAGGAGACTCTGCCGAAATTTTTGAGAAATTTAAGAGATAGACAAATTTTCGACCTTCGAAAATTTTAAGGAAGCATTTGGGAGGGGAGAACAACTGAATATCCCTAGATATCCCGTAACATAAATAACAAAAAAAAAGAGCTGATCAGTATTCGGAAATCTCGGAAATCAGTGCATCTAGTTTCGACTAGGGTGTACTAGCCCAAGGGAGGCTCTACATCTATCTGACAGTAACATCAATAGATGTCTTTTATTTAGCCCAAGGGAGGCTCGGAATTCACAGCCTGATCCCAGGTCAACGGGATTGTTCACGGGAAATATTTAGAGGATTATTCGGAGTATTGTTCTCAAAACTGCATTTCTTTTTCAAATCTTACTCCAGAAAACTACGCTGCCTATTTTAAGTAGGCAGTGTCCTTAATTGCTCAAGAGAAGCAATTCCTATTAAAAGCTCAAGGGAAGCTCGAAAATCTTAAATATTCATGGAGTAGGACTTTGATCTCCATTTACTTGAGCATGTATATCTATAGATATATAGTAGTGTACTTTAGTATACCATGTCTTTTCTTTTAAAACTACTACATATTTATTTTTTGTTTTACCGTTCTTGGCCGAGGACTTGCTCGTCGTTTTCTAAACGACCTAGTATTTGTTCACTAGGTGAAGAAGAAGAAGACGCCTCCGCCGAAGTATCGCCGCACTACAACGAGGAGTAACTGTCTGGGCTGTCCACAATTATGACCAGCAGTATCGTTGTCATTTTGCAATTCTATTTTTGTAATAAATCTGTAACAGTATTGTGGGAAAGGTTCCCTGTAATATTGCCATACTATATTTTAATACCATGTAATTCCTTATATTTTCCATTCTGCTGATGTTTACGGGCGACAATCGCGAATTTCGGCGCGTAGCCTGGGGATGTGTTATAACGTCACCCTTCTATCCAGAAAGCGGGACGTGACACCTCGTTCTATTCGTAGCAACATTTTGAAATACGTCGAGCAGAAGTTTGTAATCTCCTCGAGAAATATGCTTCACAAATAAAACCCTCGACCTGAGCCTTGTTTTTCACCTTCCTCTTTATGTGGTTCAAATGCTGCTCAAACGGGTGCATCCATCGATAACCGACGGGCCCCAACACGTGCCTTATAGGAAAGATGAATTGGCAAATGCTCCATAGAGTCGAAGAATCCAGAAGAAAATACCTTCTCGAGCTTGCACAGTGTTACCACAATATCGTTCTTCTGCTTTTCTAGACGATCGACGAGCAATTAGTAGAACAAAGATCTCTGAAGAATATGCTAAGCTCGGTCAATGGATCCCAAACAACCTGGGGTAAGAATTCCTGAAATGCAATCGGAATTAACCTCTTCATGAATACGTGACAATCATGGCTCTTCATACCTGTCAGTTTGTTCTCCTTGAGGATGATACATCTTCTCAAGTTCGAAACATACCCGTCTGGGAATTTCAGACCTTGAATCCACCTACAAAGACTCACTTTATCCTCCTTCTCCAGTGAGAAAATTGCCTTAGGCTGCTTCAACTTTCCATTTCCCTCCTCTATCAAATGCAATGTAGGACGTCTACATATTTCTTCCAAGTCCAATCTAGCCTTTGGATTGTCTTTCGTCTTCCCCTTTACGTCCATTACAGTATTAATTATGTTGTCAAACACATTCTTCTCGATATGCATGACATCAAGGTTATGTCTAATCAGATTGGTGCTCCAATATGGCAGATCCCAGAATATACTTCTCTTCGTCCAGTTATGAGTGCGACCAAATTCGTCACACTTGTAGCCCTTAGCAGGCTCTTCAATAGCTCTCGGTAAATCTTTTACCTCTTCCCATATTGTGTATCTGGGCTACCTTGGCGGTGGATTAGCTTTCTCCACAACGCCAGCACGAAAAGCATTCTTGTTCCTCCAGTACGGATGATCCTTCGGCAGGAATTGTCGATGACAATCGAAGAAGCAAGTTTTGTCTCTGTGTTTCAAACGGAAAGCCTTAGTGCGGTCCATGCAATACGGACATGAAAGACGACCATGCGTGCTCCATCCAGATAACATTCCATAGGTCGAAAAGTCTTTAATGGTCCACATAAGTGCTGCCCGTAACTGAAAATTTTGTTTTCTAGAAATATCGTACGTGTTGGAACCTACTTCCCACAGCTGATTCAACTCATCAATCAATGGCTGTAAATACACATCGATGTTCCTTTTCGGATTGTTCGGACCTGGGATAATAACGATGAGGAACATATACGGAGTCTTAATGTACATCTAAGACGGTAGATTGTACGGAGTGACGATCACAGGCCAACACGAATACTGGGATCCCGAAAGTCCGAATGGGGTAAAACCGTCGGAGCAAAGACCCAATCTGACATTACGCGGATCAGAAGCAAAATCTAGATACTCTCGATCAAAGTGCTTCCATGCTTCTCCATCAGATGGGTGATCCAACACTCCTTCGGTCTGTTTCCGCTTATGCCAACTCATGTTTTCTACAGTTTCCTTCACCATAAAGAATCGCTTCAACCGCGACGTCAACAACAAGTAGTGCATCGAATCGGTAGGCTTTCTTGCACTGACAGACTTTCCTCTACCACTGCCCTTGTAGCGATCAGCACCATAAAATCTGCAGACGTCTTCATCCTTGTCGTCTTTGTAGTACAACATGCACCCGTTGCGACATGCTTCAATTTTTTCGTATCCCATCCAGAGCGATCTCACCATCCTCTTAGACCGGTAAAAGTCTTTAGGCAACTTAGCACCCTCAGGCAATATTTCTATAATCAACCCCATAAGTCGGTTGTAGCAATCTTGCGACATATTAAAATCGGACTTGATGCTCAACAATCTTGTAACCACCTCCAACGGTGAATGATCCTCACAACCAGGATATAATGGAGTCCTTGCATTCTTCAGCAACTCCATGAACTTTGCATCATTGGCGTTCGGTGCCTCCTCAGGTGCATCATGATTGTTCGGATCGAAACTAGGCCCCGCCGCGTCAAAAACCATGTTCACCAACCCATCGTCGTAAACAGCGTGGTTGTGGACATCCACATAAGGCTCATACTCCGATGCTAAAGACACAAGTTCTCCGTGCGCGCTAGCTCCACTAATAGTAATTCGGCGTAAAACCCTTCGAGTATAAATGATACGTGACTTCCACTTCTGGATGATATTTCAAGTTGCGACATCTCACACACGGACACTTTTTGGTACCGTCCATGTACTGAGGGAACGCCTTGACAAACTGTAGGAACTGCTGTACACCCTCTATAAATTCATCCTGCACACCGCACATGTCATCAGGATGACAGTTGTACATCCACGAACGATTCCGCAGATAGTAATTCAACTCCATATCCATTTGAGGATAATTTTGTAAGATAGATACACATTATTCGATTATATTGTCCACATGTGGATGCATACACATATGAGTATTAAATGAGTGTCGTCACGTGTTCTCTTCGAAGAAAATTTACTTTTTTAGAGAAAGGGTGACATGGACACTTGACTTCTGGCTGACACGGACACTTACCATAATTATCTAAGATACCTACCTAGCACTTACCTACATATCACATTAACTTTAGGTATTTGTGTATCATGTTGATATCATGTACCATGGATACAATATCACACTGATACTCTCTGATAAAAGTATATGTAATCCACACATTACAGATTTTGATAAGCCATCTTGAGCATTTCACATAACATTGTCTCAAATTTATATTTCAAGATTGATTTTTTTTCCTCCTCGACACTACCCGAAATCCAACATAATTCTCACTCAGGTTAGTAACTTTTTGGCCACAAACATTATGTTGCGCTGTCAAAACTTATTAGCAAGTTATACTTGCTGCTATACGGTTTTTGTGGTTCAGTGTTCTACATAATTGTAGGAAAAAAATTCTACAACAAATTACTAGCTAAACACACACAAAAACATAATAAGTTCCTTGACAAACTTGTTCTATGCGACCAGTTCCCCTTCCAACCAACCGGAAAAAGAAAAAAAAATTGTTTTTACATAAGAAATTTTGTCTTTAAGGGACGTGCAAATGACAATATTTGTACAGTTGACTACAGAAACACAAATATGAACACACAATAACTAAAATGCGTCATTCATTCTGCAACCAAACAAAATCCATAGGAAAGGCAATGGGAGCTTTGATCTTCTTTGGTTTATGTCATTGATATATTTATTCAACATAATTAACTAATTATAACTGAAATTAAAGCAACAGAGTGTCATGTGTCAAAGTGTCGTATCCGAAAGAGGGTTAGGGTTTACCTAGTCGGGGCGGAGCGAGTCGTCGAGGGGGGAGGGGGTCGCCGGTGGGGAGCTGGAGACGGAGGGGAGCGGGTCGTCGAGGGGGAGCGGGGTCGACGAGGGGTCGCCGAGGGGATCGTCGATGGGAGCAGGGCCGCCGAGGGTCGACGGCCGAGGGGGGAGGGTCGCCGAGGGGGAGGGGGTCGCCGAGGGCCGGAGGGAGGTGGTCGCCGAGGGCTGGGGGAGAGGGGTTCGGTGGGAAACGATCGAAAGTATGGAGGGAATGAAAACTCAAATGCCCTATATTTTCAACTTAGCGACGTCATAATGGTACGTCGGTAAACGTCGCTAATATTAGTGATATTAGCGACGTAATACTAAATACGTCGGTGAACGTCGCTGTTATTAGTCATATTAGCGACGTTTACCGACATATCCGCGACGTACGTTTTTTAATACAAAACGTAGTCGCAATACGTCGCAGAACGTCGCTAATAGTGACGTATTGCGACGTTACATAATTACGTCGCTAAATTGTTAAATTATAGCGACGTTTTTGTTAAGCGTTGCTAATTGCGTCGCTAATATGACTTATTCTGGTAGTGTGCTCTCGCGTGCTCAATTTTGGCAATATGATGGTACACATTCTTGTCAATGTACTGCCCACCTGTATATGCTTGAACTTTCAATCCTCGTCGGATTTCTCACTTGGCTTCTCGGAAGCAAATACCGAAAGACACAGCTTCTTGACGAACAAAAGATCCTTCATCCTGCTCTGCCAATAGTGGTAATTGAAACCGTTTAGGTTTACCATGTGCACCAGCTTTGCGTTCATCTCTTCTCCTTGGTTTGGCTGTCAATTCTGACACTTGATACTTTGAACCTAAAGCTATGATACCACTCTTGTGAGAGCAAGCGGAAACTGTTCCCCCAAACCAAAAAGACTGCGAGAAAATCAAAGAAAAGATGTAGAAAATTAAATTGCCAAAATCACACGAGCAAAATGCAAACACAACAATTTTTGGCTAGGAAAACCCTTGCGAAAAAGATCATAGGACGATCAGAGTCCAACCCTGAAAACCTCCACTACAGAATAAGAAGATATAGAGTCCTTACATACTTCTCGTCGATCCAAACCGGATCACCACTACTACTTGGACAATGATAAAAATATATTACACTCCGAAAAATAAGAGACAACGAGAAATTTACTCGAAATAATCTCTCCTTCAAACAAGCCTTCAATCCCTCTTTCTCTCTCTAAAAGTTGTAAAGTCTCGATCTCTAACTCTGGTAGATGATAATTTTTAGGGTAAGAAAATACGTATATATACGTCCTATAAACTGCAGCAAATCTGGATTGTTGATGGGATTCAATGGCGCATATAAAACATCAAAACTCAGGTTCAGCCTGACAAACCTGTATTTTAACCGAATTCGGCCAGCTTAACCAAACTCAGACTGTATTCGGTCAGCCTAGACCAAATATTAATCCCGTTTGGATATGACCGTGCTCGGAACGAACTCAGTTTGGACCGTCTGGCCTTGACAGAACTCTGCCTTCAAGTCCCTGAACTTTTCCGACACATGGATAACGTTCGTTCCGCTCCGAAATATTTTTCACATAGGTTGAAATTCCATCCAACTCAAATATAGTAGTCATGAAGAGTGTCTACCCTCCTTTGCTAGAAGACCTACTACTTGCATCTGAATGCAATAGTAGTCAAGTATTCCCTCCTATTATAATGTATTCTTTCCACAGTCAACAAAAGCTTCCTCTTTCTAGAAACACCAGTCCAATGTGACAAGATCCACAATATAAAGAAAAAGATTATATCACCACAAACGTGTTCCTTTTGTCACTACAAAATTCCGCATAGAGCACACCATCCATAGCTTCCATCATCAGTTTCATCATTCCTCAATCAAGCGATCGACCATTTGATTCTGGTTGGCTGGCCTATGCACCAAAGCAATGGAACAGCACAAGAAGTGTAGCCCGAGAAGCCCTCCAGCTCCCGCCAGCCCCAGGAGGCACATCCACAGCTCCTTCCCCCACTACTTCTACAGCACGCCCGCCGCCCCTCCCTCCTCCGACAGCATCTCCGCCTTCGTCGCGCTCTGCGAGGCGCGACTCGTGGCAGACGATGACTTCGCCTTCGGCTCCTCCAACAGGCACCACGCCACCCTCCAAAACAACGTCCCTCCCGCAGCCGCCGCCGTCGCGTTCGCGGACGACCTCTTCCGCGGAGGCAAGCTGACGACGACGACGACGGCGTCGGCGGCACCCCGCAGCCTCTCAGGCCCCCGCCGCAGCTGCAGTACATCGCCAACATCAGGAAGAGCCTGCGCAACCTGCGGAGGCCCTCGCGGGGAGGGACGAAAGCGGGCAGCGCTAGGAGGAAGGATGACCGTGCCGACCCTTTCACGGCGGCAGCGGACAAGGTGGCCAGGGAGGACGCCCCCTGGTGCCAGCTGCCGTGGCGCAGGAAGTCCGAGGCGGCGCACGAGGCCGCCAAGGCTGACGGTGAGATCACTAAGTATACCTGAAGTCTTGGAGAAGCACTCATCATCCAGCAATGTATTCTACCTCGATAACTTCAACTAATAACTGGAGAGATCACTAGGTCCTTAGTGACTAGCAAAACACATAATATACAAGCCAAGTATCTCAAAGTATAGCAGTTAAATAAATAGTGATATAGCAAGAAAAGCAAACTAGGCATAATCTATACTATAGTCATACACGAATGAGAACAACTAACCACACATGTATTGTATAACGACGGACAACAAATACCGTAGATCACAGGTAAAACACGGCTGAAAAAGCTCACCCGACCCTCGGGGTCACAGGGCGATCAAATAACCCAACCTTAGAGGTCACAGGGTTACAACAGATAACCCGGCCTTAGAGGTCACAGGGTTCCAAAGGCAGATAACCTAACCTTAGAGGTCACAGGGTCACAAATAACGATACAAGAAAAGAAAAACAGTCCATGTGTTTATAGTCGTTCTCGCGCATCTAACACTCACGTAGGTCAACAATCTGGTATATCCAAATCAAATACAGGGTATATGACAAATGTCTCTAATAAAAGAAATAAAAATAATTGCTAAACTAGAATCATGTGAATCTATGATAATAATGATGAATCATAAAATAATAATAATTTAAACATGCTATATGAATTTAAAAACTTGGCAAGGTGTACTTTCTTGGTGAAGAATCAACCACGTCCAAATAAATAACCTGTCAGATCAAAGTCACACGAAAGCTGAACTCCTACAATTGTCCCCGGATGCTGAAACAGACATCACTAAAAGTTGCGGCATAAGAAAAAATCTAAATTTGACTACCCGTAAGTCCAATTCTAGGTACAGGAGCAAAACGATAATTGTGGGCCAAAACAGTATCCGTCGTTGGACCTAGTGGTGAGCAATTATTGGTTTTCAAACCGAAACATACCCGAACCGACCCGAAATAGCGTTCAGTCGGTTATATGTTAAACGGGTTGGTTTTCGGTTTATAAAACCTAAAACCGATTTTATTCTATTCGGATCGCGGTTTCATGAATCGGTTTTTGACCCGACCCGAAAATCGTACTGTGTTATTACATGTTTACCCTTGCTGACATATATTCTAAAAATCTAACCTAACACTCTCTCTCCTCTCCTCTGTATGAGCTACTGGAGGCTAGGTCTTTCCTTCCCTCTCTCCTCCCTTCTTCTCCCTGCTCCCTTCCCCCTGGCCTGCATCCTCCCTTCTTCTCCTCGCTCCTCTTCCCCCTGGCCTGCCTCCGCCCCATCTCCTCCTCCCCTTCTCCGTGGCACCGAAGGCGGAAGACGCAAGCCCCGGCGGAAGACTCCAACTGACGTTGGTGGCGACCCAAGCCCCATCGTCAGAAAGGCTCCACGTAGGAGATGGCAGATCCCAAGCCCCGGGAGCAGCCGTTGGTGGCGACGCTTGGAAAGTACATGAGGATCATGCAGTCTTAGACCAAGCACTGCTTCATTCTCTTCTAGGAGCTCGGCCGGGAAAGAGGGACCAGTGGCTCCAATACCTCGAGCCTCGAGGTTTGTACTTCGTTCATTCTTTCGCCTAGCTTTATTGCACCTCATTCTTCTCCTCGAGGAAGTGTGGCATATAGATTGTGCTGCAGGTATTGGTTGGATAATGTTAGGCATTGTTGTGTTCATTCTATTTCACTGATGGTTTAGTTTGGGGTTTAATTTAGGTTGGAAGAGGGATAAATTATTCCTTAGGGATTATTAGGTGGATATGAACTGGATATGAACTGCATTATTCTCCTCTGCTTTCATCCCTTCTGTTTGATGAAATTCCTTCTTTTTTTCTTCATTTGGTACATTTTTCAGTATAGACCCGGCCCACTTCGGCCCAAAAACCAAACCGACCGAAAACCGAATTGTTTTAATTCGGTTCGATTCGTTTCGATTTTTATGAATGCAATTTGGTTTTCGGTTTTACAAAATTCGGTTTTCGGTCCAAACGGTTTTTGCATAAACGGTTCGGTTTGGACCGAACCGAACCTTTGCTCACCCCTAGTTGGACCAACTTTGCATCGAAAAGCGTGCCATAGCCTATGGTCTCTAAAGTCGACAAATTATATACCTACGTGTCCAGTTTTTTATACGAACTCAACGGTATGTCCAGGTTTGGATTTCGAGGAGCCGTACACAAAATCGTCCGTTAAGTCGGATCGTAGGCCCGCCAAAATAGTGTTCCGGACGACCTTCTCAGAATCGAACCAAACTTGGCTCACATGACCAAAAAAATGATAGGAGTCCAGTGGCATAAGTTTCATCACGATATGCACGTGCACAAAGTAATTGAGATTTTTGCAAAGGGGCCGATACGGTAATTTTTGACAGATATGCCTCAAATTCGTCGTGCAGACGCAACCAATTCGAGTTCCGTCAAAGCCCACATGTCCGCAACATCTGTACGTCTTACGATTCTCAAGAGTAGCGACCAAGTCGCCCGAATTGTCGGGATGGATCCCGTATCAGGAAATTTTTATGTTTTGAAAACAGATTTTTGGTCAACTTCAAACTAAATTTAAACAGAATACAATAAGTAATAAAATAAACTATTAATAGGTTTTCATCTCGGTCAGGTTGTCTAGAATATTGTTCAAGCAGTTTTTCATGATCCACGATATCATGGTCGCAAATCGACCGCAAACCTGGGACGTTGGGACAGTTTCTAACGTCCAAAAATCGAGTTTTTTTCTCGATTTTGGAACTCGATTTTCATCGCGTACATCGTGAATTAAAATATTTTAATTAAAGGAAATTAAAGACGTATAGGTTAGGATCTTATCCGGAGAAACATATCAAAAAATGGTCAAGCGAGCGTCGCGTAAACCTGCTGTGAAGTTGCCTTGGCGCAGACTGCACTGCTGCTGTTGTTTGTTGTTCTTGTGCGGCTCCTTCGCGCCTGCCGGCGCTACCACTGGTCGGTGGCGCACGCATGCAGGAGAGGGGTTCGCACGACGAGGGTTAGGGTTGGCTTTCTTCTTCCTTTCTCATAGGCGGTGTTTATATAGAAAGGGGGAGGTGGGAGAGGGTATTGCTCGGTGAACAGTACCTCTCCAATATACTTTTTTTCTTATATTATATTTATATATATAATATATATATATATATATATATATATATATATATATATATATATATATATATTGTACACAAATTTGTACAATCATATATATGTTTACACATAGGATGAAATATGTATGCACCTATTTTAAATAAATACAAGTGATATGTATAAAATATTTTAAAAGTATAACCAAGGGTTTTTACCATATATATATATATATCTATATATATATATATTATATATAATATATAATATATATATATATATCAAGATATTTTAATAAACTATTTATATACAAAGATATTTTAAGAAAACTATTTATCATATAAAATAAAAATATCAATTTAATAGCAATATATACATTATATATAAACACCATTTAATTACTAGACCATTACAATAAAATACCACTTATACATACACAAATATATCTACATGGACGTCTTTGGTCACACATATATGTCTGCATGGCTTGGGTTTGGTTCGGGTCAAGTCTGGGCTAGCTTGGTACAACCGAATTTCCTAGAAAAGCAAAAAGTCTTAATAATTAGATAATTAAATCGTCTATAGGGTTAAGTCGCAACTTTGACTGATTTTTCTAGTTGGGACACCGCTATGGCTAGGCTTTTCTTAGCATGACTAATATACTAGTCAAGCACACAACTACACTAATCGTGCCAAATTTTCTAGTCGATATGCATCTCTAAACTTAACCATGACTAAGGCCATATATATAGTATTAGGCTATTATAGATAATCATATATACAAAATTGTATTTAAATCTATTTAGCCCAAAATAAATTTAAAATAACTCTACTAAGTCATGGCAACCTAACATGGCTCTACCAATGGGGTTGGCTAGGTTAGGGTCCAAACATATATCTTTTAATCAAATCGAACTCGAAAAGTCAACCAATGAGTCTTTTGTCCCATTCGCAAATAAATAGCACATAAAAACTTGAATGAATGGCACACCCTAGGCATGTGTGTCATAGGTTCAAAATGGATTCAAATCATATTTGGGTTAAATGGTTTTGATCGATATCGAGTCTCGAACTCACGTTGGAAGTTAGGTTTGGAATTACAGTAAACGGTCAATGGACCTAAATTGACCCTAAGTAGTGCGAAGTCGAAAGAATGTTAGGGGATAAGTTTGGATGGGACATGATATATCAAATTGAATGTGGACTTGTCTACTTCAAAACTCATGAAGGACATTTCGAAATATTGGTATTTCTTATGCTCCAAAAATTAAAGCTACGGAAAAGTACATCTATAGTTATAATTAAATTAAATATAATCTAATAAATTTAAATCATATAAAATAAATAAAAAGAAAATTTCAAAAAATCAGGGTGCTTACAGCATTGTCCCCATGTGCTGAGGCGACTGTTGTTGTGTTCTCACTCTACTTCCCTTAACCATCCTTCTTTCTCTCTTTCAAGCGAAGCAATTTTGACTTAAGAGTCCTCGTACCGACCCTTCTTGCCATAATTGTAGCACCCAAAGTCCTCTTACCGAACCTTGACTTGCCTCTGCTTTTGTCTCTGCCAACACTCTAACCCTTACTTGTAATCCTGTCACGGTTCTCTGAAACAAGTGTCTCTGAATGACATGTAGATGAAGTGCCCTGAGATTTTCTCTGTATACTCTTTATTTAATATTCCACTCTTAGCAAACTCCACTAACTAGCCTTCTGGATCATATGCGATCATGGACACTCGTACGATCTCCCATAAATATGATATCGTACAAAGCAGCCACAGCCCCTGAACTTCGTCGTTGAACTTAACTCCCATAGAGGATAACTGGTCAACCACGTCCTAGATCTCACTCAGGTGATCTGTAATGGACATACCATCCTTGCAACTAAGTCCCATCATTTGTTGAATTAGTAACAACTTATTTTCCTCGGTCTTCTTTGCATAGAAAAATTCTAGTTTCTCCCAAAGTGCTCTCGCGTGCTCAATTTTGGCAATATGATGGTCGTCAATGAACTGCCCACCTGTATATGCTTGAACTTTCAATCCTCGTCGGATTTCTCACTTAGCTTCTCGGAAGCAAATACCGAAAGATACAGCTTCTTGACGAACAAAAGATCCTTCATCCTGCTCTGCCAATAGCGGTAATTGGAACCGTTTAGGTTTACCATATGCACCGGCTTTGCGTTCATCTCTTCTCCTTGGTTTGACTGTCAATTTTGACACTTGATACTTTGAACCTAAAGCTATAATACCACTCTTTTGGGAACAAGCGAAAATCGTTCCTCCAAACCAAAGACTGCGAGAAAAAAAAAAGATGTAGAAAATCAAATTGCCAAAATCACACAAGAGCAAAATGCAAACACAACAATTTTTGGCTTGGAAATCCTTGCGAAATAGATCACAGGACGATCAGAGTCCAACCCTGAAAACCTTCACTAACAGAATATATAAGAAGATACATAGTCCTTACATACTTCTCGTCGATCCAAACCGGATCACCACAACTACTTGGACAATGATAAAAATATATTACAGACTCCGAAAAAAGCGACAACGAGAAATTTACCCGAAATAATCTCTCCTTCAAACAAGCCGTCAATCCCTCTCTCTCTCTCTAAAAGTTGTAAAGTCTCAATCTCTAACTCTAGTAGATACGATGATAAATTTTTAGGGTTAGAAAATACGTACATATATACGTCCTATAAACTGCAGCAAATCTGGATTGTTGATGGGGATTCAATGGTGCATATAAAACATCAAACTTAGGTTCAGCCTCACAAACCTGTATTCTGACCGAATTCGGTCAGCTTAACCAAACTCAGATTGAATTCGGTCAGCCTAGACCAAATATTCATGTTTGAATATGACCGAGCTCGGAACGAACTCAGTTTGAACCGTCTGGCCTTGACAGAACTCTGCTTTCAACTCCCTGAGCTTTTTCAACACACGAATAACGTTCGTTCCACTCCGAAATATTTTTCACATGGGTTAAAAAATTCCATCCACCTCAAATATAGTACTTACAGCTGAATGCAATAGTAGTCATGTATTCCCCTAATATAATGTACTACTTTCCACAGTCAACAAAAGCTTCCTCTTTCTAGAAACACAAGTCCAATGTGACAAGATCCACAATATAAAGAAAAAGATTATCACCACAAACGTGTTCCTTTTGTCACTACAAAATTCCGCATAGAGCACACCATTCATAGCTTCCATCATCACTTTCATCATTCCTCAATCAAGCGATCGACCATTTGATTCTGGTTGGCTGGCCTATGCACCAAAGCAATGGAGCAGCACAAGAATGTAGCCCGAGAAGCCCTCCAGCTCCCGCCAGCCCGAGGAGGCACATCCACAGCTCCTTCCCCCACTACTTCTACAGCACGCCCGCCGCCCCTCCCTCCTCCGACAGCATCTCCGCCTTCGTCGCGCTCTGCGAGGCGCGTCTCGTGGCAGACGACGACTTCGCCTTCGGCTCCTCCAACAGGCACCACGCCACCCTCCAAAACAACGTCCTTCCCACCGCGCCGAAGGCGGCTGCTGCTGCTGCGACGGCGACGACGGCGTCGGCACCCGCGCAGCCTCTCAGCCGCCCCCGCCGCGGCTGCAGTACATCGCCAACATCAGGAAGAGCCTGCGCAACCTGCGGGGGGCCTCGTGGGGAGGGACGAAAGCGGGCAGCGCTAGGATCAGGAAGGATGATCGCGCCGACCCTTTCACGGCGGCAGCGGACAAGGTGGCCAGGGAGGACGCCCCCTGGTGCCAGCTGCCGTGGCGCAGGAAGACCGAGGCGGCGCGCGAGGCCGCCAAGGCCGGCGACGAAGACATCGACGGCGCGGCGACTGCGAGCAAGAACAGGAAGGGATCGAGCTGGATATCTAGGCTGTTGAGGAGTGCTTTGAAGGGGAAAGAGAGGAGGAGGAGTGATTCAAAGGAGGATGGAAAGAATGGGCAGCTGGTTGGACTGGTCAGGAGCACCACTGTGAGCAGGTACAGGAACACACAATACGGGTCGAGCCTGCTTGATTGCTTCGGCTTCAAATAGGAGGAGAGGAAGCTTAGACGAAGCCAATATTGACCATTCAGAGTACTGGCTCTTAAGTCTTCAATATGTATCTTCCTTTTGTTGGTTCGAAAATCTTGTACTATAGGGAATATGTTGATTACTACATATTTACATGTAATGGAAGACCCAGAACGAAATCCGTAAGATATATCTATGTTGTGTTGTAGGTATGTTGTCCTTAAACGTGTCATATTTGTCCGTACAACATAGATATATTGTCCTTCACTAACAAAAAAGTGACGTTTAATGTTTAAACTAACCATTGTGCAGAATATAATGTTGGTTTTTTATTCTCTGGGTACGATCTAGATGCATTAGGTGAAAAAGAAACAAGTAGTATCAAAATGCTTGTTTCGAGTACCTGTAGAAAAAGAATCCACCTTCCATTATTTGCATATAAACTTGCATCTCATGTATCGATCGGCGGGTGCTAACCCTGTTCTGTACACTTTTAGGACTTGCTTTCTATGAGTCCCTCTCCGAATTGCAACATAATTACAAGTACAGATTGTTATAACTGCATGCACATAAAAAAAATGGCACAGATACAAACAAACTAGTGACAATTGTAGGACTTTTACAAAAAGACAATAAAAGAGTCCATCTGAATTTCAGCCGTTCCCCGTTGGGTTAGGGGTACATCCGAGCGACTGCCTTCGCAGATCCAATCATGATCGCAAGCCACAAAATAAGAATAAAACCAATAGAGACTTCGTAAGGGACCATTTGAGCTGCAGAAGACATAAGAGACGAGAGTCCAGCTGATTTTCTGCTCTTCAGCCCACTTAGGAATTTGTCTCTTCCTGGCTAAACTTCCACAAGCAAGAAGCTGAGCACTTTAAATTCTCTCAGCTGAATAGCGCAATAGTATCACGAACAGCAGACTAGTTTTGCTATATCCTAATTCATATTGATCCAACTTGCAAGTCCAGTGAACAAGAAACGTCCTGAAACAGTCTAAAGAAACAGCATCTTCTAAAGCTTAAAAACGATGTTAATTGGAAGTCCAAATCTAACTATGTAAGCTTAAAACATTATAAACAGGAAATCTCTGTAATATGTGGGATCTTAAGCAATAAGCAAGTCGTGTGTTACCCTACCATAGCTTTATCAAAATTGAAAATTGCAGTCAACTTCCACTTGACGATAACCTGCAAAATTTCCATAAGGGTGGAGAAAGGCTATGCGTCGAGAATTACACGACTCTCCAACAGCAAGATTAAATATGGAACCACCATCAAGTGAATGCTACTACTATACATGTTAGTTAAGCCCTTTGCAGCAACTCTCCATTGCCAAACCTTTTCCCTGTCCCTGTAACTTACGTGGACCGTGCTGTACATCAGCTGTGCTGGATTATCATTGTGCTGCAACATCTCCGCATCATTTGTCGGTATTGTACAGATAACTCTCATAACTATACCCAAGGATGCACCAACCAACCAGTCTCTAGAAAATTATGATCTTTTGCATCAAGGCTCAAATATCTGATTCTTACTTGGTAAACATCATCCAAAGTCTGTAATGTCCGACAATGATCCTAGAACATCAAGCCCAGTAAAAAAGTCTGGATCATAGTCCTGAGGAATGTACTCCACGTCAGGGACTTCTAGGACTTGCATCCGTGGCTGGCAAAGAGGATAAGAATCACTGTCTGCCTCCAAAATAGAGGGCAAATCATTGATGAACTCCATCGCTGGTCTAGGAGATGGATGGATAAATTTGGTAACCAAGCATGACCCATCATTTGATCCAGTGTCTTCAAGATCTTAGATTTTTTAGATCTAATGGAATCAGAAACAGCTTTGTGTTTGCCCAAAGATTGGGATTTTCCACCAGATCGGTATCTAACAACATTGCACGAGGAAAAAGCTGATGATGCCCATCCAGAACCGTCACCGTCAATGCACGCTTCTGAAGCTAGCCTATTTGCAAAGAAACATGACACATTATTTGGTGTAAAGACATTGCACACTATCATATGCTGTTCAATCAAAAGTATCAATGAACTGGGTCATCATCATCTATGTCTTCTCCACCGGGATGGATGAAGGTAAGATATTGAGCTCGAGAAATATCCACATTAACTGATGAAGTCTGTCTGTGCCCTATGCCTAGCCAAGGTAGCTATGAGAAATGCAGGGCCATGATGTAAAACCTAGAAGGCCAATTTTTATAGGCAGGTAGATCTACCGTTTTGGTGTTTTGGTCATGCAATTTAAGCTCCACGCAACCGAGGAGCACCCTCAAGTTCTCCTAACTAGAAAGAGTCTAAATTCAGAGCTAAATATGCTACAATTTGCTACATTCACTGAATTCATTTTTTGGCACTTAAGCAAAAAGGAATGTCGATGTCATTGAGCTAGATATAATTATTTAATCCCATGCAACCACACGCTGTAGGTCGAACACCCAGTATTTTTGCAGGTTGGGAGCTGGATTCACACACTGATTAATTTCTTAATTCACTTAAAATGTGGGTACCATGCTAAAGTCCCTGACACCACACTAAAAATTCAGAATTGTGGTAAGGGGTTACATATTTATACTATTTCAACAATAATAACTACATCACAAGGTGACACCGTTAACTATAACTTAAAGATCAGTGTATAATTGCTTACCTGAGTCGGTTCTCAGCTAGTCTGCGAGAAGATTCAGCAAGCAGAGTTTGTCCATGATGATCTTCGCCTTGTGGGGGTGGTCCAGGCGAGGGTATTGACAGAGTAATTGGTGATGGAAATACAGGATCAAAGTCACCATCCGTCGGGAAGTCCAGTGTTATATCCAACTGGTCAAATGGTTGAGTCACCAATTGGCTAGGCACACCCAGCAGTTCTTGCTGATACTTTCTACTGACATCGTTAAGCGCTGCCAATACAAGTTTACTACTCTGTCTTATAGTCGTCAAGTCCGTGTCTTCTGATAGTCTTCCAGAAAACTTTCCGTGTGAGTAGTAAGACAAACTGCTCGGATAATACATATTATGAGAAGATGGCATGCTTTGATTGCTTTCAAGACGCCACTTTCCCCTCCAAGCAGACGAGATTATGGCCATGAAAGTTTTTGAAAGTGTAATTCATCATCAGAAAGCTCACAAACAACATTAAGCAACCTCTGAACATGATCCTGCCAAAAATTTATCTTTATTTCAGCATCTTTCTGGAAAATTCTGGCAGATGCAGGCATAAATAAAATGACTGCAGTACAGTAGCTAGCCATAGACCAAATCGTGACAACAAGACACCACAACAGTAATAATATATGCAGACTAGAGAATCTTCAGTAGAATCTAATTACATTAGCAGGCAGTCAAGAATTAAGCAATGAAATGATTTCTCAAGGTTATGGAACACAAAATTGCTACATGTATTTGAATACACATCAATGGTATGGTTCAAGTGGTAGTCTGATCAGCACAGACGGTTGGAAACAAAACGGGAGAATGTTTATAACAGTGAATACAGGTTGATACTTTAGTAACTTTACCAATAGGAATCTTAGCAGAATACTTCAATTATGAGCCACCACATACACCATGTCAACATACTGATTTTTGTAAATTCCGAATTACAGCCAACAATTTTGAAATGAATTTCAGAAGTAATAGAACTCATAACATTGAATGTTTCAAACACCTCATACTTGTTTCTGCAGTAACAGTGAGTGTCATAACCAGCAGCAGTACAAGTTTTGTAAGCCAGCAGAGAGCTAAGGACTTGAGCAATCGAGCCATGTAGCAGCGGAAAAAGCAGGAAGCATAGTTGGTACTGCAGAAGCACCAACAGACAACTTGCTGCAGGAAAAAGGTAACAGCAGAGCAAGTATAGCTGAAACACCATTCCTAAGTCAAAGATTCGGCCAAGGTTTTAAAAGGCCCCCTCCTCGCACCTTAGACGTCCGCCTAGGCATTTCAGATCCTCTATTGCATCGCCGCCTTTAGGCAGCCGCTTCGACCCGCCTTACTTAAATGTGACCCAATTCTACCATTTTTTTGAATTTGGGATTAACCCAAGTCCAATAACTTAAAGCTATGGATATATTAAATATTTTAACTTGATTGAGGACCATAGTTTTTTTCCCTTTGCCTCTTCGTTCTCTTTCCTTTTGTGTATGTACTAACAAAAATCCATCCCCATCTTCGACTATGATGTCCATTGCCAGATGAAAACATGTGTCTCAGTCTCCCTCTCTTTACATTGCTCTCTCATTGTTTTTCTCTTTTATGTCTCTCTATTCAAGTTAGTGATACTATTAGTGATATTTCTTAATTGAAAGCTGCATCCATTTGATGTTGAAGTCTTACACGAGTGTATTTAGTATAAACAACAAGATTTGCATAGGATGCTTATAAATTTTTAATCATACATTTATCATACCATAGAAACGACAACACGTTAGACATAAACCACAAGCTTCTTTCGACTTATTACAACACCACCCCCCCCCCCAAAAAAAAAAAAAAATTTAGCATCGAGGCTTATGTCTAGGCCTTTCGGTCCTTGCCACCTATGTCTTCTTAACAAGCTTCGTCTGCATTGATTGAAACTCAATTTTTTTTATTCTCATAAAGTGAGGAGTTGTTAACGACATGGGCATCAAAAAGTTTAGTAACTACATATTTATATTAACCTACTTATTGCACACCCCAAAATTTTAGTTTGAGGCCCAGCCTAAGCCTTAAAGGACTTTGTCGCCTCACGTTACCTTAAAAAGCTTAAGATTCACGGTCGATGTTCACAATGAATAAAGTCAACCCCAACTTAGGAGTACTAAACTAATCAACTTATGGGTAGAGTACAATGTACAGCTTCCAAGAAAGAATCGGTAAAGTTGTGTTTCTTCTGAAGGACAAGGGCCCAACTAAGGCCTTGTTTGGTTCGCGGAAAGGAAATCAATTTTTTTGTTCTTTCCTTTGGAAAATTGTAATTTCCGTCAATTTTCTTTTCCGGTGTTTGGAAAGGCCAAGGAAATTGGGAGGAAAAGTTAATCCTTAGGGGAAAAAATGAATCTTTGGGTGGATAGAGGGACTACTTTCCTCCTATATTTTTCTTTCCTTTGGGAATCATTTTTCTTTCCTCCATGTTTCCTTTGGCATCCAAACACATTAAAGGAATGACTTCTCTTTCACAACGCCATGATTTCGCGAGCCAACAGGGCCTAAGGGTGAGTGTTCGGTTTATTCAGTTTCCACCGAACCGAAATAGTCAAAACCGGATAAACCGAAATTCAAAAATCCAAAACCAAAATGAACCAAAATTAGCCATAATCGAAACCAAACCGCCAATTAATTCAGCTTGTTTGGTTGGCTATTTTTATTGTTTAATGAGTCGGACCCAAAGTTGGAATTGTGGTTATATTATATTAAAATTTTGCAATTTTTATACATATGTTTGTTGTATTTCAAATTTAGGTCCAAAGTGGGACTAGTTGTTAAATTACCAAAGTTAAACTTTAAACACAGTTACACATACATAGAATTATGCTTTCAAATATACACATTTTTAATCATAAATATGCATAAATTGAGGGATCTAATAATTGCATAAGTCTTATTCGATTTTGGACCGAAATTGAAACCGAAATCCAAAACCGAATAAGAAATTTTTAGTATTATCGAAACCGAACCGAACCGAATTTTTTTCAAATCGAATAAGAGATTCGGTTCGGTTCTCGATCCAAAATTGAATAATGTTTACCCCTAGGTCCAACCATATCATACACACAAAATAGGTGGAGATACCAGAAGGTGAGAATACAAATGAATGCTCTAAAAATCAAATATTTGGTCGATATCGGATTTGAGGTTTGGCATATTGATTAGTGGATCTTGTATATAATAAGATATTGACGTTATGTCATATGTGCAACACTAAATGCTCTTACATTTATCTTCATAAATAGTCCAAATGTATTATCTCAAATAGTTTATGTCACCCTTCTAAAAACATCGATATAGAAAAGATTTTACCAACCGTATTACAAGGTAATATAAAAAAGGATAATTCTATTTAGTTCCTTCATATATAATATTTCGAATAAATCCTTTGGCTCATGTTATTTGCTTGCTTAGAGCCCCACGAAATTATAAGAGACAGAAATGTGAGTTATAAGTTTCCCCTCCAACTTCGTCTGTCAAAACCTAAATAGTCCTTTGATGTATTTATTTAAAGCCTATTTTCATCGTAGTTCCTTTTTCTCTTGACCTGATCTCTCAATCGTTGGCGCCGCCACCCCCCTCCTCTCCACACACACACCATGCGTCCCTATATAGACGCCACCACCATTCCTTCCCCCTCCTCTCCACACACACACCATGCGTCCCTATATAGACGCCACCACCATTCCTTCCCCCTCTCTCATCTCGCCACAATCTCATCCCTCCTATTAGAAATAAATAAGAGAAGTATATCATTTACCCTCCACTACTAAAAGGAATAGAGGGGGAAGAAAGGGAGATAAAAGATAAAGAAGACAACCAAAAGCTACATTAAAATTGTGCTTTTTACGGTCGCCAACAGCAAAGTCTTTGGAATCCATTGGCGAGCAGGAATCCATGGCGAGCAAGAAACCGAGGTTAGCCATCAATAAGGTGGCAGGGTTAACTTTAGATACATGTACAGTTTGTAATATTGGGTTAATTGGTAGGATTTTTATCAAACATGTTAACCCAACAAAACATGTTTTTACAATATCGTCCACAATAACGTGTATCAAAGCATTCGATACATCGAACATATTTTACCAATACGAGATAAAACTTTTTTTAATGCATGTCACCATCGTTTAAGGGTCGAACACATGTCAGGTGCTATTTTGAATAAAATTACCAACAAAAAAGTGTGATGACTTCTCGAAAGGAGAAGATAACTAGTTCTAATTGCCATTTGATTGAATAGTATCCGTCTCTCTCCTAAGCATCCCACTTCCCAATAACATGTCTTTGAACATTACTTCCCAATAACACCTCAACCTGGCAATAAGCTACCCACAGAAAAAATAGTTAATAATTATTTTTGTTCTAACTACATCATCACAAGGTTGTAAAAATCGCTAGTCGGCCGCTAGTCGGTTCGTGGGGCTACGGATTAATCGGACTACTCGGGACTAGTCGGATTAGTCGGTTTAGAATTTTTAATGATATATATATATATATATATAATATATATATATATATATATAATATTTTATAAAAATATTTTAAAAAATAATATGTTAATTGTTGAACTTTTATTACGCAGACTACAGTGTATTTTCTTATTCATTATTTGCATAAATTTCTATTTCGATAAATATTTAAATAATATGTTAACAACTTACTATTTTGCACGGAGAGTTACAGCCGCAGTAGCAAGCAAAAGCAAAAAAAGTAACAAGCAAAAATTAAAAAAAGAGCCACAACAACAATAGCAAAGAGATAACAAAGCAAAAGTAAAAATAAAAAAGAGTAGGCTAGTCACTTTTTTCAAAAATAGAAAAAGACAGCAACAAAGTAATGAGTCGACGACGGACGGCGGCTGCCTTGACGAAGTCGACGGCAGACCAGACTAGTACCAATTTAGCTAATTTTGGATGGACCAGCCCCTAATCGAGTCGACGGTGGCCGACAAGTGACTAGTCGGGGACTAGCCCCTAGTCGAGTCGGCGGCGGCCGACTAGCGACTAGTCGGGGACTAGTCGGCCGCCTAGAGGGATTTTTACAACACCTGCATCATCATCAGTCCCATGTATCACCAGCAAGTACCCAATCCTCACACCACCACCACCTTCAGGAGGTAAGCGCCTCTTCAATGCTACAATGTAGTTTCATATAACCATTTTTCCTGCATCACATTCATCACATCCGCAAACAAATATGATAGAGCCTTCTACAAAGGTGCTTAAATCTGTCCTTCCCAAAATGTAAATGAAGAACGAACTATTAAGCACTTATCTCTCCTGCTCTAGTATTACCTGGTTCTGGAGTATCCTTGTATACCTATTCTAAGATGTATGTTACAGGGCTACGAAGAAAATATGGCACGATATGGGAACGGCAATGACAGCAGTGTTTTGGTGTATCCTAATTTGGAATGTAGTGTCTGATACATATCCGAGACAAACACAACAAGATACTGCACCAATTATGGAGAATCCATGCTTCCTAGCCTACATTGACCAAGGTTCGCAGATCGACCGATACGTTCATATTGACTTTGAAATGTCCGATCTGATACTGACTCTCACTGATATTGAAACTTATGGTTTACCCCACCTGTCCCAACAGTAGTCTGCAATATGACCGTATTCCACAGTAGTTACACTTCCGATGTTAGCCACGACCACCACCACCACCAATGTCTCTACCACCATGACCCCTCTTCGACCAAACTACGGCCATCATCTCTACCACCACCACATCCATCACCACGACCAGCACACTAGTAACTAGGGTAGAATAGTGACTTTAAGACTGCATATTCTCATCATGCACTTGATGTGCATAAATCCATCTAAAAACTATTTGTTGTGAGATTGCTTTGTCTAAAGCAGTAAAATAAATACAATATCTAATGCTATAAAGGATTAAACAGTATTAATAATATCCATTTGAAACTAATGTATCAATGTTTTTCAGGTTTTATAAATATTTTATTTTATTTCTTACTTTTTAATAAATTGATGCCCTACTGGAAGCTCAGTAGAGGCTGAGCTCACAGCAAGCAACTCTCAGTCCTCCAAAGACTCAGTAGGGGTTGAAAGCATGCTTAGAGGATCCGGTCGGGCCGAACGCTTTGTTTGTCCTAGCTTGGCGAACCAAAACTCAAATCGAAACCGATACCAATATTCTAAACAAATTAGACATTGTGAACCTTGTCATGGACGTGATAGGATACTGCATAATTTTGGATTATCCATGCTTTCTATCCTAAGATCCTTTGATTGCTCTCCAGCTTGAAAGCACGAACACTGCTAGGAGGGTGCTGAATCCGTTTCAGATTCAAATTCGTGTATGACAAGATTCGATTTTTGTGGGATTCAAATCCAAATGTGCCCAACGGATTCCTGTGAAAATTTTGTCAGGATTGAGCCGATTCTTCGATAACTTGAGGAATATATACAAAAGGAAAAGAACTCGCACCTACCGGGCTTTCCCACGCCTTCAGCAGCTCGTCGCTTCTTGTTGCCACTTTTAATCTGACAAATGATAAGGAGAGAGTGGAGCTACTTAGGGTTTGAAAGACCCCTTTCTCAAAATAGATCTTCGCTGTTCAGGTCAACTTAAAACCAAACAATAATATTTATCTTGCTTAACCAAAGCCTCTTATTATATATAGTCTCTTTTAACCGTTGAATAATACAGATTTTATAGGTCATTAACAACTTAAGAAAAACCTAATAGAAAAATATTTGGACCGCAACAACATTAGACTACCAAATCTACTATTTATCATAATTTATCTTGTATGATTCCAACAGTAGGTTGGTGTAAGAACTGAACAGCATGATGTTCCTTCTACTCATCCAGAATTCGTTTCCACTGCAGTGTAATCCTAATATTAGCAATCTGAGTTGCTGTATAAGGACGATAACAAATTTTTCAGGAAAATGCCAAACAGATCACATAACAGGAAGTAAAAATGGGAGAAACAGGCCAAACAAGAATATTCTTACACTGTAACACTGTTTGGTACATAGGATAGGATATGGGTTTTAATTCTGCTTTAGTAGCTTTATGTTTCCAGCTCCATATATATGAATTATGAAGTTTTAGTTGAGGATTAGTTACTTCATCTCTTCCCAAATAAACTCATTTCTGGAATCTAGAAGTCAACCACTCCCTACCTTCAACTGGGACCTGAACCCCTCCCCCCCCCCCCCCCCCCCACCCCACCCCACCCCCCCACCACGAAACTGCTGCTAAGCAATACAATCTGATAATGATATGACTCCACAATCCACATTTCGCCTGGGTAAGACCAAACATGAGACAACGCTAGGTCTCGTGCACACCAAACTCTGTGCTTTCATCTAGCCCTCAGAATGTCTTTCCAACCAACAAGTCAACAGTATCTACCTATATATTGTAAAAGCTTAAAAAACCATATATGTAAAATACAACCATTCTAACCATCAAGAGTTTCCAGTAAGCAATCTCCATACAGCATTATTGATTCATTAGCTCCATTGATGTTGGCTCCTGAAACCAAGGTGCTCTAATTGATATTGCAAAAGGCAAAAGAGAACAAGCAATTAAATGAGAACACATACACACACTGTTTTCGTGTAACAGAACTCTGAACTGAAAATTCACTTGCAATACATAAGTGTGTCATCTACCCACCTTCACAAGTGAACTTTCCATGATTACAATTCTTATATCGCAATGTAACTAATTGTTCATTAAATGTAGCTTTTTAGAAGAAAATACTAGAAACATATGAACACAACTTTTTAGAAGAAAATACTAGAAACATACTGCATATCGTGTCACATAAATTGGGCTTGTCTTGTACGTTAATTGAAAGGTTAAAAGGGAAACATCGTACGTACATTTGTATAGCCCAGAAAGGGTAGTTACTCAATATGACACAAATATTCATATTTGACTCAAACAAATCAGATTGTTGGAGACTTAAGAAACAACATGCCAGAAAGTTAGCATAGCAACAATGAGAATAAAAAATGGTGTGTGCCAATACATTAAAAGATAAGAAATGAGTATATTCGTGGGAAGTTGTACGTGGCTCAATTGAGGACAAGATGAGAGAAAATCATCTTAAGGTTGTTTGGACATGTGCAACACAAAACAATAGAAGCACCGGTAAGGAGGAGCAATAATATAGTAGTTAGTTAAAGGAGCCACTAAGAGTAAGGGTATGCCTAAATTAACATGGATTGAAGTTGTAAAGAAGTACATGGTTTTTGTTAGTGACTAAGGACATGGCCCTTAACAGAGGTAAATGGAAGAACTGGATTCAAACAGACGAACCCAAAATTTCGGATAAAGGCTTTCTTGTTGTTGTACTACTCATGAGTTAACATGCAGTACCAACTTGTTAATCCAGGTTATACTTACTAATATTCAACTAGACAGGGTTGTCAATTACCTCGGTTACTTTGAAGAGAGCCTTTCCAGATCCGAACATTGTGATCTTCGCAGTGCTGGAAATGTCCGTAGTGGAGTGAACATACTTAACAAACAGTTCGCGAACCTCTCACAACAACGGACGGGGTGGTGAAACCACCCTTTGTAAAAACCACCACCTGGCATACCGTACAGTATGTCACTCACTAACTCCAATGTGTGCCATACTCATGTAGAATTGCACACAAACGGCATCCTCATGAGGTGACCAAGATCAGGGCCGGAAAGCAATCTCTAGACCACACATTTCTTTTCTTTTTTAAACATTCTGGCTTGACCACCATTACTCGTTTTATTGGCATGACTGTTAGGATATCTTGCCTATTGTCTTGCTTCTACTTGCTGGTCTACAATCAAGATCATTCACTCCCTCTCCAGATTTTGGGTCCCTGGCTTCCACCAATTGCTTGAGTGCAGAGTTAGAATCGCCTGTAGCCTTGCAGTCTGGAGCTTTCTTTGTTTCTTTGAACTTTTCTTTGAGTTCATTTCTTCTGGTTCCATCATAACCTTCTTTCGCTTTTTCTTACGAGGTGAATGTAATGGGACTCGATGCAATCGATGCCGGAGAAAGAACCTTCTCATCACCAGAAATTGGGTCTATTGGTGACTCGTCATCAAATACATCCAAGTCAGATGCAAGAGGTCCTTTCTTCAAAGACTTGAACTTAGTCTTTTTCTGCTTCCTTTTCCGTTTAGGCTTTCGATCATAGTCGCCTCGTTCCTGTCAATGGTAAACATGTCACTACAGCAAACTTCAGCAATACAAAGGAATGATAGGCTTCTTTCAATGAACCAGATGGAGAACCTAAAAGCATCTATAATAAAGATAAATGAGTTGAAATCAGAACTTTCAGTTAAAAGCATTCATGTAAACTATACCAATTCTGTGATGGTGTTGAAGACTTGACTCAGTGACTAAATTGCATACGAATGAAGATAACTTCTCGCTATGATAAAACAATAGGTGATAATCACCACAAGAACCAATGTTTTACAAACTGTTGAACCTAAAATTTACCTTATAGCTTCATAACTGCTGTTAGCATTGCCTGCGTCCAGGGCCTCACATTCGTGTTCCTCCTCCAACTGCACACAATTTAAACATCATTTGAGTAAATAAACTCAGTTCAAAATAGCTACACAAATGCAAATTGCTGACAAACCTGAAGCTGAGCTAAAGCTTCAACATGCTGTCGGTATGCTTTGGTTGCAAATCAGAATCCCATCCTGTTATATGAGAACCATGCATAAGTTCAAAATATACAGGCATGCAACATAATGGTCGACGAAGAAAGCTAGGTTATCGCTTGGCATTGACAATGAAATTTCAAACAAAAAAGGTTGAGGCTTCAGGATCAAGGTGAGATTGAGGTAACACACTCAATCGAGGTAGACTAAGAGATAACTACGACGGAAGTGTTTTGGTGAAAAAGAAAGCTGGTTACATACGGATAGCAGTACAAAAATGCAGTATATAATTGCTACAGCCGATTTCAGGTGAAATAGTGTGCTTGTGCTCCTTTTTCTAAGATGTAAACTGAAATACACACACATTGTTCCCAAAAAAAAATTTCTAGAAGATAACTTACTTTCATACAAGAAAGGTTCCTGATCTTCATCAATCTCTGCTTCAAGGTCTTCCTTGAACTTTTCAATGCGCTCAAGCTCCCATTCCTCTTCCACCACATTGACCTGATGTTCTACTACAGATTTATCAATTATGGGATCCCAGAGATCCAAAAGCGCATTGCATATCTATCAATCGGTCTAAGCTGGTTTTCAAACGATGAACTAGCTTGTCCAGCAGCTGCTGCAGCTGCAGCCATCTGCTTAACATCAGCCACATGTCTATATCTTCATCTCCCTCAACCAAAAATAGCCTTTTTTCATTAATAATCCCAGAACAGGTAACATCATTATCATGTTCACTGTGGACTTCAAGCAGTTCTGTTCCTCGGTGATCTTTTCATCAGACTTCATTTCATCCTCGTTAACATATTCATCATCATCCAACTTGGCAGGTACTCCTCAGTAAATTCCTGATTATCTACAGCCTCTTCTTGTTCTACCCTTTTAAGAGCCATATAATCTGCTTCATCTTCTGCTTGCTTAATAGCTGCTTCAACATCAGCATTTGACAATACTGCCATTCTGTTATTGGAATATACAAAAGCATTGGATCTCCTTTCATGTAGATTGTCAACAGGAACTGCTCCATGACTGGAGAAGAGTTCGATTGGATCAAGTTTTTTAAAGAAATCTGTGTTGTAACTGCCACTTTGTATGACCAAATCATCAAGCAGAGACGCTTCTGATTTGCCTTCTTTAAGATGTTTTCTTCAATTGTCCTCTCACTAAAAGCCGATAAATGTGCACTTCCCGTGTTTGCCCTATTCTGTGACATCTATCTTGAGCTTGTTGATCCATTGCAGGATTCCAGTCACTGTCATAAAAAGACAGTATCTGCTCCCACTAAATTAATTCCAACACCACCGCTACGAGTTGATAAAATAAAAATAAAAACTTTGGATTCGTATTAAATCTTTGCATGAGTGTCTGCCTCTCTTCTGGTGGTGTTGATCCATCTAAACGCATATACGTGTAACCATATAAGTTAATAAAGCCTCCAAGAATCAAGCATCTTAGTCATCTGAGTAAAATCAAAACCCTGTGCCCATCTGATTTTAGGCGCCTTAGCAGGACAGAAAGCTCTTGTAACTTGCCACAATCAAATTGTATCAGTCGTCTATCAGGAAAATAGACTTGTCGCCGAACAATGGCATGTCTAATAGGTGACAGGAGAGGAGAGAAGACCTCTGTACATTTTTCTACATGTGCTGATTGCAGAGAACAGGAGATCCTCTTTTACTGCACCAGCAAACAGGAGGAGAAGCTCGAGACGCAGGAATTGCAAACATGAAGCTTTCAACAGGTCAAGCAACTCCTGCAAGCGTTCCACTGGTGAGAGAATTATATCTGCCAATCTAGATGATAAGTCCATGTAGCAGGAAGAATTATTCTTCTGCTCATAGATATCAGAAACAGGATGCTTAATTGTAACAAGCTCCCGGAGGTTAGTTCCATAGACAGGCTTCTTCTGGCACCTTAAAGAATTCCACCATGCAATGGAGGCCGCCCTTTGTTTAACTGCCTCATCCTTCCTCACAAATGGCCCTCTGAATCTCTTCAAATATATTTGTTCCATGAACTCTCCCTCCGATCAGAAGTACTATTGCAGAATGGCCGTCTATCTGAGTCCATCAATATTTTGTCCTCAATTGAGTTCGAGGAACAAGCATTCAATGCTACTTCATCAAACTCCCTGAAGTCATTTTGGAATCCAAGTGGGTAAATACAAAATTCAAGCCTAACAGATCAACCTGGGAAAATGGATCACAAGATAGGATGGTACAAACAAAGGAGCTCAATTGCAAGTCGATACTGGCCATGTCGAAAGAACTTACTATTGGACGTCCCTGAAAAAGATCGGGATGGTTACAAACCTTGCGAAGTTGCATAATAACACTGATCATGCCAAAGAAATTTGAGCTGCCAAAGTTGCTTGTGTTTCCGAGCTGGCAATAAAATCTTCATACAAATTCCGTTGTCTTTTTGAAAGCCTGCAGTATATTATATGCTCATACTTCTTTGGAAGTTGTTTTTCCACATCTCTTTTTAAACGTCGGAGAATAAAAGGGCGAAGCACATTATGCAATCGATCTACAACTTCTTTGTTAACCTCTCCTGACCCTCGACCATTCCTGAAATTGGATTGCTGAACCAGCCTTTGAATTCCTGATGAGACTGAAAAATGTGAGGCATTAAAAAATGCATCAAAGACCAAGTTCCATGAGATCATTCTGCAGAGGTGTTCCCGTCAATAAAATCCGTCGTTCGTATTAAAATTTAACAGTGTTTTGCCACCTTTGTGATT
>JANAVB010000197.1:8798615-8977052 GCA_029216955.1 Iris pallida
CTTAGGGATCTCCCTTCTTATCAAGTCTTGTTTATCTAAAATTTGATAGAGCATTGAAATTTAATGTAAGATGTATGTCACAAACTTGATATTTACTTTTGTAAGTTGATTTCCGTTAATTACTTGTTGGGTTTCAGATTTGGATGAGGTCATATCCAAACCTTGAACATTAATGGCCAGTTTTGATTCCACTTACATTTCATATGGGACTCCATTTGGAGCAAACTAATGGAGCCAAACAGTTTGTCGTTCAGGTGGACGTTTGCTCAACGTACCATTCTTTTGTGTGTGTGGGGAGGGGGGTGGTGGTGGTTCAAATTGGATTTTTCGGAATGCTAACCCAATGAGCATCCAGAAACGGTCGTTTGAGCAAACGCACATTCCCCGAACTACAATCCAAACAAAGCCTAAGGATTTAGGTTTACTTTTAAAACACAAACCCTAATAATGGGTTGGATTATCGGGTTATTGTATAACATGGACAACCTTATACACACACAATAACTGGTGTAGTGCTCAGTTACTCAACTGCCACATGTTCAGTTATTAAAGCATGTATGCTCATGTTTCACAGTGTTAAGTCCAACCATGGGTGGACCCACCATAAGCTGAGGATGAGTGGCTTGTCACGCACGAGATTTTTCACTCCATCGAGATAATGTTGCACAACACATCAAGTCAAGGGTAGCTGGAAGCCTCTAGAATTTTTCAGAGTGTGGTGGAGTCTTCTTGAAATCTCTAGAATTCTCCATAGTGTGGTAGTCTTCTTGCGATCTCTAGAAGCCTCCCTACCATTCTAGAAGTTCTAGAATATTCTCATCATGTAAAATCTTAGGCTTATGACTTTCTTTCTTTTCTACAAGTTTCTTGTAAGGCCCTTTAAATAAGCGAAATGCATATTTGCTCCTCACCACCCAAGTAGTTGTAAACTCTCTCTAGTATAGTGATGTTTTCAACATTCCAATCCCTCTCGCTTTTGCTCCACATTTCTCATTCTCGTCAAATTGACATTTTCAGAATGCTAGCCCAATGAGCATCCAGAAACGGTCGTTTGAGCAAACGCACATTCCCCCAACTACAATCCAAACTAAGCCCAAGGATTTAGGTTTACTTTTAAAACCCAAACCCTAATAATGGGTTGGATTATCGGGTTATTGTATAACATGGACAACCTTATACACAAACACAATAAGGTGCAGTGCTCAGTTACTCAATTGTCACACGTTCAGTTATTAAAGCATGTATGCTTATGTTTCATAGTGCTAAGTCCAACCACGGGTGGAACCACCATAAGCAGAGGATGAGCGGCTTGTCACACACGAGACTTTTCACTCCATCGAGATAATGTTGCACAACACATCAAGCATACAAGCTTTATGGTGGAAGCCTTTAGATTTTTCAGTGTAGTGGGGTCTTCTTGAAATCTCTAGAATTCTCCATAGTGTGGTAGTCTTCTTGAAATCTCTAGAAGCCTCCCTATCGTTCTAGAAGTTCTAGAATCTTCTCATCATATAAATCTTAGGCCTAGGACTTTTTTTTTCCTACAAGTTTCTTGTAAGGCCCTATAAATAAGTGAGATGCGCATTTGCTCCTCACCACCCAAGTAATTGTAAACTCTCTCTAGTATAGTGAAGTTTCAATATTTCAATCCCTCTCGCTTTTGCTACACATTTTCATTATCGTCTTAGCGATCTAACTAAGCGTTTAGAGAAGGCTTGTACGAGTTATCAAAGAGGAAGTTTGTGCGCCGTACAGAGCAAGGTGTAGGCAAAAACACTAAAGTTGTGACAGGTGGTATCAAAGAGAAGGTCAATTGGTGCCATGTCGACATCCGAGAACGTCTAGGAGAGGCTTATATCGCCTAAGGAGAGGAACGCCAAAACCAACAAGAGGGACAAGAACAAGGAGCCTACGGCGGTGTGTACCCTTGCCGATCTTACTCTTTCCAATCTTACGGAACGTCTCAAGATCTTGGAGACAGATTCGAGGGACAGGGATGTGCATGGGCTCGTGGAGCAAAGCAACTCAAGACTAGAGGAGTTCTATGATGAACTAGAGAGTGACGTCGCTTCGTATAGCAATATTCCAGAGCAAATCCAAAAGATCTGATCCGCAATTGAGGAGAATCTCAAGACACATCGTGCGGAAATTGAGAACTTGCGCAAAGGTTTAATACTACGAGGAGCTGAAAATTATTGTCAATAGTTGCGGAGAACTCAAAATCAAAGTTGTCATTTTGGAGAAGGTCGTTGTGAACCGTAGATCTTCGAGTAGGGAGATAGCGAGAAGGAAGATCCCCGAGCTGAAACCTTCAGTGGAGTGCGATATGCTAAGAAGTGAAAAACTTCTTGTGGAACATGAAGCGATACTTCAAGACATTGCATATCGAGGATGAGACCGAAAAGATAAACATTGTTTCACTATACTTTACCGATGATACTATGTTATGGTCGCGTCGTAGGTGGATAGAAATAGAAGGGTTTATGCTCGATTGAGACTTAGGAGGATCTCAAGAAGGAGATCAAGTTACAGTTCTACCCGAAGAATGTGGAGTTCGTAATGAGGCAGAACTTGCAACACGCTCAAGCACCACGATTGTCAAAGAGTACATAGCAGAGTTCACACGTTTGATGCTCGCAATATCTAGCATGGACGAGGAGGGTCAGATGTTCTTCTTCCTCGATAGACTTCAACTGTAATCAGCTCAAAAATTGCAGCGATAGAGGATGCAAGACTTGAACGTCGTCGTAGCCGCAACTGATAGGCTTGTCGAGTACATGTGAAATGACAAGAGTGCCAAGGCCAAACCAAAGACAACCAAGGAGAATGGTAGGGGAGAGAATGAGAGCTCTCCTAGGGAGGGTTCGTTTGAGAAACAGAAGCATGAAAAGGTCCGACCTGAGCGAATAATTTCGTGCTTTATATGTGAAGTTAATCACTATGCTCGGGATTGCCAGAACATGACCAAACGTGTCAATATCGTCTGAAGGAAGTGGAGGACAAGGAGAGATAGGACCGCACATAGGAGTGTTGTGCTTACTCAACGTTGTTAAGGCCAAGTTTATTGTGTCAAAGACTCCAAGCAAGGAGCTCATGTATGTTGACATGAGGATCAATAATGAGCACACGGGCGTTGGTCAATACAGGAGCAGCTCATAACTTCATCTCAAACGCAGAGGTCCGTCACTTGGGTCTAGCGTTGAAAAAAGAATCAAGCAAGATAAAGACTGTTAATTCAAAGGTGCGCCCAATGCATCGGATAGCCAAAAGAGTTCGTATAGAGGTAGGACATTGGTCGGGTGTTACCAATTCTACTGCTACGTCATTGGACGACTTCTAGATGATACTTGGCATAGATTTCTTAATCACGGCAAGGTAGTTCCGATGCCACCTGGGAGTCGTCAACTTTATGAAGGAGAGCTCGTCGTGCATAGTAAGAGTTGCACAAGGTGAGCCATCAAAGAAAAAAGTTATCTTTGTCATTCAGCTCGAGGAGAATAGCAAAGGACAGACGTCCTACTTGGCGGTGCTCGAGATAAAAGAGAATTCGAGGAAGATCTTCTAAACGAGATTGAGGATAGTGTAAAAGTGTTTTTTTGGAGAAACTTCTGCGGAGGGAGATGGATCGTGCTATCGAGCAGGACAAGAGTCAGAAAAAGTATGTCGTGGACTGCGAGAAGGCAAAAGCGACAGATGTGTACAGAAGTTGAGTAGCTCATGTAAAGAATCGCTTGAGGATTGCGGTAGACGTTCAGGTCGACATAGACGCAATAGGATTCGTATGCGTGGAGGTATGGAGGACTATGTACGCCCACGAAATGAGGTGGATCGACCATCTGATAGTCCGTTCGAACATTTTTTTGTCGAGGAGGGTACAAACCATGGGGAAAGAGGATGCGGTAACCAGTTTGCTTTCAATCTTGAGAAAAAGATACGCAAGTCTGGAAAGGGTCGCACGAGAAGAAAAAGAAAGTACGACACACGACGACCATGACTACGGATGTGGAAGTCGTTCAGAGACTTCATGCACCTGTCGACGAGGGCGTCGACGAAACAAGTTGGGGAGAATGTAACACACGAGATTTTCGCTCCACCGAGATAATGCTGCACAACACATCCAGTCAAGAGGAAGCCTCTAGGATTCTCCAGAGTGTGATAAAGTCTTCTTGAAATCTCTAAAATTCTCCATAGTGTGGTGGAGTCTTCTTGAAATCTCTAGAAGCCTCCCTATCTTTCTAGAAGTTCTAGAATCTTCTTATCATGTAAATCTTAGGGCTAGAACTTTTTTTCTAGAAATTTCTTATAAGGCCCTTGAGGTCCTATAAATAAATAGGAGGCTCATTTGCTCCTCACCATCCAAGTAGTTGTAAACCCTCTCTAATATAGTAAAAAATTTAACATTCCAATCTCTCTTTTGCTCCACATTTCTCATTCTCCCCTTAGCGATCTAGCTAAGCATTTGGAGAAGGCTTGCACGAGTATTCGAGGAGGAAGTTTGTGCGCCGCACGGAAGGAGGTGTAGGAAAAACACTAAGTCTGTGACAGGTTGGTCATAAGTTTTTGAGTTCTTGTTGTTATCATATTGTTTACTTGGTTTCTTTACAAATTCAGTAACAAAAGGTGGTCTAGTTGGTAATGGATGATGTTACAAGTAAGAGATCTTAAGTTCAACACTCACAAACCACATTATGATTGGTTTATAATTATTTTTCATTTTTTTTATCTTTTATATAATGCCCCCTTAAATATTTAAGTTAATATATTTTTGCTCCTTATGGATTTAAGTTGATGTATTTTCACTCCCCCTAAAAGAATTTCTACATCCACCGCTAGGTCCAATCATAGTAGTTACCAACGAATCTTCTTTTGTACATGTAACACACTCTATAGTGTAAAGATATCATTCTTACATAGAACAAGGACATCTAATGCTACTGAATTATATATATGTAGATGATCAACCCTTTTATTTACGCATTGACACGTGCAAAAAACTAAAATTGGATTGATCTTAACCTACAAAACTAATTTTTGAAAACAAACCCAGACTTTATTATTTAAAAAAAACAGAGAAACTTTTATGTTTTCATATGGAAGTTCAAAAACAGCACATTTGAAGACACCCGTCATGAAATTTCATGAATTAGACAAATATAGCATATTGGTCATGAGAAATAGTAGACACCCACGAAAAATCAACAAATTCTCATCTCCGAGCCATTTTTTTCCCTTCTTTTTTGAATATTTCATATATGAATTAGTAGACACCCAAATAAAATGGTGTTTTGAATCTTACCAAATTAATTGTCGACAACAAATAATGAAACTTAACAAACAGCTATAGAACTTTTTTTATGTTTTTTTATGGAAATCTACAATATTACATTCGAAACCAGCAAGTCGAAGGAACCTGTGTCGTTAAATTTAATGATTACACAAAAAGGATCACATTGGCTTTTACCTTGAATTATCTACATGGCAGCATATTAAGGGTCAATTATGTAGAAAATACAGACACGGCGACACGGACACCTACTCTGGTGTGTCCTAGCGTATTTGGGTGTCCTTGACGTGTCAATACGTGTCCAACGCGACAGGGATACGGAACCGATACTTCTGGAGTAGTTCATTACAAAACAAATAGATCTACGAATCGCACAGAATCATCATACGAAAGAAGAAAAAAAATCTACGAGAAAGAATATTATAGGATCAGAATTTCGAAAGAAAAATTTAAAATTTTACCGAGTGTGACCGGAGACGGAGGAGAGTGATGTCGCTAGAGAGAGAGAGAGAGATTAGGGCATCGGGGGTTGGGTGATTGGGGATTTAGATTTTGTGGAAACGGGTTAACGGGTATGTATCACTAAGCCCAAATTTGTGACAAAAATGTAATTAGATGATTTTTTTTTTTTTTTTGGTAAATTATAAAGACACATCAAAAATTACTCAGGACAACCCAATTTTTTTATTTATAAGCTTGTCACTAGAAAAAATTACTTAGGATTAATACTATATAAGTCAATTTTTTTGTCTTTTTTTTCTTCTTACCTTTTTCTCTCCTAAATTCCAAAACCCTAAAGACATTATTCTATATAAGTTGGAATGTTCTCAATCCATGTTAATGCCTCAAATTAATCTTTTAATAACTAAAATTTTATTTATGATTTTATTGGATGGATTTCTGAAGTTTCAAACATATTTTAGGGTTTCGAATTTTGAAAATTTGCCCACAGTCGCGATGGGGACGATGATGGATTGTCAAAAATTTTGAGAGTCTTGTTTATAGTCAGGACTCTCAAAATTTTTGATAGTCATGTCTATAGTCAGGACTAAAAAAAATTGAGTCCTTTCCATAGTCAGGATTCTCAAAAAAATTGACAGTCCTAAATAAAAACTTATTTAGGTTCTCAAATAAAACTCGTCTCTAGCTAGGAAATACTATGGTGTGGAAATAATAAAATGTTTCATGATCTTGTACCTCTTTGTATTTATGTCATGGGTTTTCCAAACACAACATATGGTAGTTTTGCATCCAAGTTCAACTGTTCAAAGCATCAATCAATTGGTAGAACTGTCAAAAAATTTAACAGCCCTAAATAAATTTCGACAACATACAATACTGTAAAAAAAATATATACAATCATGAGTCTTCTCATTCGGGACTGTAGCAGATTTCTTTAGTTTGAAATCCTAAAATAGGTTCAAAACTTTAAAATTTTGTTCAAAGTTCAAATGAAACCTATTTTATGTTACTATACTATGGTATTTGGACATTAACAAGGATTGGGAAGAAGATTTATGAAAATGAAATGAAAAATACAAACATAAAATTAGAGATGGAGAAGGTGGAGAAGGAAGAAGTTTAGAGTTTTGAAGTGAAGGAAGCTTTGGGTGCCATCTTAAGAATTGATTGAAGCTTAGAATTGGAGGAGGTAGAGAAGGAAGAAGTTTAGGGTTTGTAGTTGGAGGAGGTGGTGAAGGAGAGAGGATTTTGGAGAGAGAGAGAGAGTAGAAGTTAAAATGATTGGATTTGGGAGGGTTTGGGGGGGGGGGGGGGGGGTTGACGGGTGGGCAGCCCCTAGTAAGAAAATGGTTGCCCTAAGTAAAAGTTTTACTAAATTAGGTTAGCCCTAATATTGGGCTAGTTCTGAATAACTTTTGATGTGCCTTTATAATTTACCCTTTTTTACTCCCACAACTTATTAGTGGAAGGAATAATCCACTTCTCTGTTAACCATCCAGCCAAGAGTGTTTTATCTCCACATGCTGACCACTAGAGGTACGAGGCTTTGACAAAAATGTGACAAATTTTTAACAAAAATGACAAATGAAATCCGATGAACTAGTTTCTTAAGGCTTTGATAAGTAGTTGTTACCGAAGAAGGAAAAAGGACAAAACAAGCTCCAATAAGCAATTCTAAAATCAGCCTAAGGTTGGTTCAAAATGTGACAATAAAATTAGTTTTTGACGACATATGGGATGTTGTTGTCAAAAGCTAAATTGAACTAACTTTTTAAAAAAAGTTTTGTGATAAACTATTGTTACCAAACAACCTTGAACAATTTTAAAGAAAAAAAAATTGAAGCAGCCAAAAATAAGCAATCCCAAACCCAGCTTGAGTGGTCGAATCATGTGCATAACTTCAATGATGAAAACGTGAACAACTTGAACTATTTAAATATCTTCAAATCCAAACGTTTATTGATAATGACTTTTCATTGTAAATATATATAGTATCTTTGTTATACCTTGTTGATGTCACGTGCTAATTATCGTATATTTATCCTTTTTTTTATTGTCATATCTCTCTCTCTCTCTCTCTAAATAGCTTAATCTTAAGTATAATGATATTAATCATTTAACATTCCCTAACATGACATTTGAGCTATGGTTATCATTAGCTTCTTTCTCATGTCTCTAATTTGCCTCTAATATAATACAACCAGCACATTTTTCATAGCCATCTTCCATCAGTATCATCCTAAAAAATCTCACAACAATATTAATCGAGGAACAGTAAGTTTCATAGAGGTTGATGAATTAGGGGTAAATTTGTGATTTAGAATAGGGTGAACAATATAGAAACTTTGTAGAAGTTGTATTCTCATTAGAGGAGTATCGGAAGATATAGAAAGTAGTAACTGAATCTAAAGTATCAGCATTTGAATATCAAGGGTGGCCAATTACAAAGTTGAGGTAGGAAGCAAAGTTTTATTGTCATGTCCCGCTCCCAGAATACGACGAGTCAAGTATGTAACATCATCCCCATGCTACACAATACGATTACTCCAGTATCCATATTCGCGATTGTCGTCCGTAAAATTTTAGGATAAGTTTATCACTAGCATAGTAAAATAAATATCATTCTAAAAGGGGCATTATAAGCTATAAATAAGTAAATGGACTACTCTACCCCAGTACAACAAATAACCATGATTATATATAATATAAATATATACCTAGATTGACGATAAAGGTTGTAAGCCCCTCTAAATATTTTATGATTAGTGGAGGATTAAGATTAATTTGGATTTATTTAGGAATAATATATTAGTAGTTAAGCTCCCACTTCCTTTTATTACCATTTGATACCCTTTCTAGTAGCTTTGACATTAGGAGCGCAACACTAGCTAATTCCTTCAAACAAATTTCACATTCATGACCTAGACAAGCCCCTCTATACTCATGACATTCATGTCCCACACAAACACACCTCCATGTGCTCCATTTTAATCACACAATATTTATAACACAAAACTCATTTTCAGTCTATACCATACACCTATGTCCATTCCAATCGAAATTAGAGACACAACTTAAACCTATTCCCTCCGACTTATTGTATGATCATGACCTACAGTAAGCCTACAACATCCACGACACTTGTGCCCCACTCAAATGAACCTCTACATGTTTCATACACAACAATAATTTCCATGACACATTTTTTAGTCATGGTGATCAACCAACCTAAACTAGACCAAACACCCAACCCAAACCCACTCACACACCACCATGACTCATATAAACATCCTATACCATTCCCCCTCTCTAGATCACACCAAACACCATATTTCCCCCCATCAAAAGCCCCCTTTTACCCACTGGAAAACTAGGATTCAGCTCATATGCAAAAAATGGCTCAACCCATCACCTTACCATCTCCTCCCCTATTTAAACTTGAAACCATTTTTGGGCAAACCCAAAGGTGGGCAGCCATCCCCTTATTCCTTTCACCCTCTCTCACACTCAACATATCACTCAAACATCATTCACTAAGACTAAACCTAATTCTACACACACACTCAACCCAACCCCTCACTATAATTAAAACTCTTCCCCTCTCACATGGCCGACGACACACCATCTATCTCCCCAGCCTACTTCTTTCCCTTTCTCATATCCTCCCTACCTCTCCACTCTTCCTTCCTTCCAACCCTCCTTCAGCCCCAAAACAACAGCTACTATTCACCTTGCTGCTGCTGCCATCTGCGGCTGCTGTTGCAGCCCTTATGGTAGCCGACCAACCTAGAGAGGAGCCTTCCCTCGCTGTCTAGCAACTGTAGCTTTTGTTAAATCTCCTACAGCTACCCCGAAGAGCTGCAACAGTCGCCCAAAGTAGCCTGCACAGCCGCCCAAGGCTGCTGCCTGTACCGTAACTCATTGTTGCTGCTGTGGTGCTCCTCCAGCCACTTAGGAGGCTGTGGTAGCTTCTTTCGAGCAGCAAAGCATGCCCTCGAGTGGCCATTGCATCCTCATTTACCTAGGTGAGGCCCTAACCACTTCTTTAAACCATTCTAGTTCCTAACTTGTGCACACATACCTTATATGACTAATCACTCACATATCGATAAACCATTGTTAAACCTAGCCTAGACATTTATGTCCATATTTGAGAATGAATTATTCGTGCATATGTGTGGAGAAAACCAAGTTTAAACCATGTTTAATGTTATGAGTTGTGCATAGGTTGTAGATAGGACTAGCTATTGCCATGAGATTTAGTGATCAAATTAATTGAGCACATGATAGAGGTACTTTGATGTGGTAGATGAACATTAATAGGTCATGGTTGACACACATGGATTACTATGGTTATAAACATGTTTAGAGGGACATAAACTGGTAGCACTAGTTGTTTGCCATCGAAAATGCGACAAGGTTTTTTTGATTGATAAAAATTTGGTATTTCAATTACAAATATAACAATATACAATGTAGGACTTAGACGTAGTCCTAGGAGTACACTTTTATTTTTATCTAGGAACTGTATCGGTGGAGCGAGTGGTAATGTGTTGACTCCGTTGATGATTCGACGACGATCTTAAATTCTCTGGAGGTCTTGGCTGCTCTGGATGCCGGAGCGTTTGGAGAAGAAGTAGACGTTACGTGTCTCTTCTTATCTATGTATGTATATATGATGATCTGTGTATGGATGAAGGAATGATATTTCTATTTATATGCAGTAGACTGGTCTGCTCATGTACACATATGTAGGATGCGCCTGTATGTGGGAACATCATGTGGCTGATGTTATGGGGCGCATGGACGATGCGCCCTGAGTTAAAGCCAAATCTGTTGAACAGCTCTGTTGGGATGCGGTGGAGCTGACACGTGACAGTTATGGAGATTCGGTCGTTGTTGCGATCTTGGGTGGTTAGCACCATTCTTGAGCAGAACTGAGTCAGAATACACGTGGCACATGTTTGTGACTCAAAGATCTATGATTGTGTGAAAGATGATCTGTCAGGATGCGTCTAGGATTAGGCGCATGGAGGACGACTTGGTCTATGATAGACTAGTCTGGGTACATGGCTTCTGAGGTGTAGGCTAAGTTTTGGGCGCATAGTTGTAGAGGTGCATGCAAAGACTTAGCTTTTGTCTTTTAGGATTAGGAGCGAGTCGAGGGCACATGACTTTTGAGGCACATGCGAACTTCTAGGCGCATAGCTGCAGGGGCGCATGCGAATAATCGGTCGGCCATGTGGCAAGGACAGCTGTAGCCGACAAAAAAGGTAAATAATGATGCTGATGTCAGCGGCTCTTCGTTTCTTGCAAAAAGCTACCGATTGGTCATTATTTGGGGGATGTGCTGCCAACTCTGTCACGTAGTATTAAATGCTTGATGGGTGACGAGTTGTAATGGGTGCATCAGCTCGTGCCACACTAGGCGCATGGGTCGATATCCCATCGGGACAGAGCGCATGGTGCTGACGGTGCATCTGCCATATGGCATTGCCCGTACGTCGGCGAGGAAGTGATTTGCTCTGACTATGCACGAGGATGCGCCTATGCTGATATGATGGGATGATGCGCCTGGATGAGGCCTCAGAATGATGCGCCTGACAAGTGATGCGCCTGGCTGTAGCTTTTAGGATTTTCTTTCTCTTTGTAAAAGAATTCTCCTTTATAAAGAGTTTTAGACATGTAGTCGACTTTTATATGGAATAAAGGCCTATTTTCATATCTCTTTGCTGTTTTTTTTCTGATATGCCAAGTATTTTGCTTTCCTGGTGCATGTTAATTTTTGGCGCATGAGAGTTAGGGCGCATAGGACCTCTGGCTTTTAGATGCGCCTGAAATTCTATGCTTCTACAAGATCTCCTTCAAAGTTTTCAAAACTTTCTGCCAAGTTTTTGGAATACTTTAAAAAGAAGCAAGGGTAGATATTTCGGGCGCATGTTCTCGTCTGGGCGTATGGCTCCACTGGGCGCATGGCTGCTTCACGCATTGCTGTGGGAGCGCATGCTTTTCATAACGCCTCGAAGTTTGAAAGATTAATAATAATCTTTTAGGAAGATTTACAGTCGTCAGTTTCACGCGACCCAAAGCGACTTGTCACAAACTTAGTGTTTTTACTAGCACTTTGTCCCGTGTGATGCACTAACTTCCTCCTCGAAGATCGTGCAAGTCTTTCCAACCCGATTTAGCTAAATCACTAAGGAAATTAAAGACAGTGGAGCAAATAGGAGACTCGTAAGAAATTCTTTATTGACTTGGAGAATGCTTACAAGTTTTGGTGGTGAGGAACAAATGAGGCCTCCCCCTTATTTATAATGGCTCATAGAACTTTATATGAAAAGTCATGGAAGGAATATTCTAAGGATGATTCTTCTTACCATAACTGGAATGACATATTCCAGGTTTATTCCCTAAGAACATAAAAGAAAACTTCACGGGCCATCCATAAGCATCTTGGGCCATCTAGAATGATCTTGGACCTTCCAGAGAAATCCACCATCTTTTGGAGAGTTCCGCCATCTTCTGGAATGTTCTAGAAGCTTCCCGCATAACCTTGGTCCGTGGAAATATTATGCAACTTGGCCTCGGACGGGGTGCAATATTTGGGACGTTACATTCTCTCCCACCTAAGGCGTTGACGCCCTCGTCAACCATGCTCGCTGAGGAACGCATGGATCTCAGCTTCGAACTGATGTAACGTATCTGCACGTTCCCAGCTAGACTCGCCATAAGGCATGTCCTTCCACTGGATAAGGTACTCCACATACGGGGATATACACGCTTCGCCGCCGAATGGTCCTCTTGTCCAGCATGGCTTCCACATCCTTGTCGAAAGAAGTCGCCGTGGGTCGCTTCGAAACTCCTCGCTGGGGATCCTCCAAATCTTCATGGTATGGCTTCAGGCAACTGGCATGGAAGACTAGATGAATCTTCAGCTTGGCGGGGAGTTCGAGCTTGTAGGCCACATTGCCTACCTTCTTGAGCACGGAGAAGGGGCCTTCGTACTTCTGAATCAGTCCTTTGTGCACTTTTCGGAACACCTTGAACTGTTGTAGTTGTAGCTTCACTAGCACCATGTCCCCCTCCTTATACTCAATTGGCCTTCGCTTCGCGTCGAGCCACTTTTTCATCTTCCTCCGACCTTCTCCAGAAATATTTTGGCATTGTCCGTCTTTACCTTGAAATATGAAGTGAACAGGTTGGCCGCGGGACTTCTACTCGAGGACCCCGTACTCAACGTGTGCGGGGCGAGGGGTTGTCGACCCATCACCAATGCGAATGGACTGCTGTGCGACGACTCGCTCCATTGAAGATTGCAGCAGAACTGAGGACGTCGAGGTGATGCACCCAATCCCTCTGGTTGGCACTCACAAAGTGTCGCAAGTACTCCTCGAGTAGCGAATTGACCCGCTCGGTCTGTCCGTCCGTCTACGGGTGGAAGCTGGTCGAGAAGTACAAATTTGTCTCGTAGATTTTGAACACTTCCGTCCAGAACTTTCCCGTGAAGCGGGGATCCCGATCGCTGATAATGTTCATCGGGATGCCCCAGAACTTCACCACGTGGCTGATGAACAGTCGTACCGCCTCCTATGCTGTGCAGTCCGTTGAAGCAGCAATGAAGGTCGCGTACTTGAAGAATCGGTCCACCACCACGCGAATGGACCCAAGCGCCCCTACTTTCGGCAGGACGGAGATGAAGTCCATCGATATGCTCTCCTACGGTCTGCTCGGCTCGAGAAGAGGCTCCCGTAGGCCCCTGGGCTTCTGATGGTCCACCTTGTCTTATTGGCACATAAGACATATGCGCACATAGTCTTCCACATCCTCGCTTATGCGATGCCAGTAGTATGCGGCCTCCAGCAGTGCCATGGTCTGCTTCTATCTCGGATGTCCAGCCCACTTTAGGTACGACCACCATATCGCCCTTAGTGTAGAGAAGTCCGTCTTTTAGCCAGAACCTTCTCGTTTTGCCCTCCTTGACAAGCTTCACTATGGCCTGTGTTAGCGGGTCCTCCATGATACCCACTCGAACACGGTCCAAAATATCCCCCTTGAGTAAGCACACCGATGCGAGCTCGGCCTTCCTGCTAAGCGCATCGGCCACCTGATTTTTCCTGTCGGGTTTGTACTGCAACTCCATGTCGAACTCGGCTAGGAAATCTTGCCATCTCACCTACTTCGGAGACAGCTTCTTCTGGGATTGGAAGTAGCTCGTGGCAACATTGTTCGTCATGACCATGAACTTGGTGCCGAGAAGGTAGTGCCGTAATGTCCTCAAGCTATGCATGACCGCGGTCATCTCTTTCTCTTGTACCGTGTAGTGCCGCTCGGTATCATTCAACTTGCGGCTCTCGAACGTGATGGGGTACCCTTCCTACACCAACACCCTACCGATCGTGAAGTCGGACGCGTCCGTGTGTACTTCGAACGCCTTGGAGTAGTCCGACAGAGATAAGACCGGCTCCTTCATTACAGCCCGCTTCAGTACCTCGAATGCCTTCTCACATCGGGGCATCTAGCTCTACGCCCGATCCTTCCACAGCAGATCGGTCAGAGGCGCTGCGATAGCGGAATATTCTCGGATGAACCGCCTGTAGTAGTTTGCCAAGCCAATGAACGATCGCAACTCCATCGGCCTGGTGGGAGTCTCCCACTCCCGAATGGACTGGACCGTCACGCCATCCATCCATATCTTGCCATGCCCAGTCCAGTACCCCAAGAACGATACCTCTTCTTGTGCAAACAAGCACTTCTCCCGTTTGACAAAGAGTTCGTTTTCCCTCAACACTTGGAAGACGGTTTTCAAATGCTCAATGTGCTCCTCCATCGTGTTTGAGTACACGACGATGTCGTCGAGATAGACTACGACGAACCGATCCAGGTAGGGATGAAAGAGCTTGGTCATCAAGGTACAAAAAGTTACAGGAGCGTTTGTAGACCAAAAGGCGTAACCATAAACTCATATGCGCCATACCTCGTAACGCATGTCGTCTTAGCCTCGTCGTCCTCCGTAATCCGAACTTGATAATACCCTGAGCGTAGATCAAGTTTGGAGAAGTATCTTGCGTCTCCCAATTGGTCGAATAAGTCCGCCACCAACAGGATGAGATATTTGTTCTTGACGGTTACCTTGTTTAGTGCACGATAGTGGATGCACAAACGAAGACTTCGGTCCTTCTTCTTCTAGAACAACACCGATTCACCATACGGGGCCTTCGATGGTCTGATGAATCCCGCATCCAGCAGTTCCTTGAGTTGCTTCTTCAACTCGTCTAGCTCGGGCGGGGCCATGCGATATGGAGCCATGGCGGGCGGCTTCGTGCCCGGCTCTAACTCGATGGCATGGTCTACCTACCTCCGTGGAGGTAGCTTCTTTGGCAACTCCTTCGACATGACGTCCCCGAACTCCACAAGGACGTCATCGATCCCAGGCGGCAGATCCCCCTGCACGGGCGCCTCCTCCGTCTTGAGCACCACAAGGTAGGTCATCTCTCCGTGTCGCATCCCCTTCTTGAGTTGTAATACGGAGAAAGCCTTCCCCTTCGCAAGCTTACCTCGTGCAACTGTCACCATGTACTGAGAGCTCTCCTCCATGCACCCGACGACTCCCAGATGCGACATTGGGACCGCCTTTGCCGAAGTAAAGAAGTCCATCCCAAGGATCATGTTGAAGTCATCCAAGGGTGCGGCCGTGAAACTGATGACACCCGTCCAGTCTTCCACTTGGATCTTCACACCTTTGGCCACCTCCTGCACGGGACACGCCTCAGAGTTGATCGCCTTTATCGTGCTTGAGTCTTTTTCAAGCCCCAGACTCAAGCGCCGGACCTCCGTGTCCGAGATAAAGTTGTGGGTTGCGCCTGTGTTGACCATCGCCCTTGTGTTGTGGTCGTTGATCTTCACGTCCACGTACATCAACTCTCGATTCGGGCTTTTAGACACGACCGCCTTACTCTTCAAAGCATTCAGTAGGCACAGGGCCCTCATGTGAGCCCCTTCTTAGGCTCCTCATCCTCGGCCTTCTCGCCTTAGACCACGTTCACCCTCTTGCCTTTGTTCGGGCAGTCACGTACGAAGTGATTTCATCTGCACAGAAAGCGTTCAATATTCTGCTTCGTCGAAGGCTTTGCGTGCTGCTTGTCCTTCGGCGGGCCTCCCTTTCCATTGTTCTTCTTCATCTCCCACCATTGAACTTGGTGATGGTCATTTCCTTGGGCTTTGGGGCATCATTCCGTCGATACTCCATCAGCTTATCGGCTGCCGTAACAGCCGCATTCACATCTGACACATCTTGCCTCTACAATTCTTGTGCCGCCCATGGTTGTAGACCCTCCAAGAAGTGGAACAGGCGATCTTCTTTGCCCATAGTGGAAATAGAAAGCATCAGGCGGGTGAACTCTGTCACATACTCCTTGACGGACCCGGTGTGTTTGAGTTGTCGCAAACTCCATCTCGCGACATACTCCACGTTCTTCGGATAGAATTGAGACTTGATCTCCTTCTTGAGATCCTTCCAAGTCTTGATCGAGCAGAGCCCCTTTTCTATCTTGATGCACCTGCGTCGCCACCATAGCATAGCATCATCAGAGAAATACAGGGACGCTGTGTTTATCTTATCGGTCTCATCCTCGATGTGAACCGCCTTCAGGTATCGCTCGATATTCCAGAGGAAGTTATCCACCTCCTTCGCGTCTCACATGCCAGTAAAGGATTTTGGTTCAGGACACTTCACCCTCTGTGTCGACTCCCTCCTCGGAGTCGGACCACCAGCAATGGCCCTTTCGAGGACCTCCGTCTTGGTTTGTAGCTCTTTGCGTAGTTTGGCAATCTTCGCCTTAGTGGCCTTTCGTTCCTCCTCGAACTCGGCCTGCATCTCGTGGAGATGCTCTCGGAACTCCGACATAGCCGTGGCGACGTCCGCCTCCAAACCTTGGGCGAATTCCTCGTGAGACGCTTGGTTTTGCTCCAATTGAAATTTGACGCCCGTCACGTCTTTCTCCAGCATCTCTATCCGTTCCGCTAACTCGCCAAAAGCCCGTTCCATTGACGGTTCTTTGTTCTTGCCCTTCCTCGAGGCCTTCGCCTTCTCCTTAGGCGATACGAGTTGGTCGTTAAGGACTACTTCGGTCGAAGACATGATGGCGATCGAACCTTTACTCTGATACCACTTGTCACAGACTTAGTATTTTTGCTAGCACTTTGTCCCGTGCGGCGCACTAACTTCCTTCTCGAAGATCATGCAAGCCTTTCCAACCCGACTTAGCTAAATCGCTAAGGAAATTAAAGACAGTAGAGCAAAGATGAGACTCGTAAGAAATTCTTTATTGACTTGGAGAATGCTTACAAGTTTTGGTGGTGAGGAACAAATGAGGCCTCTCCCTTATTTATAATGGCTCATAGAGCTTTACATGGAAAGTCCTGTAAGGAATATTCCAAGGATTATTCTTCCTACCATAACTGGAACGGCATATTCCAGGTTTATTTCCTAAGAACATAAAAGAAAACTTTATGGGCCATCCATAAGTATCTTGGGCCATCTAGAATGATCTTGGGCCTTCCAGAGAAATCCACCATCTTCTGGAGAGTTTCGCCATCTTCTGGAATGTTCTAGAAGCTTTTCGCATAACCTTGGTCCGTAGAAAGGTTATGCAACTTGGCCTCGGGCGGGGTACAATATTTAGGATGTTACAGACTGCTGGTGACGTCATGCCTTATCGGTTCACGCGCGTGGCCAAGCCTATAAATAAGTTCCTGGTGGGAAAGAAAGAGTCTTCTACTTTCTTCTTCTTCTCAGAACTTTGCTTCCTCTTCTCCAGAGCTTTTTCCTCTTCTTCGACAAAAGCTTTTTTAGAGAGATAGCCCCTAAGACTTTTCGTGGCGGTGCTGGCCGAGGAAGGGGAAAGGACAAAGAGCCAGTAGAGGTTGATGCGGAGGACACCCCCGTCGTCACAGCAACACATGCCGACGTACGGCCGGAGGTGATCGGTGGGTGATGTCTGCCTTGGTGTTTTCATTTTGTTGCAAAGCTGTTGGGGTGCGTGGATGTGACTAGAACAAGTCGCATCTCGATGACACACCTCGATTTCAAATGCTGACACGTATGGACTCTGTCCTGACGATACGCCAAAGCTCATTCTGCTGACGCGCATGGACCTAGGTCCTGATGATGCGCTGAAGCTTCCTCTGCTGATGCGTATAGACTTAGGTCCTGATGATGCACCGAAGCTCTATTTGCTGACGCGCATGGACTTAGGTCCTGATGATGCACCGAAGCTCCATTTGCTGACGCGTATGGACTTAGGTTCTGGTGATGCGCCGAAGCTCCATTTGCTGACGTGCATGGGCTTAGGTCCTGATGATGCGCCGAAGCTTCTCTTCGCATGCGCCTGGGCCTCGGTCATGTGCGTCTTGCCGTGCTTCTAACTGTGTGCATGGGTTTCGACCCAGTTGATGCACCAGATGAATTGATGCGCCTCAGATGCTTTGCTCGAGCTTCTAAGTCTTTTGCTAATCTTTTGAAGGGCTTTTAGTCTCCTTGGCTACCATTTTGTCTTGTTTGTGTGACAGTTTCGATGACCATCACTTTGTTGAATGAAGTCCTTTTAGACCCTGCGCTCTGTCAGACGGGCTTGGACTTTAATAAAGAAGTTGTCAACCCGGCCAAGGCTGCCATTATGTTGGACCAGCCTCCGGAGAGGATGACGTAAATTAGAGATCAACATTTTACTTTTCTTCAACTCATGATGGAGAGTGGCAAACTCAAGTCTGTTGAATCTGACAATGTGACCTTCTTAAAACCCGAGTTCTTGTTTGGTGACCGTTTGACCTCTATCGAAGTGAAGGTGTTGAAGGTCAAAGAAGATTGGTTCTTCACAGCGAGGGATGTGAACATGTACATTCAGAAAGTGGAGCGCCAATTGCCCCTGACGGCTTTCTGTAGTCTTACTTCCAAGAGGAGGATGACGGGGGAGCTTACTCCATCCCAGGGAGGGGTAGTGGCAAGCACCATCCGAATCGATACCACCTCCAACCAAAAGGATACCTTGGCCGCTTTGCGAGCCGGAACCTCTTATCTTTGGCAAACTTTGCGTCCTGGGAGTATATATAGTGATGTTCCTCCTAACACTTTCGCCTTTAGTGCCTCGACCTTTGTCAACCGTATGCTGGGGGCCAAGATCTCGTACCCGAAAGGGAAATTTCTGGTCGAGGGCTGGTGTCATTATGTGCAGAAGTGGGACGAGTTGACACTCTGGGTTCTGTCAAAGTTTAAGACTGAACTCAGGGAAGTTGGTCTGACTGCTGCTCTCTGTGCTACTCAGGCGGGCATAGATATAAACCGGCCTATGTTCCTTGCTCTCCTGGAGATGTACAACACTCATACCGGCACCTTCTTCACTCCCGTGGGGGAGTTAGGCTTGGCACTACATGAGATGTATGAGGTCTCGAAGCTTCCTTGGGTGTCTGAGCCCTATGAGGAGTACTTCCCTACGAATGAGGAGTTCCTGGCCTTGGAAGAGAAGAATTCTGAGATGATGGCAGTCTTCAAAGAGGTGGCGAGCCATCATTACTTGGCCAGCGGAGGGACAAAGATAAGGTGCAGCCTCATGTGACTGCTTGGAGGGATTATGTCTTCAAGCAAGACATGACAGACCCTTCAAAGGTTCGATTTGTTACTCCTCAGGGGCTTACCCATGTAGAGGTGCTTGCTGAGATGACTAGACTCAGCGAACGAAATCCTCGTAAAAATGAGAACCAAGAGCCATCCGACCACATCTACAGCTGCTTCTGGCATTATGTTCACAGAATGTCTCCAAAAGCAGTGTTGACGGCCTATCTGATGATATGGCTTCGAGACCATATGTTTGCTGGTGGATCTGGCTCCGTGGAGAGGGTGACCAGAAATCTCTTCTTGTCGGCTATGAAGCTGATCTTTGGTCATCCTTTGGCCTTGCTTCCCGCTATGGTGTGCAACCTGAAGCGGGGTCTGAGGGAATTTGTAGATGATGTGGTTTATGAGATGGGTAAGAAGGGTAATTTATCTCGTGCGGAGCTGCCTTTTCATTATCTGATGGGATGGTTGATCTTACACCATACAAATACAGTGACCCATGGCCTGGAAGAGGAGCATGTGGCTGGTGATGCCTTTATCCGCCGCTACTACAGAAGGAAGTGGCTACATACAGGCGCTCCAGTTTATAGGAGAGTTTTGTCCTACCTCCAAGGGTGGAGGTCACCAAGGTTGCCCTAATTTTCCAGGGCTGTGAAGCGGATGAGGAGTTGGAAGACTCTGGTGAAGATGCGAGCACTTTGCCAATGTGGAGGTTCCGTTGGCTGCAGAGCATTTGGCCTTCCCACCTAGTATATCAGAACAAGAATTATTTTTTCTTAGAACCGTACCTGCCGAGTCGTTTTCCCCGCCAGTTTGGCTACATCCAGTTGATGTTGAGAAACCCTAGTAGTTGCTTGGGGTTTGTTGGGAGTTTGTTAGATGGAGCCCGAGGTTGGCAATATTACAATGCCGGGTGCACTGGAGTACGTTCCACACTATCGGTTCATAATCCTCGGCCGCATATTTTGTTTTCTGCCGTGAAGCTCTATTGTGCGATGAATAATATTTTCCCTGGGTATGACTGGGAGACCAGTTTCATTGTCGAGACGCAACTTGAGGCATCGGAGAGTATGCTGGCGAAGGCTCGGGCGTATCGTCCGTCTGACGTGGCAGCTTTCAGGACTGCCCCTGCAGTACCAACGGGAGGTTCTCAAGAGGAGCCCGCGGCAAGTCAGCTGAAGAGGCGTGCTTCGACGGAGGCAGATTCATCGGCTCCCAAGAAGCCCAAGAAGATGTTAGCCACTAAGGATGGGGGCATAATAACACCTTCAGCGGCACCAACAGAGCCAGATCCCGCAGTTGTATGTAAATTAGCATTGGTCCGATTCGATTTTTTCCTCTTGTACTTGTACCTCTCTTCTTTGCAGGAAGCATTGAAGAAGAAACTTCGGTCTTTGAGGCTGAGTTCAACTAAACCGAAGGAGGTGGCGAGCTCGTCTGATGAGCGTATCCCTCCGATTGTGTCATCTTCCATGGAGGAGACTTTGTATGATGCCATTCCGGTGGAGGTTCCGACCTCTTTGGACCGGGCCCGAGATGATGTTGTTGATGTAGCGGCACCTGAGAATGTTGATACCTCTCCGTTAACTGGTCGGGGAGGTGAGCAGTCTTCACAGGCGATGAAGCAAAAAATCGTGGGGGGCCCTAAAACTGTTACGGGGGCCCCGAAGGAAGTTATCAGGCAAGACCCTCCGGGTGAGGAGGAAGAGTGGGACTCGTCTTCTTGGGATGACGCCCCCCAAAAAGATGTTGAGAATGTTGAGGAGGACTCTGTGACGGGCGGAGAAGAGCAGGCTGAGGAGTCCGAAACTAAGCCCTCTCCTAAGAATGGTGCAGGGGGACCGGCTCTGTGGAAAGTTCTACTACCGAGTCCTATTCCTGTCCCAGTGATAGAGACTGAGGTGGATGAAATGACCCGACTGCCGAGTCCTACTCCCGTTCTGGAAACTGGTGCCGACGAAGTGGAAGTGACTCATCTGCCGAGTCCCACTCCGACTTTGATTGCAGAAGAGGTGGGAGGGTCCACTCTCCCTCCAGATGCTGGACTTGACCCTCTGTCGAGGGTTGAAGAACATGTTCAAGTTGCAGTTGTTGCTTCAAGGTCTGTTGTGGCGGACCCGGATGTTGTGGGGCCCTCTGGGGCCAGCTCAGACAAGGGCAAAGTCCCCATGGTGGAAGACACCCCCTCCGTTTCTTCTACTTGGGGGACAGTATTGGGTCTCTCCAGAGACTCAACTCTGACGGTTGGTGGTTCCGTGGACATTGTTGGTGAGACGAAGGTCGTGAATACCAAGGCTGCAGCCTCGAACCCTGAAGGTATGTCGACTGAGTCTCCTGTGAGCCAAGCGGTGGCTACGTCGTTAGCCTCATGTGTGAAAGCCTCTGCAGGGTCAACTGCTCTCTCGGCTCATGTAGTAGCTCCGACAACTCCTGCTATAACACCTCAAGTGTTGGCCGATGTAGATGAATATGTAAAGTTCATCGTTGAGGTCGTATACAAGATGTTAAGGAGGGGGTGTCGGCTGTACTGGAAGAAGGCTGGACCTTCGCGTCCGCGAAAGGCATAGCACTCCCGTATATCAAGCTGATCCGATGTCACTAGGTCCATGACCATATGGCTGAGATTTTGGAAGCTTCTGTCACTGAGCTCGATCATCGTCTTGTCGAACTCCAGAACATTCGACAGAATGATTTTTTTTCTTTGATCGAGAAGGAGCAGAGCAGGCTAGTGGCTGCAGTTGAGTCGGCCTACTCTGACACCATGGCTATCTGGGAGCAAGAGTTGGCCGATGCTGAGGCCAAGGAACAGAGGTTGTCCTCGTCGATGGAGGAAAAGGCTAATCTGCAGGAATCTCTGAATATCAGCATAGCGAAAGTTGATGCCAAGATTCGTCTCCTTCAAGGGCAGCGGGCTCAGCTTCTGGCCGATTCTGAATGGGCACAGTTTGAACACGTCCAGCTTAAAGAAGAAACGATAAATTTCACTCGCCATGTGGTCTTCCTGATCCGTCAGAAGAAGGAACTGGATGACAAACACGCAGCTGACCTTGCTCCCGAGGCTAGACAAACGATGCGCTATGAAGCCAAGCGTCGCATTTTGGCGACAGTGGAGACCAGGGCTGAAGACTTGAAGCGTCGGATTGACGAGCTGTCCGCCGATCCTTAGTTTCTCCATCCTTTATTTGGTTACTTTTGGTTAGATACGTATATCTCTTTTTTTGGTTTGCAAATATAGTCCTACCACTTCTTATTTTGAAGAAATAAATAACTTTTTTCTTTTGTTCATTTTTTGTGACTTTTGGTGGACCTATTATCATTTACGCACCTTGGTTTCTGGGTACAGATAATAAGTTGCCCATGGAGCAAACCGTCATATTCACTCAGAGGTAATGTGAATGTGGTAAATATGGGGTAATGGTAGAGCTTTCATACTCAGAGATGATATGGACGTGGTAGAAGTGAACTATATAGGGATGTATAGAACAACTCAGAGGTGATGTGGACGTGGATGTTCTATAATTGACATGTAACAACGCGGGGATTGTTGTATGGGATGTTTACTCATAGGTAATGTAGACATGGTAAACATAGTAATGAGCATGATCCTACGTAGTGTAGAATTCTACTTTATAGGGTGTAGAGAAGCAACTCAGAGGTGATGTGGACATGGTTGTTCTCCTACTGGAGATGCAACGGAACAACTGGGTTCCAGAAGCCTTGATTGTCAAAGAAGGGGAGTGAACTTGGTTATCAGGTTCACAAATTCCCTTGCTGGGAAAAGGGAAGTACATTTTGAAGGATGTCAGGAGTAGTACTTCTTTAGGAACTTACCGTTGATGAGCATCATGAACACGTCCCTATTAGGTTGAACGAGACGGTAAGCACCGTTTGAGTATACCGTCTCTATGATTAAGGGTCCTTCCCATTTGGGTTCGAACTTTTTCGGTGTCTTGTGAGTCATCACCATCGGTCTCCTGACTGCCAGAACCAGGTCGCCTACTTAGAAAGTCCTCTGTTTGACTCTTCCGTTGAAAGCTTGTGAAATGCGGGCTTGATAAAGTTCGATGCGCTGTTGAGCCAAGAGGCATTTTTCATCCAACGCTTCCAACTCTCGCAGACTGCGACGTTGATTGTCTTCTTCCGTCAACTGGTTTATGATCGCCACTCGGAGTGAGGGTATTTGGATCTCTAGAGGCAGTACTGTTTCGCTTCCATAGACCAAAGAGAATGGTGTGTTACCCGTCGGGGTCCGTACCGTCGTACGATAGGCCCAAAGGCATTCACCGAGCTTCTCGTCCCAGTCGCGCTTTTTGGATGATAAGACCTTTTTAAGTAGCTTGACGATGATTTTATTAAAAACGTCAGCCAATCCGTTTGCTGTCGGATTATAGACGGTTGATGCCACATTCTGAATACGATTCTTGTCGCAGAATCTACTAAACGCATGACTGATGAATTATGGAATGTTGTCGTAGATGATCCTCCAGGGCACCCCAAAATAGTAGATGACGTGATGCTTGATGAAGCTGATCACCTTTGAGCTTTTCACCTTTGTCAATGGTACTGCTTCTGTCCATTTAGAGAAGTAGTCGGTGATTGCTAGGATAAAGCTGTGTCCCCTGGATGAGGGATGGGTGATAGGTCCCACTATGTCCATGCCCTGGGCTTCAAATGGCCAAGAGGCGACCTTAGGATGTAGAGGCTCTTACGGTCCGTGGATGAAGTCGGGGTGTAGCTGGCAAGCACAATATTTTTTTGCATACTCGACAACGTCGGCCATCATAGTGGGCCAGTAATAGCCCATACGTCGAAGTCGATCATGTAGCTTAGGACCTGGTTGATGGGCTCCGCATGTTTCGTCATGAGCTTCTCGAAAAGCTTTGGCTGATTCTTCGTTTGATAGACATCGGAGGAGAAGTCTATCTTAGGAGCGTCGGTACAGCATTTTAGTGGCCGTATCGTAATAGAACTGGAGCGAGCGCCTTCTGACTGAGACTACTTCTTTTAGGTCCTCCGGAAGGATTCCGTAGATGGCAAAGTCGATAAACGGAAACCTCCAGTCTCTAACGTTGATGCTGGTGTCTGTATCCATGACATAAGTTGTCTGCATGCACAAATTGTTTTTGTGGCATGTCAAATCCCGGTCTACCACTGTAATGAAGTGTTGCGTGCCGACCGGTGCTGCTAATGAGGCAGCGAGGTCGGCCAGAGCGTGAGATTCTAAATTTTGTAGCCGAGGCACATGTTCTATGAAGAATTCAGCGAAGGTTGAGATGATGTCCAATGCTGCTTTTTGATAAGAGATTATGTCTTCATAACGGACCTCGTATTGTCCTCGAACTTGATTGACGACAAGCTTTGAGTCGCCGTAAGACTCGAGGTATTCTACCCCCAGCTGCTTTGCTAACTGGAGTCCCATGATGAGGGCATTGTACTCTACAATATTGTTGGAGCACGGCTCTGAAAGAGAATAGGCACGCTGGATGACCAACTTGTCGGGAGAGATCAGGACTACCCCTACTCCTGCGATGATCTGATATTTGGGGCCTGTTCTTGAAGCGCCGTCGAAGAACATCCGTCGGATGGGATTTTTTTCGATAATGTTTTATTCTCGCACTTCATCTGGAATGTCTTTATAGAGTCTAGACGATTCTGGAATTGGATGCGCGGCTAGGAAGTCGGCCAGTGCTTGGCCCTTGACAGCTTTTTGTGGGACGAATACTATGTCATATGGTGTCAATAGTATCGCCCAAGTAGCCAATCGGGAGTTTAACGCTTACGGCTTTGTCATAAGGACTCTGAGCGGGTTGATTCGGGAGATGACATGAATTGTCTGTCCCGAGACATAATGGCGAGTCTTCTGGATGATGAACACCAGAGCTAGACACTCCTTTTCGACGGGGTTGTACCGGTGTTCTGCCGTGATCATTGTCCTGCTGAGGTAGTAGATGGCTTGCTCGTGGCCCGCATCATTGTTCTGGGCCAACAAAGCGCCAAGGGAATGGTCCATTGTATGGACATAAAGTAGAAATGGTTTGCCTGCGATGGGTGCTACCAAGACTGGAGGGCTCGTCAGATAAGCTTTGATTTTTTCGAAAGCTTTCTGACATTCTTCCGTCTAGATATAGGAGACTCCCTTCTTCATGAGCTTGGTGAAGGGTTGGCATTTCCCGAAAAGGTTCACGATAAACCTTCGAATGTATGCGAGACGTCCCTGCAGGCCTCGAAGTTCTCTAAGGTTCTTCAGAGGGTCCATGTCAAGGATGGCTTTAGTCTTATCGGGGTCGACATGGATGCATTTTGCAGTAATAATAAAGCCCAAGAACTTTCCACTGGAAACCCCAAGGAAGGATTTGGGGGGTTCATCTTGAGCTGATGTGTCCGCATGAGATCGAAGACTGTCTTCAGATCTTGTAGGTGATCGTCTCGAAGATAGATCTTGACGACAATATTGTCAACATAGTATTCGACTATTTTGCGGAGGTGCTGGCGGAAGATGGTGCTCATAGCTCTTTGGTATGTGGCACCTGCATTCTTCAGGCCAAAGGACATTTTTGTGTAGCATTAAACCCCCTTCGGAGTCCTGAATGACGTGTGCTTTTCGTCGTCTGGGAACATCTTGATTTGGTTGTAGCCTAAGTACCCGTCCATGAAGGATATGCGCTCGAAGCCACATGTAATGTCGATCATTACGTCGGTGATCGAGAGTGGAAACTCGACATTCAGGCAAGCCGAGTTGAGGTCTCGGAAGTCAATACAAACCCGGATCTTCCCATTCTTTTTGGTGACGGGGACGACGTTGGCTACCCACTATGGATGTTACTCTTCGCAAATAAACCTGCTGCCCAGGAGTTTATCTACTTCTTTGTAATAGCATCTATAATGTTGGGACGGAAGCGTCGCTGTTGCTGCTTAACGGGCTTAGCATCTGGTAAGATATTAAGCTTGTGCATTGCGACTTGTAGGTCGAGCACCGGTATGTCTTTGTAACTCCAGGCGAAGACGTCGATGTATTCTTTGACCAGTTGGACCAAAGATTCTCGGTCCTTTCCCGCCAACCTCTTGCTGATGAAAATAGTCTTAGATGAAGATCCATCCCCGAGGTCGATCTGATCGACTTCGTCTTCGGTAGGGTGTTCTCATAATTCAAAGCGAGATTCCCATTGTGTGCCTAGGCGTTGAGCCCAGGGTTCTTCTTCGAAGAACTCTATTGTTTAATTGTTGCCTTCATCTTCTGAAGGATGTGCAGATGTCATGTTAGCTGACAGCACCTTCCTGAAGATTGGGCCGACGCTGGTGTCGGAGTCCCAAGTTGAAGCCTCAGACGAGTGAGAGTGTGCGACTTCTTTTGCTTCTGAACTTTCTGGGGTTGTTGGGGGCGTGATGTAGCCCACCCCCCGTCGAGTACGGTGATAATAGTCTTGTTGCTTTCCTTTCGTAACAGGGAGTCATAAGGGAAGACGTCGGACCTTGCCATAGTTTAGACCCTGACCGCTTTTCAGGTTGTAGCCCATCTTTTGGATGAGATACTTGGCTCGATCATTATACCGATAAATTTGCGTTCTGTCGATGTCGGGTTCTGGCTCCGTCGGTAGAAGATCTTGGTGACGTTCAACTTTGCCGAAGATGATAGGTTTCTCGTCCTGGTTCCGAGACAGGACTATATAACAGACTCCTTGGTACAGAATGACTCGATTTACATGATTAACAGTCGTTATTTGTGTTTGCAACGATTGTAGAGCATTATATAGAGTATACATGGCATTCCAATGTGGAAGACTAGAATAATTGAAAGAAACCCTTTTATTGATAAAATATGGGATCTTGTCCCGAGGGATTACATCATCAAGGGACGGTGCGTCCAAATTGGCGGATATGTACTCTCCCAGTTCTTCGTTAATGAGTATTGGAGTAGCCTGAGGTGGTTCGGGAGAACCTATTGGAAGCTTGGCCCTTGTCGGCTCTGGTGCCGATAGAGATACGTGGGCCTTCTCTTGAAGCTTAAGAGGGACTGAAGATTGAGGAGGTCTGCCTTTAAGCCGCACCTTGAGAGGTGCCTCAGTTGGTGTTCCGGCGACTGGTGCCTTCCCACGTAGTTTTGTTACGAGAGAAGCCGACACTTGGGGAGGCTTTCCCTTGAGTCGTATCTTCAAGGGGGCTTCAGTGGATGCTCCGCCTAGAGAAGTTGGTGCCCTCCCACGAAGTTTGACCACTATAGGAGACGGTGTTTGAGGCGGCTTCCCCTTGAGTCACACTTTCATGGGAGCGTGGATTATCATTTCTGCCTCCAAGTCAGCTTCGGCTTCATCATCGGCATCGTTGGCTTCATCTTCGAGATGAATCGACTTATACAGATCAGAGTCGGTGAAGAAGGCCTCAATCCCTCTGAAAGGATCGACATCAGCGAACTCTGTTCGGACTATGCCGTTGTTGGATACGTACTTCATACATTGATGAAGAGTGGATGGTACCACCATGTATTCGTGTAGCCACGGCCGCCCTAACAAGATGTTGTAGTTGACATCCGCATCCACAACATAACATGTCACTTCGGTCTGGAGATCACCGATATGATACTTCAGTCGAATCTTCCCTAGCGGCTCACTCTTGCTGGCGTTGAAGCTACTGATTGTAGTGTGGGACGCTGTTAGACGATGCATCAGGACCCCTAACGTCTAGAGCAGGCTCGGGGGATAATGTTGAGAGAAGATCCCAGGTTGATATGCTTTCGATCCACCTTAATGGCACCGACGTACCCTATGTAATACAATGGTCTGTTGTGCCTGTTTTTCTTGAGCAGCATGTCTTGTTGAGTGAATATGATGTTGGGGACGATCTCCCCCACACTATGACAGTGTGGACATGCTGCTGGATCGTCCTCAGGCTACTTGACCTAACTGATGAAAGACTCATCATCCTTCAGGGCTTCGCAGAGAGCCTTCGAGTATCTTTAGACAGGCGGATGAGCTCGAACAAGGACATCTGTAAAGCCCCATATTTTATTCATGATTTTTTTTTTTACAATTTTGTTATACATTTTTTTGATTATTTTTATTAGCTTATGTATTATTAGTTTAGTAATATAATTAATGTATGTATATATTAAATATTGGTGTGTATGCTTGTGCTATGCTATTAAATATAGTCTACATAAAAATTTAGAATTTTAGACAGTTTATTTATATTTTTAATTTTTTTTTCTAGGCTAACTATTGCCTTAAAAGGTTTACTTATATATATATATATATATATATATGATAAAAAAAGGTTTGAGTACTGTAGCAATGCTACAGTACTTATATTAAACCCGACCCCCCCTGGACGCGGAGCAGAGACCCAAGAGTTTCGGTTTGATTCAAATTCAAAATCCACAAATCCTTCATCAAATCTGATCAAATTTCTTCCTATCAAATCCCTAATCCAATCAAGAAATAGAGTTTAAATTCGAGATGAATTCGTATCCAAAACAAGACATATAAGAACCGAAGGGCTCGACGAGTAAACCCTAGCAATTCTCCCTCGAATCTCATCCTCGACCCCAACCCTCAGATCCTCGAGCATCCCTACCACATGGCGAACTACCCTGAACGCCTGCAGGCCGCCGCCGTCGAACGAACCGCCGCCGGAGCACCCATTCCCGACCGAAAACAGAGTCACCTCTGTCAAACCCGAACTCAGGTACCCACCATTCACGACTCATAACTCCATGTACGCTTGATCATTTTACCATCTGTAAATTCGTGGTTGAAGCCAATATGAACCTCTCCAAACCCCTTCAGGTAGAATCCTGTCAAACCCTTGCGATTGCCCGAAAAATCGGAGCAAAGTTGCCCCAAATCTGTTCGAAAAACAGAGTGTTGATGGCAGCCAAGGACCCAACTTGGAAGGCCGATATCGATGAAACCAATGCATATTTTCTAAAATCAATTGAACACTGTTAAGGCCAATATAACGGGATTAAAACGTAGCTTTTAGTTTTACATATTGATTACTATGCATGTTTATATCTGTCGTTGAAGTTAGACGAAAAACTGTTTTATAAATATTGAAAACTCTAGAAAACTTTCCGATATGACGTACGCCCCGACAAACCGGGCGACGTGGTCACGCACTATACGCATCGAAAGGTGCGTATGGATATTGCTGACGTGTGGGAACTGACAGAACTCGATTTCGTTGCGTATGTGCGACAAAATCAATGCGTATCCGTCAAAATACCCCCGTATCGACGTTTTGCAAACTTGGCCATAACTTCGTGTATAGTCGTCGGATCGAGATGAAACTTGCGCCAACAGGACCGAATCAAAATTTTGGTCATATATGACAAGTTTGGTCTGTCACACCCCGATTCCGTCGAATCGATAGTCGTCTCCCGGGCGTGATGCCGTGCGAACCTAATTTGCGATCGCACAAGGCATAGTCATAAGGTAATCAGAGACACGAGATCTAAGAGAGTACGCAGACAAATTGAATCACATATTAAGTAAAGGAAACTTGATTCTTTATTGATGCTGAACATCTTTTACAGACTCTAGTACAAGACTCATGCCGTGCGGGCTACAACATGACTCGATTACAAAAGAGTGCCGATGAGATAGCCGTTCCATACATTGCACACATCCCTCAGATACAACAAAGTACTCCAGTGACCTGGATATGAGGGACGCTGAGTCATCTTCCTTGGACTGTCGAGAGCCTTCAAAAGTAGAGTCGCGGGAAAAGTCTTTGACGCACGGTCGAAGCTTCAAAAGTCACGAACGTCGCCGAACTAGTTGGCACGTCCTTTTTGGTTCGTGGGACCTACAAAGAGCGAGGATCAGTACGAACACATGTATTGGTGAATGGCTAATTAAATCCAAGCTCTGTATTTGATTCAAGAAGTTTTATAAACATGTTAGCTAGCCTTTTACGTGATCTTTCTAACCATCCTGATCAATTGCATGTCAACATATTTTCAGACAAGCATATGAAATTGTATAACATTAAGCAACTATCATATCCATCCCGTGTCCCGTGCATTTGTTAAGCAGTGAAAGGGTGTGAAGGCCACTGGCAATGTCAAGCCATCGCGGACTATAGCTGGGTTAGACGGCGACCCTTTTGCGTCGGGTAGCGAGCCCTGTGCGAAAGTTTCCGCCTAACTCGTGCCGATGAAAGGCTGGCGCTTGCTACACTCATTCCTCCCGGGCTGAATCGGTCCCTTGGCCTAGGCAACCGTTCGAAGAAACTTTACCTTGTCGACAAGTTGTCCAATGACCATTTTTTTTGAACTTAGTCGATTTGCTTACTTAGCCGTATCGTTGCGATAAACGTTAATCGATTCATTCATTATTTTGCATAAGCTAAGTAAATTTGCATAAGAAAACACGTTTTCTATTTTCAATACCGGCAGTTTGATAGCAAGTGTTTCGTGAAGAATCGTGCCACGATTTCCTTGATTCTACACTATTATGACAAGCATTCATTTTACTTCATATTAGTTTTTGAAGTAGAGGGACGATATGAAGGAGGTCAGCCACTCGCCTTAGCCTTGCTTCAAACGAGCGACCGGTTGGTTGCGCTGACGTTGCCTATGCAATCACCTGCAATCGCATAAACAACTGATTAGAACACTGTATAATTCAAGGAAATTTGATATGAATGCGAAGCTCAAAAATGCAAGTCATGAAAATCCATTCGGAAAACATTCACGAAAAATGCATTCACGAAAACCAAAGCCAAAGCCAAATCAAGTACGGCATGAAAATCAGAGCAACGGGAGGTCTCTCCCGACTCAGCCGCAGATCCAATCCTCGAGGCGCAACCCGCTGAATATGGGACTTGGTTCTGAAGAAGCCATTCCATAACGTGGAATAGATCTTAATTCAACCGTTCCCGTTTGATCGACTCGGCCGATTCCGACCTATCTGTCCCGACCGAATCGATAGCGACAGTGTTCCTTTCTCGCGCACCCCGTGGACGAAAATGGGACACGATGTAAGGACGGGGCACTACATGGTCCAATTCTGAAAAGGTTGATCGGAACGCCAAAATTGGCGGCCCGCAACCCGATCCAACGGGCAATTTTGTGCACGACTCATCGGAATCCAAAACTGGACATACCGTTGGGTTCGACTTCTCAAACCGAATCCGTAGACATGTAGTTTGACAACTTTAGAGACCGTAGATATTGCACGCATTTTGGTGCAAGACGGGTCCAACGACGGACATCGTTTTGACCCGAAAATTATAATTTTGCCCATGTTCTAGAATTTGACTTTTGGACAGGCATTTCCTAGGTATATCTTTATCACCGAGAACATTTTCATGTTTTTTTCAACATCCGGAGTTATCTGTGATTGTGAGTTTTATGTTGACGCTTGCGACATTTGGATTTGCCCTCCTCGCACTGCAGGCAAGTATACCTTGACATAGATTTTGATTGTGCTTATTTAGTTTCAGTATATTTTATTATTGCATATTTCTTTTTCTTATTTGTCATTTTGTTTATATTGTGCGTCCAAGTCACACTTGGGTGCAAGCGACTAGATTTAGTCGTTCTCGTTATTTTATATCTTATTTTGCATGTCGACCTAGTGTTAGACGACCACCTTATGAGTGTGGGATATTTTCATATCTCCTATGGCCTTGACACATGTGTATCATGAGATGAGTAAGTTCATATAGGACACGGACCTGCGTACTCGACTGGCCATCGATACGTATGGGTCGTGCGACGGATAGGAAGTAACTGCTATTAGTGTGTCGAGTTAGAAGCCGTAGCAGTTGCCAACTGGATAGGCTGTGGATACATCTTGGACAGGAACATTGGGGGGGAGGGGACAGCTACTAGCATAGGAGCTACATTTACTTTTTACACACATTTGTGGGCCGATAGTGACTCGTATGAGTGCTACTTTCTGCCCCTGGCCGATAGCGACTCGGATGAGCGCTACTTACTGCCACTATTTATTTACTTTGCTAATCCTATAGTCCCTGCGTAGAACGTTGTCCTCAAAGTGCATCACACATAGATGGTTAGGAGAACCTGTAGTATCATAGTTGCATATTTGCATATTCAGTTATTTCGGTATATTTTTCTGTATCTTGTTACGTCCCTCTGAGGACCATATGTTTCATGTTTCACGTTCAGTAGTTCATTGCATTTATGGTGATTCGGGTTAGTCATATTTTATTACTTGTGCATGTGTTGTACTTGTTTCACAGTTGTAGTCCGTATTTTGCTCCTTTCCAGACTGGATCATTGATATATTAGACCAGGGTAAGAAGATGATGGCACTGGATTAGACGACGACTGTTGGACCTGGAGGATTCTAGAAGATTAGAATAGAACATTTTATTGTACTATATCTTTATGGACATATGTATTAAAAGTTATCTCTGAGGATATAGTTTACCGGATTTGCCTCCGAATGCTTTTGTAAAGTTGTACTAAAAAGATATAGTGGAATGTGTGATGTTGTGGTGATTTGTTCTGAAAACGTATATAGTAGCTGTGATAAGATTGATTGATCATGTTACTTGTCCTAAGATTTATACACAGCTTACTGCATTGTTCTACAACGTAGGTTGGACGTGTCCGACTCGTATCCAGAAATATGGTAGCGGATCGTGACAAGAAGATTCATACAGATGATAATGGAGCAGACATGTCCATAAATGTTCTTCCAAGGGATAAGTTTGAGTACTGTAGGAGGATCGTCGGGATGACGACCCCCTCCACGTAGTGAGATTTGTTGGAGTGGGTGGGGTTCCCAACCTTTGTAAAAAATACCCCAGAATCGGATTGGGTATTCCTATATATAATAAAAATATTACAATGGATTTAGATTGTGTATTTCTACATATATAGGAATATCTCAATGGAGTTGGATTGAGTATTCCTATATATAATAGGAATACATCAATGGTTTAGATTGAGTACTCCTACATATAACAGAATACCTCAATTAGTTTTGGGTTTGAGGCTACATATAATAGGTGTTTCCTCACCCTAAAATATATCTCAAATGGAAGCAATAGTGCTTTACAATTTTTTAGAGAGACAAATGATTGAAGACTATTGTGAATGAGAGATCGCTTCGAATAATTTTTTGACATCTCTTGTTCTTCGGAGTCCGCAATCATTTTTTTTTTCTTTCAAATGAGTTATGGTGATCCGTTTGGATCGGGAGGAGCTTGTAGAGGGTGTATTCTCTTTATTCCATAAGTGGAGATTCTTCAGGGTTGGACTCCAATCGTTCCGTAGTTTCTTTCCATTTGGGTTTTTCACGTAAAAATTTCAGTGTCTGCGATTTGTGTTTGACATTTTTTGTTTGTGTGCTTTTGCTCGGTTCTCTCGCAAGGCTCTCTGGTTTTGAGGGAACGCTTTTCGCGCTTCGTTCCCAACATCACTATATATCACCTATATAACGAAACAAAGTTGTACTAATGAAAATGATAAGGTGATAAATAACTGCCAATAATAACCGATAACATATTTTCGAAGGAATATGAAGACGATTTATTGACATTTGTATATATTATCTAAAGAAGTATCACATACCGTCAATAATTTTAGTCTTTATTAAACAGTATAAATGATAACTAAAAAGATGATTTATTAATAGGTGTCGAAGGCCCGAGACAATTTATCAAAAAATGTCGGAGTTACCTGTATTTCTAGTTATATATAACTAGTATAGTATATTAGTATATATGTATGTGCCTTGCACGTATTTTATAATACTTGGGAAAAGCAAGTAACCTCCTTAATTTTTATTCTTCTATATGTAATTACATAACTACCCATATTAAATTAATGACTAATTTAAATTAGTAAATATAGATGATAGTATTTTTGGAACAAATTTTTTACGGTGAAGCCTACTTTTCTCATTATATATACTAGTATATATGTACGTGCCTTGCACGTATTTTAACCTTCTTTTAATTAAACTTAGAAATACTACTTAGGAAAACCAAATGACAGCCTTCATAATTACTAAGTTGTCCTTATTAAAATTAACGAACAATTTTAATTAGTATAGATATGCAAAGATATTTTTGGGGAAAAAATTCACGGTGAAGCCTACGTTTTGGCATTATATAGTAGAATAGATAAATACGCAAGGATATTTTTGAAAAAAAAATTCACGGTGAAGCTTAAGTTTTGGCATTATATAGTAGATAGAATAGATATACATGGGTATTTTGGGAAGAAAAAAAATCTACGGTGAAGCATAAGTTTCCGCATTATATAACAGGATATATTATATATAAATGACTAAACTTAACTCTAATATACATGGGAAATGCTATGCCAATTTTGGTTGTAAGCTTTACAACTGCCTACGTGACATCCTTTGATTGGGGGAGAGATGGGATCGGATGGGACCATGTTAGCAAGGGGTGAGACCGTGAGGGTGGGTTGTATGAAAGTTGTAAATTTTTGATAATAAACTTAGCATTTTCCAATATATATAGTGTCAGTACATTGGCCAACTACACCCCCGGGCCCGGCCCATTCGGAATAAATGGAGTGGGAGACTAGGGTTTCTAAAGTCGTCAATTTTTTTTTTTCGGAACGAAAGAAATGTTGGCGCTCCGACGAACTGCAAGGTTACTCTCTTTCTCTCTCTCTCTCCCACCTCCCCCTCCCCATTTCCGTAGAAGGACACGGCAAGACCACGACGGCACGGACACGGCACCGGTTTTGGCGTGTCATAGTGTATTTTCACAATGTCCATGTTGTGTCCAACGCGTACAGGGAAGGCAGCGATTTTTGGAGTAGGAAACGGTGGATCAAGACCGAAACTTGATATTTGGCGGAAGACCCCTCAAATCTTTGTCCATTTCAACGTAAGTCCCACCGTTAGCTTCTGTACGGGCTAAACTAACCTAACCCTGTAGTTAATATTAGCCATACTAAGTAAACGATATTTTTGTCCTTAGGGTTTGGTGTCGTTGGTTGGTTGGATTTGAGGTTGAAGAAAGAGAGGGAGGGAAATGGCCAAGGGAGGAGGGGGTCACCAAGAGAGAGAGAGAGAGAGAGAGAGAGGAGTAGGAGGAACTGAGGTTATTTACATAATTGCATAAGTCTTATTCGGTTTTGGACCGAAACCGAATAAGAAATTTTAGTATTTTTAAAACCGAAACCGAACCGATTTTTTTTCAAACAGCGGTTCGGTTCGATTTTCGGTCCAAAAACCGAATAATGCTCACCCCTGAAAGGTATGACATCCATTAACTTCAATGGACGTTTCTGATTGCCCTTAAACGTAAGGGATTATAAGCAATAAACTTAGTGATTCGAGGGGTCTCCTCACAGGTGACAAGATTCTGAGTGGGCAAGATTTAAGGGCTTATATAGAAAGAACTCTATACTTTTATATTTATTAGCGACAAATTGTGAAATTTACATACATATCAGAAGTAAACAATAAATTTTTGTATCTATTTGTTCTTAGGAACTATGTGCCATGGATTACAAGTACTCGAGCTGGTTGTGCTAAGTCAGACATTCCAAGTAGCATCTCAAAGCATATAGATGGCCACCATGGGAAAGGAAAGCGTACAACTGAAGGCTTTGATTCTTCAACAAATCTCTACTACGAGCATCGTGTCTCTGCTAAATTAATTTTGGGTTGTCGGAGCCTCTCTGTGCAGGCTGGAGAAAGTACCGGCACTGATGAGCACGAGGGATTGTTTAATCTAGAATCATACACTGGTAGTGATAAACATGACTTTGACATGGACAACAAAAATTCTGGGTTGATAATTGCTGAAGATACCTCCATGTCTAACTCAGAAGAGTCAGAAAATGAAACAGAGTTAGAAACTGAAATAGATTTGCCAGGTGAGAAAGGGTTCACAAATAAGAGTCCTGCAGTTCCACTGTTTGAGGTTTTGATTAAAGTCCCAAGCAATTCTGTTGAAAATGCCCTTGAGAAATGGGTAGAAGAGGGGAATTTATTAGGACGAAGTGAGGTCTCTGTCACCATTCTCAATCTCCGGAAGCGACGGTTTTACAAGAAGGCTTTGCAGGTAACTTTTTCATTCGTAACTGAATATTGAAGCTTAGTAGTAGCGCAATGGATGAAGTTGATTTACATGTGCCCACAGAGATATTGCTAGTTTTGTGCATACTGGTTACTCTGGATGGTGCCACATATTGTTACCTCTTAGTTTAACAAATATTTTCTTATGCTTTACTCTATATTACATGAGTACGGACACGAATACATATAAGGATACGATACGGGCATTTTTAAAATATGTTCAGTGTTATCACCTATGTTGCACGGATACGACGTGTCCGTGCAACATAGCTCTTACATGACATCTTGATGCTATACTGTATTATTATGCGACATCTATGAACTGATTTTTGGAGCCAATAGTAGGAGATGTAGCTTTTATTGTCTTATATTGGTTTTGATTTTAACTTTTTAGATGCTGAGGGTTATAATTCTACGTTTGTGAGTAGACATGAAATAATTTCTAATAAGGGTATCCGGATGCTCTTGTTATCTTTGAGCACTCATTAAAAGGTAAACGAACAAAAGGAAGAATATAAACATGATAATTGAGATTGGCATGTAACTGGGATATGCGACTCTGCAAATTTATTATTAAAACTCAAGCTTTAATTCACCTTGTAATAGGACTGCTCCCTCCTATTTCCAACTAATGATTGATGTCCAGATCTCCGTTCTGTGCCTATGTTGTCTGCTTCCCATAACCACCGTTGTGATCTGGTTGTGGGCTTCACTGAACGTCCTTACCTTCAGTGGTCATATGACTCATATTCATAGGCGGATCCAGGGGGAGGCGGGCTAGGCAGCTGCCTAGGGCCTCCTCCCCCAAGGGGGCCTCCATTGTTTTTTTGAAGCAACAATTTTTTTTGGCCCCCTAAAAAAAATTAGGGCATGGCGATGTCCATGATTGCCTGGAGAAGAATCAAATAAAACCTATAAAAAAATAAAATGTCACCGTATTTCTAAGCCGCCTCTTCATCTCCTCTATTCCATGAAAAATCTGGAAAAAAATAAAACGCTCTCCCTTTCCACTTAGTATTTGCTTAAGCTAATATCATCTATCTTTCTCAATTTCTAATAGCATCTTCTTCTACTTCTTTTTTACTTCTTTCCGGCGACTAAACCTGAAACGATTTCACGAGTCACGACAAGTAGGAGCCTGATCCTTGCTTGAGTGAGGTTGACCTTTTTTCTGCACCTACTTTTTTTTATGATTATTTTTTTATTTGGTGAGAGAGAGTCAGCACTAGTGGGGACTAGGGAGCTTGCATGGCCCTTGAGTGATGTTATTGGCAATTATTTTTTTTTTGTAAATTTTTAATCCATGTATACGAATAATTTCATGATTCATTGCATCTAAAAAATTATATATGATTCCTGATTCCATCTTCTGTAAAGTTTCATCCATATTTATTTTCTTTCTTGCAATGGAAAACTTTAGGACCCCTGACATAATATTTGTCATCTTCGACTACTTTGCATATGAATTTTTTTATCCATATTCTGCCATCCAATTGTTTATAGTATAATCTGAATACATCCAGAAACTTTGTTATAAATTTAGAACTTGGAGTTGCTTAGTACTAATTATATTGTATTTTGGATTTGTTGGGTTTTGCATTATAAAAAAAAATTATGTAGAGGGATGAGGGCCTCATTTTTGGGACTTGTCTAGGGCCTCCAAAATGCTGATATTTTTAACATGTCGCTTATTGAAGGAGCTGAATACTCTAAATATTCCTGACATCTCATTGACAAGTCAATTTCTGACCACTATCGTGCTTAAATGAAAAATTTTCATTCAAAAGGTATTTTACCATACTAAAAGCATCTTATGTTACTAGTCCTCCAAACAGTTTATAGACTTTATGTCTTTGAAACTCTCCTATTTATGCAAATGTGTATAAATAAACTCCATATCTGGATGCAATTGATCTTGAGAAAGGTAAGCTGGTTATGGTAAGGAATGGTGTGCCTGTGAGAGTGAGGTATGTTGCTACGGAGAAGCCGAGTCTGATTGAGTTCTGCAATTCAAAAGAATATAAATTTTAGGGAATACTGGACATGACTTTGTCTTGACGAGGTCAGGACTCTATTTTTGCAGAAATTGATCTGTAAGGTTCGGTTGTATATGCATATACGACCATGTTTGCATTTCACATCATATCGACTTGCAATGTTCTAAAATTTGTTATGCGGACTAGGTGAGGCGGAGGGCCTGCCTAGTGCCTAGGCGCTGAACTATATATATATATATATATATATATATATATATATATTTGAAGTTTGAAATTCAAAATTTGAAATCCAAACATGTTCTAAATTTGCTGCACTTCATTTTTTTTTTTTGAAATTTTAATATTCTAAATCCAAATCCATTCTTAAAATCCAAACAACATATCCACAATACAACTAAGCATAAAAAAAATCTTAAAATTCGCACAGCCGAACAGGACAACACAAGGCCCGAACAGGGCCGCACAACCGCACAAATCCGTCGAACAAGAATTTTTCGGTTCGGCCTAAGGCCGCCTAGCGCATAGGTAGCCGCCTAGGCCAATTTTTAGAACACTGTTGACTTAGGTGCTCATGCATCTTCTATAATTCTTATTATTGTTGGATAGAGTGCTCAAGCTCTGGTTTATAGGATTCTTATGAAGCAAATTTATTTGTCGTAAAAGTGTGACTATTATTTCATTTAGTTTCAAAACTATTTAAAAGAGCACATAAAATACTTAAAATTATGGCTAAATGTATAAAATATTTTTTTCTAAAATTTAAAATTTTGTTAATAGTTATTGGATTTTCGATACAAAAAATTCGATACTTCAATCCGAAACAGTTGATATTGTCGATATAGACGATCCTAATATTCATAGGAAGAGTCTGATGCCGATGCTGCGGGCCTTGTCTGGAACACGGTACATTTTGGGTCATGGTACGAGTTCGAGAATGGGGTACGCACTTGTCTTTATTTTCGGTACAAAGGGGGCATTGTGGGTTTGTTCGCCAATTCGGTCCTTTGTACGCTTTAAAATCATAATTGGGATGATACTAGTTACATGTTCAAATTTGACTAGATAATTATGTCATATATGTAAAAGAAGACCTTATAAAGAACATAATAAAACTAAACTCATTACTTTATTCAAAAATATTACTTCATTCAATAAGATGTAAATTTTGACTTTTCTTAGTCATACGTCAACTTGGAACACAACACTCCGAATAAAATGATACAATGGCGCCAAATCAAAACATGTAAATAACTAAATATACTATAAAATAAAATGACAAACGACTTAGAACCTTCGTACATAATAACAAAAGCATCACAAAATCTCGTAAGGTGATTCTCTTCTTTGAGCAACATGGAAAAGAGAAGTGGCTCATAAGCAATGAAGACACAACAATGGTATTGAACTACAAAGTCAAATTTCATGAAAAAATCTTTGCTACGGAGCTCTAATTGACAAGGAATCTCAAGTTTTTTTCCAACTTATTTTGAATTGCAAGAATCTCTTGCAAAAGTAATTTTATAGTAAGATTTCAACAATCGATTTGGTTTGCCAAATTTAGTGATTCAGACCGAGTATCATAGCAATCCGGATTGAAAATATATTCTGAACCGGAACGCTCGTACCAGTATGGATTCAGTGGGGGTTTAGGTGTACCCGGTAACAATGGTTAAAAGGTAATATACTATTCCAATACAACAGTAGACAAATCAGGATACTTTAGTTTCATTACCATTTGACTCGGAAGACTCCATCCAATGTTGGTAGGCATTAATCAGTTTGACCTGGATTGAAATCTTCAACTTTGAGGTAATCAGCCTCTTTTTAAGGGTGCAACCAACTTAAAGAACATTAAAAGTTCATACCTAGTTGTTGTAGTACTAAGTGGACTTTTAATAAAAGACATGCACTGACTAAGTTCAAAGACAAAAGTAGGTCACTAAGATGAATTATCTATCGTTCCTGAGATATGTTGATCGTTCCTCATAAATACTTGAATATTACTTATATATGAGTTGGGGGTTTATGTTTTTAAGTTACGTGTTAACTTCAATGTGATCCATTTGTGTACTAGCTACACCTCAACCAATATAAGCTAAAATAAAGTCACCGAGTTTGACATGTTGTACAAGGCGTGTTATGCACTTCTTTCAGCTTATTCAGCTATGGTTTGATTGAGTTAAGCTGCCAAGAAATTTGTAACTTGTATAGGTCCTGCTACTTTTTTTTGTATGACAAGACTCTGATATGTGACTTACCATGTTATGATGCATCCAAATGGACATCATTCAGGCCTATTATTTAGTTTCCTATTGTCTTCCTTTCATTGGGAAGTGTTATAGAGAAAAAGGAAGAGTTGATTAATCCATGTTCACTTCAAAGTAGCCTAGTTCCATCTTCAATGCCATTTTCTAGCTTGGAAATGCTAAACAAGCACACCAATCATCCACTTGTCCATATTCTTGCTTTGAAATGCTGCTCTGAAGTTTCTGACTGTTAAATCCAATGTAGCTTCATTTTTTTTGTTCGTGTTGTTAATTACTTGTTTCCTCTGGTTGACATAATGTTCACCCATGTTCATTTGACAGTTTGTGGAGTGGTTGGAAGCTACGGAGCGTCTTGACCTTGTAGATTATGATTATGCTTCACATCTAGATTTGATTGCCAAAGTGTATGGCCTTGAGAAAGCAGAAAAGTATATTGACAAAATTCCAGAATCCTTCCGGACTGAGGTAGTTTACAGAGCGCTCCTAGCTAACTGTGTCGCTCCCCGCAATGTGAAGAAAGCGGAGGAAGTGTTCAACAATATGAGGGAACTAGGCCTGCCACTTTCTACTTTCACATGTCACCAACTATTATTTCTCTACAAGAGAACCCCTGAGAAGATAGCTGATGTCCTCGAGATGATGCACAAGGAAGGTGTCAAGCCGTCTTTCTTCACATACAGACTCTTAATAGACTTAAAAGGTCAGCATCATGACATAGCAGGCATGGAACAAGTTCTGGAGAAGATGAGAGACGAAGGGATGGAGCCTGATATAGTGGTCCAAGGTATGGTTGTTGACTACTACTTCGTTGGAGGTCTTAAAGAGAAAGCAGAAGCAGCGTTGAAGGAGATGGAAGGGTACGACTTGAAGAGGAATCGCGAAGTCTGCAAAGTCCTTCTCCGTCTGTATGCAACCCTTGGCAAGGTTGATGATTTAGAAAGGGTTTGGAAGGTATGCGAGAACAATGATCTCCGTTTCGGTGAAGGTTTGGTTGCTATAGAGGCTTGGGGTAAGGTAGGACATGTAGAGAAGGCGGAGGATGTCTTTGGGAAATTGGCTACCGCAAATGAGAAGCTGTCCGCAAAGTACTATGATGCACTTCTATGGGTGTATGCTGAGCACAACCTCCTTTCCAAGGGGGAGGCGTTGGTCGAGCAGATGAAAGATAACGGGTGTTATATAGGTCCTCCGACCTTGGGAGCACTTGTGAAGCTTTATGTTAAAGCTGGGGAGGTTGAGAAAGCCGACGATATGCTGCGGAAAGCACGCAAAGAGAAGAAGATAAAGGCTCCCTTTATGTGTTTCTTGATTTTGCTAGAGGAGTACTCGAAGAGGGGTGATGTCCAAAATGCTGAGAGGATGTTTTCCCTGTTGAGAAAAGCTGGATACAAGAGCATGAAGTTGTACACGTTGTTGCTCCGGGCCTACTTGAATGGCAAGATTCCAGCTTATGGGTTTGGTGAGAGGATGAAAGCTGATGGAGTTTTCCCGAATAAGCAGGTTGCAGAGCTTCTGGCCAAGACGAAATCAAACATGTGGACAATGAAAGACTCCATGCTCGATGATTCCATAACAACAGAAATATCAAAACCAAAAGCAAAGACATTATCTCAAATTTTTTCGAGTGGGCAAAGCAGTTGGGCGTCAAAATCAGGCTTGAATAGTAAGAGTAGTTGATGTCAATTTTGTTGGATTTTTCTTGCAGCGCCCACACTTGTAAGAGAAGAAAACAGAAGGAAAAAACAAGCACAGGAACATCATCTGTAATGTTGTTTGTCTCGATAAGGATGTCTTCTAATCGCTTAAGATATTTCTCAGGGGATTTCTTCGGATTTTGCTGGATGAACAAGTTGTCGATCGTCTTCTGTTTTTTACTTCCGAGAAAGTGCGCTTGAAATTTGTCGGCAAGGTCGTTAAGGACGATATCAAGCCGCATGGACCTTGGTCGGTCCGGTTGAACTTCCACATTGGTCAGGTCTTAATTGGGGGGGGGGGGGGGGGGGGGGGGGGGTGGGGTGTTAATTGTTCTCGGTCCGGTCGCTCCATGTTGGGATGATGGTCAGGTCTTGGGCTCCTTCGGCTCCTACACATAACATGCAATGACCGTGCATGGTGCTCGGTCGGACATCCCCCTTTGCTTAAATTATAACGGAACAGGGAAAGCTCAAATAAGAAAAAGAGTAAGAATGAATGTGCGTACATGTCCTACCAGTCACTAGTATATTTTCTGTCACTAGGATATTTAGAGCATCTCCAACCTTATTATAACGGAAAAGGGATAACCTTTTTTGTGTGTAGCTAAATTACAACTTGATACCCTCAATTATTTCACATTTTCAACTTAATACTCTAAATTTTGATAGGTACTAACTTAATATTCTCTTTCAACTAATATTTTCAACTTCGTACCCTCCGTTACCCTAACCGTTAGTTTCAACGTTAAATAAAATAATAAAAATAAAATCTAACAATAATTCCTAAACTATTCCTCCCCTCACCCCTACCCCCACCCCCACCAGTCATACTGCTGCCCCCCCCCCCCCCCCCCCCCCCCCCTCCTGCCAACACCGGCCACCCCCCTCCCAACATCGCCTCCGTCGTAGGGCTGCTCGCGGCTGCTACCCCCCTTCCCCTCGCTCGCTGCTCCCCCCCACGATCCGCTGCGCTCGTCGCGCGCTCAGTCGCGATCGCCGCGGCGCTCAGTCGCCATCGCCGCGGCGCTCAGCAGCCCTCGCCGTCGCGTTCGTCGCGCGCTCAGCCGCCCTCGCTGCCGCGCGCTCAGCCATCCCCCACGCGCACAGCCGCCCCCACTCGTTGCTGCTCGTCGCCGCGTACAGCCCTGCCAACAGTCGCTGCTGTTGTGGCTGTGCAGCCCCCTCTCTGGCTGCCAGCGCCGGAGTGAGAGGGGAAGGGTTTTGTAAAGGATATTTTTGTCATTTTCTAACTCAGTTAACACAGTTTGGGGAGAGGGTATCAAGTTGATGCCTATCAAAGTTTAGGGTATTAAGTTGAAAATGTGGAATAGTTGAGGGTATTAAGTTGCAATTAAGCCTTTTTTTTGTTCAAAAGTAATTCTTCAACACATGTGAAATAATGTGCGGAGTTGATATGGCAATGACATAGCAAGGACAATGTGAAGTTGGTTGTCTAGATCTAGACAATGCACTTCACAATGACTTTATGTCCACATCATCAATTATGAATAAAAATATTTATAAAAAGGAAGAAGAGTAAAAATTGTCTTGGAAGTTGTAAAAAAATACTTTGTATTGTCTTTTCAATATTTTTGCATTGCAAAGACTTTTCAAACTCAATGTGAAAAGACTTTTCAAACTCATTGTCTTTTGTGAATATAATCTTACCACCTATAGAAGACAATTGCACCTCCTCCCCTTTTACAGTTGTCCGGTCTGACTCATCAGACCCATGAGACTCTAATAAATTGGCCACCTTGGTCGAGCTGAGCTAAGGGTTATATCCTATGATCACACTATCACAAGCTTTATGGTTTTCTTTTTCCAACTCACAGTCTCTCCTTTGAATTTGAGATTTGTTCCTCACCACAAAGATCTTTAAGGTCCTTAATAGACGAAGACAACAAAACCACCACTTTCTATTGTTAAGAAACTTGTGATGCTCAATTGAGAGGTTTCTCGTGCACGATCATGAGATCCTTTTACATAGTGATTATTTGTTTTGGCCCTCCAATTTTCCGAATATATGCTTATTTTGGTTAACAATGTTTACTGTTGTTGGTTTATCATCATTAATCTCTGTTGTAAATGTTGATGCTCAGTCAATTGTTATCTAACGAGAATCACAGGAAATGTAGTTTATCTATCATATTTATTTCCAGGCACAAGACCTGCAGATTAATTATAGCACACTACAGGCTTATCTATGAGTCAGGAACAGATGTATCATGTTAAGAACATGTAACTGGTTCTTGCAGCTGAGGTATCAAAACTCTATAGGCTCTTAATATTATTGTTCATAGTTACAGCATAAACATGTTAATCCTCAGCATAAACATGTTAATCCTCAGCTAGATTCATAAACTCTATAGGCTCTTAATATTATTGTATCTTCCTCCATGATGAGAGCCTTGCCAGGTGTGAGTCTCAATTGCAAGCATGTTGAGATTACAGTTGTGAGTCGCAAATTCTGTGGCCTCGTCAATCTTGTCAAGAACAGGAAGAACTGCAGTAGAACTAAAAGAACAAGGTAGCATACCGATTGGGCATGGGATCCAAGATTTGGACATAGACCACACTCCATCTGTTGCATCTTCGTCTTCTCTGTCGCTTGCTTGATAGAGGCCTCTTGTTGTAAACTCATCTTACTAGTATTCGGTAAGGTAGAATCTTCTATCGATTCCAGGTCTTGTGAACGTAGCAAAGGGATTCTGATCGAGTTTCTTGCTTAAAGAATCATTACCGATCATTTCAGCAAGAAGCAGAACCGGGTCGGAGAGATGCCTATCACCCGAAAAAGATAAAGACGGGCATTTCTGCAAGAGATTTGTGAGTGAAACGCAAGGTGCAGCATTTCTGCCTCTAGGGAGTACTGGGTCTTCACAACTGACTCCAATTTGACAGGATTCCTTCAATGCCTTCAAGTTCAAAAGAAGCCAATGAACAAGAGAACAAAGACGACTAATTTTTGCTATCGCATTTTGGTGCTTTGATGTTTGATACGTACCTAGGAGAGCTGACTGTTGCCTTGGTAGTGTTCTGCTCCTGCAGTGTCAATTTCAGTATCAATGCAACTGTTATTCTTTCCTGGTTAAAACAGTTACGAAGGTTAGTTGTATTTTGCCAGCTCAGTAGCCAGCTCACCGACTGCATGGACCAATCACAGTCTATCAGTGACCACAAGTGCCACCTCAGCATCAAGACATCAAGGGGAGCTGCACCTATAAATAAGAGAGGAGAGAATAGAAAAGTATCGGAGAATTGTATTGTTGTTCTTTACATTTTAGTTGCTTCATTTCTTTTTACTACTGTACTCGTTTCTTTCCCACCTCTTCTATAATTCAAATGTTCTTCCTCAATTCTCCTTTCTAATTCCCAATTTCTTCTTCCATTTGACCTAGAAATGTCAAATTACTTCACCTATGCTCCAATTTCAGATCAAGATTATTTTCACTACAAAAATAAGTCAAATTAGCGACGCTTTGTTAAGACATCGCTAATATTTTTGATATTGGCGACGTACTTTTTATATGTCGTAAAACGTCACTGATTTAATTTGATACTTTATTTAAAATTTAATACTTTTCATATTAGCAACACATTATAATGTCATGGAGGGAAAATATGACTTTTATTCTCCTACACTTCCCGGATACTTAATATTCACCATCTGGCATCTACTCACATCATTTCTTAAATGAGTAAATTGTCAGTAGTTCCCTTAAAATTATTTGAGAATATATATGAGTTGGTATGACAAGGCTCCAGCAATATCAAAGAACTACAAATGGGAAAGGTTTATCGACCCGGGTGGTTTCATTGGCCTCTATAGTTTCAAGGACAGCCTCTGTAAATGGAAACGAAGAGTATAACCGACCAATTCTTTTTGTGATTCTAGAAATATGCTTCTTGGAGCCTGTGAATGAGAAAACGGTTATCAGTAGCCTGACTCTTATCATGTAGGTAAGTGAAAAAACTGTACTCACGAGAGATGCTAAATGAAACATGCTCCTCAGTCTTATTATTAAATTCGTCAGTAATAATAGGGAAATCAAAAAAAGGGAATGCAATTAATTAGAGGAGCAACAAATCTGCAACAGTTAATCAAAATACACATGTGAAAGTTATAAAAATTAACCTTCGGCAGGTGAGTACAATGTCATGCATATATGCAAATATATCCACCTGTCTTTGGGAGTTTTTGAATAATCATGCAGTAAGACTTGGTTCTGAAATCTTAATATAATCTTGCATCTACCAATAAGTTCACTGACCCCATTCTGATGGGAGAAGGTTTTGATAATGATGATGATAATGATGAGCAATAATTCATTAGTCTTCCATACTATACACCTAAGGTGTTATTTCTGAAGGGAAACTGTTGGTATATTAGAATATATTAAGAAGTTTTATGTAAGATAGAGAGTTGTAAGGCTATATATAGCCAAAAGATTATCAATAATCATTATTATGAATTCTAAATATTCTATATGGTATCAGAGACAAAATCCTAGCCGTAATCCCCACTCTCAAACTCTAGCCGCTAACCTCACTCCCAAATCCTAGCCGCCGCCGCCATCACCACCACCACCGTTGCCACACCACTGCCGCCGTCGCGCCGCTCGCCCACCACCACCGCCACCGCCGCTCGCCCGCCACCACCGCCATCGCCGCCGTCGCCACCATCACCGCGAAGCAACGTCTTCCGCGAGTCGTTCCGGACGGTGACATCGAAGGCCTAGATCCGATGGGGGGAGGGACATGATCGGATTTAGGAGAGGACGAACGTGAATTGTGGGACGAGTGCGAGGTTATCGGAGAAGAGGATCGATGGAGGAGATCATCAAGAAGTTGGACTATGCGGAGGTCGCAACGTTGATAAAGCTGATAAAACTGTCGCTCGTGAGAGCGCGACACGAACACCAAAAAAGTTGGAGCTTCCCTCTATCGATCTGAAGCTTGATGGACCGGCCACCTACCTGAGTTGGTCACGATGGATGAGGAGAACGCTAGCAGGAAAAAAACCTGGAGGGTTTCTTGTCAAGAGAGAATACAGAGCCGGATGAGGGCTCGGCAGGACGCGACGAGTAGAAGTCCACTCATATGATGATATAAATTTGGCTCCTCAATTTTTTATTTATTTATTTTTTGATTTTTTTAATTAACTGTGCATTTTGAGTTTTTTTTCACTACTATGTACTTTTTTTTTATTTTGTTTCTTTTTTTTCAGTTTGTCTACCGGCTGTCTCACGAGAAAGAAATGAGTGATGAAAAAAATAGTGTTGGAGAAAGACATTGTATTGTGGTGATAAAGTTGCCACCTAAACAACAAGATATTATTTTGTGACTTGTGATTATGCCACATAAGAATCACATATCAGAACAAGACAACAGTGTTGTAGATGCTCTAAGGGACAGACGTGAAAAATGAAATTTAGCCCTTTATTAAGATTTTTTTAGGGGCACCACCACTTCTACTAGGGGACAACCCAAAATTTTTTTGAAAAAATTACAAGTTTTCCATAGATTTCTTTTACTAGGGGGGCAGCCCAAAAAACACTATAAAAGCCAATGTGATTTTATTTCATCTCTCTTTCTTTCTCTACTACTTCTCTTCCTCCACTCTTTTTTTCTCCTCCTCATATAAACCTATAATTAACCTAACCTAGGTGAAATTGTCCTCCAACCTAAAATTGTTGAAGATTTTTGGTAGAATATCTAGTAACAGTGTCAATCACTTCTCCCATTTATTTGTAAGTCGTCGAATTTATTTTTGTGTAATATTTTAAGTTTTAACCTAAATTTTACATATAAAAGTTGAATTTTGTGTTTAATGTAGAAAGAAATAGAAAATGGAACAACCCGGACCATCAAATGCTGGATACTCTCCTCCCACAACGTCCGAAGAACACTTTGACGCATCGGAAACCCTCGTGGTAACTATACTTTGATCTTTACTTCGGGTGAAAAATTGGACTTTGACACAGAGGACTGCCACAAATGTGACAGTCCCTCACATATATAGGACTGCCAGAGATGTGGCAGTCCTATATATGTCAGAGACTCTCACATTTGTGGCAGTCCTCTGTATGTGAGGGACTGCCATATCTGTGGCAGTCCTCTGTGTCCAAGTCATTTATCTTTGAAGCAGCCTGCGCCGGACCGATGTGCGCACCTCCGCCGGACCACGGACATTCTAACCTATGTACTATAGGTCACATCGGTGATCACTTCGTCATACTAAAGATGATCGATCATTCTCCGATTCCTCAACCTTCAACAGTTTGGTACAAAAGAGCACCGGTCGAAGCCAGAGCTTGGACCACACCTTTCGCTCATCAAATCGACCATTGTAAGAAGTTGTTGAAGTTTGAGGATCCAAGAGACTTACCTGCTGACCACTGTGACGTCGAAATCGACTGAGTATCAATGTGTTATATGGAGGACCACTTTTGTATACATTTTGGCATTTTGGTTATAGAGGACCACTTTTGTATACATTAAACTATGAAATATGAAGTCCAATATATGTTTCTTACTTTTATCCATGTGTTATATGTCTTTTATCTGGGTGTTATACATGTGTGTTTTGTGTGTTTTGGGTGTTATATATGTGTGTCATACATGTGTGTTACTTTTATCCAAGTGTTGTCTTTTCTAGGACTGCCACACACAGGGCAGTCCTTCACATGTGTTGGACTGCCCTGTGTGTGGCAGTCCTTGCTAAAATGTTCTGTGATCTGATCACAGAACAATTCATCTAGGACTGCCACACACAGGGCAGTCCTTCACATGTGTTGGACTGTCCTGTGTGTGGCAGTCCTTGCTAAAATATTCTGTGATTTGATCACAGAACAATTCATCTAGGACTGCCACACACAGGGCAGTCCAACACATGTGAAGGACTGCCCTGTGTGTGGCAGTCCTAGATGAAATGTTCTGTGAATTAGGACTGCCACCCCCCGGCAGTCCTACATTGAATTAGGACTGCCAGGGTGCTGGCAGTCCTAATTGAAACTTGTTGTTATATAAATGGCCATTCTCCTGTGCTTTAGCACGGAGAATGGCCACTCTCCGTGTAATTTAGCACGGAGAATCGTCATTACAGTGTTAAAACGCAGGAGAATGACCATTCTCCGTGTAAATTAACACGGAGAATGGCATTCTCCGTGTTAATTTACACGGAGAATGGCCATTCTCCGTGCTAAATTACACGGAGAATGGCCATTCTCCTGCATTTTAACACTGGAATGACCATTCTCCGTGTAAATTAAGACGGAGAATGTCCATTCTCCGTGTTAAAAACACGGAGAATGCCATTCTCCGTGTTAATTTACACGGAGAATGGTCATTCTCCTGCATTTTATGGTCAGTTGAAACTTTGGAGGGCCACAACTTTTGACTGAGAGGTCGAAACGAGGCCCGGTTTATCGCAAAATGAGCGTATTTTCGAGGAGCCTGAAAGTAGCAGCCTCACCGTTAGACGGCCTTCCAGAATTTTAGAATCGCAAAAAAATGATGTTTGAACCTCCGTTTTAGCTGTTTTGTCGAAATTTTAGAATCGCAAACAAATATTAATTCAATGACTCACAAATAGGACTGCTACCCCCCTGGCAGTCCTACGCTTATGAAGGACTGCCAGAGTGCTGGCCTCTGGCAGTCCTAATTAAAACTTGCTGTAACAGAAAGTTTCAATTAGGACTGCCAGCACCCTGGCAGTCCTCCTTTTGTATAGGACTGTCAGGGGGGTGGCAGTCCTAATTGAAACTCTCTGTGTCAGGAGGGTGGCATATCCAACAGAAGTATTTCAACACAAGTATCCAACACATAACCAACACAAGTATTTCAAAACAAGTATCCAACAACATGTTCGACATCCAAAAATATCAACATCCAAAAATATCTCAACACAAGTATCCAACAACATGTTCGACACCCAATATCAACATCCAAAATATCCAACTTCAGACAATCAGACAATCATACTACATATCATGACGGACCTTCGAACGAGACTCCGCATTACGCATGAATGGGAACTCAACCTCGTCGTCGATGCGCTCAAGCTCGTTGGCGACCAAGGCACTAGTGTCGACCAAGACACTTGTGTCACTTTGACAAGCGCTCCGAAGTGTCTTGGCCAGTTCCTTCGCCCTTCTAGACTGTAAATGAAAGTATAATTGAATTTAGTCTACAAACATGAAAATCTCAAACTAATTACTAATGCGGAACTCACCATCTTCACCAATGAAGAGAAATTATGGGTTTGTCGTGTTCGAAAATGTCATTCATAAACCCTAAATACATTCTAAACCTAAATTATCAAAAATTTTTAGACAATTAAAACTATTCTAGGGTTTCGAATAGAATGTAGAAAATTATAGAAGAAATTAGGGAAGAACGTACCTAGAATCCGATTTCTTCGACTTGCGTGTCATCTCGTCGAATGTGTGAGTGTTCTTGAAAGAAATTTGGTGGAGGAATTAGGATTATAGTGGTGGAGGAGAATTTTCTAGAATTTTAGGAGAGGGAGAGAGATTTCTTTTTTTTTTTTTTTTCTTTGGAGGAGAGAGAGGGGAAGTTATAAAATGGGAAGGAAATGTGAGTTTGGAGGGTTGGGCTGCCCCCTAGCTAGTAAAATTTGGACTGCCCCCTAGTAAAATCTCTACTTTCTGGGCTGCCCCCTAAGTAAGAACTGTCTCCTAGTAAAAGTGGTGGTGTTCCTAAAAAAAACCTTTATTAATAAGTTCAAACTTCGGACAATACAACAAAACAAACACCACAGCGAGAAAAGAAAAAAACAAACCAACCAAACAAATCACCTATGTAACCAAACCAAGTTGGTCTTAGGGACACACGCATGCACGCAATTATTCAGGTGCAAACACAAAGGACGTTACTATTTGCCCCACAGGTTATGACCACAGATTGACTAAGCCACGTGGTGATCTTCTACTGGCTGCGGGTTCGATGTTGGGCCCAAGCTTGTAGAGGGCGCCAGAGTGGACTGCTGCCATATGGTCAGGGGTGCAACTCGGACGGGTTGGATCGGGTTTGAGGTCAATCCGAGCCCAACCCGATAGATCATAAGCCTAGTCCGAGCCCAAGTCCGACCCGACTTCGGGTTCAACATATGAAGCCCAAGACCAAGTCCGGAGGATCGGGTTAGGCTCGGGTTGGGTCGGGTCCATCGGGTTTATCGGACTCTAATATGATATTTGAAATAATTTTAAATAAGAGTAATATTAAATGCATAATCAAATAGCAATCAAGCCTCAGTCATTACAAAATAAAACTGAAATGAGATTTAGGACAAGGAGTTGAAGAGTTCGGGTAAAAAAAATTATAGTTTAAACTTTTTATTTAAGTAGTATGAAACTATATATATATATATATATATATATATATATATATATATATATATGTCGGATTTTGGGTTCTTCGGATTATCCAACACGTGAACCCAAGCCCAATCCGATTTTTGATCGAGTTCAAATATTTTAACCCGAGTCCGAGTCCGAACCCGAATATCTTCAACCCTAATCCAGCCCATTAACGGGTTTACCAAATTATCCGATCGGATTCGGATTTAGCCCGTCCGAGTTGCACCCCTACATATGGTCCCGTCGGCAAAACAAAACAGCATTTTCCAACACAAAATAACAGACAACACACCGTACCAACGGCGTGCGAATATTCAACGGCTTCTGCTGCTGCTGTTGTAACGTATTTCATCGATGGCGCCGTTGAGCAACTGCATGGCCCTTCGAACATCGCTTGCAGCGAAGCGCTGGAGACGCCGCACGGCCTTTTGGATGTAGTAGATAACGGAGCCGGCGACGGGAGCGAGGGGGTCCTCCTCCAACTCCTCCTCCAAATCATCTTCCTCTGTGGGCACTGCCTCGAGCGGATCATCGACAAATCTCTTGGCTTGCTCAACTGGCTATCAACTGGCTATCAACCCTGACGCTGTTGAGTTCTGTCTCGGCTTCACGCAGCCTCTTCTTAGCTTCCCTGAGATTATTCTCCTCGGCCAGTAATCTTGCTTCTGTCATCGTCGCTGCAGTGTAGACACGCCACTCCTCGACCGTCACCTCCGTCACGGTTGTTCCCGTCTCGTCGGCCATTCCCGTCTCGACGACCGTCTCCTGATCTTCGGCAGTTCCCGTCTCCTCCTCGGTTGTTCCCGTGCGGTGTATGACAACGGGTACATTAAAGGAAACAAACGGTTCATCTCGATTCATGCTGTCAATGCATAGAGTAATGATATACCGGGTATACACGATATTCCATATGTTATAGGAGAGGTTAGTGTAATTATTTTTAAAAATTAAAAAGTCTATGTAATAAACATAAAATATCTCCTCTCTCTAATATATAGCTTGGAAACAACTCAGAAATGAGCCGTCCAAGCTGTATGTATATCATCAATCATTTAAATGTATTAAAAATTATTAAAAATAAATAAATAACTACCTAAATATATACTCCAACTAATTATTAAAAACAATAACCAAGTATTTAACTATCTAATATGATTTATTTATAATCAAATAATTTTAACTCAAATGGTTAAGTGGTTAAGGGGTGTGAGACATATTTTTTGCTTCCTCGAGTTCAATACCTTATAAATAACAATTTTGTAGGGTAAATTTTATATTCAATATTATTTTTAAAAAAATTTTACACGTGCAAGGCACGTCAACATTACTAGCTATATGTAATTAAGTACTTCCTTGTTAATTCGAGTTAAATAAATTATTTAGAGAAATTTTGAGTGGCACCCCACTTATTTTATGCATATTTAAGGTGTACCCCACAAGTTTACATGAATGTATGACACCCCCCACTTTTGACGGTTTTAGTCCAAAACGAACGGTCAACCCCTTTAACCAATTTTTTTAGAAGAAAATACCCCCCTGTCTGTTGTACTCTTCTCCGTGTCAACTATCCGTCTTCCCACGCCGTGCTCGGCCCCCCTCCACTGCGTCGCCGCACCACCCCCTCCCCGACCTCGCCGCACTCCCCCGGCCATCACCACCACCACCACCACCATCATCACCATCGACCCCCTCCCCCCCTCCCGCTCCGCCCCTCCCTCCCTCCCACTCCGCCCCCCAACCTCCCACCGCCGCCGCAGCAGCAGTGGCGGTGGGGGCTAGGGGGACGAAGCAGAAGGGAAGGGAGGGTGTCTATGGTGGTGGTGATGGTGATGATGGTGGTGGTGGTGGTGGTGATGGCCGGGGGAGGGGGGGCGGGTTGGGGGGGGGGAAGCGGAGGCACGCCGGCGAGGTGACGGGGGGGGGGGGGGGGGGGGGGGGGGGGAGGACAGCCACGTGTAACGGTGACGGGGGACACACAAAAGGAGACGAGTGCATTTTCGTCCAAAAAATTTGGTCAAAGGGATTGGCCGTTCGTTTTGGACGAAAACCGTCAAAAGTGGAGTGTGTGATACATTCATGTAAACTTGTGAGGTGCACCTTAAATAAACATAAAATAAGTGGGATGCCAATCAAAATTTCTTATTTATTTAAGTGATTGTTTACTCAAAACATGAGAAATTAAACATATAGTGAGTACGTATATACGTACCTGTACGAATAATGATAATCGACGTTGAGAATCTCCGTACACCTACTACTGTCAACACGAGGGAGATCGAGGTACACTATGATCTTGCGTACCTCTCTGCTGTAGAGATTGCCGAATGAAACGGTCACAGAGCCTTCAGCGTCGTCCCGGGTCTGCGGATAGCTCCCGGCACCAGACACCTCCTTGAGCGTTGATCCGGCCGCTTGTGTCACGGTCAGCTCCCCCAGCTTGTACGTTCTCGTCGTCCATGCTCCCGCTGACGTCCAGGACCGTCACGAGATCCAGCCCGGGCCTCTCCCTGCCGGACGCGCCTCCCGTGAGCTCCACCATCACCTTGAAGTCGGGCGTTTCTTCGAGTGGCGCCTCCTCATCGTTGATGCATCTCACCTGTACTAATCCCGCAGCATCGGCTCGTTTACTTCTTGCAACTGCACAAGTAACGCAAATTGTTGTACTAAATTAAGAATTCTACAATTGACTAGCTGTTGCTCATGACATGGGGTGGAGCAGCTAGCTAGCGGATTAGAACTATATACAAGAACCAATCCATAATATGTAGCATGCTAATACAAGCATGCATGGGAAGAGAAAAAAAAAAAAATTATTCGATCGGGTGATTCATTTCAGTGCTTAAAATGAAATTAATACGAACGGAGAAACCAACTAAAACATGTGTAAACCTGGGACTTCTTCGACTGCAACATTCTCCTCGAACTCATTTTGCAAAGAAAACTAGAGCGCTATTAGATTTTCCTTCCTCCCATCTCGTCAGTTTACAGTATATATATACAGAGAAAACAACTAAAGTATGTTTTGTTTTTTTTGTTTTATGTGTGTGTGTTTGTTCAACGAATATGCTATTTTTCCTTTCAAATTGTCCATCCAAACTATCATTTCCTACGTGACAGCTGATGTGACATATTGACATAAAAATTGATATGACAAATTTTAATATTAATATTAACATTAACTAATATTAATATTAATCTCAATATTAAATTAACATGAAAAAAATGGATAATTAACTTTTGGGTTAAATTTTGTCATGTCGTCTGTCATGTTAGATGATACATAATATTATTTAACATATTACGTCAACTGTTACATAATAAAAAATAATTTAGAGGAATAATTTAAAGATACTAATAACATTACACTTGTTCAACTGTACAGTTCGGTACAACTCACACGAGCACACCCTAACCACTTTTTGTAACATAATGTTTTTCTTTGGCTCGAGCCGCTCAACAGAAAAGGTTTATGAGTAATATTCTAATCATTATTTTTCTTTTGACAATTCTAATCATTAGTATTGTTTTGGAAATCGGAACTTTCAACTTGGACTAAACAAATTGGTAATCCAGACGTATTGGAAATCGGAAATTAATTCGAAAAGACACCATTTATATTGCACTATGTATTTCCCAACATTATTCTTTTGACTGGTTATATGAGTCTTCTCAAATTTTACAGACAATTTCATCCAGAATAATAAAATTTATCCAATTTATGCATAACAAGATAGTTACAAAAATTTACAAAAAGGGGATCTGGTGCCAGTGTCATTAGCGCCCAGATATTAATAAAAAAATTGGCCCATTGATACTGGCGCCAGACAATAAAAAATTTAAAATAAATTCGGATGCCAGTATCACTGGCGCCAGACATATTAAAAAAAAATTTCTAAAATTGGGCGCCAACATGTTTTTTTTACATGTATTATTTTGGTCATTGGTTTGTTTGTTTGGTTTTGTTTAATTTCATTTGATTTATCTTCTAGCATAATTTAATCTATTAGTTAATTTGATATTATATATATTATACTAAAGATAATAACAAAATATATATAGATAATGTACATATAGATATTAACTTCTATATAGATATCTATATGCATATTATTATTATTATTATTATTATTATTATTATTATTTATCAATTTTTAAAGTACGATGTTTAACAACGTTTGGTGATTCGACGGCTAATGTTTATATGACTCATCATAAACATCGTTAAATACATCGCTAAACACTATTAGCAATGTTTATTTAGACATTAGCGACATTTTTAAACATTGCTAATTTGACTTATTTTTTCGTAGTGTTGATCCTACTATGTATTGACACATCCAAATCTTTTGATAAGAATCTAATTGATCGACAAAGAAAAGTGATATCTTTCATTCGCTATAAACAGTAGCGTAACCAGGATTTAGATACAGCGGGATCAAAATCGACTAAAAAAAATTTAATTCAAAAAATAATAAAAATTTAGAGAAATAATTTGTATAAAATAGTCAAAAATCTATTTTTTTTATACCACAAAAAAAAGACCTTTTGGGACAACCAAAAACCGTTCTAAAGAGAGCTTTTACCGTGCTAAATATTATTTGGGACGACAGTTGGGACGGATTTAAACAGTGCTATTAGGGTGGCGTGGCAAAAGCGTAAGGATGGATTTTGCCATCCTAATTAATGTTAAAGGACATAAAATATAACTGTCTCAGAAGGTTGTGAAACTCTATTTTTGTGTGACGGTTAGTTTTGTCGTCCAAAAAAATTAGGTATTTGTAACGAATATTGGTCGTCCTAATAATTTAGGCAAATGTCCCAAAAGATATAGTTCACTTTTAGTACAGAACAACATATTCATCCCAAAAAATTTAAAATTTGGAATTTAAAATTTTGAACTTAAAATATTAAATTTAAAGTTTTAAACTTAAAATTTTAAATGTATAATTTAAATTTTAAAATCTAAAATTTACAATCTAAAATTAAAATTTTAAAAATTAAAATCTAAAATATAAATTTTAAATTTTAAATTTTAAATTTTAAATTTTAAATTTTAAAAATTAAAAATTAAAATTAAAAATTAATTTTTTAGAATTTAGAATTTTAAATTTTAAATTTAAATTTGAAATTGAGAATCTAGAATCTAGAATCTAAAATGTAAAGTTTAAGTTTAAGTTTTAAGCAATGGTTGTCACGTAGGAATGAATAGAAATTGTTGTCACATAAGAAATGGTTTTCACATGGGAATGATAAACTTTTATTCCAAAAATTCTTCTCCAATGCAAATGTAGAATAAAACATGAAGTTGACATGGCAATGACATGGCAAGAAGATTGTGAAGTTGGTTGTCTAGATCTAGATAATGCACTTCACAATGACTTTGCCTCCACATCATCAATTATGAATAGAAATATTTATAAAAAAGTTGAAGAAGTGGAGGAGTTGTCTTGGAAGTTGGAAAAAAATACTTTTTATTGTCTCTTCAATACTTTTGCATTGGAGAGAGTTTTTCTATCACATTGTCTTTTGAGATATAATTTTGCCACATAAACAAGACATTGTCTTGTGGCTCATGCCACATAGGAGTAGGGGTTGGCATACGGGTCCAGGACCCGCGGTTTCGACCCGGTCCGAACCGTATATTGGTCAAACGGAACGGTTCCTAAAATTTAGAATTTAAACGGGGCGGGCCGGGACGGGTCCTATTTTCAAAATAAACGGGGCCCCGATCCAACCCGTTTCTAGGAGTATGATTTTTTTATTTATCATTTTGATTTTTTTTATATTATAATTTATAAATAATAGCACACGTTATTGTTTAGTAAACAAATTCTAGAAATTGAAAAAAACATAATACTTGTTTTGTTCTTCTAGATAATAGAACATGTGTAAACGTTTACTATTCTATAATTTTAAAAAAAAAATTGGATCCGTTTAGACCCGCGGGTCGGCTCGGTTTGGACCCGTTTCGAACGGGTCGAATCCGTACCGGTTCCAATATTTTTTGGACCCGTCCCGTCCCGTCCCGCCAATTAACGGGTCCGGTCCGGATCCATAAAATTTGGACCCGGCCCGACCCGTGCCCACCCCTACATAGGAGCCACCTAAGACTCACAACACTTAACAAGTAGGGGTGCAACTTGGGCATGCTAAACCCGAGTCGATCGGGTAAACCCGTTAATGGGTTGGATTAGGGTTGAAGATACTCGGGTTCGGGTTAAGATATTTGAATCCGATCAAAAATCGGGTTGGACTCGGATTCATGTGTCGGATTACACACACACACACACACACACACACACACACACACACACACACACATATATATATATATATATATATATATATATATATATATATATATATATATATATAGTCACGCCCCAGAATCAGAATACTGGAGAGCGGGGGAATGACTCAGCCAGCTACGTATTACGGGTAGATGAATACCGTATAATACGATATATATATATATATATATATATATATATATATATATATATATATATATATATATATATATATATATATATATATATATATAGTCACGCCCCAGAATCAGAATACTGGAGAGCGGGGGAATGACTCAGCCAGCTACGTATTACGGGTAGATGAATACCGTATAATACGATCAATGCTGTCTAACCAGACGAGGGGGTGCATACTTCATGAAAGTCTTACTATGGTCATTTCACATCTATTGTCTCAATCATTCAAACAAGAAACAGAAATAGAGAACATGTAAGCTAAAGCAGTAAGGCGTCCCAAACGCTTAGTCAAAATGTTCTTGAGATCTGGCTTTACAAAACATAGCCAGATGGTATAGTAACATGTACACAATTGTTATCAGCTGCAGTCTGACTTAGTTATAATTATGCAAAAGTAAGTACAAGACAATCTGACTAACATGTCGGTGCCAAACGGCTAAGTATAAGGTAAATAACAAAACGAGCGGTGAAGTAAGGAACCCACTCGAGTCCTCCTGCGATCATTTCCCTAGTATTGAGCATCTTGGAGGTAGAAGTAAGCTGGATCCTCGGGGACCGGCTCTAAATCTGGCCATGCAAAACCAGAGAGGTTAGACCTCTAATAGCAAGTACCACAAGGGAGCACGATATGAAGGACTAAACCAGTAAGTAAGAGAATATAATAATAGATCTCTGCTTCCCACTAGGATTCACATAACATCACGACACTTCGAACCAACCTCCCAACCAAACAAGGACAGAAGTTGGCCCGTCATGTCCTGACATTCTGATCATCTCAGTTAGGCAACAGAGTAGGTACAATACACAAACAAATCATCTTGAACGGCCAATCAACTACTACGGCTTGCTATTATGAGTTCCAAGTTATCCTGGAATTATGCAAATAGGGATTCCTCAGTTCTTACTATGTGCGAGCAAGGCTAGTCTATCCAATCAATCAATTGCGCCAATCATGTAATTAGACGAGTCCCAGCGGGACGCCCGCCGTTAATATAGCATGTACAATAATATAAGCAGATACCGTTTCCTGCCCGTGTGACAGATTTACAGTATCTGTGGGAACCAGCCGGTCTGTCGGGCACTTAATAGTCCCAAGAGGGCTGCCATGTAAGAACTCGGAAATCCATTCTCTCTATGCCATCATTATTTTATTTAACTTAATAGTCTCTACGTTGAGTGAAGTTCCATGCCGTGGATCATGGTCATTCAAATAGTACTTTCGTACGGGGTACGATATGCGCAACTCTACAACGATACCCGTGCGGCTAGGTTGTAGGTTTTACATAGCGTGATGCAACAATCAAATCTGACCACGGAGTAATCATGCCTTGACCATAAAGTACACATGCTGTTTTTGTAAAATAGATAAATAAATAAATAAATAATTTGAAGCCTGCATGCGCCTGTATGCCAATATTCGGGATCGGCTAATCGATTGTAATAGTTCATTACATGAACGTGTCTCATTCATTTCATTCAATAAGACGACAAGCCAGTCTCTTAGTTCCAACTAGGAACGCATGATCAATTTTAGTCAAGATAACCATTATCATCAATGGTGACAAGGCATGAAAGTCAATTAGTATTACATGGGGTCGAGTCTATAATTCTCAAGGTTAAGTTCCAGCCTTACTGGGTATCCATGGATCAATCAGGACACAAGGTGCATTCCACACAACAATCTATATTAACAATATTAACATGTCATGATTTTATCAAGTTCATGCCAAAAGGCGTAAGGATATAATAGAAAAATTATCATGCCATCATTAAATGAATAAGTTATAGAACAAATAAAACACCCAGGTTAGAAAGTCACGCCAACAAGTCTAGGCTAAGGCCCACAAGTCAAGCCAAGTCTAGCAGGTTGGAGTGAGCGTGTAAACAGCGTGAACGTGAAAAGTGGTTCACGTTGGCACGCACAGTGTGAGCGTGAAGGGAAATTCACGCACTCATAAGTGAGCGTAAAGAATGATAAGAAATTCACGCACGCACAAGTGAGCGTGAAAAGTGTGACAAGAAATTCACGCACGCACGCAAGACGTGAGCGTGACTCAAAATTCACGCTGGCACGTAAGAACGTGAGCGTGACTAAAATTCACGCTGACACGTACAGACGTGAGCGTGACTAAAAATCCACGCTAACATGTAAGAACATGAGCGTGACTAAAATTCACGCAGACACGTACAGACGTGAGCGTGACTCAAATTCACGCAGACACGTAAGAACGTGTGCATGACTGAAAATCTACGCAGACACGTAAGAACTGTGCGTGACAGAAAATCCCCGCAGACACGTAAGAACGTGTGCGTGACTGAAAATCCACGCAGACACGTAAGAACGTGTGCGTGACTGAAAATCCATGCAGACACGTAAGAACGTGTGCGTGACTAAAAACTCACGCTAAGTTGGGAGATCAAAACCCATGAACAGTCGAGAATACAACATCTTAGATCTAGCAAAAACCAGCCAAAGAAATCAAAAATGCTAAGTACTAAACTCTCTCAGGATCATGAGAGGAAGACAAATGAACCATAAAAATGGTTCTCCAAGCAAGAAGCAAGATTGCACTTGCCTGCTGTTGGGTTGGTGGAGAGAGTGATGAGGAAGAAGAAGAAGTAATGGTGAAGAATGAGAGTTATGAGGAGAGAGAAGGAGATGGGGGCTTAAATAGGAAGGATGGTGGTAGGTGGGGGTTTGTGGGTCGGGTTTATACGGGTCCAACCAAGGCCAACCCGAAAGCAAGGTAGAGCGGCTAATAGCAGAAAATAACAGCAGGAAATAAAATACAGAAATAAAATTGCAGAAAATAAAATGCAGATAATTAATTAACATGAAATTTAAAGGAATTTAAATACAAGATAATATATGATAAATACTAAATAAATATACATGAGTTGTACATGTATAAAAATACGCATTCTGGGAACGGGGAGTGACATATATATATGGGAAGGGATATTGTACCAAACTTATTGCATCAATTATTACACCAAACAATCTCAACCACACATTTATTTCAATCATGTGGTTATAAAGCATGCTGACGTGTCAACAATTTTATGGAATGCTTTATAACCACATGATAGAAATAAATGTGTGGTTGAGATTGTTTGGTGCAACAATTGATGCAATAAGTTTGGTGCAATATTCCTTCCCTATATATATATATATATATATATATATATATATATATATATATATATATATATATATATATATATATATATATATATATATATATACCCAAACTATTGAACTCCTTGTCTAAATCTTCATTCAGTTTGTTTTTTTAATGATCAAGACTTGACACTTTGATTATGTATTTCATATTATTTATGTTAAAATTGTTTCAAATATTATATTAGAGCCCGACAAAACCGCTGGACCCGACCCAACGCGAGTCCGACCCGATCCTCCGGACTTGGTCTTAGAGTTCATATGTTGAACCCGAGGTCGAGTTGGGCTTGGGCTCGGACTAGGGTTATGATTCATCGAGTTGGACTCGAGTTGACCTCAAGTTCGACCCAATCCGCCCGAGTTGTACCCCTATTAACAAGACAATAGGGTTGGAGTTGCTCTTAGCATTATTATTTTTCTAAACTCGCAATGGCTGCCAAATCAGCATTCAGTCCGTACGGAACAACAATGGTTGAGGATGTTGGGTTTTGGTCTTTTTTAAAGTGAATTTTAGTCCCACATCGGCTAGACCAAAGGACTTGTATCTCTATATATTAGCTTTGCTAGTTTAGAGATGAACATGTGGTGTGGAGGTGCACATGGGTGTGCCATGTGGGGTTATTTTTCTAATTGGAAGAAGGCTAAATCAACAATTGAAAGCATTCATGCATTTTGCTCTTGGAAAATTTATTTCCAGGGGAGCTAAGCCCCGTAGGGGCTTAGCGACTCGGACTCGGACTCGGGCTCATGGGCTCATGAGGCGTAATGTGGAGTTTTGTTGGCGCACTTTGCACTTAGCACGTCAGCATCGTCGCTAGGCGCATAGTGCGCTTTAGTTGCGCTCGTTGCACGAGCCACTTACGGAAGCGCGTGCAGTGCGCACAGTGTGCGCAGCTCAGTGCGCTACGCGCTCTGTCGTACGGAGTGCGAGGAGCGCAGGGTGCGCGCAGTTGGCGCAACTTGCAACAGAACGTGCGTTTGCACGTTCTGGGCGGTTGCTACATGTTCGGGGTGGTTTTTACCATGATCCTAACTTTGTGGCAACCGAGCAGTTGTTGCAGGGCCTATATAAGGCATCCTCTCTCTAAAAAAAACAAGTAATAGAAGCCACCACAGAAAGTTTACGAAGTATTTTTTAACACAAGTAAACAGAGAATTCAGAAGTGTTCTTTAACACAGTTCTAATCGGAATTTGCATGTCCTACCCTCATGTGCCATAGCCAGCTTTCATCCTGATTGGCTACTAGGCAATTTCCTGCATTGTTAGTACGTTCTAGAAAGAAAACATAAATATTATCTTCCCTAAACCCTTTATATATGAGATTTTCAGTAGACATCTCATATATAGAACTTTTGTCTTTCACAAAATTGATACCATAACCATTATCTGTCAAATGACTTATGATCAATAGGTTATGTTTCAATTCTGTGACTAGACAAATGTCTTTTATTTTTGGGTAGGGAGACATACCAACAGTGCCAATTCCTATAATATTACCTCAAAAATTATTGCCAAAGGAAACATACCCTTCTCTCTTCATCAATAGTGTAGCGAATAAAGATGCATCACCTGTCATATGCCGCGAACATCCGCTATCAAGTATTCACTTGCTTATAGCATGAGAGGGTTGAGGGTCCACCTACAAAATGAGTAGATGTAACCTTTGGTGCCCATTTCTTCAAGGGTCCATTATGATTAGTTTTTGGAATCCAAGCAAGTATATTTGTGTCAACTAGCTTTCTAGCTCTACAATACTGTGATATATGCTCGTGTTCACCACAGTATGTGCATGTGATTTTTGAAATAGTGCTTTTCGTTTCTGTTTGACATGCTTTTTGTGTGTCTTCCTTGGAAACTTGTATGTGAAAGCATATTTGTGAGGAATGTGTTGCTTTTGTGCTTTCTTTGGTTTAGTCTTTTTTGGTGTATGCTTGGTGTTAGGACTAACCTTAGGTTGTGTAACAGGAATGGCCTATTTGCCTAATTTTATCTCTAATTTTTTGGAGATGGCACAAGACTCTTCAAATTTTGCAGTCATATCCATGAGTCTTTGTTCAGTGACTAGGTGTCTCTTCTTCTCTATGTCATAAAGTTCTTGCACCTTGACATAGTCTCTTTCTTTTTGTTCTATAATTAGGATAGCCTCATGATAGTCCAATCTTATTTTGGATATCTCCTCCGTGTTACCGGTAGTAGATGTCTCTTTAAAATCTTTTAGAAGATTAGACAATCTAGCTACTTCGGTTGTGTATGTCTTAATCTCTTTGCGAGATTGCTTATACTTATCCAACATATTTATGTGCTCTTCTAGTAGTTCGCTAAAGACATTTTCTAACTCATCGAAAGTAAAATTATCACAAAAAGGGTTCTCAAATACCTTATCGTATGCCATTAGACAGACATTTGTACTGCTACTGGGTCTGTCCTCCTCCTCTAATTTACTAGGCTCACTTTCATGCCAGATGCTGGTGTTAGCGTACTTCCGACTAGTTGTAGCTTTTCTGCTCGATCTCGATCAGTTGTATGGCCTGCTTTTCTTCGTTAGTGGACAGTCCTTCTTCATATGTCCTGACTTATTACACCCAAAGCAGATAATTTCTTTTTCATTACTTTCGTGGATGTCTTTCTTCTTTCGGTTTGATCTTTCAAACTTTAAGAATTTTCTAAAGTTTTTGACCAGCAGGACCTGTTCATTACCATCGGACTCTTCTTCGTCAAAATCATTGTATGAGACTCTTTTGGCTTGAGCTTTGAAGGCAATTAATTTTTTTGGGTGTTGCTTCTTCAAATTCTTGTAAGTCTAGCTCATGGGTCATGAGCTTGCCCATCAGTGTCTCCAATGTCATTGTGGTGAGGTCGTTTCCTTCTATGATCGCGGTGGCCTTTGGGTTCCAGTTCTTTATTAGAGTCTGCAGTACCTTCCTGATCTTCTCGTGATTGTTGTAATCTTTACCAAGAGATTGTAGATGATTAGTAATATCAAGAAAACTAGTGAACGTCTATGTAATTGACTTACCGGGTTTCACCTTGAATGATTCGTATTCATGTGTCAATATACTGATTTTGGATTCCTTCACTTGGGAAGTTCCTTCATGAGTTACCTCAAGAAGTCTCCAAATTTTATTAGATATCGTACAGGTAGATACGCAATTAAACTCAGTTTTGTCAATTGCACATAATAGTGCATTGATGGCTCGTGCATCTAGACTAGCCTGTGTCTTTTTATGCTCAGTGTATTTGTCATGGGGCTTGTATATTAATACACCGTCAATTACTATTCCAGGCGGTTTCTTATAACTGTCTATAACTATCGACCAAAGATCAAAGTCCAGTGATTTTAGAAAGAAACTGATCCATGTTTTCCAATAGGTATAATTCGTTTCATCAAATAGTGGGGGTCTATTTGTGGATTATCCTTCACCTTTGAATATAGATTTAACGGCTGCATGCCATAGACATATATATACTCTCTAGCTAGTTATGTATATGTATAACATGCTCTGGTACCAATTATAGGACCGTTGAGAACCTCTAGAGGGGACGAATGGAGTGTGTGTGTGCAGCGAAAATATCACCAATTAAAATTTATATACTATGGCAAGTAAAAGCAAATGATATGACAGTAAATAACTTGCAATAAAGTAAGAGTTAAGAAGATCAAACTCAGTGACACAGCAATATATACTGGTTTTCCTCTGAGAGGAATAGTCCAGTCTCAAGTACTCATGTTCGATGTTAATCCACTATGGCACAAGCTTTAACTGAGTGCTTGCAACTCTTACAGCACCGTGCTTGGCGGCAAGTGCACGACCGACTTCACAACACCGTGCTTGGCAACAAGTGCATGATCGACTCCAGAGGACGATTTGAAAATTGGAACGTTTTCTGAATACAGCCTCTGATACAACTCTTCAACACCAAACTCTAGATTAAACAGAAACTATACTGGCTTGGCTAAGAGTGGTATAGGCTTGATTTGAAAGTGCAGCTCGTAGAAAACACTTAGAAATGAATAGAAAAGAGAAGATTGCATGAATGAGTTGATTTAAAAATGTGAAAGTTCTTCTCTACTTATAGTGTTTTTGTAGACCGAATTGGGGCAGAGTTCAGATGCAGAAATCTCGTATTCGAACGTTGGATGCAGATTTGGAGGGAATTCAAAATTCGGTTCAAACTACCTTGACCGAACTCGGGCCGAGTTCTGCCTGAGTTCAGTCAGACCAGTATTGGGCCAAATGGTTGAGTTTTGGGCTACTTTGGAATATCATAATGTCAGCACGTATTTTAATTAAAATATCATAATATCAGCTGTCGTCTTTCCGTCTTTTCTAGGTGATTATTCATGTGTGTATGCTTTCTTTTTACAATGCCAAGAGATTATGAATTTTGTTCTTTTCCTAATTTTCTATTGAGAATAATAACTTTTGGAAAATGGTAAGGACATAAATTTATTACCATCAGAACATTAAGAGTTGTATGGAAAAAAAACTTCATAGCATGCAAATTTTATTGCTTTGACTCTTAAACATAAATGACATGCAAGTTGACATAATAACATCATGTTTATAAAATACTCAAAGGGTATTTTAGAAATTCAAAAATTTCATCATCAAGTTTTTCTATATATATATATATATATATATATATATATATATATATCGGATATTCGAATCCTATATTTGAAATTTAAAATTGGATCGGATATTAATGGCTTCGAATATCTTAATATCCGAATTCGTATCCGAAAAAAAATATAATATCCAAAAATTACTTAGATATCTGAATCCGATATCAAAAAATTCGAATAATATCCAAAGTTCGGACACAGAATCGAATCGAATTCGAGTTTTCGACTATCCATTGACAGGCCTATGTATATCACACCATCCTCCTAATTTCATTTATTGTTTACACACATTTTTCTGAAGGCGAGGACATTATAGCTGCAAAAATTACTTACTGATCACCCGTTTGAATATTGATTTATATACTAATAAGAAAGGGAAGACGGTATATAATTCAAACTAACTTTCAGTTGAATCTCTTTACCTCATAAGTACCGTTAATTAATGAGATATTGGACTCGGTATGAAACCAGGAAATGTTTTTGATTGGGAAAAATAATAATTTGTTGAGGAAGTATACTGAGTAAGCTTAATGGATATTTTCGCCAGAGATCACTGAGTGATCATGAAAATGTGAGAGGCATCATGCATTTTTTTCGGCTCTGGGTTTATGTGAAACATGATGTTTTGATAATCTGTTTAAGGAAATAATATATATGAACATTTCTTTTACTTAAAACTAGTTATTAAGAGTTTGTTAATCACCAAATATAACGGAGCTTTTTTTTTTTTAGAGTACCAACCAATTTGCCCAGAAAATCCTCACCTCTTCAGATAGGTTGTCATTGTTATTTGTACAACTTTTCTGTAATAAATTTTATGCAATTTTTGACCATATAATATGGAACAACTCTTTGTTTACTTGAAGCACATAAAGGAATCATTATGGGGCTATTTGTACTTTTGCTTGGTGATTAGATTTCTCAGTTTTGGATTTTTGTTTTTCCTTTTTGTGTCCACAGTTACAACAGTCTATTCAGATAACATCAGACATTAGCCCTGAGAATAGATTAAATTAACTGATAATATTATTGCCAACCACAATCCGCAGCTACATAGAACAATACAGGCATATACAAGTCTTTCCTACACATTAAGATGTCACATGTCCCACGAACAACCATATACAAGTCTCTCCTACCCATTAAAATGTCACAATCAAGAAGGTGAAACATTAGGTCTACAATACGTGAAAATTTTGATTACTCTGTGAACAACTAGCAACAACAGCCTCCGAATATGTTATCGCAATGACCATCCACGAGTCGTATGGAACTGACACCCTCTTCAGCTCTCCTCATTCCTTCGGTCGGGCAAGCCAGAGCGAGCTCAAGGCACGGAGACGGGAGAAGTAGTCGTGAATGGCAAGGAGTGCCCTTGCAGATTGACGGGTCGTCAGTATCCGGTGCATCTGCTGCAGTGTTTGCAGCCTCAAGTTGTCAGCCTGAAATTCAAATGAATTAGAAATGAAGTTGCTTCCTCCACAAGGAGGGGGAAAAAATCAGTGCCTCTCTCTCTATTTCCTTTTTACAGTAACAGTGGAATCTTTTTTGCTACAAAATGGAAAAATGATATGACAATAGATATTGGTAAAATAGCTTTATTTAAAATCCATAACAAGAAATTTCCTCAGAGTAAGGTCCTTAAAAACAGAAGTAGGCTAAACAGATGGTAAGAGTATATCTGATGGTCATAAAGCAATATAGAAATGCAAAAGAAATTTTATATCAGCAATTATTTTCACCTTGTGATATAACACTAGGACTATAAGCTTTTAGCCTATAACAACACATCAATTTGTCTATTTAAGCAATCAAAGTGACGGGAGTTCGAAGAACAAACTTATCACATTTTGTCATACACCTTCTGTTGACCTTCTTCCCTATTAAATTAGAACAGAATGAACACTTAAAACTTTGACAAACCTTTTTGGGAGGATCGCTTGCACATACTGAAGTATCAAACATCGCACACTTGCAATTTGTGTTTTGTCGATAAATCCAGATAATCTATAGGTCTAGAAAAGTGAGATTATATCCTACCTGACAAAGGAAGTTTTCAAGTGTCCCAAGCTTTCCCATAGCCATAGCCATCTGGCCCATATAATTTGCAACATTCCCAGACGAACCAGTGGATGAAGAAGCAGAAGACAATGTTTCCGCCAAGGATTGCTGCAGTGCTTCCATACCTTGTGAGAGGGCATCTTCTGCTTGTTGGGATGTTTCTTGGAGGTTGCATAGTCCCACTACCTGTTGTTCAGTGAGTGGTTCCAACTGATTCGATAGTAGCTGCCATATAAACCAGAGGCACAAGATGAACGAACAAAATAACATAAGCAGAACCTTGACTAACCATTAAACCTTGTTCCAACCAGGATTTCTATAGCATTATGTTCTAAATAGTGAGGTTTATAAGTTCAAATATAATAAAAGGATGTCCTAGTGCCACAATGCTCCTGCTAACAGGGACGGAAGATGTCCGCATATGCCCATTTACGAAGAGGTTTCTGTTAGCATTGACAACCACTTTGCAAGCACGAATCTGATATTTCTTGATTTCAAATAAAGATCTGATAGTCTAAGAACAGGAAGGGCGGGCTATATGCATCTACAGTTGTCTGGTAGGCGTTGGGGGACCGCATAGAAGTGGTTTACGTATTACAGTATCAAGTGTGTCTACTATAAAATGACAGGGCAGACTAAGAGGAAGTCAGATGATACATCCGAAAAGAATTTCCACTAGTACACAAAGGGTTTCGAAGACTGGAGAAGTGAAGAGCAATGATCTATCATCTAGATCTGGAGTCGCACATACTCATCCTCAGAATCTCAGGGAAATTTCTTCTGCACTTTTGCACATGTATCAGAGTATACATTGTACAATCTTCTATCAATGATTTTGCTTGTACTATCTGCTACTTATATTTAAAGTTTTACCTTCTGCTCTATCTTACTGGAATTTGACTAGGATCTCCTTGATCCCATTATCTATAGTAAAAAGTGAAAGCAATGCCAATTCCACCTTCTTAACCAGTGCTGCTAGGAAGCAAAATAGATGTTATTTTCTAATTTTGCGATGACTTCATACTCATTTCAAAACTGTTGGTACAATTTTGGATGAAAGATACAGATCATAAATCTTAACATGGTTACAAATTCAAGACGAAAGTGCAAGAAAGTAGCAAATTTCAAATGCTTGGTAGGTAAAAAAAAAGTGCCTAATACTTTAAAATATTTTATCTCGGGCAGGAACTCCAGAACCACCCTCAAAGATCGGACCAAAAATCGAAAAGAATTATGTTCAAGGTTCTAAAGTACTGCCATACAAGTTCTTTATAAGATGATAGCTCATTTCAAAAGAAAAAGTTCCTTCAAATATTTTGCACACTTTATTGCTGATTCTATACACCTATACCACAAAAATACTGCAGAATAAACTATTGAAGTCCATCATGTCGCTTCTATTGGGACCAAAAATACAATTTTGATTGAAATATTATGTTCTTAACTAGCCAGGGAGAGCTGGAATTATAAAAGTAAACTAAGTTGAAAAGGCACATGTGAAGAAACATATTCGTATCTAACAGCATACATGGCTCGATCCGCATAGTCAACCAAGGCTAGTCCATGTCTGAATACTAACAAACCTCAAAACATTGATGTCCATTGTCGGACACCTGTTTCCACAGGAGTCAAGCAGAGAGCACTCTCTAGAGTCCTAGACATGAGATGAGAAACCAGTACTTTCAACAATGATATATATGAATAATTGTGTCTATGAATAACATTATCCTAAATCATTTAAAGAATTGCTGCATCATGAATATTCGTCATGTATGTACCCGTCTATATCATTGGAATATAGATAGAAAATGTACCTTGAGAAGTTCAGATGATCGGAAGCCCCCAAGCCACAAGAAACACCTTTCGGCTGGTGTTTTCCACATCCCAGACAACATATGAAAAACATCAGCCTTGGCAGCAGTACTCTTAAGTTTAAAAATGTCAGCCCAGTGCGCCATGACGCCATCAACAATAGCACGAAGATCATTGTCACTTGCATGAGCATTCACCGCAGCCCTCAGCTCATTTATCTGCCGGTTCTGATCTTCCACCCACCGCGCATATTCAAGATCAAATGCCAAAGGCCCTGAAAAGGTTTCTTCAAATATAGACTGGAGAGCAATTTAAAAAAAAGAACGCATTATGTCAACAACTTCAACATTTTTAGGACTGATTCCACAGGATGCACCCAATTAATCTCAGAAGCAAATATACAATTTGGAACCACCACACACCTGATCAGAACTCAAGCTGATGGTATGTAATAAGTTATCAACTTCATATAGATTATTTAAGGAAGAGAACTGTGAAAGTTAGGACACATATTTAACATCTAGCAACAATAATCAGGAAAGTTTTACATAAGAAGATCCCTAGTTGAGTTTCACCCAACAAAGTAGTTTGAATCAAGTTTTGGAGTGTCAACCGTATAGTACCGATTTTGGAATGACCCGATCCGATACTGACCCCCACCAACACCAGCCTATGCCGACATTCGGGCTCTCTTTCCCGGTCAATTAGTAAAGCAAAACTAAAAGAAAATGAGAGAATTATTGGAAAAAACAATATTGACAGAATGACTCGGTCGGGCCAAAGACGACATGATATAGCGTGTCAATAAGTAACAGACTTCACGTGTAACAATTATTATTTGTCAAAGTTCTATAGCAGTAAACTCACACCATTCATCCATCTTAATATCACTCCATTCGTAAGTATTGTTGCTTGTGTACTCTCTAAAAGCAAGTAATTAACAACAATAAGGGTGAATGATTCATCAACATTGAATATTATTACATTCAAATCTGATGAGAACCAACAAACAATACATAAACTATGCCAAAATCTATCAAATTTTTTTTATTATATTTTTACTCTCTGAAACAAGTAAATTTGAAACTCCAGTCTGGAATTGCTGAAACTGTTGGTACCAATACCAATAAGAACCGGAGACCAATTCTGATATCGATATTGTGAGCCTTGGCAAAGCATATGAACCACAAAATTATGCAATATCACTTGACAACATACCTATAGAAAACTCAACTACTCCCACATGACCAGTTTACAGATGTGACTTTCATATTTATCATAAATGGTTATAGGTACAGAACAAATGTCAGTAAAACTCCTGATTGTCCAAATTAAAGTAATACCATCGCAAATTGAGTAAATTTACTTGTTTAAAATGAGCCAAAGCAATATGTCAGCTTTTCAATGCCACATATAATTTGTGCCGCAAAAATATTGCTAGATTCATAAATAAATTTTCAAATGATATGTATTTACAAAATTAGATTACTTGACATAATATTTTGAAAAGGAAAAAATTTCCTAGAATATAGTGTTTCCTTATAAATCACTATATATAGCATATAATTCAAAAGTCCTGATTTAGCTCAGACAAGAAAAAAAATAAAGTTGAATTGAAGTCGGAATTTGGACTCAAACTTCAACTTTAACAACAAAACAATACTAAAGTTTGAGCTTCAAGTTCCTACTTCAGCTCAACCATGAAAAAAGTAAAAAATTCTTGTCATGTGTAACATATGTTACATGCACTTTTAAGCATAGGTTGCAGTATCGGCCGATATCAATCCGATACAATCGATAACGATACGGTATGGCATGTCCCGAACCGATACCAAGCTACAGATACTAACACTGGGGGTATCTTTTCCGGTCAATTTGGTAAAGAAAATTGAACGAAAAGACCAAAAATTAAGGTTGTAAAAGCATATAAATGAAGAAAACGTATTTATCCCAGGAAAACCAATTAGCAAAGGTAAATATTATTTCATTCAATTTCAAAACTACTAAGAAACAACAACAAAAGATACTTAAAATTATGCCTAAATGCATGGTAGTCAAAGGCACAAAGCACACTTGAGGCACAAAGGGTCTGTCATCCGAGTCGCAAGACGCACGTCCGAGCGAAGCGAGGTACAAAAATAATAAAAATATACTTAAATAAATAAATTACTAGTGTATGAAATAAAACAAAATAATATATTAAAATAAACAAAAACATGTTAATACATAACTAAGTGAACTAGTAGAGTAGCAGTCAACAAAACTAATAAGAACTTGTGTTCTCTAACATAACTAAGTGAACTAGTATAGTGGCAGTAGTAGTCAACAAGACTAACAAGAATTTGTGTTCTCTAACAAGAAGAAACAAGGAACACAAATTGTAAAATAAAAATAGAACCAATAGAACAATCATTCATCATCATCTAACTCCAGCAAATCACCATTACCGTCATCACTACCAATACTTCCATCACTATCATTGTATGCCCGGTGAGCCCATAGAGCCAAAATAAAAATAAAATGCAGAAGTTGTGCCTTTATTTGTTGCGCCTTATTGCGAGAGGCGCCTGAAGAAAGGCACATCGCCTAGCAAAGTACGAGGCGCATTTGGTGCGCCTTGCTGCAAGGCACACCTTTGACTACACTACCTAAATATATAAAATACTTTAAAATAATTATTTGCTTTCTGATACCAAAAATTCCAATACTCCAATCCAAACTGCCGATACTCTCGATCCCGATACTCAAAGGAAGGGTCTGATAGTAATTTGAATACTACGAACCTTGCTTTCAAGCACCCATGTATATGTAGAGCAAGAATGTTATAAACTTCCACATAACATGTCTTCAAAATGTAAGTCAAAAATTTTGCCCTCTGAGAAAAAAAAAAGGAGTGTATCTAGAAGTTAAAGGCTGTTGAGAATCACTATATCTAGTATATAACAGGAGGGGTCCAGATATACAATGAAAAAACAAATGTCTCGGTCTCTGTCCAAATTTCATACCAATATTTTGATCTTGATTTGAATATATTATAACGAATAATAAGTAGTCGCGGTTTGCTTTACAGGTATGGTGCGCAGTTATTTCCTGGCACTTGGTATGACTTAGGTTTGACCGGTACACTATTTCGGGAAGTTGTTCCTAAATACCGGGTCACTTTTGTGTGACGTACTGTGTGTGCATGTATATTGATTTCAGATTTCGTCGTATTTTGTTTGATTGATCACTTATTTAAAAAAGATTGACCTACTTTTAAATATTCAACTTCCAGGATAACCACTTACGGAGATCTGGATCGGAAAAGGAGGGGGTTTGATTAGGGGGGTCGAGGAAACGATGTAATGCTGGTTAGAACCATATCATATGTGGATGTGTACAAGAGCGTCCACATCTGACACGATCTATTATATAGACACACGAAGGTTAGGACGACCTCTGCCCAGAACTCTCGAGGAATAGAGGCGAAATATATCAAAGTGAGGCGAGCGCATTGAGGATCTTGACCAGAAACAAATATTGTTCGATATTATTATTTTTCAGCCCTACTCTCGAAACTGTAAAATGTGACAATATTTCTACAGCCGTTAAAGAGATCCTGGTAAATATCATTATCATGAAATAGACACACAGGCAGGTTTGAAAATACCATTTCCGCTCATAGAATGGGACTGGTCCCCAGAGTTTGAAATGAAAATCCCCTGTACAAGATTGTTGAAAAATCAAGAAAAAATTATAAGCATTAAGCCAATAATAATAACAGAAAAGTAAACAAAAAAATGGAATTTAAATCTACTGCAGCCATTTTCTTGTGCAACCATGCCATAGAGGGGGCGGCACCACATCTCGTGCAAGATCTCATTGAAAATCTCATGCAGCCACTATATGGGATGGATTCGCGAGTTTTTGGCTGCATAGGATGAGGATCCTAAAAAATGAGCGACCGCTAAGAAATAAAGCTAGGAATATACCTGCTGACGAGCACGCTGGACTTCCTGCTCTAGCTGAGTAAGCTTTAATCTACTACTCTCAAGTTGTTGTACATATGCCTTGCAAAAGAAAATAACATATAGTTCAGAACTATGAAACTAAGAAAGAACATTATTTTTTATGAGAAAATGTATTTACTTAGATGCAGGCAAATCAAATCATTATTACATGTAATTTAAATAAGAAAGATGCCCCTTAAGCACACATCTGCATTTGTTCCGTGATGGCATGCGCAGATGACAATGTATTCATTTGGATGATAGATCTCAAAACATTCAGTTTCATTCATTTGAAAAACACCCTCCCACCTCCCATATTCCTCTTTTTCTCATGCTATTCTCCCACCCTCCCTCCATTCTCCCATCCTACGTATGTTTGTGCATACGTGTAATTTGTCATTAATTATAGCTGCCATTCACAAGTGATTTAATGCAAAACACAACTTATCTGGAGCTATGTTGCATGGACATGAATACCACACGAAAAGACAGGCACGGGTACACATGGGACACGGACATCACTAGTTTTAGCATGTGCTATTGATGCAGGGGATCGGTCAACCTACAGGTCATCTGAACGGTTCGGTTAACCGCGCTTGGCGTCCCAGTTGCTAACTTGGCCTAGTTTTGCTATCTTTTCCGGCTTTTAGCATTTCATACAGTAAATAAAGCCAGCATGGAAGCAGCCTTGTTTGGTACTTAGGGTTATCAGTTTTCGTATTGCTTTTAGGGCTAGGGTTTTCTATTTTTCCTTGTGTATGGGCTATATATAGCCTCCTTGAAACCTTCATGAGGATTAACTTTGATATATTAAAAACTTCCTCAAAGTTATGTATGATCTTGGTGGATACCAAGGCTTGTGAATTCAAGCACCCTTGTGGATCGGGAATCGTGGATTCATGCCTTAAAGTGTTCATTTGGTGGCTCCTCCATCGACGACCGCTATCCTCCACGCCTCCGCAACACTGTAGGGTCCCTTCCCCACATTACCTATTACATTTTTTTTACTGTTTGTTTCATGTTTGACACATACACAACACAGCCACGACGCCAATTTGGACTTTTCGTGCTTCTTGCTTCCAGGTCGAAAAGGGACTCCCGAATCAACAATGAGCCCACATGGACTGTTGGTAAATTAGACAACCGGAAAGCATTGAAATTTCAATCTGAACAAGTTTATGATGTTCCTCCCCAGGGAGCATATAAGGTGGTGAAAGCCCTTTTGCTCTCCCCTGTAACAACAGGATTACTAATCCATCAAGCAGTTTTAGCCTAGAATGATCAAGTATTAGGAATTGAGCATTTCATAATATAAATATTGTCAATGGAGCCTTTGTAAAAGTCGAACCTCTTATCAAGTAATATACCATACATAAGGCAATGGCAGGAAAGTTCTGAATCAGACTAGTCACCTTTTTTCTCAGTCGGCTTTTTCTTGCAGCCTCACGATTTTGAGCAAGACGGCGAAGTGTCTGCAGAAACATAAATTGCATACAGTTTTCTGACAATATATATTACATACGAGAAAACATCTCTAGCTTGTTAGACATCAAAAGACCAGCAATACCTTATGGTCACCAGTCTTTTCCTTCGATCTGTCACTGGAATCAGAAGCTGCTACAAGAGCACCTTGTCCTTGTTCAAACTAATTAAATAAAAGAGGATCATCAGCAGATCGTGAAAATTTCAGAGATAGTAACTAATTCTTCTTGTTGAGATAAATTATTTTCTGGTAAACAAACCAAATTCCAGAAGGATACATGAAATATATAGATTAGGCGGACCTTAAAATGAATAGACAATCTAGAAGAACATCAGGATAAATGTACAACAAAATGAGGATTCCCGAACAATGTAGAGATGAAAATAAAAAGATAAGGCAAGTCTAACTGAAATGAAGAAAAATAATATATGAAGAACAATAGGGTGATACAACCAACTTAAAGATCCCAAAACAAACGAATCACAAGGACCACCACCACAAAAATTGTCACCTTGAAAGTAGATGACCATTATACTAGCAGAACTGAGAATAGCCTTCAGACTTTCCGGCAACCCAACTTCCAAGGCCGTCAACCAACAACAAACGTCAGAAGTAATCAAGGGAGCCCATATTATCTAGAAGCCCATGTTCATAAAAGTATCCACCAGCAAACCGAAGCACGGATGCAAAAGGCCAAGCACAGAAAAATAACAGCTCAACATGAACCATTCTTATGCCCTCAGTCTCAGATATAAACCCATCTAGATTGATGTATTCCTTTCACAGCCCAAAAAGCACACTATCAGTTTTTTACATTACGATTATAGGCGATCTTTAAAATGATTCAGCACTGATGCCCATTGGCAATTATTAAAATTACACAGAAGAGAGCTTACCCTTGTAAGTGCACAGTTCTAGTAAGGAAGTAAGTATGAACCGGTTATATCATGAAAGTCAGCTTTCTCTCAGATGAATGAGGATCCAATACTCTCCAAGAGATTGGAAGACAATAAAAGTTTCTTCATTTAAAAAAAAAAACAAAGGAAAGACTGATTATCAGACACCTTCGTAGGAAAGGAAGCATCATACTAGCCCTATTTATTATTTTCATTTTTGCCTAAACTTTCACATTACAGAATTTACTACGTGATGGGAACTGGTTACTTTCTAACTTTTCATGTTCGAGTTTAGTTGGAGTCAACTTAGTTTAATTAACTTTTATATACTTGTATTTCAGTTTTTGGTAAGTTATTTTTTTAAGTAATGGGTTTATATTAAATCTCATGATAGGTTGTTTCCTATTTAAATTGTAAGTCATCTAGTTAGTCATGTTTCCTTGTATGAATCCAAGTCAAACTTGGAATTAGAAGCCTAATCAATTTAGGATCACAATTAAGCTTCCAGTTATTTAGGATTTAGTCAATCTTGGGTGAGAGTTTTAGACGTATGTAATTCTTGGTTAGAGGCTATTTGATGGTCGTAAACCCACTACAGTCAGAATGATGATTATTGAATGAACATTAAGTTCTCTTATCTTGATTGTGTGTTGCAATTGATTGTAGAAAGCAACTGAGTTTAGGAGAAACCTAATGTGGTATGAAGCCAACATCCTTCTCTCATTTATTTTGTTCATTAAACCATGTTTCGCAATTTTGCAGTTCCTTCACTCAACAAGAGGAAAACCTTCCAAGCAGTGGGAACCACGGATACTGGTCACATGCACCTATTCAATCCAAAAAGTCAAAATCAGATTTTGTGAAATCTAGTTTGAGTCGAGTTTAGTTGGTTTAATTGTATACTTTTGTTGGGTAAAATATTAGGAAACCCCCTTGAAGTTTGCCCATTTATTAGGTTATCTCCCCCCAACATTATTTTCTTCCTTTTTGGAATGTAAGGTCCCTCACATTAAGTCAGCTATCAAAACACAAGTCATCTCAGGATTTCCATGTAACAACTAAATGACACTTCTACCCTCAGTTCAAATCAGGGTGATAAGAAGTAATTTTTCGGAAATTTTTATTTACTCAGTTTCACCCCCCTCTTTTCTCTTCATGACTCCGCCCATGACAGCAATTTGGGTTCTTGTGAAGCAATCTATGCGAATGGCTAGGTAATTCTTACAAGGAGTTGATTTTTCCTCTTTGTTTCAGGTTAGGGTTCTAATATTTTTGTTTTAGAATGACCGTGTAGAGTTAGGGTTTCATAAATTCGAATTAAAATTATGGCTTGTTGATTGTTCGGATTTCTACTCTTGCAATTGTTTAATTTTGCATGTTTAGAGCAAAACGAAATATTCACCATATTTGAATTATGCTATGAAATCAGGGTTTAGCTTGTGCACATAGGGTTTCCATGGTTTAATATGAACTGTTCTATGAACTTATGGTTTAATATCTACTTAATAGTAGATTTTATGTTGTAACCGCATACATTATCTGAAACTCCAAGAATTGTGTTCAATATCTACATTACTTGAATAGAATGGGACTTTTTGTGTGTGTTTATTTTGATAGTACATAACCAAATGACCTTGTGCAGTATCCTGAGGGTGTAATTGCAGCCATGAGTTTAGTTGTGTTTCATCAATATGATTATTTCCACAAGAATAATCAAATGCGAACATATTGTGGTGAAAAGATTGTAACACGTCATCTTGAAGCTGAGTTTTAATTGGGAGAAGATCCGTAACATTGTCTAGCAAGTCATGAATTGTAGAGACAGTAGTCTTTTCTACAGGGACCATGGTATCCTGAGGGTGACTGCCATGTGCATGTTAGTGATGACCATTCTGTTAGAGTAATCACTGAACAATATAGTAGAGTACCTCACATTTCCCAGGTAGATGTCTACAATGGTCACTATTCACCCAAGTTACTAAATGTTGCTAATCCTCTAGTTGATGATGATACTCCCAATATGGAGTGTAACCCTTGTATGTTTGAATATGCCAAACAATGTTCACCTCCAATTTGTCATTAATGGCTTTTGAATGAAGCAGCTACAGGCCGTGCTGAGATGGAGTGGGATGACAATTTCTTCTAGGCAACTCTTTTAGTATAGGTACGAGCATAACTTGTATATTTCAAATATAAGAAAATATATTTGTTTAGTTTTGACTAATGTCTTTTTCTTGTGCTGAAAGTAGACATTGTTTGTAATTTATAAATGTAAGCATGGTTTCCCAGACATTGTCTTTCAAGTTGTGCCATCCATGCTATTTGTGTTGCGATTGGATCAAAAGATTGTCCAAAAATTATCTATTATCGTCTCTGAAGGGGTAGATTTGTCATTTAAATGTCGCGTTGAACTCACATGTCGATTTAATTTGTCTTTTGAGGCTGACTTAACGTTGGAACCCTATATTTCAAAAAATAATAACGTAAAGAATAACATTGGGGATGTAACCTAATAACTAGGTAAACTTCATGGCAGTGCTTTAAAGAGCCCGTGAGGCATGCGCCTAAGGCCCGAGACTCACCCTTGTGCCTTGTTTTCTATGAGGAGGAGCTCATTCAACTAGGTTCACCTAGGCACACCTGAGGCCGAATCTCATGTGCATCTCATGCATCTCAATTTTTAAGGTGTGCCCCACAACTACTTTTAAGGCACATGATGCACAAGGCTCATTAACCTAGTGTTTTTCTATTATTTTTTTATTTACGCTTTCCTTTCCTGTAATACATTTGTTTGAGTAACTTAATGTTTTTATAATAGTTCAACTAGTGTTTCCATTATGATTAATATGTTCTCTCCTTGGTTTTTAATGTTATCGAGTCAATCAAGCAAACATCTTGATTGAAAATATTGTCATCAAGACATCAAATGTTAGGAACACTATAACGTATCAAATCAGTCAAACAATCTTTCTTGCAATTAATTATCTTTTTATACAATTAATAGGTATTGTATTGAGAAATGATGATAATGAACTAATGAAGGATACAAATTCGTTGGTATTATTGATAATGGAGACGAAAATAAGAACGATGATGATTTTTCGGATTTCTAAAATTTTCTATTACGACTTGACGATGGTTAATATTGTTATCCTTACGATTTTATGTGATCCACTTTTTACTACTTTATGGTGTTATAAATTGATTAGATATAATATTAGCTTGTTAATATGAAACTATAATATTTAAAATTTTCCAAATAAGTAGACTCGGGTTCGTTGAAGCCCTCATTGTGCTTTCTCGCCTTAGGCTTCAAAGAACCCTAGTGCCTCGAGTGCGCCTTGTGCCTTTTAAACACACATTCCTTCATAGAGGTTTCATGATCTTTATTATTTTTTATTTCACTTGTATAGAGTTACTTGCAAATTTGTACATTTTTATTTCACTTATATAGAGTTATTTGGATATTGGAAGTTTCCTTATTACTTTTAAGAAACAATTTTTATATAAAAACGACGATGAGTTGTTTCTTTACACAAGTTGTTACCTATTTTTAGTGAATGTCATATATATTCGGAGTCAAGTCCAGTCAATTCTCCTTAATCGAGTCCAAGTATTATTTGGAATATAAGCCCTAGTTATTAAACAAATACAACTTCATATAATCTAGATTTGGTCAATATTAAGTAGGAGTTTTATTTGGTGTTGTTCGGCATTTAAAGCCTAAAAAGTAGTGACCTTTCTTTAAATGTATAAAGATCATTGACGTAGTTCTTTTTCATCTTTTTTTTCCTTTTGTATAATATATACGTTTTAGTATTTTAGTGTTTAGATAATAATTGATTTATCTTTCGATGGTAAATGAATATGTTTTCTAACATGATTTTTGATGTTATCAAATCAATTAGAAAAGTTCTTGGCTAAAAATGTAATTACCAACTAGATCCCAAGGATAGAAACACTACCAAACATACCAAGTCAATCAACTAATCTTGCTATTGTAATTTGCTATTCTAATTAATAGGTTTTGTATTGGATGATGATAACGATGATTAAGATACAAAGTTGTTGTTAACATTGGTGATGGAGATGATAATATGGATGATGTTAATTTCCTATTATTGTCAACAATGGCAAAGCCAGGATTTTGCAAGGGGGGTCAAAATGTTAACAGAAAAAGACGTTTACGGTGACCGTTATCACTAAGGTAAATTGACTTGTTCCACGGTGCCTGTTCGTGAGTTAAAAGAGAGAGAATACTCATGCAAAGAGCCGCTCTTGGGCTCGAGTCGGTTCAGCTCGACAAGTATCTACATAAACTTCAATAACAAGTCGAGCTTTATTGGAAATGAACTTGATTTCTTTGACAAGCCAAGTTATAACATAGGAAGCTTGGCTCATAAACAATCTCTAAAAATGCGTGTTAACGGGCTTTTTCCTCTATACTCCATGCACAATACACAACTTGACCCAGAAACAAGCTTGACTTGCAAAAAAGTTAGTATCGATACAAAACAAGCCCTACACAGGATCAAGTGGACTTTATTTTTTTAATTGAGCTACTCGTAAGCGCAATTGAATTCAAACTTGAATACAACTTTCAGCTTGAGCTCATGAGTCAGCTCAATAATTTGAGATCCAGCTGGCTCTCATGCCATAAATGAGTCCAACTTGAAGTCAACTTGGCTCCATTGGGGTTCTCTTGTCTCGTTGTCCACATACAATTGTCCATGACCTTGCAAAAATCCATGCACATACATAATACTATCTATAGAATACTTAACTATGCAAAAGTAAGGGATTACTTCTTTTTTTTTTTTTGGGGGGGGGGGGGCTCCGCGCCATTGTAACCAAGTGATAACAGTCACCGGTTATCAACTAATGTCAGCTAATCTTGCTATTGTAATTAATAGGTTTTGTATTGGATAATGATGACGACGATGATGGATACAAATTTTTTGTGAGTACGGTGTTGTGGGAGAGCAATACAAGCATCGTACTGCTAGGCGAAGCAGTGGAGTGCCGCACCCTAGATGGCGAGAGTCCAGTAGCCGAAAGCATCACTAGCTGATGGAGATGATAATATGAATTGTGATGATTTTAGGGCTGTCAATTTTCTATTATTTTGAACAGTGGCAAAGCCAGGATTTTAGCAGCAGGGGATGTTATAAGAAAACAACTTTTATGGTGACCATTATCACTTAGGTAAATTTTCTTTGAGTTTCATGGTGCATAGTTGTAACTAATTTTCGAAGAAAAAACAAAAATACAAAAGAAAACAGGATAAAGCTCATGCACTGTGATACTTTTTTGACGGTGTGCATGCATTAAATAAGGAAAGAACTCTCAGATCAGGGGTTTATGACAGGGCTGAAGAAGAGAACAGGAAAAAAGAAAGTTGGATCGAAGTAGGGAGGAAGGTTCAATAGATATTCCCAGCCTAAATGAGTTTATGTTTACAGTACTAATATGGGAATAAAGCCAACAGGACTGGATCAGATTAGAGAGTTGAACTTATTTACCATAACAACCATGATTGCTGCCAGCCGATACCAAATAAATATCTAGATCCTAACCTCCTCCCAACACACATTTTCTGAAACGAAGTAGACCAACATCGCCAGCAGACTAATATGGGAATGAAAGAATCACTGAAACATCATACAGCAAACAGTGCATGGTCAGCTTATGTTGCTTGCCCCTTACCTTCAATGGGAAAGGTATTTTTGTCATATGATCTCCCAACGTCAGCATGTCAAAATGACATTAATTTTTCATTTTTATGCCTAAATTGGGAAAATCATATTTACAGAGCTGTATTTTGCCCATGAAAGATATATTACCTTTATTCAGCAACTCTATATCAGCTTGAATGAGTAAAGTTCATCTAACAAACTCTCAATTTTTCCACAACAAGAGTTCAAGTTATAGGAAGGGGTTTACCAGTGAATCACTATGTTGTTGTATACTTAGAGCTATAACCTGTACGTTGTCACATATTATTTCCAATCTCTAATAATGAAACCACAATACCACCTGTTTATTCTCCATTCTCAACATATACTTGAATATTTACCATCATCAAAATATATTTTTTTGATTCAGTATACTAGTGACCTTCCATTATTCCATACAATAAAGTTTATCCGAAACTAGATATGGTACATGTTCTTAACTAAAGGAGGATGATATATCATGACGTGTATATCGAAAGGAGGTCACAGAGTACCTACCGACTGGAACAATCTTAAAGAGTTTGAGCCTTTAGATTACCCTCGATACTCAACTTTCTTCCTGTTTTTCTTTTCCTTTTTTGTGTTGACATTTAACACTGCATTTCACCCTTCGATTTCCCAACCAGCCAAAAGAACCAAGGTTTTTAACCCCTACTATAACTGACGTTCCTCCCCGAATCACGAAACATTGAATCTACGTACTGAAACCCACAATTCCAAAGGTGATTAAAAATGAATTCGTAAGGCCCATATAGCAAAAGGATTTAATGAGTTGAGAATGTCTTTGGCAACAAGCTTTATTAGAGACTAGATCTAGTAAATATCATGACATAACAAAATATTTTGAAGGGTAAAGTGCAAAAAAACCCTCGTTAGATTTTCGCTTTTTGCACTAAAAGACCCCATGCTCTTAAAATTTATTAAAGTATGAAATATGCTCATTTTGCCCCCTTTCCATTAACTGGTGTTAAGTGGGATATGTAATGACCATTTTACCCCTCCCCCCCCCCCTCTCTCTCCGGTGGTGCGGGGAGGAGGAGGAGGGGGACGGGGAGGAGGAGGGGAATGCGGGGAGGAGGAGAGGGGCGGGGAGGAGGGAGGCTGGCCGGCGGGGAGGAGGGGGGGCTGGTCTGCGGGGAGGTGGAGGGGGCTGGCCGGCCTGCGAGCAGGAGGAGGCCGGCGGGGAGGAGGGGGGGCTGGCCTGCGGGGACGTAGAGGGGGCTGGCCGGCGAGGAGGAGGAGGCCGGCGGGGAGGAGGGGGGCTGGCCTGCGGGGAGGAGGAGGGGGCCGGCCGGCGGGGAGGAGGAGGAGGGGGGGCGGGGAGGAGGGGGGCTGGCCGGAGGGAGGAGGAGGGGCTGGCCGGAGGGAGGAGGGAGGAGGGAGGAGGGGAGAGGTTAGGGAAGGGGGGCTGGTAGGGAAGGGGAGAGGGTAGTTTAGGTAAAAAAAATAAAAAAAATAAATGGCATTAACGGCCATTTCTAACGGTCAACAGACGGTAGAGGACTTTTCGAGCAAGTCATAGATTGCGGGGGTCTTTATTTGCTAAATTTGACTAAAAGATCTTTCGAAGCAAAAGGTGCAAATTTAACAACGAATTTTTTGCAACTTACCCTATTTTGAAAGCAAACAAAGAAAATCTAGCAATCAGCATTAAGCATATCCAAATAAGCACCTTCTAACAAAGTCATCTCACTAATGATTTTTTCATTTCATTTAACCAACCTAAATTTCTCACTAAAGAGAAACACAGAGTGATGCATATGCATATGTCACATGATTACCTAGACAGCGAAACGTTTTGGAACGATAAACAAAAATGGAAACACAGTACACAGTTGGTATGGAAGTGGAACCAAGAATGGTGGGGCAGCTACAGAATGGTTAGGTAGAAAGAAGCATGCATCTAAAAGCATTTTTCATTGATTTACAGTGGGGGGCATCTTATTACTCAATAGTTTTCCTCCATCAATGGTGTTGAACCATGTCCCTTTTCTAATTAAAAAAAAATCTAAGTGTTCGAGTAAGAATAATTTCGACTGGCCTGAATTTGGAATTCAGAACAGTGCATTTAGCATTCTTGAACGAAATGTCCCACAACACAACCACAATTGAAAAGGACAATTGCAGAATGCAAATAGATGGGGTTGAGAGATTATGGTAACTCTTGTCGTGGTATGTCATACCAACTAAATTGATGATTCTAGCAATCAGCACAGAACATTACCCAAATAAGCATTTCTAGCTAAACAACGTCATAAATGGTGAACCCTTCCATTTAATCAAAGCCCCTTATATTTTCGAACAAAAAATTATCAAATGACGGATGTATTAATTTATATAAGGCAAGCCACTATTTGTTGATGATATGGACCAGAAAATCACCCTTTGGTTTTTTTCATCAGCTTCTACATCTGTCGAGGTATCAGTTCTTGGACTGTCCATTGTGGACTCTCCCCAATTCTCAAAGTGACCACTAGGCAATGAGACAATATCGGGCTGTCGCCCCTTCTGCTGGAGCAATGGAACAGAATCAACTCTAGCTACCGAGGTAGTAATTTCAGTTGATGCAAGTGATTGCTGGCATGTAAGAGATCTATTAGTACTGCATATTTCACTCCCGCAATGAATTTGACTATAATATAGAAAGGCCTACAGATGAACATGAGAACTTACTTTAGCAAAGGAGCCAAACTGTAGAGGATCAGAAGCAATGGCTGGGCCACTTGACTTTGAATTGAACACAGAATCTGCACAAAGCATGAGTGGAAAATATGCTTACATGACATGCCGAAAAATCTACAGTGGTAGATGAATTACTATGGCTTTGATATGACTCGCCATCCCACCCCTCGAATTGGTCATAAAGAACTTGAGGTATTCAGGTGGCAAGTCATTTCAAACATAAAAATTTGCTACTACTATAAACCTATAAACACAAGTTGACAACTAATTTCCCCACTTAGATGCTCAAAATTACCCACAATAGTAGGTATATTAGGGTTAAAGAAAATAAGTCTGATACCAGAACAAGGTTATATAAATGGCGCTAGGCGCTAGTCGGGCTGGCACCAGGCGCCTAGGCAGCCGCGGTTCAAAGAAAAAATTCCCAAACAAACCTACTGAAAATTGCAGAAAAAAACCATAAAACCCAAAACATGCATAGTCGGGGCCCTGCCTAAGCAGGCATTGGGCGGGGGCACCATGCGCCTAGCGCCTAGACGGCTGCCTAGGCCGATTTTTAGAACAGTGTACCAGAAGCCGAGTGAAAAAATAACAAAAAAAAATACAGTGTCTGATTAATCACAACCCAAAAAGAAACAAAGCAAGTACTTACTTCTACTTAGATCAACAGCATCCTCTGTGCGGAATCCCATAGATTGCTCAAGCACCCCGAAGTCGGAAAAAGCGAGAAAGATGCATGTCGTTTCCTTCTGTGCCACTAAAAAAGGCAAAGCGAGCAAGGAAGAGCACATGCAAACAAGAGCAACAGAAAGTCAGATTAGCAGTGTAAGCATAAGGTTGAGAAAGCGAATCAAGTAAATTAAGATAGAAAGAAAAACATCATAGAAGCAAGTAATATAGAAATAAAAGAGATGCACAGTAAAGAGCTTATGGTGGAACCATTTTCTGTTGTTTCCTTGTCAGATCTTAAATATGGCCATTCAAATTCGTCTAAACTACAAAACCAGTCCTGTTTACCAACTGAAACATGAAAAAGAAGCAGATTACATGAACCCACCCCATTTTATCATATTTCAAGGCAGTAGTGATTCTTTCCCAGGATGCAAGGCTTTGGATGATCAGCCAAGTCTCAGGAAACTAGAACCATGATACTAGCGGCAGCAAGTAGCTTTTGTAGTCGCTTGAAGCACTGATAAGTCCTCCGATAGCTATATCAGACTTGCTGTGACACCCAAGCAAAGTAAAAAAATGCTGACAAGTGACAACGCTTCTGTTTTGCCTTAAAAACTAGTAGCATGTGTGCAAAGCGGCTGAAAACATTATTGCATCACATCTTTGTCATATTTCGGGACAGCAAATCACTTATTTCAAGGGCACATGACTTTGGACAACTAGTCAAATTTCAAAGAGTGAAATGAGGCAAACAGGTACTACTGGAATAAATTTATACTAATCAGTATCCCATGGATAAATATTTTTTATATCCTTGGTAAGTTATTTTTTTTAATAGCTTTGAGAATTAATAGTCTTTGCATCTTCACTGCTTGATGACTGGAGACCAAAAAAAAAATACTAAAGAGTTATCAATACAACATCCGCGACAAGTCATGCTTAAACATGTCTTAAAGTTTTTCTATCATTGTATCGTATTTCTTTTGAATGGGTAGCAGTATATAGTAAACATCTCTCAATGTTTCTTTCCAATTTATTACCAATTATTATTTTGACAATTTTAAGAATGAAAAGGAAAATGGGGGGAAATATGTCCCCTTTACCCCTCATCAAGACACCCCTCAAAATCTGAATCACATAGACTTGACAAGAATGACATAGCAATGGCATATGAATGCTCTAGAAAATAACTGTGATGAACAGTTCATAAAGGAACACAAATAAACAAGATTAGCACGGACCATTAAGGAATCAGATGAAGTGTCTAATATTCTGAGAAAAATCGAAACCAGGAACATGTGAGTTTGATTTTATAACAAAAATACTAATAATTATTACAACTTGTGACAATAAAACATACTCGTTATCATTATGTGACTAAAATTCTGACACAAAACAATACAAGTCGTATGCCTATATTCTACAATAATCCTAAGGTGGCATTACAATGTCAACTGACCAAATCAGTTGTTCACATGACATAGTTAACTTTTAGATAAGACTTGACAAAGGTGAAAATGCCAAAACGTGCACCTAGGTGCAAAGGTTCTCCGAAGTCTAGGCTCAAAGCACAAAGTGCAAAAGCAAGACACGCTTGAGGGAAAAATGCATGCAAGTATAAAGCATCTATATTTCCGTCAATACATCGAGGAGTCAAGGAGATGTTGATTGCTTGACTACATTGAGAATGTCGTGACTGCGTGACTGCTTTGAGGAGATGTCAATCTACTGTGAAGTTGGTGGGGGAGGAAAAGGAAGCCAGTCATTTGCAGTCGAAGCGGTCGGTGGTGACGTTGGTGGGGGAGGGAAAAGGAAGAGGTTGGTGATGAGGTTGGTAGGGGGAAGGAAGAGGAAGATGTTGCTGGGGTAGGAATAAGAAGGCAAGGTTGGCGGCGAGATTGGGGCTAGAGTCGAATTTTGGACTTTTTACAAAAACCTCAAAATTAGCACACAAACCCAGGCGTGCAACTAGGCACCTCGTAACCTCACCTTAAGCGTGCACCTAGGCAACGCTTCAGATGACTATGCACGCTTAGGAGGAGTCGAAGGCTCGAAGCAAGCATGCAACTCGCTGCAATTTGCACCTAGTTGCTTATAATAACACTGCTATATAAGTTCTTAAATAACTCGCATATTAAACTATTTGAAACAGCTGTATCATACAAATGTTCATGAATTCTATCCTTTTTACATTATATGTTCCCTATCTACAAAACAATTTTTGCTATAAGAAAATGTCCATTTTTGCCACAACAAAAACCTTACATACTAATTGATCTGCTTGATCGTGAGTTGTCTTTCTTTTTAATGTCCTGATTTATACAAAATGCTTCAAACAAAAACTAAAGATATTCCAATAACATGAAAAGCGAAAGCAAGGATATACGACCATAGAACCTAGAGAGCAACAGTCAAGAACCGGCTCATAGCTCGGTTGTGTTTGTCTCCAACACATATCATACAGACTAAAATCAATGCCATGTCATGTCCTCCATAATATGATAAGCAAAGGCATGGATATACAGCTATAGAAACCTAGGAAGGTACACACCAGGTTAGCATTGTCTCGGTGTTGTATCCATAACGATTATCGAACACATATCTCAGGCAATAAGGACAAAAAATAAAACCAATGTCGTGTTCGTTTCTGTGTGTGCATTGTTTGTGTCGTGTTCGTTTCTCTGTGTGCATTGTTTGTGTCGTGTCCGTATATGTGGGAACTGGTAGAAACTAAACAATTGTTTGTTTCCTTATTATAATAAAATAAAATTGTTTCACAAAGTTCTACTGATAATTGTGCCCAAGGTTCCAACTATTAGGTACTTATACCAGCACCATCAGCAAACACATAAGTGATTCAGAAAAACCTGCTAGTCTGTTAGAAAGTAAATCCTCTTGCAACACTCACTAGAAGTTGCAAATATTTGTTCTAAAACATTTTGTGATATGATAACTGTTCTTCTTAAATATATCCCCAAAAGATGTCACTTCTACATTGTAACAAAGGATTTCTGATCCCAGCTCTTCGACTTGCACTCTAATGGATGCAAAGGAAAATTTTGACATAAAAGTAGTTAAAACCAGAAACCCCAGAGTTCAGTCGCTTTCATTCCTACATGTCTGAATAACAAAAAAACACAAGAACAACAACATAAAAATAAACAGATGCAATTCCATAAGCAATCCTCACTCGCTTTATAATCCTTCAATTCAGGACCTTCTAGTAGGGATAAGAATATTAGATAACAATCTAAACATTTGGCTTGAAAGAAATATTCGACCTAAAACCACAAAAGTATTAATGAAACCTAATTCCCCTTGTTTGTTACAAAAAATAGTAAAAGTAAACAAAAGGGAGTCCCAGTGCCACCAGGCTCCTGCTAGAACAGGGTCTGGAGAGTGGAGGGACATAATATATGGAGAAGCTGTGGCTTGAACCCACATTTTCCAGGATAAATTAAAACATTTAGTAACTATTAATATAGTTCCAGTCCTCTCAGTGACCATATTGTAACCTGAATCAAAATTAAAAGTCGTAACATGCAGATAATGCAACAATTCTAAAATCAAATGCTTGTGTAACTTTATTATACATAACAACGTATACTACACCGATGGTGATACGTCCGCTATTTTCTTGTACGTTTCACTTCATACAAGAAACGAACAAACATTGGGGAAAAAACAAGAATTCAGCTTTAATTGGAACTTCATCAATTTGAAACAGCAAATAGTAACATAGTGTAATACCAATTATTGTCTCCTTGCTCATGCATCTTACTTCCATACTCATGTCACGCACACACAAAAGAACTTGCACAAAAAACTATGTTGCACGGATAATACAGACACGGCGACACGGACATGATATTGTTTTTTGGCTTGTCAGTGTATTTTTTGACCGCCCACCCGTGTTGTGTCGGACACTGCATCGCTATTCGGAGTGTCCGTGCTATCAAACAACAATATTTTAAGCCAAATTCCAACTTCATCAAACTGAACCAAATCTCAAAAACAGACACACATCTGAGCTGAACAAAAGGAAATCCAACCAATTTCACACAAACTCGAGCAAAATTCAAAGCAAGAAGAAGGGGGGAAAACACATACTCAAGCGATCAAAATGCAAACTTTGACATACATCTGGTAAGCGACGAAGCTCGGCATCTCCTTCGCATCTTCCACCCGCCCAACTCCCCCTCCCCCTCCCCCCCTTTTCCAAACCCCCTAACCCTAGAGTAAGAAGAAGCTTCCGGAAGAGCCCTAGCTCGAGAACGACCGGTACCCACCCCCAAACCCGTGCTTCCGAAGTAAACCCCCAAGGAAAGGCGCGATCTTCGCGAGGAATTTAGGGGGGTTCTGATATCTAAACCCTGATTTTGAGCTGCTGAAACCTAAAAAAAAGAACTGGGGGAAATTTTTTTTATTTTGTGGAATTGGGGAGGTGGTGATGGCTAGTGGAAAACCGCCACTCTCTTCCTCTTGTCTTCTCTCTTTCTGCTGCTGACCTTTCCTATCAATTAAAATAATAATAATATAATTAATAATTTTGGCTAATTTGCATTTAAGTCCCTTTGACATCTTATATTGCACTTCTTTATGGCTTCGTTTGGTTCGCGTGATGGTCGGGTTGGGAAGGGAAATTAATTACTTTCTGGGTGCCAAAAAAAATTGATGAAAAAAAGAAAAATAATTTCTAATGAAAAAATTAAGAAAAAAATAATTTTATCCATCAGAACAATGAATTATTTTTTCACATTGAAGTATTCATATTCACTTCTATTTCTAAATTCTTCGACATTTTCAAACATCGAAAAAAAAAATAATAAAAATTATAATTTTTTAAAGGAAAGAAAATGACAATGAATTGATTTCCTTTTCCTTCGAACCAAACGAGACCTATAAGTCTCTCAAATCTTGTTATTTGTTTAGAATCACTAAACAAAGTAAGTTTATCAAAAAAAATAAAAAAAAAATAACTTGAATAGTTCCTGAAGCAACTCTCCCTCAAGAAAATCCATTAATTTATCAAATAAAAAAAAATTCAAATGTACAATAAAATATTAATTTTTATATGAATGACGAAAAGTATATTATTTATTAAAAATCGCATATGCATGTATTTGTAACTGTACTTGACACAGGGCCGACCCGGAGGGTTGGGTTGCCCCATCCTGAGCTAATTTTGGTTGCCTTTGGCCCTTATTGTTAGCTGGTCCAGGTGGTCATCCGTGACCCTGACCTTTGGTGGTATCATGATGAGCCTGGAGGGTTGCCCTAACAGAGGGGGGTTGCCCAAGCCCCAAGGCTTGTCCGGCTTACCCCAGGGCCAGGTCGGCCCTGACTGGACATGCATTTATTTACAACGCTATCATGCGTGCATGAATTTAAATTTTAGATATGTTTTCAAATTTTTCGGACTTCAGAGTTTTTTTTAATGGATAACAGCTTCAAAATATTTGTAGTTAAATGGAAGAAGATGGAGATTTAGGATGTTATGGTACATATAGGCGGTTTATGTTAAACTTAGTTAAAAATATAAAGTCATTAATGAATACTATATATTTTTCTTAAAAAAAAATTAATCTAGTTACTTTCTCTTCTTTTTGTACTTCTTTTGATATTCTTTTGAAAATAAAGAATCAGGTTTCAAGATGATTATGCTTCTTGGAAAGCAATAGCAGCACAACATCAACCTTAGAAGAGGTTTTGAAAAAATGTTAGATTTTGTACACCTCGAGCTCATTAAAAACATGAATATAAACAATCTTTTAAAGCAAAAGCTCCACTTCTTTAGGAAGTTATTAAAAAAATAACCTATCCTATTGAATCTAAATTGTTATACTCTAGCTCGGATGCTTATGAGATAGAAATCCGTATGGCATTCTAAAATAAATTACTAAGTAAGCATACAAATGTTCCACCAAACACATTAATTTTCCTTTTTTTAAAAAGTCATAAAAGTTATTTGTATTTAACTCCCCCCTCCCAATTGTTAATCATATTTTCACTATCCATTTATATTAATTAGTGCTACCTCAAATTCCTTCATAATTTGTTAATTATAATTGTAGTTACCCCCTCTCCCAATCCCTTTTTTTTAGAATTTGGAATAGTAGTAATTAAAATAAAAACTATGAGGTAATGGAGATAGGGGTCGGCGTTCGGTTTATTCGGTTTTAATCGAACAAAATAGTCGAAATCGAATAAACCGATATTCTAAATATTTAAAATCGAACTCGAACTGAGATAAGTCAAAACTGAAACCGAACCGAATAATCGATTCGACTCGGTTGGAATATTTCTGTTGTTTAATGGGTCAGATCCAAAGTTGGGATAGTAAATAAATTATATTATAAATTATAAATTTTATACACTATATATATATATATATATATATATATATATATATATATATATATATATATATTGTTTTGAAGTCAAACTTTGATAATTTAATAACTTATTCCAATGTTGGATGCAACTTTGAAATACAACAACTATGTGTATAAAATTTATAATTTATAATATAATTTATTTACTATCCCAACTTTGGACCTGACCCATTAAACAACAGAAATATTCCAACCGAGCCGAATCGATTATTCGGTTCGGTTTCAGTTTTGACTTATCTCAGTTCGAGTTCGGTTTTAAATATTTAGAGTATCGGTTTATTCGATTTCGACTATTTTGTTCGATTAAAACCGAATAAACCGAACGCCGAATCCTATCTCCATTACCTCATATTATATATATATATATATATATATATATATATATATATATATATATATATATATATATATAATTTTAAAAATATACACATTTTATCATAAAGTATGCATAAAGTTGAGGGTATTTATATGATTATATAAGTCTTATTCGATTTTCAGTTTTTAACCGAAATCGAAACCGAATAACGAATTTTAGTATTTTTAAAACCGAAACCGTACCAAAAAAAAAATCAAACCTAACCGAATCTCTTATTCGATCAGGTTATGATCGATTTTCGGTCTGCTTACCCATAAATGAAAATATGATTAGCAATTTGGTAGATAAATACAAATAACTTTTTTTTAACTAAATAAGTTGTTTGGAAACCAAGTATAACCTAGGTTATAACAAATCCATCCTAAAAATTCAATACTCAAATTGTCACTAATTTGAGAGACTTCAAAACTAATAATAAGCTTTGGGTGACCTGTATAGCAACAAAGTATAGTTAAGGGGCTTATAAGCAAAACAAAACACTTGTTATTATTTTTCCCCAAAATTCCTACGTTTTAATTGGAGAAATTCCAAATATCTAGACGTCAATTTTCCTCCCTCCAATATTTCATTGTTGTTTTTCCATTTCCCGCATTAAAAAGGTTTAAAACTTCGGATTTCAACTGTTTTTCACTATTATTACGGTTGCCACCGGTTTTGACCAGCAAAAGTCAAACCTGTGGGACCTGCGTAAAAGTTTGACTAGATCACAGCCGTTGAAATGTTGGACAGTATTGCCATCGGTGGGACCCACTGTTGAGAAGGAGAGGAGTCTCATATGATGGAATTTCCTTTTTTTTTTAAAAAATTTCTTGTAGCCATCCTAGTCTCACATAGTTGTTTTCTTTAAGAATAAAAAACCAATTTATGTAATTTCAGAAAAATAAAAAAATTCCAAACCTCCATCTTTGTTTTTGGTTAGACTATTATCTACCAAAATATTGGCCTATATATATCTTTCAATTAATGTGTGAAACAACATTGTCCTAAAAAGTGGTCAAAATTATAGATATATGGCTGGTCGGTCCTGTGGTTTATGGGACCTAGATCAAAATCTAGAATTTGGGTCCTTTTCACGTAAGTAAAATTTTCTTTTAGCATTTTTATAATCAAAATTATCAATTAAGCTATCAAAATCATCAATCAAGCTATCATATTATTTTTTCAGATTGGAGCGCTGATTTTTTTTTTTGTTTCCATTTGGTCCTTTGCTTTAATTTTTTTTTTTAATTTTTTTTTATGATATACGTATTCTATTTTTAAATTATGAGACCTTCTAAAATCGGAAGTCCAGAACGGTCGTCCACCTCACCTTGCCCCTGATATATAGGCAAACACCAATCCAATATCGATACATTTGATAGTTTGATAAACGTGACTCAGCCTACCCATATATATATCATAGATGATAATTCTTTTTATTCTCCGAAACTTACTTAAAATAGTTAAAATAAATGTTATTGAAAGATTTAATTTAAGATACATAATTCGTTCATCATTGTGAAGCATTATCAGCAATTGGTTACAGATTATAAAATTAGGATCTAAAATTTTCAATTAAACCAGTCAGAACTTAAATTATAAATTGATATAAAACTCAGAGTCAAAATAATTTATGAGCGGTTCCTTACAGACCGTTGGGATAGTACCGACGCGTGAATCGACGCCATGTGTCGGTCTGTCATTGGTCGGAAGCGTGTATCTGAGGTGGGCTTGGTTTTCTGGATCTTACATTCTGACAAATGGAAGATCGACACGTGACGGTTCGAACGTTTTTGACAGTTTGCATTCCTTTAGATTTTAGTGGGTTATTTACACTAACTATCCCTATATTTTTGATTTATAACACGGGGTACCCCTACTTTTAAACTATTTACACTAACTACCCCTATGTTTTTGGTTTATTACACGGGGTACCCTTACTTTAAGATAAAAATAAAAAATTATAACACTAACTACCCCTATTTTTATTTTATTTTTCTAAAGGGAGGGGTGGTCAGTGTAATTTTTTGAAATCAGGGGTACCCTTTGTTATAAACCAAAAACATAGGGATGGTTGGTGTAAATAACCCTAGATTTTATGTATATATATTTAAAGAATAACAGTAACTCACATAGCACAGTGGTATAGTACAATTGTAGCTGGAAAGTGCAAGAGGATTGCTGAAAGGTGACGGCCTTTTTTTCTTGTGCTCGTTTTGGCTCTGCCATTACCTATTAAGTGATTGATGTTCTGCAAATTCTCTTCAGTTTTGCCACTTCAAATGAACTTTTGTCACTGAATAGTGAGATTCTCTTCAGTTTTGCCACTTCAAAGGAACTTTTGTCACTGAATAGTGAGATTCTCTTCAGTGACATTGGTGAGTGGGAGTAGGTATATAGGCATCTCATGATATACATAAAGGCATGTGCATGAACTGCTTTGACAAAATGTGCTTTAAAAGTTTCATATGTCCATCCTGCCCTCGCCAATTTCTTGATTGGAAAGCACTTAAGAAATCCAGTTTCTTAATTGGAAATTAAGCCATGGTTTCACAAATGAAATATTTGAATAGTTTTGGTATTGGACAGTCCATATCGGATCCATCTCATCCATCCATGGCGTGGCGACCATGTGGGCCGCGTTTAAGGGTAGAACCAGAAATTCGAGTAGGAGTGCTAGCTCGGATGTGGAATGTGGGACTAACTCATATGGAGAGGAAAAAAAATTTAGTGGACTGGCCACCTCAACCCCAAGTTGATTTCGTTCGTAGCCGAATCTAATATATATATATATATATATATATATATATATATATATATATATATATATATATATATATATATATATATGCATGCGGACACCCTTTAAAATTTTAAACTTTTTTTATGTAATGAGGGATCCTCTTAGATGGAGAGAAATATATCCGAGCTCTTTTCCATAATAACTTGTCTTCCAAGTTATTTTTATCTTCCTCTCATATTTTCCATCTCTTGCACGAGATCCGTAACTAAAGAGTATTTTTGTTGTAGGACGCTACACGACCGCAATTAAAAAATTAGTAGAAGGAATCAGTTCAACCGCACTCGAAGGTAAATCCTAAATTCACTTCCGTTCAGATCCTTCGATGCCAAGATTTATATGTGATCTACAAACAGTTATATCAAATCTATATGTGATCTACAAAATAGTTATATCGAATCTATATGTGATCTACAAATAGTTATGGTTAAAATATTTATATGCAAGTTTATTTTAGTAGAAACTCCTATATGTATCAACAAGAAGTTTCAAAATGATCAGTGGAAGTTAAATTACAAAGAAAACAGTTACCATTTGAATGATATAAATACAACATAACTAACAAAGAACCTATATATATAATGAACTAATTATTATTTTTTTCGTTTAAAAAAAAAACTAACAAAGAACCTAAACAATTAACTATTTTTCGTTTCTCTCTACTATTATAATGCGTATTAGAAATGGCTAAAAAAATAAACCGTCTAAGCTTTATGTATATCATCATTTAAATAGACTAAAGAATTAATAAGAAAATAACTAAATAATTACCTAAATATTCTACTAATTACTTTAAAGAACTATAAAAATGATATTTCTCTAATATGATATATTTATAATTAAATAATGCTAAATCAAGTGGCTAAGATAGGAGGTATTTTTTTATTACTTAGAGTCCAATTCATAAATGACATTTTTATGATAAATTTATATTTATTTTTTAAATACTTTTTAATAAATTATATTTAGTTTTTAATATATTTTTATGCACGTATAATGTATGTACACATTACTAGTATGACTAACATAAGAACACATGTGGACTGGATGCTAGTCTCACACCACCAGTTCAATTACACATGTACTTTCTTTGATTAATTAAGATTAAGGACGACGGCATGGAAACAAACTATAATTAATTGTTTCAATAGGAAATCACTCTCTTGTGGCAAAGCAGATCTCCATACCTGTCTATGATATGAATAAGAGTGACATGTCCCAGTATTAAATTTTGGTTAGTCATTACTTTATTATCATATCGAAGCTACAAGGAAGCATCCTATGTGTAAGCTTAACTTAATAATCCCTTGCCTACCTTGTAGAAGTTGGCATTATTTGTGGCTTTCATCATGTATTAGTAACTTTCATGTAGGGGTGAACATTATTCAGTTTTAGAACAAACTTTATTTAGTTTTAGACGGAAAATTGAACTGAACCGAATCGAACAGAACTAAACTGAATAGAAGATTCAGTTCAGTTTGAAAGAAATAAATTAAGTTTCGTATTTAAAAATACTAAAAAAAATTATTCGGTTTTGATTTTATATTTCGGTTTCAGTCATAAACCGAAAATAGAATAAAACTTATGCAATTATTAGATGCCCTTATATGCATATTTACGATTAAAAATGTCTATATTTTGAAAATAATAATAATATGTATGTCTTTTAAAGCCAAATTTTGATAATTTAACAATTAGTTCAACTTTAAACCCAACTTAAAATACAACAAACATATGTATAAAATTGTAAAATTTTAACATAATTTAACTGCAATTTCAACTTTGAGTACGGTCCATTAAACAATAAAAATATTCCAACTGAATAAACTGAGTATTAATCGGTTCAGTTATGGCAAATTTTGGTTTGGATTTTTAGAATTTTGGTTTATTCGATTTTGACTATTTCGGTTCGGTTTAAACGGAATAAACTGAACGCTCACCCCTACTTCCATGTATATCTTGGCCACTTGATATGGTCAATAGGAGAAGGGGGAGCGTTTAATTTATTCGCGGTTTCAACCAAATCGAAATAGTCAAAACCAAATAAACTAAAATTCTAAAAATTAAAAATCAAAATCAAACTAAAATTAGGCATAATCGAAACCGAATGAACATATATAATCGTTTCTGTTGGTTCGGTTGGACTATTTCTATTTGTGGTTAAATTATATTAAAAAATATAATTCTTATAGACACATTTGTTGTATTTAATTTAAATTTGAGCCCAAATTTGGGCTAGTTGTTATATTTCCCAAATTCGACTTCAAAACACACATATATAATTAATTTTTTTAAAATATACACAATTTTAATTATAAATATGCAAATAATTGAAGGTAATAGATAATTGCATAAGACTTATTCGATTTTCAGTTTGGATCGAAACCCAAAACTGAAGCCGAACTCAAATAAAAAAAAATGTTTTTTCAAAATCGAAACCTAACCAAAAAATTCAAAACAAACGAATCTCTTATTTGATTCAGTTTGGTTTTTGGTCCAAAATCGAATAATGCTTACCCCTACCTATGAGATGTAATAATAACATATGAGAACTTGCTCCTGTTGGAGTGGGTGGGGTTCCCAACCTATGTGGAGAAGATCCCAGAGTGCGACGAGCGCCGTCTGTGTGTCAGAGAAGCTCGGAGAGGTGACGAGGCCAGTCGGAGATGACGGAGATCTCGGGAGCTGTCAGAGGAGCTGCTGGAAGGAGGGGGCAGAGTTCGGGCCGAACTCTGCCCCACGACAGAGTTCTGGCCGAACTCTGTGTTCTGGTTGCCAAACACAGAGTTCTGGCCGAACTTTGTGTCTTCGGGGCTGAAGCATTTTTCAGGGTGATTGATCATCATTGGATCGTATCCTACGGTCACTACAACAAAAAACCCTTTTAATGACGGCCAAAAAACGTCATTAATGACGAACCATGACGCTTTTTTTTTCCACAGCAACCGTTATGAAAACGGGTGTTATAAATGTTTTTTAAAAGCGTCATAAAATAACCGTCATGAATAGTTTCTATAAAAGCGTTATGAATAGTTAATATATAGTGCACAATTCAGAACAATTTTAAAACGTCATGAATAGATAATATGTATAGGCTCAATGCAGCACATTTATAACACTTTATACTATTCAAATTAGCATATTTATAATGCTTTATACTGCACAGTATATATTACATTCCAAAAACTTAACATTATATATCACCATCTTTATTACATTTCTCAAAATAGAGTACATATCAACATCTTCATTACATTGAATATCCAAATACAGAATGTACCCAAAAAATAGGAATAAATCTCTCTTTTGCTATCCAAATACAGAATGTACCCGAGCTGCAGCTTGAAATGCATCCAATTCTTGAAAGTTCTACCCATCTTCAAACTCAGCTTTGCTTGATCTGTTATAAGGAATGGTAGCAGAAAGTGAGTCAGTTCCGTACTCCATCGGAAGTTGCTACATACTTTCTTACTTTGGCGTCGATATGGCCTACGGGTAAGGAAGCCTGTCAGTTAAGAAACAAGTTCGACCAGCAAAGAAAAGAAAACTAAATTAAAAGAAGAACTCAAGAAGAGAGGAAGAAAATAACTGGAAAATACAACCCTTCAAGAAATAGAGACACTAGATAATATGATCCTGCAACTATAAAATAATTACGAATATCAAGGTCCATAAGCTAATGAGAAACCAAAGCTCCATAAGATATTAATGACAATAAACTTCAAACAATCTGGCCTGAAGTAGAGAGGGAAAAATATACAAAATCAATCTCGCTCATTGGACTTTTCTTGCAAAGTAAATTACCTCTAGCAGTCTAATGTCCAACCCATGTTCATAATCTACTTTTTAAGTACCATATGTCCACCTATTATTAATAAAAGAAAAACTGGATAATTCTGTACCTCTACATGCTATTTAGCTAATGAATCTTAAATTTCTCAACAATGATAAATGGAAGAAAAAAAAATTAGAAGTCTACGGCAAAAGTTTATGTTTCCACACAAATTTCAGCACATTGGAAAAGTGATCATTAATCAAGTGACTTAAATTACAAAAAAATTAAGCAATCCTCCGGTGAAGCCCAACAAAAATAGGAAACCAATACCAGCATCACATGTTCCTCCATCACATTTCAAGATCTTTGATTTTATTAGAAAAATACTAGTAAACCATCTAACTGCTGAAAAGATAAACAAATATGTGTCAGAATGAGTGTTATTTTCAACAACAGTTCACCTGGTCCATTTGACCATCTGGTAGTGATTGGTGAAACTTCATAGGACATTACTTCATCTCCACTGACTTTGAGCATCTTAGGCCATCTCCAACGTGGGTTTCTATCTCCCCTATTTCTATGGTAGAAATACTTTTTAGGAACAAAAAAAATTCTCATTAGAAATCCTATTTCAAACTCAAAAGCTTATACCTACCTACATATCAGTATTCAGATGATTACTTTGCAAGTTTGCATAGTATAAAATAATCTTTGTACAAAAAAAAAATATACCAAGAGATTAGGAGTCTAGGACAAAACCTTGCAGGAACATATTAGTATAGCCAACCCCCCTCCACAGAGGAATAACGAAATGCCGACTGCAGCAGAAAATTAGAAGTTGACTATGCACTTGCACAAAAGAAGTTGACTATGCACTTGCAGCAAATTATTAGTCGTTATCTCCTGTTAGGATTATGAAGCTACCTTGAAGATCCCGGAAAGAGGAAGTCCACCTCTAATATCACCTAGTAAGTCTACACAATGGATAGAATGGAATACACTAGTACGAGAGAACAATAGAACTACAAATGGCCACAAGTAATGGAGAAATCCACAAAATATGTCAAAGTGCGCAATCAAATATATTAGAGACTAAGCACTGTCTTGAAACTGAGATCATACCACTTTTAGTGTAATTTATCAATTGCACAGTTACATCTTTCTGATTGTTTATGGCTTCCTTTATTTTTCTAACTGTTGCTGGATCAGTTTCAGGGCCTTAGAGAAACCTGAAGAACACCCAAGAAGAAAGGTAAGTGCAAAGAAGCAGATTGCAATTTGAGAGGTACCATCAAAATATCAAGCAGCCTTATATTTATATGAAATTATAAATCACCATTGAGAAATTCTCAACAATGTAGAATATAATCTATAACATTATTTGAGAATACATACATGTTTGTTCTAAATCTTTATAAAACAATCATAAATCAGTCCATGAATATGAAATAGAAATCCCTATATACCTGCATTCCTGACACATGTTGACAGGACTGGTGCCTACGAGCAGATGAACTCACAAGAAGAAACATTAAAACCCATGTTAGATTCCTAAAGAATGAAGACACCTACTAGGTATCCTCCCATACTGAAACCAATTAACCCTTAGGTATTAAAACAACATCTAATATAAAGAATTCTGTTATTATTTTTACACAAAACCTATTAACCGCCCTTTAACATTACTACTACATTCTTTTGGAGGATTTCCTCAAACAGTTGGTGCCCATTGCACTTTCAACCAAATACGAAAGAATTTAAATAGGTGAGTATTACCTGTTAGTGATTAAGGTTTCCTGTTCTGTACATGATTTCCTCAAATAGTTGGTGCCTACGAGTAGATGGGGATGTGGGAAGTTGTCAAGCGCAGAAGTTGTAGGGGTTCCTGCACATGCAGGAAAGGCCAAGCGCGGCCCTGCGGCTGGACTCGTCGAGCGACTCGTCGACGGCCTTGGCGAAGCTCCTCGAGGCGGTCTGCCGGGACTTCTCGAGGAAGGTGGGGGCGAAGGGGACGAGCTCCGAGGGGTCGAACCAGCCATAGCTACTATCGCCGAAGAACGCGACGAGGACGTGGTCCTCGCGCCTGGTCCTCCGGACCGACTGTGACGCTAAGGCCTCGTTGAAGATGTGGCCCGGCCACCATGGGTGCGACTTGACCTTCCCCCACACCATGTCGTCAGTCTCGAACCCATGGACGGAGAGAGAGAGATCGTCGGATCCCTTTCTAACTAGGTTTAGGGTTTTGGATCTAGGGTTAGGGTTTTGGAGTTGGAGGAAAGGAAGGAGAAGAAGAGGAGGAGAGGAGGGTGTTGCTGAACTAGCTAGAATTAGGGTTTTGGAGTTGGGGGAGAGGAGGGAGAAGAAAGGAGGAGAAGGAGAAAATCTACCAGAACGATTTTGGTGGAGGAAAATTTTTGTTGAAACTCGGGGTGCAGTAAGGATTTTGCCAAAAGTTGAAGTTAAAAAATATTACAAGTTTGCCACCGCTCTAAACTATTAATAACGCTTTGTTTTATAAACGTTATAAAAAACCCAGAATTAGCCCAAACCGTCATAAAAAAAGGTAATTTTTAACTTAATAACACTTATGTATCAGCCGTCATTAAAACTCCTTGTCGAGCGTCATTAATAGGTCTTTTTGTTGTAGTGGGTCCAGGTTTTGCTACGGATTAGGAAGTTTATACATGGTTATTCCTAACCATAATCACAACACAACATTGAAGAACAAGAGAGATAAGAGGCAAGAGTGCCATTGCAACTTTGGGAGAGAAGAATGAGGATTGAAGGCCGTTTTCGAAGGAGGATCGTGTTTGGATAATATCTACTCGTCGTCTTTGTTCTTCGTAGCTTTGTAATCATTATTCTTGCTTCTAAGTGTTGTGGGGATCCGATTTGGATCAGGAGAAGTTTGTAGAGGGTGTACTCCTTTATTTTATTAGTGAAGGCTTCTCAGGGTTGGACTCCGATCGTCCCGTGGTTTTTTCTGCAAGGATTTTTTACGTCAAAAATTCTCTGTGTCTGCGTGATTTTTTTGGTGTTTTGGTTCGTGCGTTGTATTGCTCGGTTCTCTCACAGGTACTCTCTAGTTTGGGGAAAGGTTTTCGCATTTCTTTCCCAACAAAGTGGTATCAGAGCCAGGTTCTGGAATTCAGAAGGGTGTTAGGAGTTGACAAGAAAACTAGAGAGGAGAGATGGACGCGAAGCCGGTGCGCATGGTGAACCTGAACGGCACCACCTATCATTATTGGCGAAGCAAGATGAAAGATTTGCTGTTCGTCAAGAAGCTGCATCTTCCAGTATTTGTATCCGAAAAGCCCAGTGATAAATCCGAGGAGGACTGGAAATTCGAGCATATACAGGTGTGCGGATATATCACGCAGTTCATTGACGAAAACGTGTACAACCACGTCGCCAATATTGAGCACGCGAAGACGTTATGGGATAAGCTGGAATCTTTGTACGCGAAGAAGACCAGGATAAACAAGTTGTTCCTGATCCGGACGATGATGGGTCTGCGGTACAAAGATGAGGCGTCTATTACGGATCACTCGAGTGATTTCCAGGACGTGGTTGACCAGTTATCTTCAATGGGAGTCAAGTTCGACGACGAGGTTCAGGGACTATGGCTGTTGTATACATTGCCAGACTCGTGGGAGACCGTACGAGTATCTATGATCGCTTCTGCTCCAGAGGGCGTGGTCAGTCTGGAGTTTGCCAAAAGCGGGGTGCTGAATGAAGAGATGCGAAGACGTTCTCAGGGTACTTCATTCATATTCCACCACTCAGAGGCATTGGTTTCAGAGAGCCGCGGAAGGGAAAAAAGCAGGGGTCCAGATGGTGGCAAAGACAAGAGCAGGGAGAAGTCCAAGGGTCGGTACGAGGACTCGGAGTGTTACCATTGTGGCAAGAAGGGCCACATCAAGCAGAATTGTTTCGCTTGGAAGAGAGAGAAGAATGGCGACAAGGGGAAACAAGATGAGAACACTACAGCGGCGGCCTCGATATATGGAGGCGATGTGATCGTCGTAGGTGATGAAGTTATTACAAACCTCGCCTGCGATGACAATTCTTGGCTGGTGGACTCAGGGGCTTCGGCGCACGTATCTCACAACATGGCACTATTTGTCACTTACACGACAGGCGACTGTGGAGTGTTGAAGATAGGCAATGGAGATGTGTCGAAGGCGGTTGCCGTTGGAGATGTGCATTTGAGAACGAAGACGGGTGCAGTTCTTGTTCTCAAAGATGTTCGTCATGTCCCTGATATCCGTTTCAACCTGGTGTCGATTGGAAGGTTGGATGACGAGGGATTCTTCAGTCTCTTCGAAAATAGTCAGTAGAAGCTTTCCAGAGGTTCGATGGTGATTGCCAGAGGAAGCAAGAAGTCTGGTCTCTACTATATGGAGGAGAGCGCACAGGGGGCATGTAAACCCCCTAAATTTTTACTACAATTTTTATTTTTGGTGTTAATTTTATTTTTCGTATTTATACGTCGCATACGAGTTCGCATCTTTCGTATTTGCTCGTCGAGTACGAATATGTGCGAGGTACATATTTTATAAAAATATTTTATTATGGAATTCAAATTTCATATGGTAAATATTTTATTTATTTACTTATATTACCTTTATTAATCGATTTACAAACTGTATTGATTTAATATAAAAAGAGCTATTTACTTTTATTATACAAATATAATTGATAATTTCAAAAATAATGTTTTACATAAATAATCTTTTGCATACGAGATACATGACTTAAAATTCATGGAAATAATTATATTTTCAAAATTTATTTAATATTAATATTTTATTTATTATATTTTCAAAATTTATTTAATATTAATATTTTATTATTCGGAAAACTATTTTAAAATATTATTTTGGTTTAAATTTAATTACTTATGATAAATTATATTGGAAAAAATTTTATTCTAAACGGGGTTTAAATTTAATGGAGAGTTTATCTATGATTTAAATTCGGATTGGAACGACTAAATTTTAAGATTTATTTGAATCAAGAGATGACATTATCTATCGGGGGTTTAAACTATCCTAATCCTTATTCAATTGGGAATTCCCACCTCCTATATAAGGAGAGGTACTCATCCATAAAATTTCACAAAACCAAACTCTAAAGTTCGTGCAACGTGCTGTGCATCGTGTCCGTGACCATAATCTTATTCCAATTTTTAGTACAGCTATCCATGTCGTGTCCGACACCCCTGACACGACGGCAACACTACAGAACCACCATCGATCCCTTCTTGCCATCGCCGTTCCCACAACTCCCGACACCAGCAAGCACCCCGCCAACTCCACACCGCCGAGTACCACCACCAGCCCTGTCACGACCCGCTACCCAAATTGTTAGGCCGGGCGGAGTCATGTCCAGCCTGCGTTTGAGATAAAGCGCGGTAAGCTATTCTAGAGATAACAAGATAAGGCTAAATGTGCTAACAGTTCTATAAGTGAATAAAAGTCATAAATGCTCCAAACACAAAAGTCGTCTCATATAGTAATAAGTCCAAGTACAAGTCTGAAATATAAAACTGGATACATGTCCAGTTACAAAATACGTAGTCTAATACATGACTACACTAAGTATCCCAAGCAACTACGCAAACTAGACGAGTTTTCCCGCAGGAACATCCTCGTAAGGCAAAGCCTGGTCCTCGACAGTATCTCCATAATATGAGTCACAGAGCAACTCCTCCTCAGTAAGAATACCTACAACGTTATCCTGTCAGGACGGGAGCAAATACTGATTCTAGCAAACTAAATATACGAAGCATGAACAGGGATGTAATAAACTGGAATCATGGCATATCATGGTTTAATTGGTTCTTTTTAGAAATGACAACATATAGTTTAAAAGTTTAAAACTGTAGCATGTACGTGAATCGATCAATAGGTGAATAGGATGTACAGCGGCACGTATCAAGTTTTTTTTGGCATGCACATACGTGCACGAACGGCATCGGTGTATATCCATACACAAATACGGGATCAGAACATACGGCAAGGTCACATATAGAATGTCACCGAGCGCGGTAAATACATACGGAGAAGGGGGTCATGTTCACGTACACTACTAACAGTTTCTCCTTAACCCGTTATTTAAACATGTGAGAGATATGAGATACTGTTCTAAACATGGCAGAGACTGAAAGTAATACAACATGTAAAGTTTTAACTTGCTATCCCAAGGATCAGCATTTAACATGGTTGATAAATTACAGTTTATTGTTATAGCAGTATGTAAAGTTTGTAGAAAGTACTTGCCTCTAGTAAAGCAAACTGTGATAAAATACTATAGATGCTCGGTAACTCGTCACTGTAGAAATAAATACATAAACTTAGTTTTTACACTAAGCTAAAACACTAAGACACTAATTGGTGCAACACGACTTGTGACTGGGCACCTAGCCAAAATGATGACTTTAGCATAGGAGACCAATGTGGGATGACACACTACTATAAATAACTTTCTAGGGTCTTTACACTAGTGAGGGGTGAGGTTTAATACGGCCATAACTCAATTTAACACAAAAAGTTGCAAGTCGTAATTATTCAATAAATAAATCAAATGAACATTGTGTTCCAACAATTTTTGAAATAGACAAAAAGCTCAATTTTACATAAAATAAAGTACCAAAATGATCCTTGTTAATTATAGAAATTTATTATAATTTTCTGGAATTTATTAACCAGTACAAGTATTTTATAAAAATCAGTTTTCCTAAGTACACAGAAAATGAGTTCTGGTTTCATATGCCAAAACAGTGGCAAAACTGTAAATTAAATACTGTAAAAATTATGATAAAATATCTAAATTAACATAGTATCTAAATACTATTTTTTTAGAATTTTAACAGCAATTAAAGTATTTTTAGAAATTCAAAAACAACATCGTACACAATTGAAATTTAATAATTAATTATCTGCGTATTTTGTCCATGTACATAATTTGAACCAGAGTTCAAATATAGGACCCAAGGCCATGAATCAAGTCCAATATGACTTGTACAGGTCTTGAATGTGTGAAAACACATTTGAGCCCAAAAAACCCATGCTAGGCTTGGACACCAAATGGTTGCAGTAATTTAAATACACAAAAATACAAAGACGTAAAAATATATAATAAATATTAATATCTTAACTATGTGAAATTTTACATAGTAGTTATATAACTATGACAAATATATTTACATATATCAAAATATATCATATGTACAATATTACATAATTTATAGAGGTTAAAATAGCTATGTATACATATATATACATATATATCATATATATATATATATATATATATATATATATATATATATATATATATATATATATATATATATGTATATAAGGAAATATATATATATATATATATATATATATATATATATATATATATATATATATATATATATTTTTTTTAATATATATATATATATATATATATATCTAAGAAATAAATATATAATATATATTTAGATACTGTACATGTACTAATATAACAGTATATATATATATATATATATATATATATATATATATATATATATATATATATATATATATAGATACTATATATATATATATATATATATATATATATATATATATATATATATATATATATATATATATATATATATATATGTACAGAAATACATATATACATATATATATATATATATATATATATATATATATATATATATATATATATATATAAACAAAAAGAAAAAGAAAAAGAAAAGAAAAAGGAAAAGGAAATCAATAACAGCGCAGGGGGGGTTCGAACTCGGCCCTCTGGGTCGGGTTCTCAAGTTGGGTCGAGCTGGCCAGGGGGTCAGCCCGCAGCTTGTGTTAGGGTTAGAATTTTGGTTAATTTTATTTAGGTTTTAGTTAATAACAGTAAACCCGATAAAACATTCCTGTGTCCTGACAGTTTGGGACACAGGAGTCTACGTGTCCGTGCTATGCACGACACGCTCGGGTCCTAAAACGCGTGTCCGAGCACAACGTTGGGTTCGTCGTGTCCTGACGAACGACATATGTCGATTCGAGACACGTACGACACATATCGGTGCTGCAACTTACGTGTCCAATGAGCTGGGGGTTCGAGGGTGCTGGACGGCGGAGGAAGCGTCGGGACGGTGGCGCTTGGGTGGCGATCGACTCGCCTCGGTGTGGCGCATCGGTTGATGGTGGTTGGGGGCGGTGAGTTTCGCTGTGGGGGCTGGACGAGGGTTCGCTGAAGTTTGGGTTAGGGTTTAGGTTGTCGGGGAAGAAAGGGGGTGGCTGGGTGGTCGTGGGGTTGTTCTAGGGTTAGGGTTTAGTCTAGGGTTCGTTTTATAGGGAAGGGAAGTCGGTTGGGGGCGTCGTGCTGGCCAGAGTCGGCCGGAAATGGCGGGGGCAGCCCGGCGGTCAGTCGTCGGTCAGTCGGGTCGTCGGGGGTGGGTAGATTAGGGTTTTACACTTAGGTCCTCGTAGTTTAGGATATTACCAATAGGTCCTAACAGTAGGTAAATACAATAATTAAATTTACATAACACAAATATAACAATTTACAATTTGCAAACTGTTATAATAACAAATTAATAAATTGCATATTGATATAAAAACAATTCTAAAAAATTACAAAATGGTATTAAAACATTTTAATTAATTGCAAAATGATATTTTAGTATTTAAAACTCATTTAAAACTCATTTAAAAATTCTAAAAAATTCCTAAAAATCATAATAAATATTTTAAGGCTAAATATGACATTAACAACTAATTAACACTAATTAAATAAATTTTGAAAAATAGGGGCTCACAAGCCCTGCACATGGTCACCATCACCACAGCAGCCTCCCCGACCGTCTTCTTCCCGAAACCCCACCATTGCCATCACCATAACCACCGTAGTCACCACTGGCTTTCTTCTCCCCTCACCAAACTCTGTCTCTCCGACCATGCCCCAGTTAACTCTACCGCCACCTACACAATGACCCCCGCACCATGACCAGCGCGGTCACAACCGCAGAACACCACCACCAAGACCGAACATCACCACCACCCAAAAATACCAAATAAAAAAAATAAATCCTTACCTCCATACCTCGTTGTCGCTCGAACGCCGCCACCGCGTTCAGGCACTGCCGCCACCGGTCCTTTCGCGGCCTCCCTCAGCCGAGCGCCCACCGAGATTCCCTCGGTCACGCGACCAACCGTCGGCGCGTGCGTTGCCCCTCCACGAGTGCCATCGGACCTCCGCTGCGTCCGGTAAACGCCAGAACTGAACCCACCACAGACTCTCTCCGCCCCATGTCAGCAGCGGTCCTCTCCCTCTTTCTTCTGCGACCGTGCCGCCCTTGGTGCACCGCCGTGCCGGCCATTCCGTCCCCGATCTCCGTCGTCGCTGTCGGGAGCACGCTCGCGTCGCCGTCCGGTACGGGCCACCGTACTCGGCAGTCGCTGTACTGGAGCAGCGCCCCTGTCGGAGTCTCCTTAGCCTTCCGACGGCTGACGCTACAGCCCAGGACTCAGCCGAGTGCCGCCCCTCCGATGCCGAAGCCGCCGTCGAGCCTCGCCGTGCCGGAGCTCCCCGCGCCGGCGCCCAGAGTCGCCGCGCCACCAGCTCTCCGTCTCTCCGCTCTAAACCCAGTGTCCACGCCTCCGCTGCGACGCTCACTGCCGCGGATCCGTCCGCCCGCCGTGCCGTAGCCCTGCTGGTAACCCCTCTTCCGAACCCTTCTTCCTATCTCTCTCTCTCTCCACTCTTTTTCCTATTCCTTTCTTTAAAAGGAGACAATAGCTTTATGTTAATGTATATTCATTTCTTTATTATTAATATTAATATTAATATTAATAATATTATTAATAATATTATTATTATTATTAGTATTAGTAGTATTATTACTGATATTGTCATCATCATTATATTTTTGACTTTCATCCCACTTGTTAATATGAATTTGTACTTACATCCCACTTTTTAATTTTTTTAGACTTACATCCCACTTTTTGTCACGAAAAGTATTTATTTTGTCCCAAAAAGTATTTATTTTTTCACGAAAAATATTCGTTTTGTCACGAAAAATATTTTTCGTGACAAAAAGTGGGATGTAAGTCAAATAAAATTAAAAAGTGGAATGTAAGTACAAATTCATATTAATAAGTGGGATGAAAGTCAAAAAATCCCTTTATTATTATTATTATTATTATTATTATTATTATTATCATCATTATTATTATTAATTCTGCATAATTGTTATTAGAGATAGTGTTATTATTATTATTTAAATTTTTGATTTAAGGAGAACATAAAGAACATTGTGTTTATTACTACCATTAATATTTGTTGTTATTTTGTAGTATTTTTCTAAAACTTGTTTTGTAACAAAATATTTTATTTGTTTCTGGGTTTACATCAATTTCCAAATAGGTAGGAACCTTCAAAATATTATTATAATATTATTGTTTTGTAACTAGATATATACATACACCAAGCTATGTTTTTAACCATAACAAAATAATTTTTCTGTATTTCAAATACTTGCCTAAAAAGATTTATTATTTTCTAGACTAATAAAAAATGTATTTTTACAAATTACATATATAAAATATTTTCAAGTATTTACGTAGAATTATTTTTCAAGTATATTATGAAATATTTTCTAAAAATAGGACACGTGTCTCTTCGCTCAAACTCTCTTCGAATTATCCCCATTACTCATAGCTAATCGTGCTTCCCTATTTCCTTGCAACTTCGGACCATGACACATCGAACATGACTATCAGACATTCAGGACTTGATGGAACATCGCAGCACACCAGGCGACACACCAGACAAGATACCTTGCCATCTTTACTGCTTACATTTAGTTGTATTTTATTTTGTTTATTGTATCTATATTCCTTGTTTATTATTTTCTTTTTGCTTGTGGACCTAGAGTTAAGAGACTTCCGTCAATAGAATGCATGTCATTGACTTTGTCACGATTGTATCACGAGTTGTGTGTGAGTTGTGAGTATCATGTAGAGGTCATTTGCGTGTTGGCTGATCCCCTGTGCGTATGCGTAGGAATAACTGCCAATAGATGCATGTTAGAAGACTTGACAGTTATTTATTATAAAATAATGTTGTGGAAACGACACGTGTTGGTGTGTCGTGGTTACGATGCATGTATAGTATCATTGGGGGGAGGGGACAACTACTAGCGTAGGGGCTACATTTACTTTTTACACACATTTGCGGGCCGATAGTGACTCTTATGAGCGCTACCTTTTGCCCCGGACCGATAGTGACTCTTATGAGCGCTACTTACTGCCCATGGCTGATAGTGACTCGGATAAGCACTACCTACTGCCACTCTTTATTTACTCTGCTGATCTTACAGTCCCTGCGTAGAACGTTTTCCTCAAAGTGCATATCACATAGATGGTTAGGAACCCTGTTGTGTTGTAGTTTTATGATATTTACATTTGCAGTTATAATGGCATGTTCTTCCTGTATCTTGTTACGTCCCTCTGAGGACCTGGTGATCTCTCCAGGTGTGTGTTTCGTGTTTTCTTATAGGTGCTCTAGCTAAGGCCACTCATTCCTTCGTGATGATTGCTCTTGGACTCGTCATTTGCTTCGCTCGACCAAATCATTTATTTGTACATTTCTTCTTTTTTAAATTTGTTGGTAGCGGATATGTCTCCGTCCAACGTTTGTACAAATGACTATTTGATCATATCATTAAACTTTAGTAATTGTGGATGAGATTATTTAGTTTGAGCATGGCTTTCTACATCTTACAGCTTATGTATACATACGAGCCTTTCATTTACTCGTATGTATACAGCTGGCATGATACGTGTCTAGTCCCAAATATTTTGGGACTGGGGCGTTACATGGCACATGAGGTGAACGCAGTCAGTGATACGTCTATCGAGTTGTGGCACAGGCGGCTCGGCCATATCAGCGAGAAGGAGATGAGCTACTTGGTGAACAGGAAGGTGATTCCAGGGCTCAAGTCTACAAAGTTGGAGAAGTGCACGCACTTCTTGGCTGGAAAGCAAAATATGGTGTCTTTCCAAAGTCACCCAAGTTCAAGGAAGCCGGCGTTGCTCGAGTTGATTCACTCGGATGTCTACGGTCCTATGAAGGTAAAATCTATTGGTGGTGCTTCTTACTTTGTAACTTTTATTGATGACTGTTCCAGGAAGGTTTGGGTCTATGCCTTAAAGACCAAGGATCAGGTGCTGCCTACTTTCAAAGAGTTTCAGGCCTCTGTTGAAAGAGAGACGGACAATAAGTTATTATGTGTTCGGTCCGACAACGGCGGCGAATACATCGGTCTCTTTGATGCTTATTGCAGAGAGCAAGGGATACGACACCAGAAGACACCGCCCAAGACACCTCAGCTCAATGGTGTAGCGGAGCGCATGAACAGGACGCTGATGGAGAGGGTGCGGTGTTTGATGTCAGAAGCAAACTTGTCGAGCAGTTATTGGGGTAGGCTCTTCTCACAGTTGCTTATGTTATTAATTTATCTCATAGTGCTCCTTTGTAGGGTGATGTGCCTGACAAAGTATGGTACGATAAAGAGCCATCATACAATCACCTGCAAGTGTTTGGCTGTAAGGCCTTCGTGCATGTACCGAAGGACGAGAGGTCCAAACTTGAGCCGAAGACGAGGCGATGTGTCTTTGTCGGCTACGGTCGGGATGAGTTTGGCTATAGACTCTACGACCCGGTGGGAAGAAAGCTCTACAGAAGCAGGGACGTGGTATTCGTCGAGGATCAAACCATGACCAACACCCATGATTTCGAGACGCCTTCTGAGGCTGAGAAATTGCCTGAGTTAGAGTCATTTCGCTTCGAGCAGTTTCCAGAGGACATCGCAGAGGATCCAATTATGGGGGAGCCAGTACATGGAGTTGCTCCCAACCTTGATCATCAGCCTGCTGATGGTGGTCAGGGTGTCCCTCAGGAGGATGAGCATGCCGGGAAGACAGTTCCTAAAGATGAGGAGGCTGTTGGTATATAGCCAGCACCAGTGGCTCTACTGAGAAGGAGCGACAGAGAGCGTCGACCATCTACGAGATACTCACAAGGTGAGTATGTGCTACTGACTGACGGGGGAGAGCCCGAAAGCTTTGCAGAGGCTATGGAAGACGAACAAAGGCAGGAGTGGATGCAGGCTATGCAGGAGAAGATGAGTTCCTTATACGCCAATTCCAATTATGAGCTGGTACGATTGCCAAAGGGCAAGAAGGCTTTGAAGAATCGATGGGTGTTTAGAGTGAAGCAGACGGATGATGCTACTCGCCCTCGATATAAAGCGAGGCTGGTAGTTAAAGGCTACGGTCAGTGGAAAGGCATAGATTATGATGAGATCTTTTCGCCTATCGTCAAGCATTCGTCTATTCGGGTGGTGCTAGCATTGACAGCCAGTCTCGACTTGGAGGTCGAGCAGATGGACGTAAAGACGATATTTCTCCACGGTGATCTTGAGGAGGAGTTATACATGGAGCAGCCAGAGGGATTCTATGAGAAGGGCAAGTCATATTTGGTCTGCCGGTTGAGAAAGAGCTTGTATGGTCTGAAGCAGGCTCCGAGGCAGTGGTACAAGAAGTTCGAGTCATTTATGGGGGAGCATGGTTATGTACGGACGATGTCGAACCATTGTGCATTTGTGAGGTACTTTATCGAGGATGATTTTATTATTTTATTGCTTTATGTTGATGATATGCTATTAGTAGGTCGGAATGCCACTAGGATAGCGGAGTTGAAGCGCCAACTGGGCACGACCTTCTCTATGAAGGATTTGGGCGCAGCGAAGACTATTCTTGAGATGGAGATCAGCCGAGAGAGAGAGAGAGAGAGAGTCCAAGCTGCTACATTTTTCCCAAAAGAAGTACATTTACCGGGTACTTCAGCGTTTCGGTATGGACGGGTCGAAGAAAGTGAGTTGTCCCCTTGCGGCCCACTTTAAGTTCATTGAGGAGCAGTGTCCATCTACCGAGGACAAAAAGGAAGATATGGAGCGGGTTCCATATGCCTCAGCTGTGGGAAGCCTTATGTATGCTATGGTGTGTACGAGGCCAGACATCGCTCATGTAGTTGGCACAGTTAGCAGGTATCTTTCAAATTCTGGAAGGGTACATTGGAGTGCGATTAAGTGGATTCTACGCTATCTTCAGGGTACTGTCGATTGGAGACTTTCTTTTGGTGGTGATGAGCCAAAGCTGGTTGGGTATACCGATGCTGATATGGCTGGAGATGTAGACACGAGGCGATCGACTTCGGGCTATGTGATGATGTTTGTCGGAAGAGCGATATCGTGGCAATCGCGGTTGCAGAAGTGTGTTGCCTTGTCGACGACAGAGGCATACATTGCGGCAGAATACATTGCGACGACGGAGGCTTGCAAGGAGCTGCTGTAGATAAAGAAGCTGTTGCAGGAAATAGGGTTGAAGCAAGAGCAGTACACTTTACTTTGTGACAGTCAGAGTGTTATTCACCTTGTAAAGAACCAGACATTTCATAGTCGGTCCAAGCACATCGAGACTTGGTATCATTGGATACGGGATGTGGTTGAGAAGAAGGATGCGACGCTTGAGAAGGTTCATACTGATGATAATGGAGCGGACATGCTCACGAAGGTTCTACCGGAAGTTTGAGTACTGCAGGCGGATCGTCGGGATGACGAGTTCCTCCACCTAGTTGTGAAGGAGAAGATTTATTGGAGTAGGTGGGGTTCCCAACCTATGTGGAGAAGACCCCGGAGTGCGACGAGCGCCGTCTGTGTGTCAGAGAAGCTCAGGGAGGTGACGAGGCCAGTCGGAGATGACGGAGATACTCGGGAGCTGCCAGAGGAGCTGCTGGAAGGAGAGGGCAAAGTTCGGGCCGAACTCTGCCCCACGACAGAGTTCTGGCCGAACTCTGTGTTCTGGTTCCAGAACTGTTCTGGTTGCCAAACACAGAGTTCTGGCCGAACTCTGTGTCGTCGGGGCTGAAGTGTTTTTCAGGGTGATTGATCACCATTGGATCGTATCCTACGGTCCAGGTTTTGCTGCGGATTAGGAGATTTATACATGGTTATTCCTAACCCTAATCACAATACAACATTGAAGAACAAGAGAGAGAAGAGGCAAGAGTACCATTGCAACTTTGGGAGAGAAGAAGGAAGATTGAAGGCCATTTTCGAAGGAGGATCGTATTCGGGTAATATCTACTCGTCGTCTTTGTTCTTCGTAGCCTTGTAATCATTATTCTTGCTTCTAAGTGTTGTGGGGATCCGATTTGAATCGGGAGAAATTTGTAGAGGGTGTACTCCTTTATTTTATTAGTGAAGGCTTCTCAGGGTTGGACTCCGACCGTCCCGTAGTTTTTCCCGCAAGGATTTTCCACGTCAAAAATTCTCTATGTCTGTCTGGTTTGGTTTGGTATTTTGGTTCGTATGTTGTATCGCTCGGTTCTCTCACAGGTACTCTCTAATTTGGGGAAAGGTTTTCGCGTTTCTTTCCCAACAGCTCCAAGGTTTGAATGTTCTAAAGTTTAGGTCTATATGAACCAACTGCAATTGAGTTGCATATGTTGCACAAATATTGTCGGTGTTGGGTAGGGTTCCCAACCTATGAGGAGAACACCCCAGAGTACGACGAGTGTCATCCGCATGTCAGAGAAGCTCGAAAATTCGAAGGCAACAAAGGTGGATTGGATCTTGATGGTCCAAGATTTCATGTTAATTGGACAAAAGTTGATGGATGATATGGGTGCATGTTTTTGATATGGTTGCAAGGTGGCAATTGATTTAGATCGACCATTGGGAATTGAATGAGGATGACTTTATACTTAGATGAAATTTGGTGATGTTATCAAGGATTGAGATCATGTTTGGAAGAGCGCGATTGGGTTATGCATAGTAAGTAATTCAGATTGGGTTTGTTGTTTTTTGGATTAAAAACTCTAGGGGGATGAAACATGGATTTAGGTGATGTAGAATTTGAGATTTATGAGATTCTGCTAGAATTGAGCTTTAATGTGTAAGTATGATTTGGACTTTAGTGTAGCAAGATTTGGAAGATTGGATTGTAACTGAGTTTTGAGGTCTTGAGGATTGTTTGGATTGGTTGAGATGGAATACCTGGAATGTGAGATAAATTGACATCGACGGATGAATTACATTGTGATAGCTTGGTGGAAATTAGATCTAGTTGGTTTAGTCCATTTGATTCATAATTGATGAGGTATAGTGCTTCAGTAGGTCTTCCTTAGTACCCAGTGTGCTCCTTAGTGTTGTGAGTGTTAGCTTGACCAATGAGTTGAGCAGTTTGGTTCTACCGCGAGGTACGCTGTTGTTTAGGCATAGATTGTTGGTGGAGCTTTGGATTTTTTTGTTTGAGTTCGACGAGGTAAGTGTTCGATGGTTTTGATTAAGGCATGAGTTAGTTTGCATTGCTTGAGGAATAAAAGAAAGTTGTGCTGGATTAATGATTTTGATGTTATGCAAGGGTATTCAATTTGTATTAGAAGATGATGCTTCATGGATTTATTGAGTTCAAATATTTAAGTATCTTGGTGCAACTATAGATTGGAAAAGTTGGCATTAGCTTGAGTGAAAAGAATTGCTATGGATGTTTTTGTTGGGTGCAGAAGAATTTGCTCAGTGTAGATCAATTGGTGTAGTTGGAGCAGTTTGTTCTTCTAAGTTTTGTCACTATCCGCTCCCGGATAACCGAGTACGAGTGCGTAGCCAAGCCCAGTCTACGCCACAACATCGATAGTAGTACGCTGTCTACACCTTAATATCAATTACAAAAAATTATATCTATTTGCTCATTCACAATAACTATTTTTATTTACAAATCCAATAATACAATAAAAAATAATTTTCGGGAACAAACATGCTTAAACATAAAAGAACTAACTAATCTATCTAAAATCTAAGGTCAGCCTCCAAGATCTCTATTTCTTCCTTATGGTTCATAGCACAAAAGTAAAAAAGCATGGCAAGTCACCTACAACGATACAGTCAGAAAAGGAGCAAAGTACAACCCTATTGCAATAATGTAACATAATACAAAATAATCTGGACAGTAGAGATGCAGTAGAGAATAAAGAAAACATGTATATGAACTGGAAACAATAAACATGTACAAGAACTACTGGCAAGAACATGTATGAACAAGACAACTAGCAATGAATATCTACAAATAAACAAACAGTGTTCGAAATACTTTTCAATATGTCAACGGCTTGGGTTAATACGACACATCATAGATGGTTATCCACAATAAAAGGTAAGGCTAACCCATATATGAGGTGTATGAATTAGCTATCCACAATAATAATCATTGGACTTTGTTCACATACCTACTGAACATTTCTCCTCCCGACTCACTAACAATCAATAAATGAGCAATGATACAATCAAACCTATCATGTCACAATCGTGTCTCAACATGATACTCAATGAAACACAATAAAGAACAACATTATAATGTAATAAAAATATAAAGTAATAGTTTACTTGCCACAAGTTAAGTTGCAGTTGATGTGTGCGACACAATTATGATTTGGTTGAAAGTTGTTGTAATTATGACTAACTGCTACTAATTCGGTGAATCGTCGGTCATCTATGGGTTCTACAAATTAAAAAAATAGTAAACTATTTTATTTAATTTTTGGAAAATTAGTATACTATAGATCTATATGTTAGCTTTCCAAAACATTAAACGGTTCCCAAAACGGAGTTCGGGGTCTTCCAAAATCTCGAAAAAGTGCGACATGTCAATTTTTTGGACAACTAGCACTCAAATAATTTTCCAAAAATTTACATTCATAATTATAGAAAATAGATTTGGAAAACTAATCTCGATATAGTTCTAACAAAAAAATTGGAGGTAAAATGGAGTCCAGAGTTGGTCGCAACGGCTTCGTGAAGTTGCTATAGCTTCAAAAAAATGAGGCTGAATTTATGATAAATTTTGAACTATTTTTGGACGAAAAGTGAGAATTTTGAGAAAGGAAAAGATGATAGATGTTCATAGGGGTATATATAATGGGTAGCAATCATCTAATTAGGATTAGAGAATTAGGTTGAAATAATATTGGTGTTGGAAGAAAATAAGGAAAAGTCTCCTATATATAGGTGGGCGGTATCCTAAATAGGAAGAATTAAAAATCCTATGGATAAATCTTTCCATAAGTTTAAATCAAATCAATCATAGATTGATCAAATCTCAATATATTAATTGGTCATAATAATAATTTAAAATAATATCCAATATTATCAAATAAAATTTAAAGTACATTTGCATAAATCTAAATCTTATAAAAATAATTTAGCACTCATTGAACTTTAGTATAAGAGAAAAGTTTAGGATTGTCACAAATCATATTTTAGTTCAATTTCATGAAATAAATTAGCCACGAAGCTTTTAAAACTATCAGTTCATTAAATTTGACTTCAACTATAGTTATTTTTACTGAACTTTTCACTTTTGCAAAAAACGTTTTGCTCCAGTTTAATACGAAAACATCCTGATGAGACCTTATTTGTTCATCTAGTTTAATATGAAAACATCCTGATGAGACCTTATTTGTTCATCTAAAAATTCATAAACTACTGACAATAAATTCTTCTCTAGGATTTTTGATCTAATACCTTTATATGATAGTATTACCTTGACCCTTAATTATGAGCATAAACACTCTACCAATTTCTTTACTTCTTATTATTATTTGTTTCGAAGGAAAAATGAATCTTATCAGAAATTCTCACCCACAATGCTATTTTACCTAAGTCTATTCGTATCTCCAAATTGTCCCTCCAATACATCCCTCCTTATGTGGCAGCTGACGTGGCATGTTAAATAATATTATGTGTCATCTAACATGGTCGATGACATGACAAATTTTAACCCAAAAAATTAATTACCCAATTTTGTCAATGTTAATTTAATGTTAATATTAATATTAATTAATGTTAATATTAATGTTAATTTAATATTAAAATTAATATTAATTAATGTTAATGTTAATATTAATATTAATAATATTAACGTTAATATTAATATTAATTTTAATGTTAATGTTAACATTAATTTTAATGTTAATTTGAATTTGAATTTTAAAATTTGTCACGTCAGATGCCACATCAACATGTCACGTCAGCTGCCACGTGATGAGGGACGATTTGGAGGGACAAATAGCATTCCTCTTTTACCTACCAAATTCAAATCCATTCATCTAAAAAGTTTACATAAGTTACATACAAATGTACATGAGTTCCCTTGATGCTTGTCATTTCCATTACAATTATTGTGTGAACCATGACAAACACCAGAGTAAGTGCACAACTCAGAGAACTACATCCCTTCTCTTCTTCGGATTTGGTTCTGGGTTTCCTTTCCTCATCATCTCTACAAACTCGGTGTAGTCAATCCTTCCATCCTACCATCAACAAATATTCATCATTTATCTTGGTATCGTAAACGAAGTTTCGTATCTTATCGTTAATATAGAAGATATGAAGCTGTATTTTTCACTTACATTGTCAGAATCAGCTTCGGCAATGATTTCCTTAATATCTCTTCCATCATTCATGCCCTTTTCTATAAGAGCTTGCTCTAGCTCTTCTTTCGTGATGAAACTAAAACATGATAAAAAGTTATGATTATATGTATCACTCAATGTAACTTCAGGAAAGTAATTCCAATTTATATCTAAAGATTTTTGTTACTTACCCGCTATTATCCTTATCGAAGTATTGGAATGCCGTGTAGAGATGTTCTTCTCTATCCATTCTGTTCAAGTGCATCGTTGCGGTAATGAATTCTTCATAGTCTATTGTTCCATTACCGTCTGCATCAGCCTGTTCTTGGAATTGGACAAGACAACCAAAGAGTTTTAGCACATTTTTTTTTCCTTCATGTTAGTTCATAATCTAAGTGAAGATGTATGTGGATTGAAATCATAAATGTAGCGCTACTTACAGCTTCCATGAGTTGTTTGACTTCAAACTCAGAGAGCTTGGTTCCTTGCTTGGCTAGTCCTTGTTTCAATTCTTCGAGAGTTATAGTGCCACTATTATCAGTATCCATGTTCTTGAACATTTCTTTCAATCCTTTAATTTCTTCCTCAGACAAGCACCCGGCTATTACCTGCAAATTTGAAACCCCCCCCCAAAAAAAAGGTAAGCACTATCAAGTTATTGACATTTAGTTTATTTTTTTGTATCATTAAGACAAATTAAAGAAGTAGCATATATACTCTCAATGCGGCTTTCTTGAACTTGTTCATCGCTCTAAATTGTTTCAATCTGTTGAGAACAGCATTATCAAGCGGCGTGTTAGGTGCTTCTCCATCTTCTTTGATCCATGGGTGATCTGTTGCCATCGAAGTAAGGTATGTTACGAAAAAAAAAAAAGAAGATTAATAGGTTGAAGATGCAACATCTACGAACATAGTATAGGTTTTACTTAATTGTATTTTGTAGCTACTATCTTACTATAACAAAATATTTGGAGTGATCTTGAGAAGATCTGAATGCAATATATGGGACATCGGGAGCCTCGTGGCACTACGACGTCCTTATAATTTTCAAAACAAGAGATACTTCAAACGTATCGGTGAAATCTTACTTACTGAGCACTTGGAATGCCGTTAACCTCTGCTTGGGGTCTGAATTGAGCATCTTCCTGACTAGGTCCTTGGCGCCGCTCGATACGTTAGGCCACGGATCGCTCGTGAAATCGACGTGGCCTCGAAGTATCGCGTTGAAGATTCCGTGTTCTGATTCTGTTCTCAAGATCAGAAGAAGACAGAAAAAAAAAAACGTAGTCTTCAAATTAGTTCTTCTGCACAATTTCCCCAATAATCAACGCATTACTGAACAACAAGAAGATGGTAGGAAGTAACTAATTACCAGCCCAAAATGGAGGAACTCCACTTAAAAGTATATAAAGCATCACACCTATGCTCCATATATCGACTTCTGGACCATATTTTCTTTTCAGGACTTCTGGTGCAATGTAGTATGCACTGCCTACAATATCCCTGAAAACTTCACCTGCTCAATTTGAACATAGGTAAACATAAAACGCAATCAGCCAAAAGTATACTAAGTATGCTTCTTTCTTATTCGGTTTACCGGGGGAGAAAAATTTTATATAAAATTTCTGAAAGGTTAGTTTGATTTGAAGAGTATTTGCAGACTCCTTGGCATGAATTTTTTTTTTTTACGGTAACGATTTAATCCCATTACGACGTTATAACTTATATAGCATCCAAAATGTGCTATAGTCTTTTTTTTAATCATGTAAAATATATAGAATACGATGTTGCTCCTAATCGAACTGGATACCTTACTTTGACATACGGGCATAGCAACATAAGCAGCATCCAGAAAAAATTATACCTTTAACAGCGTTCATAACACGCATTCTGTTAACAGCAAAATAGCTGGGAGGCATAAACGTTATAGATAAACTGCTATTGTATGAACTTCTAATAGCACTTCACAATGAACGCTATGGATGATGATATTATAATAGCAGGGAGGCTCGAATGCTATAGATAAACTGCTATTGTACGCTCTTTTAATAGCATTGCGGAATGAACGCTATTGATGATGACATTCTATAGCAGGGAGCCTTGAACGCTATAGATAAACTGCTATTGTATGTCCTATTTGTTGTAGTGTAAGGATATGTTAACATGGATACAACATCTATTTTGGAGTGTCTGAAGTGGCCTAGACTTTTGTAGCTTCATAGTTTGATATCTATGTTTTGTTCTTTTGCGTTTTGATCTCGAACTAATTATTACCTTCCTTGAAGAAGATCGAGAGCCCGAAATCCGTAGCCTTCAACGGGGAGTCTTCGTCCTTGTTGAGCAACAGGAAGTTCTCGGGCTTTAGATCGCGGTGCACGACCCCCATCGAGTGGAACGTGTGCACGATCTGCACGATGGTGCGCATGAGGGACGCGGCCGCGCGCTCCGTGTAGTGTCCCTTGGCGATGATCCTGTCGAAGAGCTCCCCGCCCGCGCAGAGCTCCATCACGAGGTGCACCGAGTGCTTGTCCTCGTACGCCCCCTTCAGCTCGACCACGTTGGGCTGGCCCGTGAGGTGGTACATTATCTGCACCTCCCTGCGCACGTCCTCGATATCCTCCTTGTTCGCGAGCTTCCGCTTGGCGATGGTCTTGCACGCGAGTTGCTCGCCGGTGGCCCTGTGGGTGCAGAGGTGCGTGACGCCGAACTGGCCTCTGCCGAGCTCCTTTCCGATGGTGTAGACGGCCTTGACGTCCTCCATCGGGCGGCCGAGGACCGGGCCTATCGGCACGGACTTGGAGGGCGACTTGTTCCCTGCCGCGGCGGATGCGACATTGGGCTCGGGTGGCGGGTGTTGGGAGGAGGAGGAGGCGGCGTGGTCCACATCGGTGTCGGGCGGAGGGGCGGCGGCACTGCGGGAGCAGCAACTGCCCATGGGATGGGGAGGAGGAGGGAAGTTGGGGTAGGGGTGGGGTGGGGTGGGAGAGAAGTTGCATGAGCAATGGAAATTGAGGAGAGGGAATGGAGTAGAAGGAAACGTTTTGCGAAAAGTACAGGTAGGATTTGTTTGAATGGTTAGTTGGTCGGAGGGTGGGGAGGGATTGGCGGGTAAGTAACAGCTATATTTGGATAGATAATCAGTTTTCTTAATACTCTATTTTGCAACTTAGATACTTTTGAACTTTCTCTCTATTTCAGTTTGGATTGCAATTACGTTCCGTTCAGTAACTTAGATGGAGCTTAACTGCAATCCAAAACTAACTCATAGTTGTCAATTACAACTATTTTTTTTACAATATCTAGCTTGGTTTTTAGTTACATTTCATCCAATTTATTTAAATGTCCATTTTCAGAAGGCTCTTGGGACTAGCATTCCAAAAACATCAATTTTAAGTCCCGAAAATGAATGACAAAATTTGAAAGAAGATCATGCAAAATGGAAACCGTTTGGCTTGTCCTCTGCATCTGACACAGATGGAGTCGTGGATTAAACACAACCATAATCCAAATGGTCCTCCATTCTTTTACTCTTTGGCTTAATATGCGCAATTGAGATAAACGTATTTCTATTGTAAACCCCCTCCTCAGTAATATTACTTTTATTCTATAAATGTTTCTAATTTCTAAGTATTTATTATTTGTATCATAGCCAACGATTTTAGGCTTGGGGATTAATTTAAAGGGGGGCTTTAGGTATTGAAGAGTATATAGTTGTGGGCCTTGTTTGCAAAATCAATTCCCGTGCTTTCAACCAATTTTAATTTTAATTTCCTATCCTTTCTCTTTCCTTAAGGCCTTTCAAAACCGGAGCTTATTAGAGAACCGAATAAATCGAAATTCTAAAAATCTAAAACCGAAATCGAATCGAAGTTAGCCAAAACCGAAACCGAACAAAATAATCAATTTGGTTTATTCAGCTTAATTATTCGGTTCGTTTGGTTAGAATATTTTAATAGTTTAATGGGTCGTGTCTTAAATTTGAGGTTGCGATTAAACTATATTAAAAATTGTAATTTTATACACACAATTGCTATATTTCAAAGTTGGTGTCCATAGTTGGACTGGTTGTTAAATTATCAAAGTTGGATTTCAAAACATACACGTAAAATTATTATTTTTAAAATATACACATTTTTAATCACAAAATATTAATAATATTGAAGGTATTTAAATAATTATATAAGTCTTATTCGGTTCTCGGTTTTATACCGAAATCGAATAAGAAATTTTAGTATTTTTAAAATCGAAACCAAATCGATTTTTTTAAAACCGAACGGAATTTTTTATTCGGTTCAGTTAGGTTCGATTTTCGGTCCAAAAATAAGTAATGCTCACTAGGGGTGAACATTCGGTTCAAACCGAACCGAATAACCGAAAATCAAATTGGACCAAAAATCGAATAAGTAAAACCGAAACCGAACCGAATTGGCCCGTAACCGAATCAAACCGAACCGAATAAAATCGGTTCGATTTCGGTTTATTCAATTTTTTGGTTTATTTGCACTTTTTTGATAATATATGGTAACTAAATATACCTAAATTTATTTAGTTTATACCTATATATATATAAATTAACTTTTTTTATTCATCCAAAATCGAAACCGAATAAGAAAATTTAGTATTTTCAAAACCAAAACCCAATATTCGGTTCGGTTCGATTTTGGGTCCAAACCCTGACGCTCACCCTACTCTCCCATGAAATCCTGCGACCGACCGACGTCTTCTCCACAGAATCGTCTTCTCCAGGCGCCGCGCACCCTTACTTCCCTTTTCCTCTCAAAAGCAAACGTGGACGCCACCGTTTCTATTTGCCAACCAATGGCATTATGGCATCGCCTCGCTCAGAGTGTGGCCTCACCACGTCACAGCAGGCCATATCATTCCGCCGCTACTTCTTCATTTTTGCTCATCCCTGCGTCGTCAACCTCTTTCTGCATAGCAGCGACCGGTGCAACGCCCCGCGACTTGCCGCGAGTCGAGCACCTCCTGCTCCTTCGCAGCAGACCGCGCCGCTGCCCGCTGGAGCCGTGGCATCCGACCACTGCGTCCCACGCTCGGCCAAGCCACAGACAGTCCGTCCGTGCGGGATTCACGTCTTCGCTTCCGCGCCTCTCACGGCCTTTGGTTCTTCATCCCCGTATTAATTCTCTAGGTGAGTGAGTGTTCCTTTCACTGCTGTATGCTCTTGACTTTTCCTTTTAGCTCACAGAACAAAATTTTCAAACTTTACGAGGATTGAACAAAAACGTCCATATCGTAAGGAAGTATCCAATGAAAAACAAATACTTTGCCACTTGAGCTAGTTCACTCCAATGTCATTTTTGACTATGTATTATAAAAATATTGTAACAAGAAAATTCTAAAATTAAGGACCCTCTATAATAGATGACCCTGTTCGGTCGCTCCAGAAGAACATGCTCAGGGCCGGCCTTGCCCATCATTGACCAAATTTTAACTTGCATCAATGTATTATTTTCATGTACAAACCCTAATCCTAACACTAACAGAAACCCTAACCCTAACCCTAACCCTAACACTAATACTAACCAAAACCCAAACCTTAAGCTAACTCCTAAAACATAACCCTAATCCCAACTGTATCCCTTAAATTAAAAATACCTAGAATTGTTATTTTGACAACCATCATTTTACAGATGAATGGTCAAAATGACGGACGCATAGCAGGTGGACCCACTACTCCTGCCATTATCCAGTAATGAGAGTCTCATATATCTAGTATGGTATTTTTTTAGACATGTAATCTAAGTTTTTATTAATTGACGTTATTAGTGTTAATTATATTAAAATGCACTAACAAAATTTTCATATATTATATAGCTATATATTACCCGAAAGTAAAATTATGAGAGCATGGTGAGTGACATTCATCATGGGAGCTGACTGTAGGCCAAAAGGCCTTGGTGGAAGCTTTCAAATATTTCACTATTTAATGCTATACTTATTAGGCATCACGATAGAGACATGATATTGAGTGTTATTGAGCTGTTCTTTTCGGAATAGTGCCCCCAAACCCGGGGACCACGTCCTCTCAGAAAAACTAAATTACTAGAAACCAACCCTAGCCCGATGACACGACCCCCTGGTCCCAAGCGCGCCACCGCAGCTGTGCCAGCCGGCCACCTCCATCGGCGGTCGCCGGAGCGATCACAAAAGGAGCAGCCGCATACAGTAGAAGCAACAACAGTAACACACAAACTCCCAACTTCACAACGAAATTTCTCCCACGATGCTTGATCGATATTCGAATTGATTGCACTGGTATGTACCCAACATAATCACCTTCGTGTCCTTTTAATTAGAATAGTTTATTTCGTAATGTGCGCCATAATCGAGTTCTAAATCGAGCAAAAAAACTCAATTTTCTGGACATTAGACACTATCCCAAAATTCTGTTTTGGAAGCCAAATTCTGAACAAAATGATTAGAATTTTTAAAATCTAAAAGAACAGAGTTGTTGCCAACATGAAAGGCTTCACAACGAATATTTATTCATAATTTTTACTTCATTAATTTGTAAATAAAACCAGTTACAAAACCGAAAAAAGTTTTCAAAACCTTGAAAATCTCTGATACGGAGTCCGTTCTGACAAACCGGGCGACTTGTTCTCGAACCACATACATCAAAAGGTGCGTGTGGACTTTGTGGACATGTAGGTTTTTGCGGATTTCCAATTGGTTGCGTGTGCGAGAGAATTCCACCTGTATTCATCAAAAATCACCGTATCGACATTTTTTAAAATTCTTCAATTACTTTGTGCACGCTCGTCACATCGGGATGAAACTTGCGCCATTGGACTCTAGCATTTTTTTGGTCCCTTGAGCCAAGTTTGGTCTGATTCTGAAATAGTTGATCGGATCGCCGTTTTGCGGGCCCTACAATCCGGTTCAACGAGCGATTTTGTGTACTGTTGAGTTCATATCAAAAAATTAGACTTATATACATATATTCTATTGACTTCAGAGGCCATAGGATTTGGCACATTTTTTGGTGCAAGGCGTGTTTAACGACAGATACTGTTTTTGACTCAAAATTATTGTTTTTTTCCCTGTATCCAGAATTAGACTTATGGGTAGTCTATCTTAGCCATTTTTCTTATTCTTGAAACGTTGGTGATGTTTGTTTCAGCATTCAGATACGTTCGTGGAGATTCCATCTTTGTAGCTTCCATTGCTTTGTCATATTTGCTTCTTGACCTTGTCAGATCACCACACAACCTCCAGGAAAGTATAACTTGTCATATGTCACGACTCATACCTGCTTTTTGGGATACGAGTGCGTGCGCAAGACAGCCTACGTCGCAGTGTCAGCGGTAGAACGCTATCTAGACGACAATGCTAAAAATCACTATAAATGCTCATTCACAAAATTAAATTAATTTACAATATTTACAATTTTTATATTTGAAGAATTTACAAGTCTCACATAATGTAATAAACAACTAATCTATCTAACTAGTCTTCTAGGTTGGCCTTCCAACGAACCCATGCCTCCCCAATGCTAAGAGTAGCCGCGACTAACCTGAAAAATGTTGGTTTCTAGTTAGGAACGGAACGAGTACAATTCAAGCATGCAGTTCCAAATATATGGTAACGACTATAAAAATAGTGAAAATTCATGACATACATGATGAAGAAATAAAACTATAAAACATGGCACAAAAAAATTGGTGAAACAACTAATCATGAACTATAAAGACAAGTGAAGCATGGAATAAGGAGACTTAACCAACTACATGATTTGAAGTACACTGTTCAATATGTGATCAGGCTGGTTCACTATATCGCATGGTCTACATAGAATTTGCATCCTCACTGTCAACATTGCATGAAATAAAACACGATCTACATTTCATGAATTAAAACACGGTCTACATTGCATGAAATAAAGCATGGTCTACGGGGTTGATCACATATCTATTTAGTACGTACTTCCCTACCCGATTACTACACATGGATTAGTCACGACAATAAATCACGAAACACGGTAAAATAAAATATGGTATCATGACTAAAATCCATATGATACTAGCCCGTGTACTGAACGTGTCAAGAATTAAATATGTATCACTAATCATGCAATTATAATAATTAATAATACTGGAAGCAAGACATGAACTGTACTCGCCTAATGTCCTGAGCTGCTGATAAAGGTTCGGTAAAGCAAAGAAAGTCAACTTTCGCAAACGTTCTCGGATGCTGAAATAAATATCACGAACGTATTTGGTATAAAAGATATGTCTAAAAATACCTAACCAAAAGTCCAATTCTGGACACATGGGTAAAATCGTAATTTCGAATCAAAACGATGTCCGTTGTTGGACCCGTTTTGTACCGAAATACGTGCCAGTACCTACGGTCTCTAAAGTCATCAAAATGTATGTCTACAGGTTCAGTTTGATGGTATGAACCCAATCGTATGTCCAAATTTGAATTCCGGTAGGCCGAGCACAAATTTGTCCGTTAGATCGGTTCGCAGGTCCGCCAAAATAGCGTTCCGGTTGACCTTCTAAGAATTAGACCAAACTTGACATACATGACGAAAAAAAATGACATGGTCCTAATGGCACAAGTTTCGTCTCGAGATGACGAATGTGCACGAAGTTATGGGCTAGCTTGCAAAGAGACCGATACGGGGTATCTCGATCGATATGTCTCGATTTCGTCGCGCACACACAACAAAATTGAGTTTCGTCGAATCCCACACGTCGGCAACATCCATACGCATCTTTCAATGCTTATAGGTTGCGACCACGTTGTCCGGTTTGTTGGGGCGCACGGCGTATAGGGAAGTTTTCCAAAATTTATAGTTTGAAACCAGTTTTTCTCTAAACTTTGAAACCGAATTATCAACAGTTTATTCAATAAAAAATAAAACTAAAAGTTGGATTTCCATCTCGTATAGGTTGTCTACAAGGCTGTTCAAGTGGTTTCCTAAATTGGGCAATGGTTTGACCGAAATCGACCTTCCAATGTAGGGTATACACTACTCGGTTTACTGTTTATGAAATAGTTTTTTTGGCCGATCTTTGGTTCCATTTTCCTGGCAGACATAGTACAAATCAACATGAACTAATTTATGGGTTTGAAAGAGGGTAGTATAGAGTATGAACCTATAAAGATGGATATGGAAAAGATTAAGTATCGGTGGAGAATTTGGGACATGAAGTCAGGGTTGCGGCCACAGTTGTAGTGCTGTTGTTGCTGCATTCCAGAGGCTCTGTCACGGCTGCTCCCGCGTGCGGGGGCAGCGGTCGACCGGCCATTGGGTGGTGGCAGCACGGCCAGGTGGGGGTCGCAAGGGGGTTGGCTTGGGCAGGGTTAGGGTTTCATCTCTTTTCTTGCTCGCTTATATAGGGGGATCGGGAGAAGGGTCGCGGGTTGGGGTTTGCTCGGGTGAACAGTGCCACCCCCGCCCCCCCCCCCCGCGGGTACTGTTCACTTGGGGCTTTTTTTAATACCTTTTATAAAAACTCTAAAAATATGTATAAAAATTCTAAAATAAATTTAAATAAATTTCCCTAATTTCCAAAATACATATTATTATTATTATTATTATTATTATTATTATTATTATTATTATTATTATTATTATTATTATTATTTTCCCAACAAACTTTTAATAACCACATGGGAACCTTTTTTTCTAAATAATTCTAAAATTCTGAAAAACAATATGAAAAAGTAGATTTTTAAATAACCTAAGAATTATCATATAGAAATAAATTATATATATTTTTTCTTCATTCATGGGAAATATTTTTTTACTATGTTTAAGACTATTAGACAAATCTTGAACTCAATTTTCCTATGAAAAATAATTATATAAAAACACAAGAAAATAGAAATAAATAATCGACAAATAAAATTGAAAATTTTGAGGGAGTTTACATCCTACCCAACTTATAAATATATTTTCTTCAAAATTAAAATGAATCTTAATACCAAGGAAAATCAAAATTAATAGGAAGGGAGGGTAAGTACGTCAAATCGTAAAGTGGTTTCGAAACGAGAAAGGACGTGGTTATCACAGGAATCCAAATTGACGTCATTTTCTATAAGAGGGGGTATTCTATTCAAGACTCTACCCAACTTATAGAAGTTGGCTACCTGTGAAAATTATCGTTATAAGACATCTGAGAATGACTGTTTCCAAAGGAAGAGGCATAATAATTTTGGACACTGCTGACCGCCCTCTCGAATTCTAATTGTGCCTAGATATTGTCATGGCGTTCTTGGTTAATAACTTCTATAGGAGAATTATTACCGTTTAACATTGTTTCTATAGGAGTCGCACACTTCAACAAGATAGTAAGCATCCCTTGCTCGAATATAACTAAAACGTGTCGGTTCAAAAGGATTTCCTTCTTCGTCTTACATGAATACTAAGAGATGAGAGTCTATAATAGTGCAGAACCCTTGCTAAAGTTTTGATTAGGTAGGTTGGGAGTCTGTAAGTCATAATGACTAGGGTATGCGGGTTAGTGTTTGATATCGTATATGAGGCATGTGCTTGTTTGAGTGGAATGCATATGCCATAGGTGTGATGCATCTTACATGGATCACGTGTATTCAGTTTGTCCGAGGAAATGAGTCGATATTGCAGGGTTAAATCAAAATGGAAAGAAAATAGACATCTTATGGTTTATTCTAAGGAAGAATGTGTCATACATGTGGGATAATTAAAATGGGGGCATAGGAAGGTGTACTTGTGTGGGATACGTATGTCATGTGTATAGCTTGACTGGTCTAGTTCGTAAGTGTAAAATTTGTTGGAAAAAAATGCTAGTATTGTGCTCCCAATATCAAAGTCACTTTCGATGGTATCAAATGATACGGATAGGAGTGGACGTTATGAACCACTATTTTATTAGTTTAATTTGAACCAATCTATTCCCAATCATTTGCTAACTCAAAGAAGCCCTATGTTTCTTAGAGAGGTTTGCAATCTATGCATTACAAAAATATCCGTTTCTCGAAATTTAAAACTAAAGCATGATACTATGATAGAATAGAATTTGAAAAATCAAGGTCGCGATCCTTTACCGCGATTTTCTAAACGCACGAGCAAAGGGATATAAAATGCAATACAAAGATCATATCGCAACTTCCAAATAGATGGTAGAACGGTTACGAATGTCATCCTATTCTGAGAGAGAGAGAGAGAGAGAAAGAGAGAGAGAGAGAGAGAGAGAGTATACTAAGTTCAAGGTACTACCTAACTTATAGAAATTGGTTAATCGTGGAAAGCACGGTAATAGGACTTCTAGGAAGTTCAAATTTCAAGGAGCTGTATGAGGATATGAGGTACTTCTAATCGTTACTTCTAATCGTAGTCACGGACTCTATAGAAAACTTAGTTATTACTTATTTAATATTGCCCATATATTGACTATGTTTCGTTAAGGCAGTAGGAGAGGTCTTGGTCAAGCATAACCGAAAATAAGTCGGTAAAACGAGATTCCATTCATAGCATAACATATGCTACGAAGAGATATGGTTAAGGAATTTTTTTGGAAGGGGGTTTAGTGGACAAAGAGATGGGGACTACACAATAGGTGTAGGGACCTATTTCATAAAGTTTGATTTTATAGTCCAAGTATGACGATATGCAATGGATGGGTTTAAATGGGTTTTAATAGGATCCTAATTGGACATCAATACTTGATTAAATAAGTCTTTGGTTCTAATCCATATTGGCTGGACAAGATCCATAAAATCAATCTGGACCATTCCTATTAGATTAGGGTAACCTAGAATAGGTTCTAACTCAAGTGGTTGGACTAATTGCTAGCCAGGTTGGTTAACTAGGTTCCTTAAGCCCAAAAATATACCTTCTGTGATTTTTGTGTATAAGTAGTGCACATGGGGACTCCATTGAGTAGCGCACTAGTGGCATGTGCACAATGGACTTCGAGTAGATCACAACCATATATTGGGTTGAAAGATTTGAGTCGAGGTTGGATCTTTAATCGTAATCGGGAAGTACATCGGTATTATGGTAAGGGTTATAGCTAGTCATTTTTGACCTAAAAGTCGTATCGTAAAAATAGAGTACAAGGAGATAGGGGTGAGCATTCGGTTTATTCGGTTCCAACCGAACCGAATAACCGAAAACCGAATTGGACCGAAACCGAATAAGCAAAACCGAAATCGAACCGAATTGGTCAATAATCGAATCGAACCGAACCGAATTAAATCGGTTTGATTTTCGGTTTATTCGATTTTTAGGTTTATTTGTGTTTTTTTGTTGATATATAATAACTAAATATACCTAGATATATTTAGTATATACCTATAATATATATATATATATATATATATATATATATATATATATATATATATATATATATAAACTAAAAAAATTTATTCGGTTTTCGGTTTTGGACCGAAATCGAAACCCAAAACAGAAACCGAAACCGAATAAGAAAATTTAGTATTTTCAAAACCGAAACCGAACCAAATTTTTTAAAAACCGAACCGGATCTCTTATTCAGTTCGGTTCGCTTCGGTTTTCGGTCCAAAACCGAATAATGCTCACCCCTACAATGAGACGTGTTTGAGTGGGACATGATATGCCTAAATGTATAAAATTTGTTGGGAGAGGTATCATTTAAAACCTATTTTTCTCACAGGCCCTCACCCCCCTATTCTCTCCCACACGTTCCAGCTACTTCCTAAAAATACTCTACACCACCACCATCACCATTCCTACTTCCTAGCTAACTCAGCAAATACCAGCACCACTATACTTTACTTCTAAAGAAATATAAAAAAAGAAGAAGAAGGAACCACACACAACGCTTCCACCCTCTCTCCTTCCCCTCATTCTTTTCGGCGCAACCTCGCAAGCCTCTCATCGACTGCGCCACCGACCGACCGTCCCCACCGACCGACCACTGTCCCCACCGCCAGCCAGCAACCTGCGCGTGCCCGTCCCCGCCGACCGACCACTGTCCCCACCGCCAGCCAGCAACCTGCGCGTCTCCGCCCTCGCAGCAGCCCCGTCGGCAGTGCGCCGCCTTCCGACCGACCAGTAGCCCGCGCGCACCGCTTCCAGCTGTGCCAGCACGTTCCCGTATCCCGTGCTCGTATCCCACGTACCCGTGCACGACTTCCCTGAGTACATGCGTATTCCACGTGCTTTTCGAGTTCGAGGCCTCCCCTTGGTACTCCGTCGTCAACCATTCGGTAAGCCTGATCCCCTTCTGTTAATTTACAGAATGCAAAATCAATTCTGTTCCGACCGGAATTGACAGAATGAAGCTCTGTCAATTTCGGAATGGATAGATAGATAGATAGATAGTTTCCTATTAATGACCCTATGTTCTGTAATAGAATTCGTGTAATTAATTAATATTACGATTAGGTTATTATTAATATGAATAATTATGCGGTATATATAGTGTTATATTAACTAACAAGTTATTAGATTTAGCGATTAATATGTTAAAATGATTAACTTGCATTTAATTATGATTAACGTATTAATCGCATTATTATAGATTTAAGGATATCATTATTAATATTACCGACATCTCTACGTAAATAAAATAAGCAATTTCAATAATAGTTTCATATCGAAAGTCTATTTTTAATATAAGGAACAATATTTTTAGGCAAAAACCATTTATTTACTATTTTGGATAAAATAATATTAATCTTCCAAAAAAATGATTTTACTTACCAAAGGGAATATTTTATAGGTTCTACCTATTTATTATTAATTATTATAGTTAAATTAGTAACTTTCACGTTTGAAATAAATTACTTAAAATATTGTTCTTAATTCGTAGTTAAATACCACCTTAATTATATTTCTAAAAAGTATTAGTTATTTCTAAATAAATAATTCTTGTATTATTTTACTATTAAAATGGTTTCTTATTATTTAAAAATATCTATTAAAATATTTCATATAGTTTATGTAAATGAATACTATGATTTCCAATGTATTTTATATAAGTAATTCTATAATAATATTAGTTTAAGAAAACAGTTATTAATTTACTAACAAATAAAATATAATTTTTCCGCATTATTTATAAACAATAGCTTATTAGGAAATTGTTTTCACCAAATATTATTATACGTGATTTTAAAGTATTAAAAGAATATTGCACGGTTATCTTCAAAATCAGAATACCTATTAATTGTCGTGTCTTTATTATTAAATAAATTAACGAATTTTCTCTTTTAAAAGAAATAATAGGTTTACTATTTTATTTACAAAATGTCATGACCGCATCCGCTTTTCGGATGCGAGTACATGCACAAGCCAGTTTACGTCGTAGTGTTGGCGGTAGAATATTGTCTATAAACTCACAAGTTACAAAAGTCTCGAACCATCAAGGCAATCTATATCTCATCCACAGAAGTAAAAGATACAACTAACTACAATGAACAATGAATAAATGCTGAAGAACTGAATAATAATATAAAATGAAGTTTCAAGTTATTAAGAATTCAAGTCACGTCCGGTAGAAAAAAATCCAATACCAGTAGACGAAAGTAAAACAGGGACATGAAATAAAATAACTGAGTCCAAACTACGATAAACATCAATGACGCCATCAGCGACGATCGTACCGTGGTGCGGCTCATACACCAGCTCGTCTACACCTGGATCAACCTCGGCTAAACTTGGAGAGATCATTAGGTCCTTAGGGGACTAATAAGATACATAAAACATGCCCAGCTAAAGTATAACATGCATAAAAAAAATAACATAAATAGAACACTGTACTTCTACACAAAACACATGACAACGCAACATTAAGGATAATATTCAACACTTAGGCTAACAAATAGGGGTACCATGACAACCGCAGCTCATCCGATACTAACGACCAACAGATATACACAATCGTATCTCATCCGAGATTAACGACCAACGGAGTATCACAACCGTAGCACGAACTAATGGCCAATAGAATCATCAACACAATTGAAGCTCATCCGAACTATCGGCCAACAGAATACTATTATATAGCCCGTATGCCTAGTCTTCCAAATCCATATTTCAAATCATCTCTTACTCTCAAGCTTTCAATATTCTAAGCCTTATATGCTCTAAGCCTTAGTCTTCCAAATCCCCTAGCAACAAAACTTTCTAAGCCCCAAGGTGCTCAATGCGATTCAGCTAGAAGTTCTGTGCAAGACTTGAAAAGAAGTCACTTAGAAAATTCTAAGTTTCGCATCTGTGAAGTCAAAGCAGTCGAGCGCTTCAAAGGCTCATGTCTGTAAGAAGTTGGCATGCTCTTCGGACTAAAGGCACGTGTGTACCTATTTCACAAATGGTGGATTTCAACTCCGAGCAAGAGTTCTCGGGCCTGAATTAGTCCTCCACGAGGGAAACTAGGATATATTGTTGTGTTTGCGTTTGCTCTTCTAAACTCTTTTACTTTTCGCATTATTACTCTCTGATTATATATTCTCTTAGTAGTTATTTTCTGGACTTAGCATAGAGTTATTTTTAATTGGTTATTATAGACACAAACTCTATTCACCCCCCTCTAGAGTTGCCTACACGCTACTTCAGTTCTTATTCCCTGGGTCGTTGGGCTGATGTACTAGTAACTTGGGGTATCCGATAGGTAACTTGAAAGAAGACAAGTGGCATGTGGTCGTATTCTCCACTCTGTGAAATACCTATATATGTATATGACCAGGTTCGATAGTTGGGTTCCAGCCATATTGTCAATAGTTAAAAGAGTAACTAAGTTGAAGGCTAAGCTTGGGGTCCCATAAATACATAATTGAGTATGAAGGCAAGATAGGCCACATCCAGCAGTATAGGTGTTCATGTAAGGGTAAAAAGGGAGTATAGGCATGTAGCAGTATAGTAAGCAAACACCTACGCTAACTAGCAGTCGAGGAACATAGGAGGCTATGAGTTGTGTGGCAGTAACATCAACTAAGTTCAATTGAAGCCTAACTATTATGAGCATAACAGACATAAGGTTACAAGTGTCTATCATTGTAGTAGCTACTACCAGTGTACTAAGATTGGGGTAAGTATGGTAAGCCTGACCATGTGTATACAATAGGGATAACCGGTATGCATGTGAAAGTGTTTAGGATAGTTAGATGTCATTAGATAGGCCGAGAAAAAAAGGAAATAGCAAAGCTTGATGTGTAAACAGTAAGGGTAAAAGGAAGGGGTGGACAAACAAACCATCAAGACCCTTAGGAATACAAGAGTAATTAGTAAGATTAAAGTAGCTTTATTTTAGTTACCTCATGTGTTGACTAGAATTAATTCATAATATAGGTTCTTTGGACTCAAATTTAGCACCGACCCGTACCGCAGCTCAAGACCACAGGCGAGTATACCTTGCCTTCTTTACAGTTTTATTTACATGCTAATTCCTTTCATTATACAGTTGCTTCTGTTTGATGGCTGACATGTGTTCTCACATCATGTATACTAGCTTAGTTGCCTTATTGGTATATAGTCCTTATTCATGGTTGACTTTGTAGTTCATATTTGACTTGTTTTCTCACACGTGCTTGATTGAGTCGTATCGTAGAATGAATACATTTAACTGAACTGCTATTTCCTTGTTTCGATTTTTCTCAAACTGCGAGTCCACAATCGGGACGAGGGTGACTGTCTTGAACTAAACTGTGAGTCCACACTCGGGGCAAGGGTTAGTGATTTGTTCAAAACTGCGAGTCCACACTCAGGGCGAGGGTTTGGTATCCGTTGATCTCTTGTGTACTTGTTTTCTTCCAGTAGTTCATTTATGCGTAGTTTTTCATATATTTGTGTATCATTTTTGCTTAGTCTTTTACTGTCTATATCATGTATTTCTTTATGCATGATAAGCTGTTAGAAAGGCATATTTTAGGTATCTTGCTAGTCCCCTGAGGACCTGATGATCTCTTCAAGTTTAACCGAGTTTGAGCCAGATGCAGACCGACAGGTTTGAACCAGCATTAGACCACGGTACCACTGCAGCTGAGAGTGTCATTGATGATTAGCATTTTGGACTCAGTTATTTTATTTCATGTCTTTATTTTATTTTCGTCTACTGGTAGTAGATTTGTATCCACCGGTCGTGACTTGAATTCTTGATAACTTGGAAACATTCAGTTTATATTATTCTCTATTATTCAGTTTTATTGACATTCATTGATCATAGTTATATCTTTATTATTCTGTAGATGAGATATAGATTGCCATATGAATCTAGAATTATGTGACTTGTGTATACCAGACAGCGTTCTACCGCCGACACTGCGGTATAGGATGGACTTGGACACATAATTGTATCCGAAAAGCGGGTGCGGGTCGTGATAGTATGTTCAGCCTACGCTGCAGCATCAACGGAAGAACGCTGTCTAGGTCAACAATACTAAATAACATGTCCCACGAATATGTATGTCACAACCTGTCAATGATGTCACATCTCAAAAATGAGGACAATATAATGTCTAATATTCATAGTCAATCACAATAAGTATATGGAAGATAATGGCACGATAACGACATACATATATGAAATGATAAACCAAGTGGAGTATAATAGCATAACATAACACAATCTACAACAGAGTCTAAGAGTCTATATATCTCAACATCAGTACAAGTCTCAAAGTAATAATAACATATCCAGTCTCATAAGGTGGAGACAAATCCAATAACAATAGCTAACTAGCTAAGTCACTACTGGTGGTGCCTCCTAAATAGGCACCGGCTCCAAAGGAAGCTCCTAAACATACTACTCATCCACTCTGGGTCCATAATAAGTAGGACAGAAGTCCTCTAGATCCTTTGAAAAATGTTATCTAGTCAGGATTGGAACGAAGTACATAAACTAACAGCAGTTCTATTAAATTGACAAAACTATAAAAACAGAAGGTAATGAAAATACATGATGGATAAGCAATACTGAACAATGAAAAAAATAAAAAAAATAGGTAATCATGTCACAGGAAAATATGAACTATAAGTAATCATGAGTATTAGTAGGTAATAACCGAAATAGATCATGTAATCCTAATATGTGCCTTAAAATATTAGTTTATTATGTGATCGACTTGGAACAAGATCAAGCTATTCCATATAACTAGCTATAGACAAGTACAAGTAATGGAATCAGGCCAGTCATATATGGAAAGCTATGCATAGGTACAAGTAAGATCATGCTACACCCTATGTGAGCTATGCACAAGTACAGGTAAGATAAGGCTACACCCTTCGTGAACTGAGGGTGAACTATGTACAAGTATATGGGGGTATGATCACATACTCTACTAATATCTTTCCATTCTCCGACTAGTATAGTGGATCCAACCATGTCACATTACGATACAGGATTCATGGAGAAGAGGGCCAACATACTCCTGAATTGGTGTCTATACATGTATAAGAAATACAAGACATGTACATGATCCTTCAAGAAATAACATCTCATGATGGGATCTAAGATATACTAATCCGTGTATTCTCATGTCAGAAATCAAGTATAACACTACAAACTGATATCATAGAGATCATCAAGATAACAAAAACTATTAGAGAATGTACTCGCCTGTGGTCCTGAGCAATGGGTGTGGATCGATGTCCAAAGTGGAGTCACAAAAACCTAAATATGAATCTTAATGTCAATTGGTGTTTTGGTGTGATAAACATTGATATCTAAATTGAATTGTGGTTTCTAGGTCAATTATAGATTATTACTATGTTTCTATGGTCAATCTAGGTCAAATTACCTAAAGGATTGACTTTTAGGGTCGAACTAGTCAAAACTAGGTCATACTTAGGTTTCTAGGTCCATACTACATAGGAATAGGGATACTAGGTACCATACATGCATATGGACTCATATGGTCCAATATCTTAATATTTATCCTTTACCTATATCTAAGCACATATCAAAGGCATTTACCTTTTACCTAACCATTATCTATACCATACACATAGGCAATAACCAAACCCTACCTAACCATATATCACATGTGTACCCATATCCTCTACTAACCTATTACTCATCTATCATATTTCTACACATCATTTCCTTATACTATTTATTCCCAATTTACCTACACCTACCTATGAATATCCCCTTGAACCTATTTGCTACCTCACCTTAGGTAGCAACGCCTAGTTATCTATTACCTGTGTTTACCAACACATATACTATCTTTTCACCTATGGTCGCACAAACAAACAAGCTTGAGCATACATGACAGACTCACACCACTCACTGATACAATCTACTAAACACATACACAAGCACTCACATACAGGGAATTGCTATAACTACATGTTGTCATGCCCATCCCCTTTGTTGTATAGTAGGTGCAGATGTACCTGCTGCTGGTGTTATCATAGGCAGCAAACTAGTCTGCTACTGCCATAATGGACTAGGCTAATACTGCTACTGCTATTCTGTCTAAATAGCAAGGCATGTTGCCATGCAGTGCTTGTATTTGTGCAAAGCACTGCTGCTGCTGCTTAGTGTGCATCACAGGGCAACAACTATTACTGCTTCATGCTCCACATGTGTTTCCCCTATCCCATATGCTGTTGTGCATCCTACATACTGGCCCTACTGTTGGCAAGGGAGAAAGCAGTTTTGCTACTGTGTTGCTGGTGTATTATGCAGCTACTGCTGTTTCCTGCTGTAGTAGCGTACTGCTATTGCTACTTTCACTACTGCTGTTGTTGTCCTCACATCTTCCCCCTCATATTACTACTAATATCCCAAGACTCCCATGTTGCTGCACTGCTGCATAGGCTAGTGCACTACTAGTGCAAGCATTGTTGTTGTTGTATGGTCTTGGCAAGAATGCAGTTGTTTACTGCAGCTGGCTCCTCTAACTGCCACTGAACATAGAAACTTCTCCCTCTCTTGCATACACGCGTATACCTATCATAATATCTATACACACTCACATATTATCTATATGCACAGACACATGTAAATCATATATCTATATATACATAAATGGATATACTCATGGGTAGGGGTATGCACACACACCCAATCTACCCAAGTATTAATACATATATGCATATCATTGCTCACAAACCTATCACTACACATATCTACCTATGTACACACATAGGTATCTATGGCACACAACCCAAATTCCCCTACACTAGTACATATGCACACAATACACATACACTATATATCCACAAGACACATACACATATGCACACTATCAAACACTTGGTGTGCACCACGCTAGTATCGCACCGATACTCCGATAATCTCGTGATACGTCCAAGATACCTATACCAAACCTTGTCCGAACCTAACCAAATCACATGAGCATGTCTAAAATGATAATTAGAGCCTAATTAGAAGAATATTTATCCAGTGCAATGTGTCATGTAGGATGTGGTGTATGTGTCACAAGTGTCGTAGGAGAAAACTCCCAAATTGACTCTGTGTCCTAGAATATCATGATACGACATACTCGTATCCATTTGTGGACACATATCTAGCCACACACAAACAACACAAGTTTATTTAGATCTAATAATCCAAATGACAAAACTTGGTACACCATTTTCGGATTTTCTCCAAAATGGCACACAAACTCAATAAAACTTGTACATAAAGGGTCATTGGAGCCTAGTTCTTTCTCTTATAGATACCCCTAGTCTATGGGCGGGTTCCAAATGGTCATAATGCACAACTAGAGTCTAGAAATAAGAAAAAATTAGATGTATACCTATTGGCAGATGGATTTCCAATACAAAGTCTGGTGGACACGATTCGGACACGGTTTGGACACAAGTTCCTAGCCAAAGCTTCTTTTTCTAGTGCTCCTTGTCTTCCAAGGTTCTAGACTCCTTGGATGAAGAGTAGGAAAGGATTGTGAATAGTTTGATGAGAATTTATGGAGGAATGGAAGGATTTGGGGAATAATACCTAAATTTGGGAAATGTGCACAAATGGAGAGATGAGAGAGAGTGTGCTCTCTCTTCCATTAGGGCCGACCACACTATAACCCCTCTCCATGCCAATGTAAAAATTCCAATATGCCCCTCTAATTTGTCATGATGGCTAGATTAATTAATGGAAGATTCTAATCTAATTTGGTAGTGAATCTAATCTCTATTCATTACATGGAATGACTTAATGGAGCCTAAATGGGTCTAGTCTAGAATGTTGGTCCATGTGTCATACCAAATTTAATTAGCTTCACTAATCAAGGGTCCAATAAATAGGTTAGTCCACTAAGCCATAATCATCACTGTAATTAATTAGATAAATACACACAATATATCAACGAATTTTTTCAAAATACTTCATTTAACTGGTGCAAATAAGACTCAAAGTTAACCTCATGAACACCGAATTTTTTCAATTGTTTGAATGAAATCTAGAATATTTTCTATCAACTTTGTATTGAAGTACCAAATCTGGAATTATTTTTACCAAATTTAAATGTGCATCATTTTCTCTGTATGGCATATTCTTACATTCCAGTACCATGTATGTACTCTTGGTTAAGTTGTGAATCAGTTTATGTAAATTTTTTGAATTAACTACTTGCTTTGGGTTACATAAATTGAGGGAAAAGTGAGCTTCGTGAACTACATTTTCAGCATTTTAGCCTGGAACTGTTTTTGGAGGTCACTTTGAGCTCAGTTTCCTGTAAATCTAACCGTTGGAGTTCAGTGTGGTTTATTCCATAGTAATCCCTAGTTAAATTTATCTTAGATTTGGTGTTTGAGCCACAAAGAATTGTTTACTTACTAAAATTTGTCTTCCAAAACTGAAAAAATTATCAATTTATGCACTCAAACTATTTGCAAGCCTGAAATCAGTTTTTCTTGCACCTTTGTGCTTCTATTCTGAAAAATCCAACCGTTGGATTGGTTTGTGATTTTTTCTACTGTTAGACAAAACTTTATTCTTCTGAATCCTTAAGTTTAAACCGTTCATCATTATATATGACCACTCGTTACTAGCCTAAATTCAAGATGAAGTGAACTTCTAAAAATTTCTCTATGGGTAAAATATAATCTAGAAATTGTTGGAAGGTGTACTCCCTACCCATACCAACTTCACATTAGCGTTATATGGTGAGATAGAATAATTTTATAGGGTAGCTTGTATAGTTTGATGATGTGCATTCATAATATAGGTCTTGGACACCGATACAGACTTGATTGTTAATTTCGGCTCAAGAACACGGACGAGTACATTCTTTGTTAGTTTTCAGTATCGATAGTTTCTATAATACATGCTAGTGATGTTTTACTTATTTTTGACATAACTTATTACACAGATTAGTATAATGTATATTCCAGTCATGAGATATTGTTTCCATGTTATTATATAGAACTTGTTAATTGTGCTCATATTAGACCTTGTATTGGGATTCATGTGTCAATATGTCATGACTTTGTCACGACCCGCACCCTGATTAGGGGTACGAGCACGTGGTTACGTCCAGCCTACGTCGCAGAATCGGCAGTAGAACGCTGTATATAAGGTCTGTAAATACTACGACTAAAACAGTATAAAAGTACCTGTACAGTATATACACTCCGAATGGAGGTGACATAGCAATACAGTCTCAATCACAAAATAAAACTAAGGTAGATAACATGGGAAGAAAATATGATAGATGAAAATAGGAAATAAGTTCAAGATCCCACACAAGCCTAGAGATATACACAACAACACAGAGTCACAGAAATATAATATAAACTACTACAGTATAAAAGTACTAGCTGGCTCGCAGACCAGGTAAACCTAACTAAGCTATACTACTCTGGGTGTGCAAAGTCTAGTGGCTCTACTATCAAGCCACGGTCCAGGTCTACTCCATCTGACTCGACCCTATAATAGGTCGGGCAATCTGTCTCAGAATCATCTGTAATATATCAACGGTATCCTGTCAGGAAAATGAGCAAGTACAAAAACCAACATCAGTTCCATATGAATTGACAAATTCTATAAGAGACAGTATAATGAAATACAGGACAAAGATATTAGGATGACTTGGGAACTATTCGAAAGCCGAGTTACAACCCTTAAACCAAACAAGGACCGGGATTGTAACCCTTCTTCCGAATATGACTTAGTCTCTAATCAAGGTACAGTATAAAGACATGTAGAACATGTGAGTAAATGAATATCATAGCATGGTGAGAAAAGTACTGAAAGTAGAGCTGAGCAGGATATAGGATACGATAAATAAATATATAAAATGTGCCTTGAATTATTAGAGCGTTATGTGATCGGCTTGGGAATCAGGACAGGCTATCCACTTGGCCCGACAATCACAAGAAAATCTGGGAAGGGTCATGCCGGCCAACCTGGATAACGAGCACATGAATAAGATCTCGCTACACCCTACGTGAGGTGAGGGTGACGCAAGCACAAGAATATAGTAACATGAAGGCTTTGATCACATACCCCTAATAATTCTTCCATCCCCCGAATAGTATAATGGATCCGGACATGACACATCATGACACAGGACTCAAAAGCAGGGGGCCAGCCCACTCCCAAGTTCATGTCTATACAAGTACAAGGAAATAAGATGGGAAGTGTACCAATATACCAGGATAATCCAGGAACAACACCTCATGACATGATCCAACATATACTAGTCCGTGAACTATCGTGACTGGAATCGAGTAAGACACTACAACTGAATCGGATACAACAGATATCAAGACAATAAAAACTATCAGTAAATGTACTCGTCTGTGGTCCTGAGCTGATAAGGTGAACAGACGCTCAGAGTAATCACAGACCTAAAATGAGATACTATAAGTCAAACAGGGTTTTATAATGAAAAATGAAACTAATTTAAGTCATGATATGCAAGTCTAAGTCAAACTAGGTCAAACTGAGTCAAACTGGGTCATACTAGGTCATACTGGGTCATACTAGGTCACTGGGAGTCAATCCAAGTCAAACTAGGTCAAACGGGGTCAAAGGTTGACTTACAGTTGACTTTTGGTCAACTGGTCATCCCTGATCAACTCCGGGTCAACCCTAGTCAAACTAGTATAATGTTGACCAACTGTTGACTTTCTGTCAACTGGTCAACTCTGGTTTGGTTTCGGTCAATTCTAGTCACTTATAGGCTAAGTTTGACTCTCGGTTGACTTTTGTTGACTTTTGGTCAAAATGGTCAACCGAAGTCAAAACTAGTCTAGGAGCACTATATCTGACCATTACCAACCAAGGGAACCCAATCCTAACCATATCTTAATCTGTTAAACTCATACCTTAGCTAATGGCAATTACCTACATTACCCTTAACAAGGTATTCCCGATACCTTGTCCATTACAAAGAAAACCCCGCTAATTCTCAAGATACTAGCCTAGGCTCCTTAGGGTAGCTAGATACTATCCTATCTAGGGTTTACCTACCAAGAAGTATGGGTTTCCTAGATATCTAGTCTATCTTAGGACACATGTTGATTATCCTCATTACCTTACCCTATATTTTCTAACTTCTAGTTAAACACCCACACACCAACACTCACTCACTCACTCACATATGGTTCACACATAGGCTCTCCTATAGGCTCACACCTATAGACGCGCGCATAGGTTCACACCTATAGGACACATACCATACTCATATTTAAACTCACACACACATACACAATATAAACTCACATATATAAATACATATAGGGGCTGATTTGGGACTGCTTATAGGACTGATACATGGGGGTTAAGTGTGGGGTTTCATGGCTGCCTAGATGGCTAATTAGTGGGCTGTCAATTGGGGGCCTGATATGGGCTAAACCTCCCCACTGCTATTTAATAGCAGTAACTCACTGCTACTGCTGCTGTCAAATAACAGTCCCCTTTAGGGACTGTTCAGTCTCCAGAAATCAGTCCCCTGTGTGGGGACTGATACTCCAATTGCTGCTGTTGTTTAGCAGTGCAATCCCCTCCTTTCCATTCTCTCATCCTCCCTCTATAACTCCCAAGTCCACTCTCTCAAACCCTCTCTAACCCTCTCAATACAAACACACACACACAATACCAAACCAAAACCACCATCACTCCATCTCATGCCTGGAATCCTTTTCTCCCAAATCACATACATGGACACAATTAACACACCAATATATATACATATATATATATATATGATACATATAGATATATATATAACCATTGATATATATATATATATATATATATATATATATATATATATATATATATATATATATATATATATATATATATATATATATAATAACTAATGATATATATATATATATATATACAATATATAGATAATAGATTATGATACCATAGGATACATGAAGAACACATTCTCTAAATAACATAAAATCTGAGATTTAATATCTAAATAATCATTTAAACAATATAACTAAATACAAGTGTCCAAAAATAGGGTTTTTCCCCACTAGGACACAATACCACACAAGGACACCTAGAAGTCTCCAAATGGACACGAAACGGACACAAATGGAGACACAATCATGAGGGTCATTCCTATAGGTTCAAAATAGACCTATATGCATGTAGGAAGGAGAAGGAGAAGAGATTTATACCTCCCGGTAGATCGAATCTAGGAAAAACCCTCCCGATACGACACCGACACGTAGGAATCTCCAAATGGACACGAACGAGCTCCGAATACCCCCAAATTTGGCTATCTCCTTCCTTAGCTTGAGTAGAGAAGAAAAGAAGAAGGTTGGGTGGAGGAATGGATGGATTTGATAGAGAAAATCAATAGAAACCCTTGTAGAAGCATGGAATTTTACAACCAGAAAGCCCATGCGCCAGACACTACATGCGCCAGAACTCAGATGAAGAACTTCACAGTAAAGTCAATAACTATAGACATTTGAAGAAGGACTTTTTATTTATATATAAAAGTCTATTACATGTCTAGAAAAGGTTGTACAAAGGAGAATTCCTACAAAGGAAAGAGCCTAAGTCTACAGCCAGCGGCCATCATGCGCCTTCAGCCACCACCAGATAGGCGCAGCATCACTATGCGCCACCAATGAGGCGCAGCAGATATCATGCGCCTCCACCCAGGTGCATCCCATCATCTCTTCAGCACCTCAGTTATGTGCATCCCTTCAGCCAAATTCTTCCAGCCAGGCTCACCTGGCCGAGCAGAGCCCAGTTATGTGCCGCTCTTCCAACCAGGCTCGCCCGATAAATGCTTCGACACAAAGCATTTAACCCTCTGGCTGGAACCAAGGAAGAGAAGAGCACCGTAAATGCTGTGGCCAGGGGAGGCTTCGAAAGATCCTCCAAAGCCGAAGGAAGACCGTGATCGAAACCATGGCTAAAGGAGCAGCTTTCGACACGATCAAAGTGGGGAAACCCCACTTTGCAGGAAGAGAGAGCCTTGCACCGCCATTCCGATCTACGGCTCTTCCGGAATAACGGAGACGAGGCTCGAGCATCCTTATCTTTGGATGCAACAGGCACCTTCCGCCTGCCTCAGAAGCCCTCGACTCCGTCTTTTGGATGTAACAGTCACCTTCAAATACATCAAAGATAACACAGCGTCTCATCTTCACCCTCGGGAGCACTTCGTCAGCAGAATGCACCCGTATGTTCAAATTCATATTGGAAGTACGTGAGGGAATGAGAAGCAAATCTTCTCTCCATGCCACTATTTATAGGCCGGGCAGATCAAACCCACGCGCCAAGTGGATGGCCCTCCGAATTCCGTGCAATGAATTTACATTAAATGGATGAACCGTACGCCTCGAATTCAGCCAAACGGCTATTTATAGCACTCGAAGAGCGAGACAGCCGCATCATTAAAAGATATGTCCGATGCGCCAGCCAGACAGCGCATCACACGGACGCGCCCTTCGGCGTCAGGCGCATCACACAGACGCGCCCTACAGTACTCGGTGCATTACAGAGGGTGCGCCCTCACACATCTCCATACCGAGTGGAACGCCAACCGACGCGCCCACTCAGCTGTCCATCGAACGTCACCAACATTAAATGCTGAACTGACAGAGTTGGCAGCACGCCTCCCAAAGTCTGAACAGTTGACAGCTTTTCAGAAAACGAAGCGTCGGCAACGTCAGCATCATCATGACCTTGTTTCGACGGCTACTGCCACGTGGCCACTCCACCATCAGCATGCGCCTCTACGGCCATGCGTCCAAATCAACATGCGCCTCTACGGCCATGCGTCCAAATCAGCATGCGCCTCAAAAGCCATGCGCCTCAGACTGCTCTCTGATCCCGAAAGACAGAAGGAAAGTCGCCTGCATGCGCCTCAAAAGCCATGCGTCCCAAATGGTTTGTAACTCCTAAAGGTTATGAGCCGCAGCCTCCTCCTGCGCCCAATCCAAGGCGCAGCCCACCAGATCACTCCTCTCCACCAAATCCGAGATCTTCGAACCATGAGTCGACGATACGTGTCTTTTGACTCAACTCGTCCAAGATTTTAGCAACGAAAAGATCTTCTCTCTGCTACGTGCCGGCTCACAACAGCAGTATGAAGAGTTCTCCACCTCGATCAGGGCGCAGCATCCATGCGCCTCCATCAGCAACCTCCACGTGGCGTTCCCACACCGGCGCATCCTACATGCGCGCATGAGTAGCCAGCCTACAAAACTATAAATAGAAGGGTCATCTCCTTCACACACACACACAGAGACTCAGAACAGAAGACTCACAACACAGAGAGAATTACTGAGAGGCAGTTCTAGATACTCAACGTCTTCCTCCTCTCAGCAAGCTCCAGCACCCAGAGCAATCCACACCTTCAGAGAACCGATAACCGCCGTCAGCCGGTCAACGGAGTCAACGCATTACCACTCGCTCCATTGGCACTAAGGACCCAGCTTAAACAAAAGTGTACTCCTAGGACTACATCTAAGTCCTATATTGTATCACTGTTCTGTTTGTATTAAGATTTCAATCAAAACAATTTTAATGGCAAACAAGCTGGCGACTCTGCTGGGGACCTCTTTCTCCTCTACCGAGAAAGTCGTGTCACAGGCCGACGACGTGAAGGTGGGCTCCTCCCACAAGACGCTGGTAGTGCACCTCAATCAACAGGCGTACGAGGAGTTCATTTCTGAAGGAAGTGCGAGTCCTTCGAAGCGGCTGTCGAAGCCGAAGAAGACCCGCGCAGTCTGGGTGCGCAAAGTCGACGCCTCGGGCACCACCGTTGAAGGGGATGCGCCCGTCCAGCCTTCCCTTCCTGTTGACGTCCTCAGCAGTCAAGGTGCGCCCGCTGATGTAGCGCATCTCTCGGGGAAGCGTGCGGCTGACCACGTTCCCCAGCCATCTTCCTCTCAGGCGAGGAAGATACGTCGACGGAGCAGGGGCGCAGCCAATGCCCCGCGCATTACTTCTGATGCGCCACAAAGAGCCTCTGTCTTTGACAGACTCACTCGCTGTAACGGCGAGGAGAATTTGGATGCTGAGTACTATGCGCCCCAGCAGGCTGGTACGAAGAAATCCAAGGCGGCACGGGCCATGCGCCACAAACGTGCTACGCCAGCAGCCGGCCAGAGGCACGCGCTTACAATCACGCGCGCTGCCGATGGCAAGCTGTACAAGGTTGACTCAAGTGCTCCTGCACCGACAACGAGTCGACCTTCAAAGTCCTCATCTCACTTGGGCGCATTCACTGCGTGCACAACCAAGCCGAGAGAGGCAAACTCAGTGGTCTTGAACTCCCGCGCCTCCTCTGGTTGTGCGTTTGAGGTCCGTTCAAGTCACTTCAAATGCTGTGGTTCCCCCACTACTGATCGTGATGCCTGCTTGGTATTAGATCAGGGGGCGCAGCACTCATCCGACCACCCCGGCACTTGGCCCTGCCATGCGCCTGAGAGGGGTGTGAGGGTAGCACTCTCCTCCAACGACTTGCGCAACGTGATCACTCACAAGCGCCGGTCAGGAGAGCTGACCAACAAGCATGATGCGCCTCTCACGGGGTACACTTGTGCAGTGGTCACCATCAACTGCTGTTGCAAGACGGCAGTACCGCCAAAGCAGTCGGTCTTCCAACGGCTACAATCATCGACACCCCTCCGACATCGCCTTGGGACAAAGGTGTCAGCAGAAGAGGAACTAAAGATTGCGTCATGCAACGTGATCTCCAATTCCTCATCTGTCCGGAAGACGACTGCCAATTCCTCGTCTTCATCTAAAAGCTAGTCGAGGAAAACCAAGGCAGCTGTCACAACCTCTGGGGTGTTCGAAGGCACTCGGTCAAGGAAGAAGTCCTTGGAGGAAGCTGGGGGTAGCCAGACCCTTGTTCAGCCTCCTTCCGAAGACGAAGATGTCCAAAGCACAGCTGCGGCGGATCTTCATCAAGGCGAAGATGGCCTCCCTGAAGCCCCTCAAAATGACGATGTCCTCCAGGACACCGTCGGGGGTAGTGCTGAAAACGAAGAGGCCCTTCAAGACAGAGCTGAGGGCAGTCAGGCCCTTGCAGATGCGCCTGTCGAAGACGAACTCCAGAATGTGGCTAGGGGTGGCCAAACACCAGGAGAAGTAACTCCCCCACATGAGAGTGAGGCTGAGAGCGAAGCCTCAACTAATCCATCCACTTCCGGCCGTGTCATGGCAGTATACATGACCGGGGGTGATCTTGAGGCTGATGCGCCGCCACAGGACATTGTCCAGCGCATAGACTCGTTAGAAGGAGGACTCAAAACTCTCTCTGCCTCAATACAAGCACTGACTCAAGCAGTGTTTGAGATGCGGTCGGCCTTGATCAGGACACCTTCAAATGGTCCCGACCCAGGAGCTAATGGAGAGTCGAGTGTGCCCCTCCAGCGGACACCCTCAGACACAGAAGCACCCCGGACATCGGAGCCCTCAAACGCTCCACTCCAGGTGGTACCTCCTTTCCCGGCTCCTAGCTCCACGGAGGACGTGGTCGAAATGATCAAAGATCTGCGGGAGCGCTTCGAGTCCAAGAACAGGCAGGAGGAACGCCAGAAGATGGGCATTCCCCAGCCTTATCCACTTGAGTGGAACAAGGTGGTTTATCCCCTAAAGTATAAACCACAGACACTCACGCCGTATGACGGGAAGGACTCTCCACGACGGTACTTGACGTACTTCCAGTCGCAGACAGGGCATCTTCCGAAGGAGGACGCGCTCCTCACCAGCATCTTTGTTGGGGCCCTGAAAGGGGTGGCGTATGACTGGTACTGCAGCCTCCCCGATAATTCCATATCGTCCTTCGACGACCTGACACGCCTCTTCCTCGACCGCTTCTACGACGGTGGGAAGGACATGACGATGGCGTCTCTCATTGAGATACGCCAGAAGGACAAGGAAACGGTTCGGGCATTCATCGAACGCTTCCGTCAGGCCTGCTTCAGGTTACCTCCAGGCATGCCAGAACATGCGCTTCTCTCCGCTTGCAGTATGAACATGCTACCTGCAGTAAAGCTCTGGCTTAACTCTACTCCCCCTCCCGATTGGAGCTCCCTAATCATTGAAGCTGAAGCTGCAGAGAAGAAGGCGGCCAATGCACGTCTTCTGGGTGTTAGCTTCCCCGCCTTTGACGATAAGGGGAAAAAGTCCGCAACCAACAATTCCGGACGAGAAACACAGGGGAAACAGGCATTGACAGTTAATGCCTCGAAGGGCGCATCGGCGCCTACTCAAAAGCCTCCATTTCATTCAATGATGACGACACGCTGCAACTCTTTGAGATACTGAAGCAGGGTGACAAGATCAAGCTTCCGGACCCGAAGCGGCCCGATGAAGTCGGGAAGGTGGACAACCCAAGGTACTGTCACTACCATCGGTTTGTCGGACACCCGACTAAGGACTGCTACGTCCTCAAAAATTACATCCAGCGCATGATCAATGCGGATGTAATTTCCGTCGATTACGAAGAGAAGACGGTGTCAGCTAATGTGGTGTCACTACAGTTCGGCACCTTGCCGCCGACTACCACACAAGATGGCGTCGTCCCCATCCCTAAAGCGACAATGGAAGTGGTGAATTTACCACCCATCCTTGACAATGTGAGTGGACTTGTCCCACTCACCACATCTCGAGGAGAGGTCCTCTGGGTTCACCCCGACCTCGTCTCCGAGGTAACTCAACCGGAGGTACGCCCTACCTCCAAAGCAAAAGGCAGGAAGATCAAGTCTTGCCGCACGGTCTCTTCTTCAGCGGAAGAGGCGCTTCCTGTGCAGACGCGTGCACAACAGAACTCCCAGCCCGGTGAAGCTGCCGCCGAAGTGGTGCCTCCTGGCACCATCCCTGAGGAGGGTCCATCCAAGCCCTCAGCAGCCAATAAATAAAAGCAAGTGGAGGCCCGTTTCGATAGACCTCTGCGGAAAGAAAATGCTTCGGGGCTAGCCAAGCCCCACAATTTTGACATTCTGGCACAACTGGCCAGTACTCCTGCACGCCTGTCTTTGTTCGAGCTCCTGCGTCTCTCCAAGGACTCCCGAGAAGCTCTCTGCGAAGCTCTGAAGGATGCCGAATCCTTTCTCAGTCAGGTCAAGCAGCCTGAAGACCTCCCAACTACTTGTGCACACTGTCATTGTGCGGATGAAGTTATCCCAAACATAACCTTCACCCAACAAGACATGCTGCTCAAGCATCACCGACATAACCGACCGTTGTATTACACAGGGTACATCGGTTCGGTAAAGGTGAGCAGGATTCAGATCGATCCGGGGTCTTCCCTAAGCATCATTCCAAAGGCGCTGCTATCAAAGCTGGGGATCCCAATGTACCGGCTGGCGCCCTCCAATACGACCATCAGCGGCTTCAACGCCAGCAAGAGCGAGCCACTGGGCAAGATCCGGCTGAAGTGTCACATCGGCAGCCTCAAAACTGAGGTAACTTGTTATGTGGTGGATGCCGAGGTCAACTACAACATCTTACTCGGACGACCATGGTTACATGAGTACATGGTGGTGCCCTCCACGCTCCACCAATGCATGAAATATGTATCCACCAACGGCGTCATCTGGACGGAGTTTGCAGATATCGATCCCTTCAAAGGGATTGAGGCCTACTTCACCGACTCCGACTTGTACAAGCCACTTGACGAGGAGGAAGCCAACGACGCCGATGATGAAGCAGAGACGGCAACAGAGCCGGACTTGGAACCCGAAGCGACTCCTGACGCCCCCTTGAAAATCCGTCTGAAAGGGAGACCACCCCAGAAGGCGCCTCCAATGAGCATCAAGTTATCAGGAAAAGCGCCAGCTCGCGAAGCCCCCCTGAAGATACGCCTCAAGGGGAAGCCACCACAAACAGCGGCTCCCCTAGCGGTAAAATTACAAGGGAAGGCGCCACTCATCGAAGGCGCAACCGAGGCACCCCTCAAGGTGCGTCTTAAAGGCAAGCCGCCGCAGTCATCCAAGATGCCGGAGAGGGCTCACATAACCCTCTCAGACCCCAAAGTCGGAGCGGTGGAGGACTCTCCTGATCCGGCCCCAGTGCTTACAGATGAGGAGCTTGGCGAATATATCTCTGCCGATGTAGACGCACCCTCCTTCGACAATGTAATCCCACGGGATAAAATCTCGTACTTTATCAATAATAGAGTATCTTTCAATTATTCTTGTCTTCCACACTGGAATGCCATGTATACATTAGACAACGCTCTACGGTCGTTGCAAACACAAGTAACGACCGTCTACCATAATCAAATAGTCCCGTCTCAAGGAGTCTTCATAGTCCCTCCACGAAGCCGAGACGAAGGCACCATCATCTCGGGCAAAATCGAGCGTCGTCGGAACCTCCCGTCGATCGAGCCCGAACCTGATACCGGCAGGGTACAAGTATATCGATACACAGATGCGGCTAAGCACATCATCCAAAAGATGGGCTACGACTTGAAAAGCAACAAAGGCCTAAACTACGGCAAGGGTCGGCATCTTCCTGTCCGGCTTTCGATGCCCAATGGAAAGCCACAGGATTACTATAATCGGACTCGACGGGGGTTAGGCTATGTCACGCCGCCATCAACTCCAGAGAGTTCAGACGCAGAAGACATAGAACATTCCCACTCATCAGAAGCATCGACGTGGGATTCCGATACCAGTATTGGATCAGTCTTCAGAAAAGTGCTGTCAGCTAACATGACATCGGCGCCGCCTCAGAAAGATGAAGGCGAAGACCAACCGCCGGAACCCTTCGAAGAGGAACCCTGGGCTCAACGCCTAGGAGAGCAATGAGAGTCTCGTTTTGAGTTACGAGAACCTTCCACCGAAGACGAAGTCGAGCAAATCGACCTCGGGGATGGGTCTTCTTCTAAACCCATCTTTATCAGCAAAAGCTTGGAAGGAGAAGACCGAGAATCTTTAGTCCAACTCGCTAAGGAGTATATCGACGTCTTCGCCTGGAGCTACGAAGACATGCCGGGTCTCGATCCACAGATCGCGATGCATAGGTTGAACATCTTACCAGATGCCAAACCTATCAAACAACAACAGCGACGCTTCCGCCCGGACATCATGAACGCCATCGATCAGGAGGTAGACAAACTCTTGACCAGTGGCTTCATCCGTGAGGAACAACACCCAGACTGGGTAGCCAACGTCGTCCCTGTCACCAAGAAGAACGGGAAGATACGAGTCTGTATCGACTTCAGGGATCTCAACTCCGCTTGCCCGAAGGATGAATTCCCGCTCCCAATCACCGATGTAATGATCGACAACACATGTGGCTTTGAACGCATGTCCTTCATGGACGGGTATTCAGGCTACAATCAAATCAAGATGTTCCCCGATGACGCAAAACACACGTCATTCAGGACTCCAAAGGGTGTTTTCTGCTACACCGTAATGCCCTTCGGCTTGAAGAACGCCGGTGCAACGTATCAGCGAGCTATGAGCACCATCTTCCGTCAACATCTTCGCAAGACAGTTGAGTGCTATGTTGACGACATCGCAGTCAAGAGCCGCCTCAAAATAGATCACCTACAGGACCTGAAGACGGTCTTCGATCTCATGCGGGCGCATCAACTCAAAATGAACCCCGCTAAATCCTTTCTGGGGGTTTCTAGCGGCAAATTCTTGGGCTTCGTCATCACAGCGAAAGGCATTCATGTTGATCCTGAGAAGACCAAAGCCATCCTTAACATGGACCCTCCGAAGAACCTTCGAGAACTTCGGGGCCTACAGGGACGTTTGGCATACATCCGGAGGTTCATAGCAAACCTCTCCGGTAAATGTCAACCCTTTACTCAGCTCATGAAGAAGGGAGTCTCTTATGTCTGGTCAGAGGAGTGCCAAAAGGCTTTTGACGACATCAAGGCTTACTTAACAAGCCCGCCAGTCCTAGTGGCACCTGTCGCCGGCAAACCATTCCTCCTCTACGTCCGTGCCATGGATCATTCCCTCGGCGCTTTGCTAGCTCAAAACAGCGATGCAGGCTACGAGCAAGCAATCTACTACCTCAGTCGAACACTCATCGGGGCCGAACACCGGTACAACCCCGTTGAAAAGGAGTGCTTAGCTTTGGTGTTTGCCATTCAGAAGACTCGTCATTACGTCTCGGGCCAGACAATTCACGTCATCTCCCGAGTCAATCTGCTCAGAGTTCTCATGACAAAGCCAGGGTCATTAAACTCCCGGCTGGCTACATGGGCGATCCTACTAACACCATACAACATGGTGTTTGTCCCACAGAAGGCAGTCAAGGGTCAGGCTCTGGCTGACTTTTTAGCTGTACACCCCATCCCAGAATCTTCAAAACTCTATGAAGACATCCCGGATGAAATTCAAGAATCAAATGTCACTGAAGAAAGCCCCATTTGGCAGATGTTCTTCGATGGCACTTCAAGAACGGGCCCCAATGGCCAAATCATCGCAGGAGTGGGGGTAGTCTTAGTCTCCCCCGATCAGCTGGTCATCCAGCGCGCATACTCCCTTTCGAAGCCGTGCTCCAACAATGTTGCTGAGTACAATGCACTCGTCATGGGACTCCAGCTAGCACAACAGCTGGGGGTGGATCATCTGGAAGCCTACGGCGACTCGAAACTCGTCGTAAACCAGATTCGGGGGCAATACGAGGTTCGCCATGAAGATTTGATCCCTTACCATGAAGTTGTATTGAACATCATTTCAACCTTCACTGGGTTCTTCATCGAACATGTACCCCGCCTACAAAACTTGGAGGCTGACGCTCTAGCTGGCCTCGCAGCCTCATTGGCCGCGCCCCTTGGGACTCAACACTACGTCACAGTAACTGGCCGAGACTTGATTTGTCCCAGAAACAACCTATGTTTGCAAATGGCTCACGCCATGCCGACAAACACTGGGGTTAATGTCCGAGATTGAAGGTTCCCGTTCATCGACTTCGCTGTCTACGGAATCCTTCCAGAGGACCCGAAGGAAGCCGTCTCAGTCAGGAGACGCTCTCTTCGATTCTACTACGATACAGCCACTAAAACGCTGTACCGACGCTCCTTCGACGGGCTTCTCCTTCGATGCCTGTCTAACGAAGAAGCGGCCGAAGCTCTTCGAGAAGCTCATGACGGAACTTGCGGAGCTCACCAACCAGGGCCTAAGTTGCAAGATCGACTGCGACGTATGGGCTACTACTGGCCAACCATGGTTGCCGACGCAGTGGAATATGCTAAGAAGTGCCATGCATGCCAACTTCATGCAGACTTCATACATACACCATCTGAACCTCTACATCCTACAGTCGCCTCCTGGCCATTCGAAGCCTGGGGCATGGACATTGTAGGGCCAATCACCCCTCCTTCATCGAGAGGACACCGCTTCATCCTGGCCATCACCGATTACTTCTCCAAATGGGCGGAAGCAGTCCCACTAGCAGAAGTAAAAAGCTCCAGGGTGGTCAGCTTTATCAAACACCATGTCATTTACCGTTTCGGGGTACCCCGGCGAATCATCCATGACAATGGTCCTCAGTTTATCAGCCACATTTTCAGCAGGTTCTGTGACAAGAATCGCATTCAAAACGTGGCCTCAACCGCCTACAATCCGGCAGCAAACGGATTGGCCGAGGCATTCAACAAAACTATCGTCAGACTACTCAAAAAGGTCGTGTCATCCAATAAACGCGACTGGGACGAAAAGCTTGGCGAATGCCTTTGGGCCTACCGCACAACGGTACGGACCCCAACAGGCAACACTCCATTCTCCCTGGTCTACGGGAGCGAAGCAGTACTGCCTCTCGAGATACAGATACCTTCGCTCCGCGTGGCCATCACAAATGATCTCACAGAAGAAGACAATCAACGTCGTCGTCTGCGGGAATTGGAGGCACTTGACGAAAAGCGTCTCCTAGCTCAACAACGCATCGAACTTTACCAAGCCCGTATATCACAGGCTTTCAACAAGAAGGTCAAGCAAAGAGCTTTCTAAGTTGGCGACCTGGTTTTAGCAGTCAGAAAGCCAATGGTGTTAACTCACAAGACACCAGGGAAGTTCGAGCCCAAATGGGAAGGACCTTTCATCATCGAGACGGTATACTCAAACGGTGCTTACCGGCTCGCCAAACCCAATGGGGACTTGTTCATGATGCCTATCAACGGCAAGTTCCTAAAGAAGTACTACTCTTGACATCCTTCAAGACATGTATTTCCCCAAATAACCTCTTTTCACAAAATCAATCGCTTCCGGAACCCAGCTGTTCCGTGGCATCCTTCCGTAGAAAGATAACCACGTCCACATTACCTCTGAGTTGTCTCTCTACATCCTACAAAGCGGAACCTTACACTTCGTGAGCTTACGCTATCCTTCATGTTTACCACGTCCACATTACCTCTGAGTAAACATCCCGTACAAGCAACTCCTACGTTGTCGTACATTTGATCGCAGAACTTCCACGTCCACATTACCTCTGAGTTGTTCAGCGTATCCCACAGGATCATTCCTACCACGTCCATAAACACCTCTGAGTAGGAAGATTCTATCATTTGAACCTAATGATTGCCATGTCCACATTACCTCTGAGCAAACATGTTGGTTCCTTTATACTTATTATCTGTACCTAAAAACCAAGGTGCGCAAAAGATAATAGGTCCACATAAATCATCAAGTTCATGAAATTAAAAATGAACACATCAAAGAGATAGTGTATTTCTTTATTTCTAAAAAAGGGAGTACAGAAATACGCTATTTCCCTAGCAAGAGTTGCAAAAACACACAAAAAAGAAGAGAAGCTACAATCCCCGATCCTCCCCAGGGTGGGATGAGAGTTCTCTGACTCGACGTCTCAGGTCGGCAGTACGAGTTTCCACAGTCGCCTGGACTCGCAGCTCGGCTTCTTGACGCATTAACCCGACAGCCTCAGCAGAAGTTTTACTCTCATACTTCTCATCAAGCTGTCGTCGCTGTTGAGCCAAAGCAAGGGTCCGCTGAGTAAGAGTCGTTTCCTCCCGTTTGAATGCCACGTGTTCAGCCAGGACGCGCTCAGCCTCTAGTTGAAGTTGGGCCCGCTGGTCTTCAAGACGGCGCATCTGAGCATCAACTTCTGCGATGTTAGCATCCACCGCAGCTCGCTTCTCCGTCGTCTTCTTCATAGATTGAGACAGCTGCTCCGCCGCAGCCTCAGTCCCAGCCACTTCACGCTCCCAACTGCTCACCTCGGCTCGATGGGAAGCCTCGATCTCAGCCATCGACTTTCCTATCTCTGCATCTACCAAGACCGAGAGGTCATTTCGTTGGATGCGCTGCAGTTCCGCGAGCCGCTCGTCCAGCTCCATCACCGAAACCTCCAGAATTTCGGCCATATGGTCATGGCCCTGGTGAATACGGATCAGCTCGATACAAGGCATTGCCAAAGCTTTTGCCGCCGCAAAGCTCCCCTTGGCATCTACCACTGCAGATACACCTTTCTCCAGCATTTTGTACACTCCCTCGATGAGGAATTTCACATACCCGTCGGCTTCCGCCAGCACCTGCGGCGTCATAGCAGGAGTTGAGGGAGCTACTACAGTTTGCGGACCGGAGGAAGATCCGCCCACCTCGATCTGAGAGGTTTGAATCTCGGCAGCAATAGGCTCTTCATCAACAGGGCCCAGACTGCTGGCCCGAGGAGTCAAAGGAACAGAAGGAGCAGGCATATGCGTCGTGATAGTACCCCAAGTGGAAGGAGCAACAGAGGGTTCCATACCCTTACCCTTCTCAAGACTGGAGAAATCACCGACGTCAACGGCTACCTCTTCCCCCGACATTCTATCAGCATCAGCCACCTCCCCCGGCAAAACGGGGAGGTCAACATTTATCTCTTGGCCAGCCCCAGGAGACAAGACTGGCAGAAGAGTCTCATTCTTCTCAAGTCCCTCTACAGGGACAGAATCTGTCGCTACCACCTGATCGGTAGCCATCTCTATGTCCATGGTTGAAGCCAAGGAAGGATTCGGCAATGATTTAGCCGACCTCCCTTCATCATGACCAGGAGGGGAATCAACCCTCTCCTCTATCCCCACTGCTTCTGCTGCCCCCGCAACGGACCCTTGCAACGCTGGAGGGACGTCACCAGAAGGCGACGAACTCCAATCCACTTCATCATCAGGATGCCTCGAGTCGGTAGGACCCTCAGCATCCAAGGCCTCCACGGCAGATGGTACTATCCCAGAAGTTGTCGCGACTTCAAAGTCAGGAGATACTAAAACCTCCGCGGGAACATCTTCGGGACCCTCCTCCACAGGAGACAACATCGTTGGTGGAATGCGCTCCTCAGAAGAGCCTGCCACCTCCTTCGGCTTACTGGTGCCCGATTTCGAAGCACGAGACTTCTTCTTCAATCCCTACAAGAAGAAGAGCATAAGTCGCCACAATGACAAAAAAAAAAACTGGAATTATGAAGCACTCCTTACCTCAGCGGGGGCTAAGCCCGTTGGCGTTACAAGTGGCGTTTCCGTAATCTTCGGGGTCGACGTCCTTCTCGACCTTTTCAGTACGGAAGAACCAGCTTCTGGGTCAGCTCGCCTTTTTCCGACAGACGAGTCTCTCACTGGTGCCATAGCAGCAGCCTGATACCCCGCCAATTCTGGCGGACGATATGACCGAGCCGCCACCAACATATTCGCTGTTGCCTCCAACTGGGTTCCAATGATGGAACTAGTCTCCCTGTCATAACCAGGAGACATAGTATTCATAGTATAATACAGCTTGGCGGCCGGATATAAGATCGGCGGCCGAGGATTGCGAACTGGTGTGGTAAACTTAACGCTAGTGCATCCAGCGTTATAATACTGCCAGCCCCGGGCTCCATCCAGCAAACTCCCGATGAAGCCTAGACTGCTACTGGGATTCCGCAGCATTAGCTGAGTGTAGCCAAATTGACGAGCAAATCGGCTTGGCAAGTATGGTTCCAGATAACACCTGTTCTGATTACGGTAGACCAGATGCGAAGGCCGGATACTCTGCAACCAACGAAAACTCCATTTCGGCAAAGTAACCGCATCCTCGCCAGAATCAACCAAATCCTGGTCGGCCTCGAAATTCTTGAAGATCGGGCCAACTTTCATAATTTCCCACCCCTGAAGGAAGGACAAAACCCTCCTACAAACAGGGACGCCAGTGTAAGACCACTTCCTCTTGTAGAAGCGGCGAATGAAGGCATCTCCTTCAACATAGTCCTCCTCAGGACCAGGACTTATCACATTCGGATGATGTAAGATCAGCCAACCCATGAGATAATGGAAAGGCAGCTCGGCCCGGGGAAAGTTGTCATTATTACCTTTCTCATGGATCACATCATCAGCGAAAGACCTCAAACCGCGCAGCAGGTTGCACACCATCGCGGGGAGGAGAGCCAGAGGTCGTCCAAAGGCCAATTTCACTGCAGGCAAAATGAGATTCCGATGTACCCTCTCAACAGCACCGGATCCCCCTGCAAATATGCAATCCCGGAGCCATATCATCAAGTAGGCCGTCAACACTGCCTTAGATGACATCCGGTGCCCGCAGTGCCAGAAACAGCTGTACGTGTTCTTTCCGCTCTCATTTGAGTGTGGGGTCCTCTCGTCCAGCCGGGTTATTTCAGAACTCACTTCTGCGGGTGTCAAGCCCTGCGGAGTCGCAAACCGGATCCTCGAAGGATCCGCCAAATCCTGTCTAAAAACATAGTCCCTCCAAGCAGTCACGTGAGGTTGGGTCTTACCCTTGTCCCTCCGGTGCATCAGATAATGATGGCTCGTCACCTCCTTGAAAATGGCCATCATCTTCGGGTCCTTATCTTCCAAGACCTGGATCTCTTCATTTGATGGGAAATATTCCTCGTACGGTTCCGAGCCCCAAGGAAGCTTGGACACTTCGTACATCTCATGAAGGGCCAATCCCAACTCCCCCACTGGAGTAAAGAAGCTGCCAGTCTGGGCGTTGAAAAGCTCCAAGAGCGCAAGGAACATCGGCTTATTGAGGTCCACGCCTGCCTGCGTGGCCCGAATGGCGGCAGTCAGCCCTATCTCTTTAAGCTCAACTTTGAACCTAGAAAGCACCCAGGAGGTCAACTCGTCCCACTTTGGGATGTAGTGACACCAACCTTCGACTCTAAAACCAGCTGTCGGATACGTGACCTTCGACGTCAGCATCCGATTTGCAAAAGTCGGGGCACTGAAGGGAAACGTGTCATTTGGGACTTCACTATAGATGCTTCCAGGACGCAAAGCTCGGTAACTGAACGAAGAACCAGTTCGTGAAGCGGTCAAAGTGTCTCGCTGGTTCGAGGTGGTGTCAATCGAAAGGGAACCCCCCAAGGCACCTCCTTGAGAAGGAGTAAGTTCCCAACCCATCCTTCTCTTTGAAGCTAGACGATAAAAGGCTGTCAGTGGCAACTGGCGGTCAACCTGCCGCATGTATAACATCATGCCCTTAGCAGCAAAGAACCAGTCTTCTCTGATCTTTAATACCTTCGCCTCGGAAGAGACTAATCGGTCGCCAAACAGAAAGGCAGGCTTTAAGAAAGTCACACCTTCAGAATCAGCAGACTTCAGTTTACCGCTCTCCATCATACTCTGGAGGAAAAGCGGCAACTGGACCTGGATTTGTAGCATCCTCTCACGAGGTTGGTCCTGAAGGATAGCATCCTTTGCAGGGTTGATCACCGCCTCATCAAAATCAACTCCCATCTGACAAAGAGAAGCGTCCAGGAGGACCTCATTCAATAAAGGGATCGTCATCGATACTGGCACAACAAAAGAGGAAGTCAGGCAAAAAGACAAAATATGTCAAGCAGACTGGCGCATTGCCAGGGTATGAACCCATGCGCATCTGCTTCGGCGCATCATCAGGGTATGAACCCATGCGCATCTGCTTCGGCGTATCATCAGGGCATAGGCCTATGTGCGTCAGCATGTCTCGGCGCATCATCAGGGCGTAAGCCCATGCGCGTTGCATTGGAGCTTCGGCGCATTATCAGAGCATGAGCCCATGCGCGTCAGCAAAGGCTTCGGCGCATCTTCAGGGAATAAAACCCATGCGCGTCAGCCATTAAAACCTCGGTGCATAATAAAGGTATAAACCTATGCACGTCGGCAGGATAGAACCTCGGCGTATCATCAAAGACCGAAGTCTATACGCGTCGGCAGTTAGGGCACAGGGCCCAAAGCAGAGACGAAACTCACCTGTCACCTCAGGACGAACGTCGGCAAGAGGCGCAAGAGTGATAGGTACATCCTCATCGACAGACTCCTTCGCTTTCTCCTTCCCCTTGCCGGCAGCGCCGCGAGGAGTCTTGGGAGCCATTCTCTCGAAGAAGGAGAAGTTAGGGTTTTGAAGAAGAAACTCTAAAGAAGCAGAGGCACAGAGAAGAAGAACTCTTTCTCTCTCCGACTCTTACCTATTTATAGGGCATGGTCGCACGCGTGAACAGATGACGTGTGATCTCAGCCGTCGCCTCGGGTTCTGTACAAGGATAGCAGCAAATAAAACCAAAAGATCATCATTAATCTTTTCGGTTACCGAGGCACCATCATCATTAACTGAGAAGAGCATGCGCCCGAACAGGCATGCGCCCAGAAATTATGCGCCCTGACCTCCATGCTTCTTATTCAAAGTATTCCAAAACTTACTCAAAAGTTTTGAAAACTTTAAAGGGGGTCTTGTAGAAGCATGGAATTTCACAACCAGAAAGCCCATGCGCCAGACACTACATGCGCCAGAACTCAGATGAAAAACTTCACAGCAAAGTCAATAACTATAGACATTTGAAGAAGGACTTTTTATTTATATATAAAAGTCTATTACATGTCTAGAAAAGGTTGTACAAAGGAGAATTCCTACAAAGGAAAGAGCCTAAGTCTACAGCCAGCGGCCATCATGCGCCTTCAGCCACCACCAGATAGGCGCAGCATCACTATGCGCCACCAATGAGGCGCAGCAGATATCATGCGCCTCCACCCAGGTGCATCCCATCATCTCTTCAGCACCTCAGTTATGTGCATCCCTTCAGCCAAATTCTTCCAGCCAGGCTCACCTGGCCGAGCAGAGCCCAGTTATGTACCGCTCTTCCAACCAGGCTCGCCCGATAAATGCTTCGACACAAAGCATTTAACCCTCTGGCTGGAACCAAGGAAGAGAAGAGCACCGCAAATGCTGTGGCCAGGGGAGGCTTCGAAAGATCCTCCAAAGCCGAAGGAAGACCGTGATCGAAACCATGGCTAAAGGAGCAGCTTTCGACACGATCAAAGTGGGGAAACCCCACTTTGCAGGAAGAGAGAGCCTTGTACCGCCATTCCGATCTACGGCTCTTCCGGAATAACGGAGACGAGGCTCGAGCATCCTTATCTTTGGATGCAACAGGCACCTTCCGCCTGCCTCAGAAGCCCTCGACTCCGTCTTTTGGATGTAACAGTCACCTTCAAATGCATCAAAGATAACACAGCGTCTCATCTTCACCCTCGGGAGCACTTCGTCAGCAGAATGCACCCGTATGTTCAAATTCATATTGGAAGTACGTGAGGGAATGAGAAGCAAATCTTCTCTCCATGCCACTATTTATAGGCCGGGCAGATCAAACCCACGCGCCAAGTGGATGGCCCTCCGAATTCCGTGCAATGAATTTACATTAAATGGATGAACCGGACGCCTCGAATTCAGCCAAACGGCTATTTATAGCACTCGAAGAGCGAGACAGCCGCATCATTAAAAGACATGTCCGATGCGCCAGCCAGACAGCGCATCACACGGACGCGCCCTTCGGCGTCAGGCGCATCACACAGACGCGCCCTACAGTACTCGGTGCATTACAGAGGGTGCGCCCTCACACATCTCCATACCGAGTGGAACGCCAACCGACGCGCCCACTCAGCTGTCCATCGAACGTCACCAACATTAAATGCTGAACTGACAGAGTTGGCAGCACGCCTCCCAAAGTCTGAACAGTTGACAGCTTTTCAGAAAACGAAGCGTCGGCAACGTCAGCATCATCATGACCTTGTTTCGATGGCTACTGCCACGTGGCCACTCCACCATCAGCATGCGCCTCTACGGCCATGCGTCCAAATCAGCATGCGCCTCTACGGCCATGCGTCCAAATCAGCATGCGCCTCAAAAGCCATGCGCCTCAGACTGCTCTCTGATCCCGAAAGACAGAAGGAAAGTCGCCTGCATGCGCCTCAAAAGCCATGCGCCCCAAATGGTTTGTAACTCCTAAAGGTTATGAGCCGCAGCCTCCTCCTGCGCCCAATCCAAGGCGCAGCCCACCAGATCACTCCTCTCCACCAAATCCGAGATCTTCGAACCATGAGTCGACGACACGTGTCTTTTGACTCAACTCGTCCAAGATTTCAGCAACGGAAAGATCTTCTCTCTGCTACGTGCCGGCTCACAACAGCAGTATGAAGAGTTCTCCCCCTCGATCAGGGCGCAGCATCCATGTGCCTCCATCAGCAACCTCCACGTGGCGTTTCCACACCGGCGCATCCTACATGCGCGCATGAGCAGCCAGCCTGCAAAACTATAAATAGAAGGGTCATCTCCTTCACACACACACACAGAGACTCAGAACAGAAGACTCACAACACAGAGAGAATCACTGAGAGGCAGTTCTAGACACTCAACGTCTTCCTCCTCTCAGCAAGCTCCAGCACCCAGAGCAATCCACACCTTCAGAGAACCGATAACCGCCGTCAGCCGGTCAACGGAGTCAACGCATTACCACTCGCTCCATTGGCACTAAGGACCCAGCTTAAACAAAAGTGTACTCCTAGGACTACATCTAAGTCCTATATTGTATCACTGTTCTGTTTGTATTAAGATTTCAATCAAAACAATTTTAATGGCAAACAACCCTCTCTAAAAATTTGGAGAAGAACAAGAGAGAGAAAATGGATGGATAATGACAATGAGCTTTGAGCCTATCCTATCCATGTGTGGCTGGCCATATGGGCTAGGTGTCCCCCTCTATGAAAAGTCTAAAAAGCCCCTCCACTAATCCTATTGATTAAAAATAGAAAATGGTAAATGGTTGAGGCTATTTTAGTCATGATTAAAACTCTAATCTAACTAAACCTACCATAAAATAATTAGTCTAACCCACTAACTAGAAATAATATCATGTGGGCCATGCCTAACTAATGTGTGGGTCCCACTAGAGTCAAAACTACCCCGGGTCCCCGATACAAGTCGGATTGAGTTGAAATTCGAACCCGACTCAAATAACCCCAAAATAATATCATATATAAATAAATAATTCCAAAATAATTCTAAGGTGAAAAATGACCAAAATACCCCTGTTTATGAAAACTGGGGGTGACAGACTTGAATCCATTGAATTAGTAGGGAAGAGAAAGTGCTAGTTAGATATGTGAACATACCTTGTTAGACATTATGCATGGTCAATCATACACTTCACGTATGATTGTGCCATTATCTTATTAAAACCTTTTGGTAGTTTTCCAAAGTCGTTCATATATTGTAATTAGTACTTCAAATCACTTAAAATATTTTTATTTATTTTGTTTTACTTTACATTGCTCATAATTACTGTTACCAGACTATTGTTTATAATATTCACCCAGCCATGATTTTAGTTCCATGTTAGTTTTCATGTATTAAGTTCACTATATTCATGTTTATAGTCTCTAACGTATATGCTTCCATGGATGGTACTTCGTTCCAATCATGACTGGATAATCATATTTTTAGAAGATATTTTGCTCACGTTCTTGGACTTCAGATGGATGCTAAAGCTGAGACTACTCTTACACTTTGGACCAAGAGGTGACTTTGCATTTATATATTATTATTCATGTCTACCTTTAGCATGCTGTGATTGAGTACATTTTGGTAGTTGTTTGACTAGTCTTGGTATGTTGGAGGTCTAGATAGTATTCTACTGCCGATACTGAGGTATAGGCTGGACGTACCAATGACTCATGCCCAAATCTTTCGGGTGTGAGTCGTGACACCAACTATTGATAGCCTCCCCCTTTTTGGGGTCCACTTCTACACCACCTCTAGCAGTGATATGCCCCAAGAAGGAAAGACGTTCTTGCCAGAAATCACACTTGTTGAACTTGGCCTATAGCTATTGCTGCTAGAGAATCTAAAGGACTACGCGAAGATGTTGCTCGTGCTTGGCCTCGCTCCGACTATAGACCAGGATATCATAGATGAACACTATTAAAAAATGGTCTAAGTGAGGCATGAAGATCGATGGCTCATTGGTCGCTCCAGAAGGCATATTCAAGCAAGTCAAAAAAATTTGGAGTCAGTTGCAAACAAACAATTTATAGAGAAACACACTAGTCATTTTTCATTGGTCGTTACAAACATACAACATGTTTGATTTTTGCTAGATGGTCTGGAAAAATTTGGATTTGCTTAAATTTTGCCATACGGTATGGATGTGCATGCACGAATTTCGCCAAACCTTCTAGCGGAATGTGTTTGGGCATAAAAATTTTGTAATTTTTTTCTCCTGTCTATTTCTACGAAAGTTATGTCGTACACAAAATTTTCTGTTTTAATAATTATATTTTTCTAAATATTTTTTAGAATTATTATTTATTGAAAATATCAAATTTACTAAGGGCACGTTTGGTTCATTTCTATGTAGTTGTAACCGTAATGATAATTTACTAACTCAATCTAGTAAATTGACAAGTCAATTCAGATACTAGAATGACCATCATTTGGGTTTTGGAATACTAATTTTGACAAGGTTGAAATAAACTTTGACTACCCTAATTTAGATTTAAATATCATGAATTTTTTCTTCATTATCACTTTAATAACAAACACTTTTAGGGGTTGTAGTTTTAGAATATCTTATAATATTAGAAATTTGTGTTTAGGTCTCCATATTGTTCAGAATATGGTTTGGGTCTTGTGCTAACTGTCGACTTTGTTGACCGTCTAAAATGGAGGTATGAACGTAAATTTTAAATATTATACGAGACACTAAAACTAAAAGAAAATATGTAGGGTGTGGTTTGGGTTATTTAGTTGTGTTATGACCAATCGAGAATGAGACTCGTGATACTGTTGTTTTCTTCTATCCTGGTTTTCAATATTATACGAACGGTTGTGTGACTTGGGTGATTAAGTTTTGTTATGACCAATCGAGAATGAGATTTGTGCCATAGTTGTTTGTTTCTATGATGATTTTCAATATAGGAGATCCTACACCTAAAAAACAATTTTTTTTATTTTGTCACATGGGTACTATGAACTTATTAAATTGTTGTACTTTCCTATTAGAGTCTAAACTAGACTTAATAGTCATGTTCAAAGAACATGATTGATAACTGATCAAGGGAAAATTGCCTCTAAAAATTGTCCAAATAACATGGGAGTTTTATTTATCACATGGGTATTATGAACTGAGTTAATTACTTGTACCCCCCTATGATTTGTACGCATTTTGGTAACTGTTTCTGTTGTTTTAAAAATAAAGAACATCCCCTGGGTGTTTAATTTTTCACTCACTTTCTTCTATGCACCAGGGGGTACAACTAATTAACTCTATAAACCAGGGGGATGGTTTTTATTTTTAAAACAACGAAAACAGTTATCAAAATACATACAAACCATAGGAGGGTACAACTAATTAACTCAGGATTTAAGTATTTATAGAGGCGAGGAGCAATTCTAAACGGAACCCATTTTCTCATAATAACTTTCACTAACCACACGTGACATGTTATTTTATTTTCTTTGTTGCATGGAGAAATATACTTCTATGTAAACAATAGCATCAGCTGGAGTATTTCAGTTGGTGAGAGCGTGTGGCTGTTAACCACAAGGTCGAAGGTTCAAGCCCTCCCTTTAGCATTTTTTTTTCAATTTCGTTTGGTGTTTTTGGATCACTCTAAACCGGTCCAGTTCTGGGTTTGGTTAGCAAAGTTGAATTTTTTTTCTTTTTCATTTCGGTTTGATCTTTGATGGATCACTCTGAACTGGTCCGGTTCTTTGTTTGGGTTTTTCTGGATCACTTCGAACCGGTCCAGTTCACATTTAGTGCCTGTCCCATTCCAAAAATATAGGGCAAAATTTCACCCAACCCACCCCTTCTATTTTGGTCGGTTCTTGGTTCAGGCTTTAGGCTTTATACCAAAACCAACCCATTTTTAGGCCAAACCCTGTCCCACATTCAAACATTAATCAACTTAACCCATCCATGACCCAACCAACACTCCTTTGTCTCATTTAAAGATTCCTTTTGTGTTTATTCTCCCACCTTTGCATGTTAGTACATGTGAAATGCTCTTATTGCTCATTTGGACTTTAATACTTTTTTTATTATTATTTTTAACTCCCACCATTTTGAAGGAATAATTGGCTTTTCCGTGTGATTGAACCCACGCAGCCACGATGCGTTAAAACTTGACGTCGTCGCTCTATAATGAACTATGCATGTCCATGCAAGAGAGTAGATCTTCAATCCCTAACTTCCAAAATTTTTAGTTTTTCCATGTGAGAGTAATCATATGCTAGTTGATCTTCTCTGTATCCATTGTCGTACATTCTTCATCTTGATTGAGAACTTCAATAACAATTTGTTGACATTCATAGATGTGAGAAACAAATATTCATGAACATCAACCATTGGAACCTATAAAAAACATGACCACAAGTTGCAACGCATGACCCAAGCAACACGCAATATGTGGTGGTTATGGCCACATGTATAAATTATTATCTCTTATAAGATTGAATACAAGTATATATCGGCTCATTTGTCCCAAGATCTAATCCCTTTCAACTTCTTAAGAAGTAGATACAATACTTACAATGAGATTGTAAAAACTCCAACTATAACTAGAATTCTCATCTAGTTGTCCATCGAATCAATGTCGATGACGATCTCCTTGACAGAGCAGCCTAGAATAGAATTCTTCAAGAATTCTCTGTCTGCCGCTTTGCCAATTAAGCTTCGATTTTTTGCCGCGATCGTTCCGTCATCTTCCACATGCAAACTCAAGCTTCCCAGACCTCGAATTATTGTGTTCATCGTTTGGACCACTTTTGTATGGTAAAAACGAGTGAGAAGCAAACAACTTTTTTTTTTTTTGCCTAAACCAACAAACGCTCTGATATGATAAGAAAATAGAACCATTTTGACACTTTCATAGAGAACAAATAGGACCGAGTATTGGCAGCATCAAGTTGTGGGGGTGTAGCTCATATGGTAGAGCGCTCGCTTCGCATGCGAGAGGCACGGGGTTCGATTCCCCGCACCTCCAAACAAAAGAATTTTGACCTTTGGGGTCCCTTGTTTCCATACTTTTTACCTATGACTCATTGGCATTTTTGCATAAGTCCTTCCTTACTCACGTATTTGGCTTATTTGGGTAAATTCTAGAGAAACCCAAGTTTTGGAAAGGCTATAATGTCTTCTTTTTAAAAAAAAATTGGGATAAAAAATATAAAAAACAATTTTAGGAAATTAGAAAAAAAAAAAAATTCATCTGTAAGTGTTGTAGGACTAAAACTTCACGTCGATGATATTGTTTGACATTGTGGATTTATGAACAATCAAAATTTGAAACAACAACAAATGAATAAGCATAAGATAATTATAAATTTTAATAATTGTTCCATATTGTTATATCCTATGACTCCTTTACATTTTTGCCTAAGTCCTCACAAAGTTAGTGGACGTATTTGCTTGCCTTCTTCTTTGGGTAATTTTTTTTTTAAAAACCCATGTTTTGGAAAGGCTAATATTTTTATTTTGAATTGTAGAATCATTAAAAAAAATATTATTAACAATTTTAGGAAATCTTTTTTTTTTGAAGGTAAGCAACTACTGTAGGACTAAAGCTTCGTGCACAGCCTTCACGTAGAATAATTTTTAATTGGATAAGATCTGTCTGTTGCAGTCTATTCATCCCATATAGAGCTGCCTAATGGTCCTTCATTGGTATCAGAGCACGATCTCTTACTACCGGACTAACATCCCCAGAGTTATGGCAACTATCAGATCTATCCACACCAACAATGGTGAAGGACAGTCAGCAAATAGGCCACCCCTATTTGACGGTACCAACTACACATACTACAAGATACGTATGAGTTTCTACCTAAAGTCTTTTGATTTTGATATGTGGTCTGTTGTAGTAGATGGTTATCATAAACCACCAAGAATAGTCATAGACGACAATCTTATCGAGAAGCCTCATGTCAAATACACAGACACGGAAAAGAAACACACAAGTCTGTTGGCCCATGCAGCATGATGAACCTGATTTCTTGACTTAGAACTCCGACTTTGATATAAAAAGACAGAAGATGATTACAGAAGATTACAGCCAATATCATCAAGCAAAATTTCTACATTATTCTGTATTTTTTTATTTTTTGAGTCTAGATTATTTGTGAGTCGGGATCGCTAGTAATTTAGAAGATTACCCTGACCCAAACCTATTTTTGACCCAAACCCAAACCAAACATCCAAAACCCCTTGCTTAACCAAAATTGGCCAGAAAACCTACTAGCCAAACTTTGGCCGAGTTCAGAACGAACTCGGTCCCCTTGGATCACTCCTGGTCAATAGTGGCGTAGCTAGGATTTAGGTACAGCGGGGTCAAAATCAACTAGTAAATTTTCAATCCAAACAAAATATAAAAATGCAAAGGAAACTAATAGCAGAAATTAGTCGCAAAATATTTCGATCACAAAGCCACATTAAAATAGTTGCATTACATAATAAGTCATAACCGACAATAATTGTTTATAATAATCCCCTACGAGGCTTCATATTTTGAAAATGTTGCAAGGTGTCCTCTTTTTCAACTTTTGCAAAAATGTCTTGCTCAATGTATGTCACCAAACAATCATTCATAAATTCATCTCCCATTCGATTAGGCCTTGAATTCTTAATAGATTGAACATTGGGTTCAGAAGAAAAACCTTCTTGAGCTCGATCTTTTTAGAAGATACTTTTCTATTCCATTTTAAAATATGGAAAATTAGACTCAATAAATTTTTACAATAAGGCAAAATCAATAAGGGGAAAAAAAGTGTGCTGTTGTGCTTCTTTTTTTTACAATAAATTTTTACAATAGGCCCCACAGAGAGAGAGAGAGAGAGAGAGAGAGAGAGAGAGAGAGAGAAAGAAAGGAAGAGGAAGAGGCAAGAAAAAAAAGTATGTTACTGTGCTATTTTTCCCTCAAAGTGAAGAGAGGGGCCACATCACACGCACATGAGTTAGGTCACATGTGTGAGGACCCTGATTTTTAAAAATTATTTTTTTATTTATTCTATATGATTCCTATTTGTTAGATTAAATTTTATATTTAATTATTACCATAGATGTGCTTTTCCATAGCTTTAATTTTTGGAGCACAAGAAGCACCAATCCTTCGAAACGTCCTTCGTGAGTTTTGAAGTAGACAAGTTCACCTTCAATTTGATATATCATGTGCCATCCAAACTTGTCCCTTAGCATTCTTTTGACTTCGTACAACTTCGGGTCAAATTTAGGCCATTTGATTATTTACCGTAATTCTAGACCTAACTTCCAACTTGAGTTTATGACGAGACATTGATCGAAACCATTTGACCCAATATATAGTTTTGACTCATTTTGGGCCTACAACACACATGCCAAGGGTGTGCCACTCAATCGAGTCCCAATGTGCTATTTATTTGCAAATGGCATAAGAGACTAATGGGATGACTTTTCGAGTTTGATTTGATTAGAAAATGTATTTGGACCCTAACCTAGCCAAACCCACTTGGTAGAGCCATGTTAGGTTGCCATGACATAGTGGAGTTGTGTTGAATTTATTTTAGGCCAAGTAGATTTATATACAATTTTGTATATATATGATTACATTTAAAATATAGCCTAATACTTTATATATATTGCCTTAGTCATGGTTAAGTTGGAGATGCATATCGACTAGGAACTTTGGCATGGCTAGTGTAGTGGTGTGCTTTGACTAGTGTCTTAGCCATGGTAGGAAAGACAGAGCCATAAGTGTGTTCCAACTAGGAAAATCAGTCAAAAGTTGTGGCTTGACCCCTATAAAATAATATAATTAGTTATTTAGTGAGATTATAACTTTTTGGAGACCCGGTTGTACCAACTTGTCCTGGACTTGACCCGAACCAAACTCACACCAAAGTAGTCATGTAGTGCGTCCAAATGACGTCCATAAAGGTGTACATTTATTATATATGTAAATGTTTATATTTTATTTTAATGGGCTAACAAATATTATTTTAAATATTTCTATATACAAATAAAAGAATAGGTATTCATGCTATGTGGGGAATATATATAAATAGATTTTTATTTATAAATTTTAGTAAATGAAACTTATGACTACATATTACAACTAGTTGGTTATATATATATATATATATATATATATATATATATATATATATATATACATTTTTAAAATATCTTATGTATTACCATATATGTGTATATAAACCTATGTACAGATATCCATATTTATATCTCTATATATACATATATAGAATTTAAAAAAAGGAAAGAAAGAGAAGCCAAAATCTCGCAAGATGAAAACAATTCCCAAACCCGCAGCTAAAACCCCCACCCACATACCAAAACAACAAAGGAAATTAGAGGATTCAAATATAAGGTTTCGAAAATATTATCAATTTCTAACCAAATTCCAATCAGATTGTTTCACAAAATCTTGATTAGATTCTCTCTAATCTAATCTCAATATTTGAATTTGAATTGAATCAAATTTATCTAATATCGAATTTAAACATGTGTATATGAGATCCAGTTTTGAAAAATTTTGGTTATAGAAAGCTACGAAGAATCGCACGTGTACCCAACCCTTCAATCCCACAGTGCGCCCTGAGCCTTCCCCACGACCCCTGACCCTGCCCTGTCGTCGTGCGCCACCGCCACCGTCGACCAGGGTCGCCGGAGTCGCCTGCAACTTCGGCTAAATTGCACGCGAAGGCGACAGCCACAGTAGAGTCAACAGCGACCAACGCCTCTTCGCGTTAACTTTTCTCCCTATTCGCTCGATTAAATTCCGATCCGTAAATTTCCTCGTGTAGCTGGGTTAACCCTCTAAAAAAACCCATTCATATGGTCTATAGAAATTCATCCTTTATTTTTCTTAAAAAATCTTGGAAGTTCTAGAAAAATCATAAATTTAGATAAAAAAACCAAACTAACAGAAACTTGGTTTCGGAGGCCTGTTGGAAGCCGTTTCCTAGAAGGTGGGATGTGAAACATAAAAATCGGTTTGAACAGAGTTTTAGACCACCTAACCGAGATTAAAATCCTATTTTTAGTTTAATTTAGAGATGTTTACTTTCTGTCTAAAATTAATTCAAAATTAGAGAAAAACCTATTATTACATTAAAAAACCTTGGTACGGAGTCCGTCCTGACAAATCAGACGACTTGGTCATGAAATAGTTGCATCAAAAGGTGCGTATGGACTTCGTGCACGTATGGGATTTGGCGGAAGTCGAATTGGTTGCGTGTGCGTGACGAATTCGAGGCGTATCCGCCAAATTTTTTTGTATCGGTGATTTTTTAATTTTGTCAATTACTTTGTGCACGTTCGTCATCTCGAGACGAAACTTGCGCCAACAGGACCGTTTCATTTTTCTGGTCCTGTATTCCAAGTTTGGTCCGATTCTGAGAAGGTCGACAAGAACGCTATTTTGGTGGGCCCGTGACCCGATCCAACGTGCGAATTTGTGCACATCCCATCGGAATCCAACTTTGGACACACGGTTTGGTTCGTCTCATCAAACCTGACCCGTAAACATATAGTTTGATGACTTTAGAGACCTTAGGTGTTGGCACATTTTTTGGTGCAAAGCGGGTCCAACGGCGGACACCTTTAAGGTCCGAAATTACCGTTTTGCCCCTATGTCCAGAATTGGACTTATGCGTAGCCTATCCTAGCTATTTTACTTATTTCAAAAATATTAGCAATGTCTTTTTCAGCATTCGGTGACATTTGCGGAAGTTCAGCTTTCGTGGCTTTTTGATTTGACGAGTGATTATTTAGACGTGGTCGATTCCTCACCAGGCAAATACACCTTGTCAAACTTTGTACAGTTATTTACATACATTCTCTTATTATTCTTTCTTGTTTGAAGAATTTTCCACACACACACACATATATATATATATGTGCTCCTTCTGTGCTCCTCTATGATCTTCCCCACGAACACATTCACTCTGCCCACGAGGCTCCTGCACCTCCTCCTCACCCCTTGAAGGTCCAGCCACCCCAACAGCGGGAAGTGGTCGCCCCAGTTGAACGCGCCAAGCAGCTCGTACCCCTCTCTGACCATCTCCTCCAGCTCGGCCCCTTCCTCGCTCCCGAAGTCGAACCTCTTCCCGAACACGCTCCCCATAACATTATTCAGCGAAGCGAAATGCAACACCCTCTTGATCGCAACCTCGCCATCCCTCCCCATCGACTCGCCGATATCTCCAACCATGGCGAGCCCGATGTCCTTGCGGTGCGCGCCGAACGCGGCGACGCGCTTCTGGCTGAATAAGTAGGTCGCAGAGATACGTCTGAGACTGCGCCAGTACTCGCCCAAGGGGGCAAAGCCCATGGCACGGTGGAAGAGGAGCTCGTAGGCCGACTCTTTGATCGGCCTGTCGGCGAAGGCCAAGCTGCCCAGTATTTCTTTCGCAGTGTCGGGATGGCTCGACACGAAGAACCTCGTAGAGCCCACCGAGAAGGCCATGAGTTTGATCGCGCCGAAGGAGACCGAGAGCTTGGCGAGCACACGGTGGGCGAGGGAGCCCGAGAGAGCGAGAGAGATGCCGGCGGGGCCGGGGATGCCTTTGGAGCGGGAGAAGGCCCAGGCGATGCCGCCGGGGGAGAACCACACGAAGGAGAGGACGATAAATAGAAAGGCGAGGAGAGGGGGGGAAGTGACGGTAAGTGGGAGGAGGAAGTCGAGTTGTGAAGGAGACATTTTTCTTTTCTTTTTGAAGGGTTTGGTCTTTTGGGGAAGTGATGGACGCGGTGACTCGAAGCTGAAAGAAGGGGACAGTTATATAGCAGTGGAAGTCGAATAGTAAATGTTGAGATTCTGCTCCCCTAGATTTGCTAGAACTGTATATTAATTATCGAAATATGAATGTTAACAATTATTTAATGATGATGCAATGATGTTAACCATTATTTAAAGTTAAATTTTAAGAATATAAATGGGCTTTCTAATTTTCTATCCTTTGGATTCATTTTTGTGTATGGAAGGTAATTGTGATATATAGCTAGCATTCAATGAATAGTCAAATATTATAAACGAAAAAAATTATGGCATCCGCGGGTGCACCAGCAAAAAGATTATGGCATCCCCGGGTGCACAGCTGGTGCACCCGCGTGGCCGAGGATGCTCCCACTGCCGCCCCCACCGATGCCTCTATCGTTCCGCCGCCGTCTTCCCTCCACAATAAAATATTAATTAATTAAGCTTATACTTATGATTAATATATTAATTAATTAAGATTATAATAAAATATTAATTAATAATTCAGATTATAATTACGGTTATAATATGATTAACTAATTAAATTAAGATTTTAATGATAACTAATTACTAATTATTATTGATAAATTATTAATTAAGATTATCTTAAAAAATAACTTAAACAATTAAAAATTATTAATTAATGATAATAAATATAAATGAAGTCATGATTAATAATTAACTAATCATTATAAGCATGATAATAGTCATGATGAATAAATTATTAATCAATATTATAATGATTATTATAATTACAACTATTAGATTATAATTAATAATATGCTAATATATAAATTAATAAATTTTTAAATAAGATTGTAATTATGATTAATATATTATTAATTAAGCTTATAATATAATATAATTAATAAATTATTAAGAATGATATAATTAAGAATACAATAATGACTTAAAAATTATTAATTAAGATTATAATTAAATTTTAACGAATATTATAATTATGACTAATAAATTATTAAATAATTATTATAACTATCATAATAATTGTAATTATAACTATGATTAATATAATATAAATTATTAACTAGGATTATAATAAAATATTCAATTACAAAATTATAAACTTAAAAATTAATAAATTATTAATTCAAAATATAATTAGAATTAATAAATTTATGGATTATTAATTGAGATTATAATAAAATATTAATTAATAAATAAATTATTTAAATAATTATTTCATGGCTCCAAATTCATGAAATTCGACTCCAAATCTGATTACCAACAACCCCTAAGGGGAAGCATTATATAGCAGTTGGAGTTGAATGCTAAATGACGATTCTGCTCACCGTGAATTTGGCAGGATGGTAAATTAATTAAGGGTCTGTTTGGTAGGAGGGAAAGTGGAAGGAAGAAAAATAGAGGAGGAAAAAGTGGAGGAAAAGACTCATTTTCTCTTGTTTGGTATGGAAGAAAAATAGGAAGGAAGAAAAAGTGGAGGGATTACTTTTCCCTCATAACCTAAGAAATCCAATCCCCCCAAAAGTGGGAGAAAAAGTGGAAGGAAAAGTGGATGCTTGTACTAATTAACAATTATACGTACCCACATATGAATGTATTATTTAAAAATTATTCATGAAGTCAAGTGGTAAATAAATGATATTAATTGAGGATAGAATTGATAAACCCTATATTTTTTACTTTCTTTCCTTCCACTTTTTCTTGCATAACAATCAAAGAAAAATGCATCCCTTATCTTTTCCATCCTTGCTACCAAACACAAAGGAAGGAAATGAGTTTTCCTTTTTCCATAAGGAAGGAATCCTACTCTTTTTCCTTCCTTCCACTTTTCCATCCTTCCTACCAAACACAGCATAAGGGAATATGGATGTATAGATGTTAACGATTATATAATGATGATGTATGAATTTTAACAATTATTTAAGTCTAAATCTTGAGAATATATCTTGAGAATATAAATGGTCTTTTTAATTTTCTATGCTTTTGATTAATTTTTATGTCTAGATAGATTGTGATATATAGCATCTAAGGTTTAGTCAAACATTAACAAATGGGACCCAATCTCCCATTGAATTTTAAAATAAAATTAATTACTTAAATTAATTTAGATTTATTACCTACAAAATATTAATTAATAAAGATTATCGTTATAACTAATATATTAGTTAATTAAGATTATAATAAAACCTAATCAATATATTAATAATTATGATTATAATTATGATTATAATATGATTAACGAATTAATAACTAAGATTTTAATGATAACTAAACATATGATTAATAAATTATTAATTGATATTATCATAAAATTTTAATTATAGTGTGTAAAAATTATTAATTAATTATTGTAAATTGAAATATAATTATGAATAATAATTAATTAATTTTATAATTATGATAATAGTTATGATTATTAAATTATCAATTAAGATTATAATTATGACTACTAAATCATTAATTAATATAATAATAATAATAATAATAATAATAATAATAATAATAATAATAATAATAATAATAATAATAATAATAATAATAATAATAATAATAATAATAATTATAATTATAATTATAATAATATATTCATTAATAAATAATTAAATAATAAATTTTTAAGTAAGATATAATTATGATTAATATATCATTAATTAATTAATTATAATAAATATTATTTAAGAAATTTTTAAGAAAGATTATAATTAAGAATATAATTATGACTATTTAATTGTTAATTAAGATTAAATTAAATATTAACGAAAAATTATAGTTATAATTAATAAATTATGAATAATTATTATAATTATAATTTAGTTATGATTAAGAAAGATACAAATTATTAATTAAGATATAGTAATATATTAAATTTTAAAATATAAATTAAAAAATTATAAATTAAGATTATAATTGTAATTAATAAATTTATCAATTATTAGTTGAGATTATAAATAAACATGAATTAATAAAATTATCAAGTAATAAAATAAATTTATTTAATTAATTATTTATGGATCCAAACTCATGAAATCTGTCTCCAAATCTAATTTACCAAACAGCCCCTAAGTGGAAGCCAAAAGAATGTGGCAATTATATAGGTTAGAGTTGAATACTAAATGATGCTTGTGCTCATCATGAATTTGGCGGGACGGTAGATTAATTACGAAAATATGGATGTATAGATGTTAACAATTACTTAATGATGACGTATGGATTTTAACAATTATTTAAGGCTAAATCTTGAAAATATAAATGGTCTTTTTAATTTTCTATGCTTTAGATTAACTTTTGTGTCTGGATGGTTATTGTAATATATATGGCATTTAATGAATAGTCAACCATTATAAAACGGGACTCAAACTCCCATTGAATTTTAAAATAAAAGTAATTTAAATTTATTACTTACGTGGGTATTTTGGAAAATATATATGTTGTTAGGAGAGTTGGATTTAGTTACCGGGAGATGAGAATACGAAACGACGCATGGACAACGACGCATTTGCGGAATTGCTGCTAATCATGGCGCATGCCACTACTAGTATTTGGATTTGGATTTGGAAATCCAAGATTTAAATCAAAATCCAAATCATGAATTTCTAAATCCAAATCCAATGTTTGTTAAACTAGAATTTTGCCGTTGGATTATAATAAAATACTAATTAATTAGTTTTTTAATTACGACTAATATATTGATTAAGATTATAATAAAATATTAATCAATATATTAATAATTAAGATTATTATTATTATTATAATATGATTAACACAATATTTTAAGATTTAAATGATAATTAAATATTAATTATTAAATTAGTAATATTAAATAATAAATAAATAATATTAATTAATAAATTATTAATTAAGATTATCATAAAAATAAGTAAATAATTAAAAAATTGTTAATTAATTATTATAAATAGAAATATAGTTATGATTAATAATTAATTAATTAATTACTATAAGCATGATAATAATTACGATTAATAAATTATTAATTATGATTATGATTATCATTATAATTATGACTAATAAATTATTAAATAATATTAATAATATAATATTTAGTAAATTATTAAATAATAAGTTTTTTATTAACATTATAATTATGATGATATTATAAGATGAAGATAAACAATAATTAATATATATTAAGAAAGATTATAATTAAGAATATAATTATGAGTAGTAATGTTATTAATTAAGATTGTAATTAAATATTAACAAAGATTATAGTTGTAATTAATAATAAAAATTATATTATTATAATTATGATCAATAAAGTTATAAATAATTAACTAAGATTATAACAATATTAAATTATAAATTATAAATTAATAAACTATTAGATAATATTATAGTTATACATAATTATTTTATTAATTAGTAATTGAGATTACAATAAAATATTAATTAATAAAATTATCAATTAATAAAATTATCATTAATAAAATTATCAATTAATAAAATAAAATAATTTAATTAATTATTTTACTACCAAATACAGTCAATTAGTGACGGCTGCTTAGCGACGGATTCTTTCCGTCGTAATAAGCGACGGATTTGCGACATATCAACGACGGAGTACCGACGATGAGCCGATATTTTTTAATTTTATTTTAAGGGTGAGAAAAGGTCGCGAGTCCATCTCTAGGGCGTCGACGATATAGCGACGGATTCTTAACCGTCGCTATGCAGTCGACTATTTGGCAGAAAATGTTGGGAGAAGTGGCGGAACAAATTGTCGACTACGTAGCGACGGATAGTCCATCGACAGTTTTCCAATATAGCGACGACATAGCGACGGATAGTATCCGTCACTAGTGTGTATCTAAGTGCACATGTATATCTAAGTTTACCAACCATTACATTGTGATTTTAACATGCATTTCCTAATCAATTTACATTCCTTCCTATTAAACTGATACCACTATATGTATCAGAGTTTTCAAACTGTTTTGAATGGTTAAATTCGATTTAGTTGTTAAATTTCAATGTATATATTATGTATTAGTTATTGTACATATAACTATGTATCAGGGTTTGTTTTAGTTTCCAATTTCAGAATACAGTTCACAAATTCTGAGTTCATGTCATATTTTTCCTGGTTCTGCATGTGTTCAACCCAGTTTGATGTTTGTAGTAATTGATGCTGCTGGGTTTGATTAGGGTTGTAATTCAAATCATTATAGCCTCATCATAGCTGAGGCTTTAACCTATATATATTCATGTGGTTCTAATTCGTATGTTAGTGCAATGCATGTTCATTTCATATATTAATTTCATAGGTGCAGTTGCATATAGTCAATTTCATAACCTTATTGTATGTGGCTGAGTTGATACAATGCTGGGATGAGCCAGGTTTGATTGGGGCTGTTAAATGCAAATGTTATACTAGTTACATGCCATGTACCTTCAGTGGTATGCATGGCATTGACTGTTATACACATACACTAGCATGGTTGAATACTAGTTACATGCCATGTACCTTCAGTGGTATGCACGGCTGTGTCGTATTTGTTTCGTGTTTGCCGGACTATCGGTATCGGTATCGAACTATCGGACTATCGATATCGGTATCGCTAGCGGACTATCGGACTATCGGTATCGGTATCGAACTATCGGTATTGGTATCGCACTATCGGTATCGGACTATCGGTATCGGTATCGTACTATTGGTATCGATATCGAACTATCGGCCTATATACCAGCGGATCCACCAGTTGCATGATTATATACTAATTCAGTTTAGTTTGTCTTACGATACATATTTTCAAATCCAATCTGTGATGGATCGTTATTTCGTTGATCGTACATGGATGTACAAACGACAACACGAGAGCAGAATAGGTGTGAGTGA
>JANAVB010000197.1:9235920-9493420 GCA_029216955.1 Iris pallida
TTGTCATCGTCAATTTCTGCCCGCGAGTCATCCTTGGAGAAAGAACAAGGACTGCGTTCAGAGCTGGAAAAATAAAAAATTTCTCATCCGCCTGCCAGATTGTCGGGATACGATATTTTGGAAGATGTAAAGGACTTGCCCACTGTAATGGAAGATCCATCGAACAATAGTGTCGATGGGTTCAGACAAAGCCATAACTGGACCAAAAGGAGTATCTTCTGGGACTTACCTTATTGGAAAGATAATCTTATAAGGCATAATCTTGATGTTATGCATATCGAAAAGAATGTGTTCGATAATGTCTTCAATACCGTCATGGATATTAAAGGAAAGACGAAGGACAATCCAAAAGCAAGACAAGACATTGCCGAGATATACAAGCGTCCTTATCTGAACTTGATACAAAGGGGAGCGGGTGGACAATTAACTAAGCCGATAGCACAATAAAAATTGAGCAAGGAAGATAGATTAATAATCTGCAAGTGGGTATCTACTTTAAGATATTCGACGGCTATGTGTCGAATTTATCTAGATGCGTTGATCTCAATGAACGCAAGCTAACGGAAATGAAGAGTCACGACTGCCACATGTTTATGGAAAGATTATTGCCCATTGCTTTGAAAGAGTTGTTGCCTTCTGCTGTATGGGTTCCGTTGGCCGAACTAACTATATTATTTAGGGATATTTATTCAACTAAGTTGACTGTGCAACACATTGTTGAACTTGAGGAGAAGATTATCTTAACAATTTACAAGTTGGAGAAAATATTTTCTCCTGGCTTCTTCGACGGCATGGAGCATCTACCGATTCATCTAGCATACAAAGCCCTTGTCGGTGCATCTGTTCATTATCGATGGATGTACCCATTTGAAAGGTACATAAAAATCGATATAATTTAAGTTAAATTTCAGTGGATTTTTAAAATTCATTCTTAATTTTCAAGATAATTTGTCTCTCTAGATACCTACACCATCTAAAGAAGAAAGTTGGCAACAAGGCTCATATAAAGGCTTCGATATACGAAGCATATCTTATCGAAGAGGTGTCAAACTTCTGTTCCATTTATTTCGATACTCATGTTAAGACAAATCGAAATAGACCTCAATGGAATGACGAGGACGTTGAGGATGAAGGTATATTCAATGTAAGGGGCAAGCCTGTTGGGGCTAGTAAAAATTGGTAGTTGACTGACGATGAGTATGATGCCGCTCACCAATATGTCTTGTTAAACTGTGACATACAAGAAGTGAGAGATTTGGAGAAGTAAGTTAGTACGCTTGTACTCGTTATAATCTCTAATTTGATGAAGTAAGTGACTACACTTATATATTCTTATTCTCTCTAACATCATATTTAGAGATGAAGTCAAAATGAGGACACTCGATATTACCGATGAGGGACTTCAAAGAGAGGTTGATTGTATATTTCCGTCATGATTTCACAAATACGTAAGTAACTGAGATTATAACTGAGGTTGATTTTATATATTCTTATAAAATACGTAACTAACTGAGATTATAAATATATAAATTATAAATATTTGTTTACAGGTTTTATTGTCTGAAACAACACTCAGTAATGAGAGTGTTCATTATATGACATTGGGACCGAAGAAGCAAACAATGACTTGGCCAGGATATATCGTTAATGGCTTCAGGTTTAAGTGTAAAATCCCTAAATTTCTACTAAATTTTTATTAAAATTTGTACGGATTTAAAATTTTGAATTGTACGTCGCGTAGTCGTACGTCGTGCACGAAATTTCGTTTTTCGTAATTGCTCGACGAGTGCGAATATGTGCGAGCATATATATTTTTAGTAAAACATTTTTTCTATTTTTTATATAGTTCAAATAATATATATAATAATTATTTGTATTTTACTTAAAGTTTAATTTATGCAAATATTCCTTGCATATGAGATACATTAATTTAAATTTATATATAATTCCATTTTTGAAATTTATTAATATTAATATTTTATTATTCAAAAAGATATTTAAAAATATTTATTATTTTTGAAATTATTATTATTGGTATTTTTGGAAAATATATTTTCGAAATCTTATGGCAATTTAAATCTTGATTTGATTTTATGGATTGATTTAAATAGTAAATTAATATCTATAATTGAATTTGATTATTTTATTTAATTTTAAACTAAGGATGGAATTCAATTATATTTAAATTGAATTTGGATTTGGATTTGGATTTGATTGGTTCTAAATTTATTAGTAGCAAATTATCTATTATTGGGTTTAATTTACTCCTACTCCTTATCCAACAGGGAATTCCCATATCCTATAAATAGGCAGGTACTCCTCCATATTATTTTCTCCACAAATCCTTCCACAAAATTTTCATAAAGTGTACGTGCCTCGTGTCGGTGTCCATCTCTTCCGTGTCAGCCATGACGGCCTCGGGTCCGATCCCTGGATGTCCTTCCAATAGGTTATTCTTTTTTTACATATACAAAATTTTCCCCTCCTTCGTGTTCCAACACCCTGGACACAAATCTCCATAACATCCGACACAACCTGATAACATCTTTGACTCAACCAAATTCCTAAACCTAAACCAAGCTCTGTTCCGGCCGCCTCCGCCGGCGACGTAACCACCCACTCACCATCATCTCCACCAACCCGACCACCTATCCGACCAAAGCCGATCTCCCTCACCATCACGACAACCACCAGCACAACTCCACTTCTCGCCGCCATCTCCCCGACGAACCGCCAGCATATCACCATCACCAAACCCCTCTTCCTGTCCTCCCCGATGACTTCCTCCACAACCCCGTCCCCTGCGACGACACCCACGACTGATTTTTGATCACACACAAAACCAACCAGATCGGCGTCGACCACCGCGGTCGTTTTCGGCCACCACCTCCAGGAAAAACCCAAAACCCCAAAAATAAACAAATAAACACCTCTATTACAACCCTTACCTAATAGTCGCACCAGCCGCCTTGGTTATCTGCGCCATTGTGACTCCCTCACCGGACCACGATCGTGCACCCTCTGCCTCAACGAGGCGTCACCGTCTCCTCCACCGAAATATTCTCTGCGTCTTCGACTTCCTCCGCCACGCACCGTGCAGCCCTAATTCGCTGCGACAGCGCCGCCACGATGCCGCTGCCTTGACCTCCCCCGCTGTTGACCTGGGCCGAGCTTCTCCTCACCTCCGCAGAGCCGACTAGGCCGCCGGCGTCGCCAACCGACCTCCGCGCCTCCCGAGGAAACCCTCCGCCCGATTGAAACCCTCTCCGCGCTCGACGCCGCCCGTCGACGAGACCCTCGCCTTGGCCGCCCCTCCGACTCGCGACCGCTCCTCCGTCGGCCCCGACCCAGCGTCCAGCCTCCGCCGCCTACTCCTCCGATCGCCCGGCGAACCGCCCCCTATCTCACCACTCATCCCGCTCTCTCACTCTCTATCTAGCCTCTCTCTCTCCCTCGCGCTCATTTTTCCGAACCCACTGAAACTCTCTCTCTCTCTCTCCCCTCACCTATACTACTTTACTATCTTTAAGTCTGGGTTGCTTTCTGGTCATATGCAAAGGCTGAGGGAATAGATAATTTTAGTTATTATTATTATTTATTATTATTATTAGTTTTTGTTGTTGTTGTTGTTTTTTTGTATTTGTTTTGGTTTTTGTTTATTAATTGTTTTTTTAGTATCTTTTATTTCTATAATTATTATTATTATTATTATTATTATTATTATTATTATTATTATTATTATTATTATTATTATCAAGATCTTTGTTATATAGTATGTAATTATATAGCTTAGAGTTGAATACTAAATGATGTTTGTGCTCATCGTGAATTTGGCGGGACGGTAGATTAATTACGAAATATGGATGTATAGATGTTAACAATTATTTAAGGCTAAATCTTGAAAATATAAATGGTCTTTTTAATTTTCTATGCTTTTGATTAACTTTTGTGTATGGATGGTTATTGTGATATATGGCATTTAATGAATAGTAAACCATTATAAAACGGGACTCAAACTCCATTGAATTTTAAAATAAAAGTAATTTAAATTTATTACTTACGTGGGTATTTTGGAAAATATGTTGTTAGGAGAGTTGGATTTAGTTACCAGGAGATGAGAATACGAAACGACGCATGGACAACGACGCATTTGCGGAATCGCTACTAATCATGGCGCATGCCACTACTAGTATTTGGATTTGGATTTGAAAATCCAAGATTCAAATCAAAATCCAAATCATGAATTTCCAAATCCAAATCCAATGTTTGTTAAACTAGAATTTTGCCATTGGATTATAATAAAATACAATTAATTAGTATTTTAATTACGACTAATATATTGATTAAGATTATAATAAAATATTAATCAATATATTAATAATTAAGATTATAATTATTATTATTATATGATTAACAAAATATTTTAAGATTTAAATGATAATTAAATATTAATTATTAAATTAGTAATATTAAATAATAAATAAATAATATTAATTAATAAATTATTAATTAAGATTATCATAAAAAACAAGTAAACAATTAAAAAATTGTTAATTAATTATTATAAATATAAATATAGTTATGATTAATAATTAATTACTATAAGCATGATAATAATTATGATTAATAAATTATTAATTATGATTATAATTATCATTATAATTATGACTAATAAATTATTAAGTAATATTAATAATATAATATTTAGTAAATTATTAAATAATAAGTTTTTATTAAGATTATAATTATGATTAATATTATCTTTAATTAAGATGAAGATAAAATAATAATTAATATATTATTAAGAAAGATTATAATTAAGAATATAATTATGAGTAGTAAGTTATTAATTAAGATTGTAATTAAATATTAACAAAGATTATAGTTGTAATTCAAAATAAATAATAATAATTATTATTATTATTATAATTATGATCAATAAAGTTATAAATAATTAACTAAGATTATAACAATATTAAATTATAAATTATAAATTAATAAATTAATAAACTATTAGATAATATTATAATTATACCTAATTATTTTATTAATTAGTAATTGAGATGATAATAAAATATTAATTAATAAAATTATCATTTAATAAAATAAAATAAAATAATTAATTATTTTATGGCTCCAAATCTATGGAATCAGACTCCAAACTAGATTACCAAACTACCCCTAAGTGGAAGCTGAAAGAAGGTGGTAGTTATATAACAGCTGTAGTTGAATGCTAAATGACGATTCTGCTCAATTAGAATTTGGTGGGATGGTAGATTAATTACGGGAATACAGATGTATAGATGTTAACAATTATTTAATATTTTTTTTTTGAAATCCCACGCACACACACACAATTGGGGGAATCGAACCTTGTCGGTCCCTCCGGGTGTCTGCTCTAATACCACTAGGCTAGAGAGCTCGGACAACAATTATTTAATGATGATGTATGGATTCTAACAATTATTTAAGGCTAAATCTTGAGAATATAAATGGTCTTTTTAATTTTCTATGCTTTTGATTAACTTTTGTGTCTGGATGGTTATTATGATATATATAAAATTTAATGAGAATAGTCAAATATTATAAAATTTGACTCAAACTCCAACTAAATTTTAAAATAAAATTAATTATATACTGCTAGGAGAGCTGGATCTGATTACCAGGAGATGAGAATACGAGGGAACGTATGGACAACGGACGCATTGGCGGAATCTATAACGTCTCACTCCCAAAATATATAGCAGTAGGAGTACATAACATGCTAGCTACGTATCAAGTAAACTCTAACCCAGCTAGAAAACGTATAAGCTGTTTTGTTTTTCTAAATCTATCTATCAAATCAACTAACAAATTTTTATCTCAATCCAAAGAATATATTATGTAAAGAATAAATAATGTGTCATAGTCTGTAGAACTGTACTTTTTTCTTTTGAAGGGTTTGGTCTTTTGGGGAAGTGATGGACGTGGTGAGTGGAAGCTGAAAGAAAGGGGACAGTTATATAGCAGTGGGAGTCGAATGCTAAATGATGAGATTTTGCTCCCCTAGATTTGGTAGAACTGTATATTAATTATGGAAATATGAATGTTAACAATTATTTAATGATGACGCGTGGATGTTAACAATTATTTAAAGTTAAATTTTAAGAATATAAATGGGCTTTCTAATTTTCTATCCTTTGGATTCATTTTTGTCTATGGAAGGTTATTGTGTTATATAGCATTCAACGAATAGTCAAATATTATAAACGAAAAAATTATTTGGCACCCGCGGGTGCACATCTGGTTGTCTCTACCGTTCCGTTGCCGCCTTTCCTCCACACCATGCTCCACCCTCGCTGCCTCCTCCTTCTCCTACAATGATGACGACCACTCTCCGCTCCTCGGACGTCCACCAATATCGATTCTGCCGACGCCGCCTCCTCATCCGCCAAGCCTCCCCCCTCCCCCTACCGCTCTGCCTCCCTCCACTGTGACAGCGTTGTTATCCTCATCCTTGCGGGTGCACCGGCTTGCACCTATGGGTGCCAAATATTTATATAAATTTATTTAAATGTATTACTTACGTGGTTATTTTGAAAAATATGCTGTTAGGAGAGCTGGATCTGGTTACCAGGAGATGACAATACGAGGGGACGCATGGGCAATGGACGTATTGGCGAAATAGACACTAATCATGGCGCAGACTACTACTTGGATTTGGATTTGAAAATCGAAGATTCAAATCAAAATCAAAATCGTGAATTTCCAAATCCAAATTTATTGTTTGGTAAACTAGAATTTCGCCATTAGAATATAATAATATATTAATTAATTAAGCTTATACTTATGATTAATATATTAATTAATTAAGATTATAATAAAATATTATTTAATGTATTAATCATTCAAATTATAATTATGGTTATAATATGATTAACGAATTAAATTAAAATTTTAATGATAACTAATTATTAATTATTATTAATAAATTATTAATTAATATTATCATAAAAAATAACTTAAAAAATTAAAAATTATTAATTAATGATAATAAATATAAATAAAGTTATGATTAATAATTAATTAATCATTATAAGCATGATAATAGTTATCATTAATAAATTATTAATTAATATTATAATGATTATTTTAATTATGACTATTAGATTATTAACTAATAACATGATAATATTAAATAATAAATTATTAATTAAGATTTTAATTATGATTAATATATTATTAATGAAGCTTATAATAAAATTTAATTAACAATTATTTAAGGCTAAATCTTGAAAATGTAAATGGTCTTTTTAATTGTCTATGCTTTTGATTAACTTTTGTGTTTGGATGGTTATTGTGATATATAGCATTTAACAATAGTCAACCATTATAAAACGGGACTCAAACTCCCATTGAATTTTAAAATAAAATTAATTTAAATTTATTACATACGTGGGTATTTTGGAAAATATGTTGTTAGGAGAGTTGGAATTTAGTTACCGGGAGAACTATACTCTATTCCATATCCTATATTGATGGAGTGTCTATAAAAGTCTACCCACCTTAGATAATCACCTAGTCCTCGAACTATACTCTATTCCATATCCTATATTGATGGAGTGTCTATAAAAGTCTACCCACCTTAGCTAATCACCTAGTCCTGCCAAGCATGGGTCACTATACCCTTCAAGTAAAACCTTCTAGGTAATCTATAGGCTGAAGTCAAATCACTAATTCACGACTCGTGGAATTATCATTTACTCATGTCTTATCATTTGGTAATTCTATTGTAGAGATAGAACTATTCTGATCTTTGTCTAGGCCCAACTCAATCTATGCAATTTCCTAATCGTATCTGTAATCATCTCAATATTTACTAGAATTTCTTCCAATATATCTATAAATATGTAAACCTCTAATTAAATTCTATAGTTCTAATCAAGAGGGTCTCTCCTTCAATCAAAGGATTTTTCTATAGAAGCTAAATCTTCATAGAAATGCCATATATTTTCTATCGGTCCATCTAGTAGTGACGTATATCCAACCCCTATATACCCTAAATAATTACCTACGAATATTCTATCTGTCTTAGTCACAATCTATAATAAGATATAATCAATCAATCCCAAAGGTTCGTCCTTCCGAGATAGGGAAGGAGGAGAGTTCATAAATGGAAAATCAAGGAAGGTATGATTTATACACAAATACAAAATTCAAAGGTGATAGTAGAAGTCAAGGAAATTTCCAATAGCAGTGGATTGAGATTCTAATATACTGTCTTATCGCAGGCCCGTTCGGTACTGTAACGTTACCGAAACGGCTAACTCGACCTACATCGGCCACCAGATAACCATGTCATGCCCCAGTCCAAAAATATACAGGACCGAGCCACGTGGCATTGGCCAGCTACGTATTCAACCAGACTCTAGTCTGACTAGAATACGTATAAGTTGTTCGAATGGTGTAACTATCACTACATCAACTCTATATCTCAATCCAAGTAACAAAAATATAAGAAAGGAAAATATAAATACTAGTCTGCAGCCCAATAATCATACTCGCCCGAATGGACTCGAAGGAATAATATGAGTCTATAACACTAGGCTACTAAGCAGATACAAATAAAAATAATAAAATATATAAATATGAAAGATTGAATACCTGTACTGGAATGAATACCATCAACAATCCAGCATGGCGCTTAATAAACCTACTCAGCCAACCTAGAAGGAAACTAGGTCCTCAGAGGGACGCAACAAGGTACATAATATACATGCCAAGTGTACGACAGTAATAAATGAATAAATAAAGTATAGTAAGACTAATAGAGTGGGTGAATCTAACATAACTAACTAGAATGAAATGTAATTAAGAAATATCACTCGAACACATGGGCCGTCATGGTGTACCTCGGAGACCTGATAGGCACTCCAGCAAACTATAAATACCCCCACAGTCCAATAAGGAAGGTGTGGCAAACTACGAAATCTCAGAAGCTCTGGAATAAGACAACGACATATTATGAAGAAAAGTAGTCCAAGCGCACGGGGTATGTTCTCTTCGCCCATGTGACTTCACGTATCGTATCTACGAGACGCTCGGCCAGAACCTCTAGCTAGGACATCGAGTCATAATAGTAAATACAGTGTAAGAATCTCATGTCATCGTCCTAGTATCAACACGGACTTCCATATATCAAGATGTAATCAAGTACAGGAATCTTTCAGTATGCAGTATTACATGAACATGTTCTAAGGTCAGAGTGTACCCCGTAATGATTTGTCGCGGTAACGCAAATATGATTATCTAGTATCGATATCAAATGGTGCTAACGTCCATCGGCAGCTGAATGTGATTTGAACGCGAAGAACCATACACGGCCCTAGTTGTTGTAATAACAAAATCAAACATATATATAAAAGCTAAATACTATAAACTGAAGTACAAGATTAGCATGGTACACTTTCCTGGAGTTGTCCGAACTGTGATGAGACTGCAGTACCAAAGTCTATCCCACTATCCATGAGAACCGTACTCCATGCAAATATCTATTAACCCAAATCAGAAACAAATATATATCACATACTATAGTACACGTATGACTAATAACTTCTACCTAGGGAGCTTGGGTCGTTTCTAGTCACCTATTACTTTGGGTTATTTATGTTAATTGTTAATTACATCGTTTAGAACTAGGCCACACCAGTTTCTATGATCACTATTGCTAATAATATGAGTGGTAGATTCAAAATATCAAGTTTTCACCTTGTTATTTGTACAGCAAAACTTATGACACGTAAATCGAGACAAGATAATGATGAGAACATAAAATGTTATATTTTTATCACCTAATGTTCACCATTTATGCTCATTTTATGACTAAAGGTACTCATTATATTTCTGTTTTGATTTAGGTTGCAGTTGGAGACACTATGTGCAAAATGGAGCTAAATTACAATTTTGGACAGTTTTGACACCTTTTACCAAAATGAGCATAACTTTCTCATCCGAAAAGCAATGAAGGTGATTCAAAAAGATTTGGAAAGCTAAGACACAAGGGTACAACTTTTATATTTGTGTGTTTCATAAATCAAGCTGCATCATTGACAAAATCAGACTTGAAGTTGGGTCAAAGATGTTGTGAACAAAAATAGGAACCAAAATAACCATTTCCCTACTTGTTCTATGACTTAGTCTATTTGGTTTGAGAAGTTATAACTTTTAGAGGATATGTGGAAAGATATTGTGGGCTTGAAACAACTAATTTATGGTGTATAAAAGGGGATAGAAATCATGAGAAGACACCACAACACAAAACACAACTCTTCTCTTCTTCTCCAACTTTTCTTTTGAAGTTTTGATGAACATGTTCGGCTAAAGTCTTGTTGGTCGAAGTGTACGAAAGCCTTGGAATCAATAAAAACTTGTGAGATCTAATTTGTGTTTATATGTTTGATTTGTACTTTGAGTATCAAATGTTTTTTTATGCACATTTCATGATTATCTTGTTTAATTACTAGGATGCATACTAGTTTATTATTCTTGATAATCTACTGCTAAATTAAATATCGAATCCGGAATTGTTCGATCCCTCTAATTTGTAAAGCAATCAAGATTTGATAAATTACTGCTTTGTATTATTAAATCTTAGGAAGAAACCATTCGACTAAATTAAATGTAACCGCTTGTGCTTGTGTTATTTTGTTTCATCGATCTCATTGAGTTTAATACGCTACTAGATTAAACCTTTAGCGCTTGTCTGGGGTTGTTTAGTAGTTAAGGTTAATTAGGTCGCTTATTTCTAATTAAATGTGGCTAAAGGAGATAGGAAAAGAATTCCAACGATGAATATTCATAATACATATCAATATTTGTTTGCATCTATGATCAGTTTCAAGATTCCAATGGTAGATGTAGACTTAGACCAACGTGTGTTATTTTGATTTATTTTCATATTCTACTTGCTCTTTTTTATTGACTTTTATTTTATTCATCCCCCCTTTCATTATTTACATAGCACAAATCTAAACTAATTACTCTCCGTGGAAACGATCTTTACTCTCACTTCTACATATAATCTTAAGAGTAAAGGTTTTATTTTTGGGTGCCTACGAAAGCACACCAGATAATCAACTGTAAGGTCAATAATCTTATCTTGGCGATCCACATGGTCACCTAGTCAATTTCAGCAATGTGAGATCACTGGAATCAACTGATCTCAGTTTCGACGTACGAATTCCGAAATACTAACATGAACAGGATTTAATTATAATTAAGGGTGATACATAAAGAAAAATCTACAGATATCGTCAGATGATGAAACAAACATCACCAACGTGTCCAGAATGGTCAAATTAGTTATGATAGCCTATCCATAAGTCCAATTTGGACACAGGAGAAAAACGGTAATTTTGGATCAAAATGATGCCCGCCGTTGGATCCGCTTTGTACCGAAAAACATGTCAAGATACAAGTCCACTTAACCTAGTAAATTATGTCCATTTATCCGGACATTGGGACCCGCTTTGCACAAAAATGCGTGCCAGAGTCAAAGTTCTCTAAATCTAGCAAAATATATGTCAACGAGTCCAGAATAACGATACAAACCCAACAATATATCCAGAATTGGGTTCCGATGAGCCGATCTCAAAATGATCCGTTGACTCGGACAAGGGACCCAATTTTGCATGGAAAAGTGTGTCGGGGCCATGTAGCTCCAAACTCCGCAAATTATATATGAATTTATACCAGAACGACGGTACGAGTCCATTGGTGGCATCAAAATTGGAATCCGGAGTCCCGGGTCCAAAATTCGAATTTTACAAGTTGGAAATTACGGTTTCGAGAGGCCAACTTTGGCGTCGATTTCAACCAACCAAACGACATCTTATGAAGCTAAAATTTTTATGACATGAAGGTGGTTATACCTGCTATAAATAGGAACTTGTGGCACGTCAAACGGGGTTCCAACGACAGAGAAAAAATAATCAACGAAGTTGGCTTCACAAAATTGTCAAAATAAATATAATTTATTCGAGCAACTTGTTGGTCAGTTTTGATCTATCAAACGATTGAACGGTTGAAATTTTAGGTGAACGAAGGGTCATATACCTAGATTGCAATAGAGAAAAATTCTTGACGATCTAACAGTCGAATTTCTTGAAAAATGTGCACGAAGTCACTGTCCCGACACAAAATTTTAACTTTTCCAAAATGCGCATCACGGCTGGATTTCGACAAAAACGTCAAAATTGACCTACTGTTGCACGAAATGTCATCGGGGTGGTGCATGGTGGTGCAAGGAGAGTTCCCCAGGGGTTACACACGGTCGCAGGGATGGTACCCCGGCGGTTGTTGTCGCTGCCGCGGCGTTGTCATCGTCGTTGCCACGACTGCTTCTGTTTATTACTACTACTGCATTCGGCTGCTTGTTGTAGCCCTGCACGGCCGTGCCCATGTCGGCGACGTGCAGAGGAGGGTTCGCCCAGTGGCGGGTAGCCTTGCCCTGCCGCTGCTATGGCTACAGCTGTAGCACTTGTACGCTCGCGCGCTACTGTCGTTGTACGCGCGCGCACGTGCTGCTGGCCGAGGGCACGTAGGGGTGGCTCTTGCTTTCGCGCGACGGTTGCGCGTGGTTGTCGGGGGGGGTGTGTTGATCGGTTTTGACATGAAGATGAAGAAGAAGAAGAAGAAGAAGAAGAAGAAGAGACGAGGATGACAATGTCGGCTTGGGTTTTAATGAAGGAGGCATTGTTTATATAGAGTGAAGATGAGAGGCACGGCCAGCTGGAGTTTCTCGCTCGCATACATGTGCTTACTGTGCTCGCAGAGGGAGGTTGCCGGAGAGTGTACAGTAGGTAATAGAAAGATATGGGATCGGGTTTGAACGGGTTAGGGAAGGGTGTTGAGTTGGATTTGTATATGTGTTTGTTTGAATATTTGAGGAAAAGGAAAATCTTTACATAGGCTTATATACATAAAGCCTAGCTAAAGAGATGGAGGCCCAAGAATTAAGGATAATAAAAATGAATTTCTTTTTAGGCTATTTCCCTAACAATTTAACTATTGAAAAGTTTATATCCTTATTCTAATGACCAGCAACAACAAGAATGGAACCATAGGCTCCTATGCTGGGAGCATTTCGGGGTATAGGTCTAACCACCTCAACTCCCCGTTTCTGGCATGCTATAGTTCTTATAGTCTCTCGACGACGGGAATGAGAGATTACCGGTAAGCCAGATGCTTCGCGAACCACCGGTACATTTCGTTGCACTTAAATCACCCTCGTGAAGAGGCGCACTCCGATACCATTGATGTCCAATAGCTTTTATAGTAATGGCTGGATCTACGACTACCTCATCCATTGAGTATAAGAGAGCAAACGATGGTATAGCAATGAACATCAGGATGATACTTGGAAATATGGTCCGAATAATCTCAATAGTAGTTCCATGAACAATCCTTTAATAATTTTAGTAATAATAAATTAGGCTGGGATCTATACACACATAAATATGGGTAATTATGCCGTTTTCTCATAGCTATCTAATTATTACCAAATTTTCAATTATGGTAAAGAGGAGAATATAAATACAAGGAAAATAATAAAATGGTTGATTTCCCAACTTTACTAATAAAATAAGAATAATAATAACAAAAATATTAATAATACTAGAATTGGGGAGGGTAGTGTTAGAACGACAAGTCATGGCCAAAAGTGTATTCATTTGGTTTGCTCCAATAGAAGGTGGACACCTAGCAACTATTTCATATTTAAGTCCCTCGTAGTTTGGAGTTTGGCACAAATAGAAGAAAAAAATGAGATTGATGTGGGCAGTACCCATGTCTGGGGTGTCATGAGAGTGGTCACATGAATTTGGGTTGAAAGTTGGTTTAGGTTTGGGCTTGGTGCGATCATGACTACAATTTAAGTCATTTATAGTTATTGATGAAATAAAAGTATGCAGGAGCTCAATTGGATGGCACACAAGTGGCATATGTGTAGTTGGCTCACTATACGTCAAAACCATATATTGGGTCGATTAGGTTGGATCGATGTCGAACCCTAAAATTAAATTGGAAGTTAGGATAAGTTTTACGGTAGATGGTCAAATGACCTAAATTGACCAGAAAGTTACTCAATGTAGATAGAATGCAAGAGAACAAGTTTGTGTGAGACATAATATATCAAAATAAAGATAATTTTGTCTACTATAAAACTTATGAAGAAAGTTTTGACAGATTGACATATCTGACGCTCCAAAAATCAAAGTCATGGAAAGGTACATCTAATGATCAAAACTAATTATAACTAAATTATTTATTGAAAATAATTCATTTGAAATTTTTTAAAAGAGCCCCAAAATTCAGAGGGCTCAAAAATATAATTATGAATAGTAAATTATTAATTAAGATTATAATTGAATATTAACGAAGATTATAGTTCTAATTAAAAATTATTAAATAATTATTATTATTATGACTATAATTATAATCAATGAAGATATAAATTATTAACTAAGATTATAAAAATATTAAATTATAAATTATAAATTAATAAATTATAAACTATTAGATAATATTATAATTATAGGTAATAATTTTATTAATTAGTAGTTGAGATTATAATGAAATATTAATTAATAAAATTAGCAATTAATAAAATAAAATAATTTAATTAATTATTTCATGGCTCTAAATCCATGTAATCCGACTCCAAACCAGATTTATCAAACAGACCCTAAGTGGAAGCTGAAAGAAGGTAGCAGTTATATAACAGCTGAAGTTGTATGCTAAATGACGATTATGTTCAGCTAGAATTTGGCGGAATGGTAGATTAATTACGGGAATAGAGATGTATAGATGTTAAAAATTATCTAATGATGATGTATGGATTTTAATAATTATTTAAGGCTAAATCATGAGAATATAAATGGTCTTTTTAATTTTTTATGATTTTGATTAACTTGTGTCTGGATGGTTATTATGATATATAACATTTAATGAATAGTCAAACATTATAAAATTGGACTCAAAATCCAACTGAATTTTAAAATAAAATTATTTATATAAATTAATTTATATTTATTACTTACGTGAGTATTTTGGGAAATATGCTGCTAGGGGAGCTGGATCTGGTTGCCAGGAGATGAGAATACGAGGGAACGTATAGACAAGGGACGCATTGGCGGAATCTATAACGTCCCAGTCCTAAAATATATAGCATTAGGAGTACATAACATGCCAGCTAGTATCAAGTGGACTCTAACCCAGCTAGAAAATATATAAGTTGTCTTGGTTTTCTAAATCTATCTATCAAATCAACTAACAAACATCTATCTCAATCCACAGAATATATTATATAAAGAATAAATAATATGTGTCATGGTCTGTAGTCCAATAACATATATGTTTGAGTAGACCCGAAGAACAATATAGGTCTACAAAACTAGGCTAAAGAGCGGAATGCAAGTAATGGATAAAATATAAAATTACGATAAATACACGTATCGAAAATAGCAACACCTTCCTGACCAGCAAACTATCTCTGCACAATCAACTACATGGAGAGATCACTTGGTTCTGAGAGGGACGTAACAAGATACATAATATACATGCCAAGTAACAATAAAAAAAAATCTATATAATGAAAGGTAACTGCCTTAACTATCTAAGTGCAAAATACAGTTGAGGACAATCCTAATACCAAGCCCAGTCGTACATTCAATCATAATACTAAGTGCAAAAGGTAACTGCCATAACTTATTACACATATTAGTATAATGTAGATTCCAGTCATGAGAAATTATTTCCATGTTATTATATAGACCTTGTTAATTGTGCTCATATTAGACCTTGTATTGGGATTCATGTGTCAATATGTCATGACTTGAATCCATTGAATTAGTAGGGAAGAGAAAGTGCTAGTTAGATATGTGAACATACCTTGTTAGACCTTACGTATGGTCAATCATACACTTCACGTATGATTGTGCCATTATCTTATTAAAACCTTTTGGTAGTTTTCCAAAGCCATTCACATATTGTAATTAGTACTTCAAATCTTATAAAATATTTTTATTTATTTTGTTCTACTTTACATTGTACATAATTACTGTTACCATGACTACTGTTTATACTATTCATCCTGCCATGATTTTAGTTCCATGTTAGTTATCATGTATTAAATTCACTATATTCATGTTTATAGTCTCTGCCGTATATTGGAAGTGCGTCCCTGGATGGTACTTCGTTTCAATCATGACTGGATAATCATATTTTTAGAAGATATTTTGCTCACGTTCTTGGACTTCAGATGGACGCTATAGCTGAGACTACTCTTACACTTTGGACCAAGAGGTGACTTTGCATTTAGATATTATTATTCATGTCTACCTTTAGCATGCTGTGATTGAGTACATTTTGGTAGTTGTTTGACTAGTATTGGTATGTTGGAGGTCTAGATAGTGTTCTACTGCCGATACTGAGGCATATGCTGGACGTACCAATGACTCATGCCCAAATCTTTCAGGTGCGAGTCGTGACACCAACTATTGATAGCCTCCCCCTTTTTGGGGTCCACCTCTAGCAGTGATATGCCCCAAGAAGGAAAGACGTTCTTGCCGAAAATCACGCTTGTTGAACTTGGCCTATAGCTGATGCTGCTAGAGAATCTGAAGGACTATGTGAAGATGTTGCTCGTGCTCGGCCTCGCTCCGACTATAGACCAGGATATCATAGATAAACACTATTAAAAAATGGTCTAAGTGAGGCATGAACATCGATGACTCATTGGTCGCTCCAAAAGGCATATTCAAGCAAGTCAAAAAAAATTGGAGTCAGTTGCAAACAAACAATTTTTAGAGAAAGACATTAGTCATTTTTCATTGGTCGTTACAAACATACAACATGTTTGATTTTCACTAGATGGTCTGGCAAAATTTGGACTTGCTTGAATTTCGGCATTCGGTATGGATGTGCATGCACGAATTTTGCCAAATCTTCTAGCGGAAAGTGTTTGGGCATAAAAAAATTTTCTCCTGTCTATTTCTACGAAATTTATGTCGTACATTAATTTTCTGTTTTAATAATTATTTTTTCTAAATATTTTTTCAGAATTATTATTTATTGAAAATATCAAATTTACTAAGGGCACGTTTGGTTCATTTCTGTCACGACCCGATCCCAAATTATTGGGTCGAACCGGATCATGCCCAGCCTGCACCGTTGTGAGACGGTGGCAGTAAGCTGTTCTATATGCAGGTATTCACAACAACATTTATTTGTATTTGTCATAACACGAAATTATGAATATTTAAAAAACTTTTTATTCAACAATTGAAAAGTACAAACTGAAACTGAAAGTACTGAAATAAAAATACTGAATTCAAATCAACAAACTCCAATACAATAAAACTAGCTAACTGGAAAATAACTAGCTAAACGGTTGGCTCATCGGCCTCAGGTTCTGCATCCTCCAAGTGGGACTCTGGCAACACCACATGATATAATACCGGGTCATAGTAGCTATTGAACAATAGCTCAGCATCATCAACATCACCTATGGGGGGGATCCAGTCAGGAAAGGAGCAAGTACGAGTACATAATCCGACATTCTAAATAATAATAGAAAGATGCAATTTTAAACAGTTGAAATTCTTTGAACAATATTTTCCAGCAATTTTCAACAATTCAGTATTTGAAACAATGTGATTTGAATAGGTAATGTCTATAACCGGCTTGGGTTGTACAATAGCATCCTAGCGATGCGATACGGCTTATCTCCGTGTGTAAGAGGGGTAAGCTCGCGCAATAATACAATATGAGGGTATTGGTCATAAATGCTATACTACTCCCCAATATCCCCACAATCAATAATCGAACTCAAGGAGAGAGTTCCGTGTAGCAATGTGGTTTAAGCATGCAATCATGACAATTACTAAATAAAATACAAGAAAACATAGCCGTAACTTGCCTTTGTTTATATGACTGGATTGGGATGTCAGTGCCAGGAAGGAAGTCAAGTACGTCCTCGAAATCCTACAGTTGAGAATCCTGACTTAGAAACATAGATGAGCCAAATCTAGGTGTGCTAGTTGCAATTTCTAGAAACAGACCCTAGTCAGGTTTTAAGTTATTTAATTATCTAACGAAATCCGTCTAACGTCGTAAACTATATTGGTTATCAATTTACGGAATAACCGATTACTGATTTATTGGGGAAAATAGCAATTACACTTTAATTGGCAAAACTTTGTATTTTTTAATAATATATATAAAACTAAGTGGTCTTTTAAGTGAGAAAATATGAAGTTGTTTAAATTATTAGGAATCTTTATTCATTAACTTAATATGATAAAATCTTATTAATTTTGTACAAAATAATTAATACCCACTTATAATTTATACGTCTAGCTACGCAAATAACCAACCCAGAAAGAAATAGAAAATCTAAGCTACACAAAACAGGGCCACAGAAAAATAAAGGAAAACTGGGCTTATGCCCTTACAACAAATTAATTAATTTAATATAAAAAACTGAGGCGAGCTCTGAATGCCGTGAAGCGGTCCAGTCAGGAGACCGAAGCCCTGCACCCAAGGTACAAAATACCTAGTAACAAGTTCTAAAAATATAAATATAATGAAATATAACTTATAAAAATGGGGGGTCCCAGACTTGGTCATGCAATCTCACGTTGCTGACTAAAGCCTCAACGTACATGAATTCCCTGTAACGTTTGAGTGTCGCCGAGACTCATCCGACCTATATGGTCGTCGCTTGACGGGGATACAGAAAACTAACCAACCAACACTTAAAACCAAATAAAAAACTAATGAAATATTTTTTTATAAACTATTTGCAAAGGCTAGGGTTTTGGAAATAGGTTTTGCTTACTAAAATAATATTTTAAAAATATTTAAGAAAAATTGGACAGCACCTCCTCTGTAACTAGGACGACCTAGCCACATAGGCGGTGTCGTTTCACACCCAAAAGAACGTCCCCAACCAGGGAGTCAACCACAGCACCAAAGAAGTGAATAACCTACCAAAAACTAAGCTACAGCAAACTAAATAATTTCCCATCTATGAGAATGGACATGACATACTAAATAGAGATTCAAACTAAAAATCAGCTAAGAAAAATAATTCACCCAAGGAAAATAAACCACAGGATATAAAGAATGATCCAAACTAAAGGATCAACTAACAAACTAAATAAGGATCCAACTAAAAAGAATGAATACACAGCACCGATTAATGTTCACCAAAAGAACTACGCCGCGACGTAACCAAAATGTATCCCGTAACGCAATTAAACTAAAGTCGATCCCCGGAACGGGGTCGGGACCACGTCATCATTGACTAAGCTACGGGAGGGACACAGGGACACAGGATTATACCTCAGTTGCTCGGCTAGAGATTTCAGATGCAAGAATAGGGAAAAGAAATAATCCGTACCGACTTAGAACAGTTCAGGAACACGCGGATAGCGAAAATCGGCTCGGAATAGCGCACAAGAGGCGCGAACAGCAGATCGGCTCGGGACCGCCCGGCCACAAGGGTAGCGGCCACGGGGTAGCGCTGGAACGCACGGATCGGGGCCCGAGGGTCGGGCGGACGCGGATGGCGTCGGGTTCGAGGGGGTCTGGAACGGCGGGAGGAGGCGAGGCTCCGATCGGGGCGGCTAGGGCACGGCGGGACTCGGGGGTCGCCGGGGAGGCGCTGGCCGGGCGGGCACGGGGGTCGCCAGGGAAGGCGGCCACAGGATCGGGCCGGCGGGAGACGGCGCGGCCTCGGGGTGAGAGCCGCTGGGAGTCGGCTGCGACGGACAGCGCCGAACGGGTTGGTCGGGATCCGGCGCACGGGACCGAGCGGGGTCGGACGAGGCTGGTGGGTCGGGGTCTGGAGCGGTGGGGCTTGGGAAGAGGAGAGAGTGAGTGAGAGGGGAAATGTTTGGGGTTCCAGATGTTGTGGAGAGGGAAGGTTTTAAGAAGAATAAGAAGGAGGGAAGTAGGGAGAGAAAGAAGGGGATCGGGAGAGTCGATGGAGTGGAGGGAAAGGAGGAAGAGAAAGAGAGGGTCGTGAGAGAGGGGATCTGGTCCAGCGCCTGAGTGGGAAAAATAGATTTTTGTTTTTTTATAACAATAATAATTATTAAACCAACCATATGTGTATATATATATATATATATTTATATATATATATATATATATATATATATATATATATATATATATATATATATATATATTTTCAGGTTTTTAATGGAAAATCTAAGGGTGGGTTCAGAAAACGGGGTCTGGTGTTCGAACTCGGGGTCGGACCCCGGGCACGGGATCGGGACAGGCCACAATCAAAAATCCAATAATTAATTTTAAAAATAATGTTTTTTTGATCCGACTATAATAATAATAATAATAATAATAATAATAATAATAATAATAATAATAATAATTCTAATAGCTAATAATTTATTCTAAACTAATGAGCAACAGAAACTAATGATCAAACCAAGAGGCAATAGTTCAATTATCCATAAATTCCAGAAATTTCGAGTTGTGGGTTTCACAACCTTCCCTCCTTAGAAAATTTCGTCCTCGAAATTAAAGACAGGGTTAGGGGTTACCTCAAGTTTCAAACAGATACGGATACTGTTCCCGCATCTTATCTTCTCGCTCCCAGGTAGACTCGCCTGGGGAGTTGTGCCGCCATATAACTCTGACTATCGGCGTCACAGAATTTCTGGTTCTCTTCTCTCCTCTTTCTAATATCGTCACTAGCTTCTCTGGCACTGTGAGGCTGGGTCCAATCTCCAGCTCCGAATGGTCCAAGATGTGGCTCGGGTCCGGGATGTAGCGTCTCAGCTGCGAAACATGGAAGACGTTGTGGACGCCTTCGAGACTTGGGGGTAGAGCCACCCGATAAGCTACTTCTCCAATCCTGTTTAGTACTTCAAAAGGACCGATGTACCTGGGGCTTAGCTTTCTTGCTCTGCCGAAACGGATGGTTCCTCTGGTAGGAAAGATCTTTACGAACACACTGTCACCTTCTTCAAACTCCAACGGCCGTCGGCTGCTATCAGCCCAATGCTTCTGTCTGTCCTGGGCAATCCTGAGCTTGTCTCTAATCATTTTTACCTTCTCTGCTGCATCGGTTACCATCTCAGGTCCAAGCAAAACCCTTTCTCCTACGTTGTCCCAAGCAAGTGGAGTACGACAACGACGTCCATAAAGTGCCTCGAACGGAGTCATACGGATACTAGCTTAGTAGTTGTTGTTGTAGGAGAACTCTACCAAGTGCAAATGGTCTTTCCAAGACCCTACAAATTCTAAGACATAAGATCTCAACATATTTTCTAGCGTCTGGATTGTTCTCTCTGATTGTCCGTTAGTCTGGGGATGGTAGGCGGTGTTGAACTTTAGTTGCGTTCCCAAACTATCGTGCAAGCTCTTCCAGAAGTGAGAGGTGAATCTGGTATCCCTGTCAGATATGATACATACCGGAACTCCATGAATCCGGTAGATGTGCCGCATGTACAATGCTGCCAACTTTTCGGTGGATAGACCCACCTTGAAAGGAATAAAGTGGGCTGACTTCGTCAGTCGGTCTACGATAACCCAAATGGCATCCTTCCCTCCTTGGGATCGAGGCACTCCTGACACAAATTCCATCGTCAAATGTTCCCATTTCCACTCCGGAATGTCTAGCGGCTGCAACAGTCCTACTGGTCTCTATCTGCTAGCTTTTACTTGTTGACAAATTAAGCATCTAGCTACATACCTGGATACGTCCTTCTTCATTTCGTACCACCACACTATAGTACGCATATCCCGATACATTTTGTTAGCTCCTGGATGTATGGAATACTGTGACCGGTGCGCTTCTTGCATCAGCTCGTTCCTCAGTTCGCCAGTTGGTACGCAAAGCCTCGTACCGTGCTTCAGTGCTCCGTCGCTGGCGATTGAGAATCCTTCAAGTGTTCCTGCCAGCACTTGATCTCTGAGTTTGCAAAGCGTCTCGTCTTGGAATTGTGTCTCCTTAACTCTGTCCATTAGACTTGAACGCACTTTCAACTGCATCATTGAGGAATCAGCTCCTGGTACAATGGCTTCTCTTTCCAGTTTCTTTATTTCTTCTTCGGGCAGTACAATCTCCAGTCCAAGCTTTTCCATGTCCTCCAGCAAATGTCGCTCCTTGGTCAAGAACATTGCCATCGTGTATCGACTAAGTGCATCAGCAACAACATTAGCCTTACCCGGATGATACTGCAGGTTGATTTCGAAATCCTTCATCAGCTCCAGCCATCGTCTCTGTCGCATGTTCAGCTCCTTCTGAGTGAAAACATATTTAAGACTTTTGTGGTCTATAAATATTTCTACTCTCTCTCCATAGAGGTAGTGCTTCCACAACTTCAATGCAAATATAACCGCTGCAAACTCCAAATCATGCGTGGGATTGTTCTTCTCATGAGTCCGTAGTTGCCTAGATACGTAAGCAATTACTTTTCCGTGTTGTTGAAGAACACAGCCAAATCCTTTATCGGAAGCATCACTGTAAATTAGAAACTGTCGGTACCTAAGGGTAGCACAAGTATTGGCGCCGTTCTAAGTCTCTTCTTCAGTTCCTCAAATGCTGACTGGCAAGCTTCAGACCAAAAAAATTCTTCGTTCTTCCTGGTGAGCTTCGTTATCGGCTCAGCAATCGTGAAAAAATCCTTTACAAATTTTTGGTAGTAGCCAGCTAAGCCCGAGAAGCTTCTGATTTCTGCAACTGAACTTGGTGCAGTCCACTTCTCAATAGCAGCTATCTTCATTGGATCCACCGAAATTCCTTCTCCTGTGACAACATGGCCTAGAAAATCCACTTTGTCTAAGAAGAATTCGTATTTAGATAGCTTACCATAGAGCTTCTCCTTCCTTAAAGTTCCTAGAACTTTCCTCAGGTGCTCTTCATGCTCTTCTTCGGTCTTCGAGTAGATCAGAATGTCATCGATGAAGACAACAACAAACTGATCCAGGTATTCATGGAAGACCTTGTTCATAAGGTTCATGAATACTGCAGGGGCATTCGTCAGTCCAAATGGTATGACCAGGAATTCATATTGCCCATATTTGGTGTTGAACGCCGTCTTTGGAATATCCTCCTTCCTGACTTTGATTTGATGGTAGCCAGACCTGAGATCAATCTTCGAAAATACTTTAGCTCTACTCAGTTAATCAAACTGGTCATCGATCCGGGGCAAAGGGTACTTGTTCTTGGTGGTGATATTGTTCAGCGCCCAGTAATCAATGCACATCCGTACGATTCCATCCTTCATGGGCATGAACAAAACTGGCGCTCTCCAGGGTAAAGCTCCATCTCTGATAAATCTCTGGGCCTTCAGTTCGTCAATCTGATCCTTCATCTCCTTTGTCTCCTTGGGGTTGACTCTGTAGCATCCCCGAAAAATAGGGGAAGAGCCGAAAACTAGATCGATGGTGAATTCCACGCCTCGGTCTGGCGGCAATCCCGGAAGACTATCTGGAAAGACGTCCATGAATTTTGCTATGATAGGGTGAGGAGGTCCGGATTCTTTGGTGATAGAGGAGTAGGTAACACTCTTCTTGTCTTCCGAAGCTCGAAAGATTTCAAACTCCGGTTCTCCTGGTGGGCTGAAGATTACATATTCTCTGTGACAATCTATCAGCACATGCTGCTCACTTAACCAGTCCATCCCTAGGACTATATGGGTCCGGATTCTTTGGTGATAGAGGAGTAGGTAACACTCTTCATGTCCCGGTGATGGATATGGGTCCACCATCGGTTATAACTCTACTTATCATCTTACTAAATCCCGTAACTAGGTGGTGTGCAGAAATAAACTTTGATGATATAAAACTGTGTGATGCACCCAAATCAAATAATGCTAGAGCAGGATATGAAAACACATAAATGGAACCTGTAATGACATCAGCGGTGGGTTCTGCTCTGGTTCTTGTTCGTCTGCTGCTAGGGCAAAAGCTCGCCCGGTCTTCTGCTGATGTTGCCCGAACCGTTGTTACTGGGTGGGTAGAGGAGCTCTTTGCTGAGTTGCTCCGATCCTGGTGAAAGCTGTGGGGCAGTCCTTCACTTGGTGGGTGGCAGACCCATAAACTAGGCAGTGTCCCAGTTTTTTCCTGCAGATGTTCGCCTGATGTCTTGGCCTCTTGCAGAAGTCATAGACAGGGATCTGCTTCTGAGGCACTTTGTCACTGGTCCTTGCCTAATGGAGTTGCTGCTGGTGGTGAGAAGGCATGTTGTTGTTGTTGTTGACGTTGGGCCTCTTCTGGTTACCCTGGAAGTTGCTAGTTCCAGGATACCCCTTTTTTGAACAAGAAGGTTGGCTCTTCTCCACATCCTGGGCTCGTATCAGAATCTTTTCGTACGTTTTGGCACCGCCTGCGATCACAGGGGTGCGAATATGTTCCCTTAGTCCATACCTGAATCTCTCAGCACGATCTGCGGGGTCAGCAACCAAGTTCTTGGCAAAACGGCCAAGTCGGCCGAACTCTGTCGCATACTCTCCAACCGTCATGTTCCCTTACTTCAGATCCTGGAACTGTATTTCCATCTCCCGTAACTCTGATGTTGGGAAGAACTTCCTGCGGAATAACCTCTTGAAGGTGTCCCAATCAAGCTGCTGGTCCTGGAGTCAGGGTTCATTCCGATACCAGGTGCTTGCTACATCTCGCAGCTGGAGTCCTACTGCTTCGACATGGAGGTCGTCGGGTAGTCGAGCGACACTGAGGAGACGCTCCATGCTGTCGAGCCATTCGTCGGCATAGATGATTCCCTCGGTTCTCTTGAAGGATCGAGGGTCCTGCTTCTTAAAGTTCTCGATAGTGCCGACCTTCACATAATAATGTCTCCTATCAAATTGAATGGCCTTAATGATACATAAATTAACTCTTAGATTTATGTTTACCTTAGCAGGCCTTGGTTCCGATTGAGCTGTTCCTCCTCTCTCGAGGGCAGCTATAACCACGTTGTGGGCATTCTCCATGCCTTTTCTCATGATCGCGATCTGTTCGTAATGGGCTTAAGCTTGGGCTGCGGTCTATTCACAATAGGCTTCAGCTTGGGCTCTCTGGGCCTCCAGTACTCCTCGTAGCAAGCCTACGAGCACGGTGGGGTCTACCGGTACTGGTGGGGCAGCTGGTGCGGGCACTACCGCAGGGAACTGCGGCTCAGTTCGGGGAGGTGCAGGTTCTGCCATTTGCGCTGTAGTAGCGTAAACGGGGCGGGGTGCTAGTGCAACATGGGGACGGTCAGTCAGCTGCAAAGGAGGAGGGTCCGGACGTGCTTGAGGAGGTGGGGTGTGATTGGTAGATGACACCTCATTGTCAGCAGGGCCGGGGCGGGTGGTCTTTCCTTTGGCCATACTCTGGAAGGTTTAGGATGCAACACATAAGCAAGGTATCCTACAAGTCTATAATCAAACAAAAAAAATATATATATATATATATATATATATATATATATATATATAATTCGGACCTATATTGTGACAAATCAATGTTCTAGTGTTCTAATTGTTTCTAGATATGTTTACCTAAGTTGTTGTTTGTCGACCTGCATGGGCCACCACTAAAAACATGTCACGACCGAATCCCAAATTATTGGGTTGAACCAGATCATGCCCAGCCTGCACCGTTGTGAGACGGCGGTAGTAAGTTGTTCTATATGCAGGTATTCACAACAACATTTATTTGTATTTGTCACAACACAAAATTACGAATATTTAAAAAAACTTTTTATTCAACAATTGAAAAGTACAAACTGAAACTGAAATTACTGAAATAAAAATACTAAATTCAAATAAACAAACTCCAATACAATAAAACTAGCTCACTGGAAAATAACTAGCTAAACGGTCGGCTCATCGGCCTCAGGTTCTGCATCCTCCAAGGGGGACTCTGGCAACACCACAGGATATAATACCGGATCATAGTAGCTATTGAACAATAGCTCAGCATCATCAACATCACCTATGGGAGAGATCCAGTCAGGAAAGGAGCAAGTACGAGTACATAATCCGACATTCTAAATAATAATGGAAAGATGCAATTTTAAACAGTTGAAATTCTTTGAACAATATTTTCCAGCAATTTTCAGCAATTCAGTATTTGAAATAATATGATTTGAATAGGTAACGTCTATGACCGGCTTGGGTTGTATAATAGCATCCTAGCGATGCGATACGGCTTATTCCCGTGTGTAAGAGGGGTAAGCTCGCGCAATAATGCAATATGAGGATATTGGTCATAAATGCTACACTACTCCCCCAATATTCCTACAATCAATAATCGAACTCAAGGAGAGAGTTCCGTGTAGCAATGTGGTTTAAGCATGCAATCATGACAATTACTAAATAAAATACAAGAAAATATAGCCGTAACTTGCCTTTGTTTGTATGACTGGATTGGGATGTCAGTGCCGAAAAGGAAGTCAAGTACGTCCTCGAAATCCTACAGTTGAAAATCCTGACTTAGAAACATAGATGAGCCAAATCTAGGTATGCTAGTTGCAATTTCTAGAAACAGACCCTAGTCAGGTTTTAAGTTATTTAATTAATCTAACGAAATCCGTCTAACGTCGTAAACTATATTGGTTATCAATTTACAGAATAACCGATTACTGATTTATTGGGGAAAATAGCAATTACACTTTAATTGGCAAAACTTTGTATTTTTTTAATAATATATATATAACTAAGTGGTCTTTTAAGTGAGAAAACATGAAGTTGTTTAAATTATTAGGAACATTTATTCATTAACTTAATATGAGAAAATCTTATTAATTTTGTACAAAATAATTAATACCCAATTATAATTTATACGTCTAGCTACGCAAATAACCAACTCAGAAAAAATAGAAAATCTAAGCTACACAATACAGGGCCACAGAAAAATAAAAGAAAACTGGGCTTATGCCCTTACAACAAATTAATTAATTTAATATAAAAAACTGAGGCGAGCTCTGAATGTCGTGAAGCGGTCCAGTCAGGATGCCGAAGCCCTGTACCCAAGGTACAAAATACCTAGTAACAAGTTCTAAAAATATAAATATAATTAAATATAACTTATAAAAATGGGGCATCTCAGACTTGGTCATGCAATCTCATGTTGCTGGCTAACGCCTCAACGTACAGGAATTTCCAGTAACGTTTGCGTGTTGCCGAGGCTCATCCGACCTATACGGTCGTCGCCTGACGGGGATACAGAAAACTAACCAACCAACACTTAAACCAAATCAAAAACCAATAAAATATTTTTTATAAACCATTTACAAAGGCTGGGGTTTTGAAAATAGGTTTTGTTTACTAAAATAATATTTTAAAAATATTTAAGAAAAATTGGGCAGCACCTCCTCTGTAACTAGGACGACCTAGCCACATAGGCGGTACCGTTCCACACCCAAAAAATGTCCCAAACCAGGGAGTCAACCACATCGCCAAAGAAGTGAATAACCTACCAAAAACTAAGCCACAGCAAACTAAATAATGTCCCATCTATGATAATGGACATGACATACTAAATAGAGATTCAAACTAAAAATCAGCCAAGAAAAATAATTCACCCAAAGGAAAATAAACCACAGGATATAAAGAATGATCCAAACTAAAGGATCAACTAACAAACTAAATAAGGATCCAACTAAAAAGAATGAACACACAGCACCGGTTAATGTTCACCAAAAGAACTACGCCGCGACGTAACCAAAATGTATCCCCTAACGCAATTAAACTAAAGCCGATCCTCGGAACGGGGTCGGGACCACGTCATCATTGACTAAGCTACGGAAGAGACACAGGGACACGGGATTATACCTCAGTTGCTCGGCTAGAGCTCTCAGATGCAAGAATAGGGAAAAGAAATAATCCGTGCCGACTTAAAACAGTCCACGAACACACGGACAGCAGAAATCGGCTCGGAATAGCGCACAGGAGGTGCGGACAGCAGATCGGCTCGGGACAGCCCGGCCAAAAGGGCAGCGACCACAGGGCAGCGCTGGAACGCGCGGATCGGGGCCCGAGGGTCGGGTGGACGCGGATGGCGTCGGATTCGAGGGGGTCTGGAACGGCGGGCGGAGGCGAGGCTCCGGTCGGGGCGGCTAGGGCACGGCGGGACTCGGGGGTCTCCGGGGAGGCGCTGGTCGGGCGGGCACGGGGGTCGCCGGGGAAGACGGTCGCGGGATCGGGCCGGCGGGAGACGGGCGCGGCCTCGGGGTGAGAGCCGCTGGGTGTCGGCTGCGGCGGGCAGCGCCGAGGGGGTTGGTCGGGATCCGGCGCACAGAACCGAGCGGGGTCGGACGAGGCCGGCGGGTCGGGGTCCGAAGCGGTGGGGCTTGGGAAGAGGAGACAGTGAGTGAGAGGGGACAGGTTTGGGATTCCAGATGTTGTGGAGAGGGAAGGTTTTAACAAGAATAAGAAGGAGGGAAGTAGGGAAAGAAAGAAGGGGATGGAGAGAGTGGGTGGAGTGGAGGGAAAGGAGGAAGAGAAAGAGAGGGTCGTGGGAGAGGGGATCTGGTCCAGCGGCTGAGTGGGTTCGAAAAACGGGGTCTGGTATTCGGACTCGGGGTCGGACCCCGGGCACGGGATCGGGACAGGCCACAATCAAAAATCCAGTAATTAATTTTAAAAATAATATTTTCCTGATCCGACTATAATAATAATAATAATAATAATAATAATAATAATAATAATAATAATAATAATGACTAATAATTTATTCTAAACTAATGAGCAACAGAAACTAATGATGAAACCAAGAGGCAATAATTCAATTATCCATAAATTCCAGAAATTCCGAGTTGCGGCTTTCACAATTTCTATGTAGTTGTAACCGTAATGATAATTTACTAACTCAATCCACTAAATTGACAAGTCAATTCAGATACTAGAATGACCATCATTTGGGTTTTGGAATATTAATTTTGACAAGGTTGAAATAAACTTCGACTACCCTAATTTAGATTTAAATATCATGAATTTTTTTCTTCATTATCACTTTAATAACAGAAATTTTTAGGGGTTGTAGTTTTAGAATATCTTATAATATTAGAAATTTGCGTTTAGGTCTCCATGTTGTCTAGAATATGGTTTGGGTCTTGTGCTAACTGTTGACTTTGTCGACCATCTAAAATGGAGGTATGAACGTAAATTTTAAATATTATACGAGACACTAAAACTAAAAGAAAATATGTAGGGTGTGACTTGGGTTATTTAGTTGTGTTATGACCAATCGAGAACGAGGCTCGTGATACTGTTGTTTCCTTCTATCCTGATTTTCAATATTATACGAACGGTTGTGTGACTTGGGTGATTATGTTTTGTTATGACCAATCGAGAATGAGATTTGTGCCATAGTTGTTTGTCTCTATGACGAATTTCAACATTATAGGAGATTATACACCTAAAAAAAAATTTTTATTTTATTTTGTCACATGGGTACTATGAACTTATTAAATTATTGTACTTTTCTATTAGAGTCTAAACTAGACTTAATAGTCATGTTCAAAGAACATGATTGATAACTGATCAAGAAAAAATTGCCTCTAAAAAATTGTCCAAATACCATGGGACTTTTATTTATCACACGGTATTATGAACTAAGTTAATTATTTGCAATCCCCTATGGTTTGTATGCATTTTGGTAACTTTTTCGTTATTTTAGAAACAAAGAACACCCCCTTGGGTGCTTAAATTTTCACTCACTTTCTTCTATGCACTAGAGGGTACAACTAGGGTTGGTCACGGGTCGATCGGGCCGGGGCCAATTTTTGTCGACCCGAACCGGATCCGTTCTTTGGCGGGACGGGGCGGGTCAATTTTTTTTCGAAACCGGACCCGACCCGACCCGTTTGAAATGATCCAATCCACCAGAACCCGCGGGTCCAAACGGGTCTTATACCAAAGTGTACAAAATTCAAAAATTGTAGAAAAAAGACAAAAAAACTATACAAAAAAAACCACTTGTACCTGTAGACTATAGTGTTATATGAATTTTAAGTAAATTTTGGGTTTGGTAGCAGTAACTTTGTTAGGTTTTTACTTTTGAGTTTAGGAATTTTAAGTAAATTTTTTAATTTAACCCTACAAACGGGCCGGGTCGGGGCCCCCGTTAGTTTTTAGATTATGACCCGCCCCGAACCGTTTATATGACACGACCCGCCCCGCCCCGCCTTGTTTAAATTACAAAATTTAGGACCCGACCTGTTTGACCAATATACGGTTCGGGCCGGGAACCGCGGGTCCTGCAACCGTATGCTCAGCCCTAGATACAACTAATTAACTCTATAAATCCGGGGGTGTTCTTTATTTTTAAAACAACGAAAACAGTTACCAAAATGCGTACAAACCATAGGGAGATACAACTAATTAACTCATTATGAACTTCAGTCAAATTTAAGTTAAAGTCCGAGGGAGGGTGCTCCAAAACAGCTATCAGTATTTAAGTATTTATAGAGACGAGGAGCAATTCTAAACGGAACCCATTTTGTCATAATAACTTTCAATAATCACACGTGACATGTTATTTTATTTTCTTTTTTTTCTTGGAGAAATATAAAAATATGTAGACATTAAATATTAGCTGGAGTAGCTCAGTTGGTTAGAGCGTGTGGCTATTAACCACAAGGTCGGAGGTTCAAGCTATCAGTATTTAAGTATTTATAGAGACGAGGAGCAATTCTAAACGGAACCCATTTTGTCATAATAACTTTCAATAATCACACGTGACATGTTATTTTATTTTCTTTTTTTCTTGGAGAAATATAAAAATATGTAGACATTAAATATTAGCTGGAGTAGCTCAGTTGGTTAGAGCGTGTGGCTGTTAACCACAAGGGTGGTTCAAGCCCTCCCTCTAGCGTTGTTTTTTTCATTTTGTTTGGTGTTTTGGATCACTCTGAACCGTCCAATTCTCGTGTTTTTTGGATCACTCTAAACCGGTCCAGTTCTGGGTTTGGTTAGCAAAGTTGAATTTTTTTTCTTTTTCTTTTTCATTTCGGTTTGATCTTTGATGGATCACTCTGAACTGGTCCGGTTCTTTGTTTGGTTTTTTCTGGATTACTTCGAACCGGTCCAGTTCACATTTAGTGCCTGTCCCATTCCAAAATTGTAGGGCAAAATTTCACCCAACCCACCCCTTCCATTTTGGTCGATTCTTGGTTCAGGCTTTAGGCTTTAGACCAAAACCAACCCATTTTTAGGCTAAACCCTGTCCCACATTCAAACATTAATCAACTTAACCCATCCATGACCCAACCAACACTCCTTTGTCTCATTTAAAGATTCCTTTTGTGTTTATTTCCCCCACCTTTGCATGTCAGTACATGTGAAATGCTCTTATTGCTCATTTGGACTTTAATACTTTTTTAATTATTATTTTTAACTCCCACCGTTTTGAAGGAATAATTGGCTTTTCCGTGTGATTGAACCCACACAGCCACGATGCGTTATAACTTGAGGTCGTCGCCCTATAATGAACTATGTCTGTCCATGCAAGAGAGTAGATCCTCAATCCCTAACTTCCAAATATTTTAGTTTTTCCATGTGAAAGTAATCATATGCTAGTTGATCTTCTCTGTATCCATTGTCGCACATTCTTCGTCTTGATTGAGAACTTCAATACCAATTTGTTGACATCCATAGATGTGAGAAACAAATATTCATGAACATCAACCATTGGAACCTATAAAAAACACGACCACAAGTTGCAACGCATGACCCAAGCAACACGCAATATGAGGTGGTTATGGCCACATGTATAAATTATTATCTCTTATAAGATTGAATACAAGTATATATCGGCTCATTTGTCCCAAGATCTAATCCCTTTCAACTTCTTAAGAAGTAGATACAATAATTACAATGAGATTGTAAAAACTCCAACTATAACTAGAATTCTCATCTAGTTGTCCATCGAATCAATGTCGATGACGATCTCCTTGACAGACCAGCCTAGAATAGAATTCTTCAAGAATTCTATGTCTGCTACTTTGCCAATTAAGCTTCGATTTTTGTCGCGACCGTTCCGTCATCTTCCACATGCAAACTCAAGCTTCCCAGACCTTGAATTATTGTGTTCGTCGTTTGGACCACTTTTGTATGGTAAAAACGAGTGAGAAGCAAACAATTTTTTTTTTGCCTAAACCAACAAACGCTCTGATATGATAAGAAAATAGAACCATTTTGACACTTTCGTAGAGAACAAAGAGGGCTGAGTATTGGTAGCATCAAGTTGTGGGGGTGTAGCTCATATGGTAGAGCGCTCGCTTCGCATGTGAGAGGCACGGGGTTCGATTCCCCGCACCTCCAAACAAAAGAATTTTGATCGGGTCCCTTGTTTCCATACTTTTTACCTATGACTCATTGGCATTTTTGCATAAGTCCTTCCGTAGTCACGTATTTGGCTTCTTTGGTTAAATTCTAGAGAAACCCAGGTTTTGGAAAGGCTATAATGTCTTCTTTAAAAAAAATTAGGATAAAAATTTTTAAAAACAATTTTAGGAAATTAGAATTTTTTTTCATCTGTAAGCGATATAGGACTAAAGCTTCACGTCGATGATATTGTTTGACATTGTGGATTTATGAACAATCAAAATTTGAAACAACAAAAAATGAATAATCATAAGATAATTATCAATTTTAATAATTGTTCCATATTGTTATATCCTATGACTCCTTTACATTTTTGCCTAAGTCCTTACAAAGTTAGTGCACGTATTTGCTTGCCTTCTTCTTTGGGTAATTTTTTTTTAAAAAAAACCCCATGTTTTAGAAAGGCTAATATTTTTATTTTGAATTGTAGAATCATTAAAAAAATATTATTAACAATTTTAGGAAATCTTTTTTTTGAAGGTAAGCAACTACTGTAGGACTAAAGCTTCGTGCATAGCCTTCACGTAGAATAATTTTTAATTGGATAAAATCTGTCTGTTGTAGTCTATTCATCCCATATAGAGCTGCCTAATGGTCCTTCATTGGTATCAGAGCATGGTCTCTTACTACCGGACTAACATCCCCAGAGTTATGAAAACTATCAGATCTATCCACACCAACAATGGTGAAGGACAGTCAGCAAATAGGCCACCCCTATTTGACGGTACCAACTACACATACTAGAAGACACGTATGAGTTTCTACCTGAAGTCTTTTGATTTTGATATGTGGTCTGTTGTAGTAGATGGTTATCATAAACCACCAAGAATAGTCATAGACGACAATCTTATCGAGAAGCCTCATGTCAAATACACAGACACAGAAAAGAAACACACAAGTCTGTTGGCCCATGTAGCCATGATGAACCTAATTTATTGACTTAAAACTCTGACTTTGATATGAAAAGACAGAAGATGATTACAGAAGATTACAGCCAATATCATCAAGAAAAATTTCTACTTTATTCTGTATTTTTTTATTTTTTGAGTCTAGATTATTTATGAGTCGGGATCACTAGCAATTTAGAAGATTACCCTCACACAAACCTATTTTTGACCCAAACCCAAACCAAACATCCAAACCCCTTGCTTAACCAAAATTGGCCAGAAAATCTACTAGCCAAATTTGGGCTTACTTAAGAACGAACTCGGTCCCCTTAGATCACTCCTGGTCAGCAGTGGCGTAGCCAGGATTTAGGTACAGCGGGATCAAAATCAACTAGGAAATTTTAAATTCATAAAAAATATAAAAATGCAAAGGAAACTAATAGCAGAAATTAGTCGCAAAATATTTCGATCACAAAGCCATATTAAAATAGTTGCAAGTCATAACCGACAATAATTGTTTATAATAATCCCCTACGAGGTTTCATATTTTGAAAATGTTGCAAGATATCCTCTTTTTTAACTTTTGCAAAAATGTCTTGCTCAATGTTTGTCACCAAACAATCATTCATAAATTCATCTCCCATTCGATTAGGCCTTGAATTCTTAATAGATTGAACATTATGTTCATAAGAGAACCTTCTTGAGCTCTCGATCTTTTTAGAAGATACTTTTCCATTCTGTTTCAAAATAGGGTAAATTAGACTCAATAAATTTTTACAATAAGGCAAAATCAATAAGGGGCAGAAAAAAGTGTGCTGTTGTGCTTCTTTTTTTTACAATAGGCCCCACAAGAGAGAGAGAGAGAGAGAGAGCAAGGAAGAGGAAGAGGCAAGAAAAAAAGTATGTTGTTGTGCTATTTTTTCCCCTCAAAGTGAAGAGAGGGGCCACATCGCACATACATGAGTTAGGTCACGTGTGTAAGGACCCTGATTTTTGGGAATTATTTTTTTATTTATTCTATATGATTCCTATTTGTTAGATTAAATTTTATATTTAATTATGACCATAGATGTGCTTTTCCGTAGCTTTAATTTTTGGAGCACAAGAAGCACCAATCCTTCGAAACGTCCTTCGTGAGTTTTGAAGTAGACAAGTTCACCCTCAATTTGATATATCATGTCCCATCCAAACTTGTCCCTTAGCATTCTTTTGACTTCGTACAACTTCGGGTCAAATTTAGGCCATTTTATTATTTACCGTAATTCTAGACCTAACTTCCAACTTGAGTTCATGACTCGACATTGATCAAAACCATTTGACCCAATATATAATTTTGACCCATTTTGAGCCTATGACACACATGCCAAGAGTGTGCCACTCAATCGAGTTCCAATGTTATTTATTTGCGATTGGCACAAGAGACTAATCGGTTGACTTTTCAAGTTTGATTTGATTAGAAAATGTATTAGGACCCTAACCTAGACAAACCCACTTGGTAGAGCCATGTTAGGTTGCCATGACATAGTGGAGTTTTGTTGAATTTATTTTAGGCCAAGTAGATTTATATACAATTTTGTATATATATGATTACATTTAAAATAGCCCAATACTTTATATATATTGCCTTAGTATGGTTAAGTTTGAGACGCATATTGACTAGGAACTTTGGCATGGCTAGTGTAGTGGTGTGCTTTGACTAGTGTCTTAGCTATGGTAGGAAAGACAGAGCCATAAGTGTGTTCTAACTAGAAAAAACTAGTCAAAAGTTGTGACTTGACCCCTATAAAATAATATAATTAGTTATTTAGTGAGATTATGAATTTTAGGAGATCCGGTTGTACCAATTTAGCCTGGACTTGACCCGAACCAAACTCAAACCAAAGTAGTCATGTAGTACGTCCAAATGACGTCCATAAAGGTGTACATTTATTATATATGTAAATGTTTCATATTTTATTTTAATGAGCTAACAAATATTATTTTAAATATTTTTATATACAAATAAAAGGATAGGTATTCATGCTATGTGGGGAATATATATAAATAGATTTTTATTTATAAATTTTAGTAAATAAAACTTATGATTACATATTACACTAGTTGGTTATATATATATATATATATATATATATATATATATATATATATATATATATATATATATATATATATATATATATATATATATATATATATAACATCATATGTATTACCATATATGTGTATATAAACCTATGTACAGATATCCATATGTATATCTCTATATATACATATATAGAATTAAAAAAAAAGGAAAGAAAGAAAAGCCAAAATCTCGCGAGATGAAAACAATTCCCAAACCCGCAGCTAAAACCCCCACCCACATACCGGAACAACAAAGGAAATTAGAGGATTCAAATATAAGGTTTCGAAAACCTTATCAATTTCTAACCAACTTCCAATCGGATTGTTTCACAAAATCTTGATTAGATTCTCTCCAATCTAATCTCAATATTTGAATTTGAATTGAATCAAATTCATCTAATATCGAATTTAAACAGGTGTATATGAGATCCAGTTTCGAGAAACTTTGGTTATAGAAAGCTACGAAGAATCGCACGTGTACCCAACCCTTCAATCCCACAGTGCGCCCTGAGCCTTCCCTACGACCCCTGACCCTGCCCTGTCGCCGTGCGCCACCGCCACCGTCGACCAGGGTCGCCGGAGCCACCTGCAACTTCGGCCAAACCGTGCACGAAGGCGACAACCACAACAGATTCAACAGCAACCAACGCCTCTTCGCGGTAACTTTTCTCCCTATTCGTTCGATTAAATTTCGACCCGTAAATTTCCTCGTATAGCTGGGTTAACCCTCTAAAAACTCCTTCATATGGTCTATAGAAATTCATCCTGTATTTTTCTTGAAAATTCTTGGAAGTTCAAGAAAAATCATAAATTTAGGAAAAAAAAAACCAAACTAACAGAAACTTGGTTTCGGAGGCCTGTTAGAAGCCGTTTCCTGGACGGTGGGATGTGAAACATAAAAATCGGTTTGAACAGAGTCCTGGACCACCTAACCGAGATCAAAACCCTATCTTTAGTTTAATTTATAGATGTTTATTTTTTGTTTAAAATTAATTCAAAATTAGAGAAAAACCTGTTATTAAAACATTGAAAAACCTTGGTACGGAGTCTGTCCTGACAAATTGGACGACTTGGCCGTGAACTAGTTGCATCGAAAGGTGCGTATGGACTTTGTGCACGTATGTGATTTGACAGAACTCGAATTGGTTGCGTGTGCGCGACGAATTTGAGACGTATCCGTCAAATTTCTTCGTATAGGTGATTTTTCAATTTTGCCAATTACTTTGTGCACGTTCGTCATCTCGAGACGAAACTTGCGCCAACAGGACCGTGTCATTTTTCTGGTCCTGTATGCCAAGTTTGGTCCGATTCTGATAAGGTCGACCGCAACGCTATTATGGTGGGTCCGCCGACCCGATCCAACTGTCGAATTTGTGCACATCCCATCGGAATCCAACTTTGGACACGGTTTGGTTCGTCTCATCAAACCTGACCCGTAGACATATAGTTTGATGACTTTAGAGACCTTAGGTGTTGGCACATTTTTTGGTGCAAAGCGGGTCCAACGGCGGACACCTTCATGGTCCGAAATTACCGTTTTGCCCCTACCCTAGCTATTTTACTTATTTCAAAAATATTAGCAATGTCTGTTTCAGCATTCGGAGACATTTGCGGAAGTTCAGCTTTCGTGGCTCTTTGATTTGACGAGTGATTATTTGGACGTGGTCGATTCCTCACCAGGCAAGTACACCTTGCCAAACTTTGTACGGTTATTTACATGCATTCTCTTATTATTCTTTCTTGTTTGAAGAATTTTCCCCACACACACACACACACACACACACACACACATATATATATATATATATATATATATATATATATATATATATATATATATATATATATTAAGTAGTGCATGAGAAAACATTAATTAGATGACTACAAGACACTAAAGATGAATTGATATTATTAGCAAAAAAGGAGGAGGACAAACCCAAGTTCCTACTACATAGTTAACTGACTCATAAAATTACGAATAGTGAATTTTGAAAAAACAAAAATGAAACAAAACTACGGATAACGGAGATGATGAGAACACACACCGCCGTTAAGCCAAGAAAACCCTAAACCTCCAAACCTATCATCTATCCATCCCAAAACCTAATGTCTCGGAAGAGCCTTGCAAAGCAAAGGTTTCTTCATCTCAAGTGACATCTTCAAGCACTCATCCAAGTCCACGCCGCCGGCCGCCGGAGCCCACTCGTAGTTCTGAAGCAGCTGAGCCAGCCAGAGGTGGACGGTGGCCAACGCCAGGGACTTGCCGGGGCACACTCTCCTCCCCGACCCAAACGGCGCCAGCCTCAGATCAGAGCCCAGAATGCTCACGTCCCCCTCCTCGCCGCCTACGAAGCGTTCCGGCTTGAACTCGTCTGCCTCGGACCAAATCTGCTCGTCGTGCGCTATCGCCCACATGTTCACCATCGCGGTGGTGCCCGCAGGGACGAAGTGCCCTCCGACCTCGACGTCGTGGACCGCGAGGCGAGCCCAGGAGAGGAGGGGGCCCGGAGGGTGCATGCGGAGGGTCTCCTTCACGATAGCCTGGAGGTAAGGGAGTCTGGGGATGTCGGAGTCGGATACGGAGCTCCCGTCGACGACGACCGCATCGATCTCCGACTGAGCCCTCTTCTGGATTTCGGGATGCAGCACCATCCTAGCCATGACCCACTCCAGGAGGATGGCCACAGTGTCGGTTCCTCGGAATATCATTTCCTGAAAGCAACAAGCTTAAACATATATATATATAGTATATATCTAGGCATATATATATATATATATATACGCATTGAAGAAGAATTTGGAGGAAAATAAAAAAAATTTAGTTAATTATGAAACTCACTCACCCAGAGAACAGCAACCATGTCGGAATCGGAGAGCCTCTCCTCCTCCTCGAGACCAAGCAGCACATCGACGAAGTCACCACCTTGAACTACAGTAGTAGTACTCCTTCTGTGCTCCTCTATGATCTTCCCCACGAACACATTCACTCTGCCCACGAGGCTCCTGCACCTCCTCCTCACCCCTTGAAGGTCCAGCCACCCCAACAGCGGGAAGTGGTCGCCCCAGTTGAACGCGCCAAGCAGCTCGTACCCCTCTCTGACCATCTCCTCCAGCTCGGCCCCTTCCTCGCTCCCGAAGTCGAACCTCTTCCCGAACACGCTCCCCATAACATTATTCAGCGAAGCGAAATGCAACACCCTCTTGATCGCAACCTCGCCATCCCTCCCCATCGACTCGCCGATATCTCCAACCATGGCGAGCCCGATGTCCTTGCGGTGCGCGCCGAACGCGGCGACGCGCTTCTGGCTGAATAAGTAGGTCGCAGAGATACGTCTGAGACTGCGCCAGTACTCGCCCAAGGGGGCAAAGCCCATGGCGCGGTGGAAGAGGAGCTCGTAGGCCGACTCTTTGATCGGCCTGTCCGCGAAGGCCAAGCTGCCCAGTATTTCTTTCGCAGTGTCGGGATGGCTCGACACGATGAACCTCGTAGAGCCGACCGAGAAGGCCATGAGTTTGATCGCGCTGAAGGAGACCGAGACCTTGGCGAGCACACGGTGGGCGAGGGAGCCCGAGAGAGCGAGAGAGATGCCGGCGGGGCCGGGGATGCCTGTGGAGCGGCGGGAGAAGGCCCAGGCGATGCCGCCGGGGGAGAACCACACGAAGGAGAGGACGATAAATAGAAAGGCGAGGAGAGGGGGGGAAGTGACGGTAAGTGGGAGGAGGAAGTCGAGTTGTGAAGGAGGAGACATTTTTCTTTTCTTTTGAAGGTTTTGGTCTTTGGGGAAGTGATGGACGCGGTGACTCGAAGCTGAAAGCAATGGGACAGTTATATAGCACTGGGAGTCGAATACTAAATGTTGAGATTCTGCTCCCCTAGATTTACTAGAACTGTATATTAATTATCGAAATATGAATGTTAACAATTATTTAATGATGATGCAATGATGTTAACAATTATTTAAAGTTAGATTTTAAGAATATAAATGGGCTTTCTAATTTTCTATCCATCGGATTCATTTTTTGTGCATGGAAGGTAATTGTGATATATAGCTAGCATTCAATGAATAGTCAAATACTATAAACCAAAAAAATTATTTGGCATCCGCGGGTGCACAGCTGGTGCACCCGCGTAGCCGAGGATGCTCCCGCTACCGCCCCTACCGATGCCTCTATCGTTCCGCCGCCGTCTTCCCTCCACAATAAAATATTAATTAATTAAGCTTATACTTATGATTAATATATTAATTAATTAAGATTATAATAAAATATTAATTAATAATTCAGATTATAATTACGGTTATAATATGATTAACTAATTAAATTAAGATTTTAATGATAACTAATTACTAATTATTATTGATAAATTATTAATTAAGATTATCTTAAAAAATAACTTAAACAATTAAAAATTATTAATTAATGATAATAAATATAAATGAAGTCATGATTAATAATTAACTAATCATTATAAGCATGATAATAGTCATGATTAATAAATTATTGATCAATATTATAATGATTATTATAATTACAACTATTAGATTATAATTAATAATATGCTAATATATAAATTAATAAATTTTTAAATAAGATTGTAATTATGATTAATATATTATTAATTAAGCTTATAATATAATATAATTAATAAATTATTAAGAATGATATAATTAAGAATACAATAATGACTTAAAAATTATTAATTAAGATTATAATTAAATTTTAACGAATATTATAATTATGACTAATAAATTATTAAATAATTATTATAACTATCATAATAATTGTAATTATAACTATGATTAATATAATATAAATTATTAATTAGGATTATAATAAAATATTAAATTATAAAATTATAAACTTAAAAATTAATAAATTATTAATTCAAAATATAATTAGAATTAATAAATTTATGGATTATTAATTGAGATTATAATAAAATATTAATTAGTAAAATTATCAATTAATAAATAAATTATTTAAATAATTATTTCATGGCTCCAAATTCATGAAATTCGACTCCAAATCTGATTTACCAAACAGCTCCTAAGTGGGAAGCATTATATAGCAGTTGGAGTTGATGCTAAATGACGATTCTGCTCACCGTGAATTTGGCGGGATGGTAAATTAATTAAGGGAATAGGAATGTACAGATGTTAACGGTTATATAATGATAATGTATGAATTTTAACAATTATTTAAGTCTAAATCTTGAGAATATAAATGGTCTTTTTAATTTTCTATGCTTTTGATTAATTTTTGTCATAGGATACTATGAACTTGTTAAATTATTATACTTTTCTATTAGTCAAAATTCGACTTCGTTTGGTACACTGTAATGTAATCGTAATTACAATATAATCAAATAAAAAAATATTTTTATTTAATTACATTGTGATTATGATTACATTACAGTGTATCAAACAAGGCCTTAATAGTCATGTTCAAAGAACATTATTGGTAACTGATGGAGTAAAATTTGCCTTAAAAAATTGTTCAAATAACATTAGACTTTTTTTTTTTGAACAACGCATGGCTAAATATTTCACTGTGTAGGCATCATTAAGAGCTGGAGTAGCTCAGTTGGTTAGAGCGTGTGGCTGTTAACCACAAGGTCGGAGGTTCAAGCCCTCCCTCTAGCGATGGTTCATAGTTCACATTTATTGCTTGGCCCTTTCCCAAAATGTAGCGGAAACTCATTCCTTTTTGGTCGGTTCCTGGTTTAGGCTTTAGACCCAAATCAACCCTTTTTGGGCCAAAGCTCTGTCCCCCATTCAAATATTAATCTACTTCACCCATACATGACCCAACCGACACTCCTTTGTCTCATTTAAAGTAGGCCTGTCAATGGTAGTTTATTGGTCGGATATTGGCATTGTCATATTCGAGCCATTAACTATCGGATATATCCGATAACTATCTGATATTCGATCGGATATAAGTTTTGGCTACCGTATTCGTTACTGAATTAACGGATAACGAATAATATTCGAACCAATAAGATTACTAAAAATAAATTTTAAAAGGGAAGGAAAAAAAAAATCAGAACGACATTGAAACCACATATTTTGTCAAGAAGCAGCAGATTTTGTAAGAAACAACATATTTTCACATTGAAACGACAGATTTTGTCAAGAAACAGCAGAAACAACAGATTTTCGGCTGAATCCTGAATTCGTGATGGCCCAATATATTTTAAATTTATTAAATAATTTAAATATTAGTGGTTCGGATATTATTGGTCCGGATATGATACTTACCGTATCCGCATCCGATATCCGATAAATATTCGATATGATATCCGAATCCGTATCCGAAATTTCGAATATTTTCGGTTCGAATACGGATTGGATACGAATTTTCGGTCTACTATTGACAGGCCTAATTCAAAGATTCCTTTTGTGTTTTTGCACTATTTCACCACCTTTGCATGTCACTCCATGTGAAATGCTCTCATTGCTAATTTGGACTTTAATACCATGTATTAAAGAGAGAGAGTAAAGAGTTTACTTTTGCTCCTATGATCTGTTGACTAAACGTATTTTCAATTTAATGTTTCTATTGTAAGTAGGGATGGAACTATAATAGGGTCTGTCCACCCGTAACTTTTGTCATCTTTAAATTTTTCTAATATAAATTTTAATTTTTTTGCAATACTTTTGGAAAAATATGTACATATATTCTTGTTCCGTTCTCTCATCTTCAGTCATAATTCTTTATGTATGTTCTAGTGATTATATTTTGCACACCAACATTGTTATCTTGTCAGGGATGTTCTTTTTTATGTACTTAGACGTGCAAGAATTTCTGCAAAAAGAGAAGCATCTATGAACTACTTGTCTGATCCGCAGAAGGGAAGATCGACACTCAGACCGGCAGATGTTCTGGTTTACGGATGGATAGAGGAAAAACATGTTAGCTTAGCTTTAGCTTGTGAGCAAAAGCTCAACTCCCACCTAAAGCATTAGTCCCACATCGGCTAGTGGAAGTACCTCCACTATGTATATATTACCTCTTCTCCTTTTGCTTCATCAAAAGTTGTGTGTGGGTGCTCCATGGGCTACACGCGCGCGCCGCCGCCGCCCCCGGCCCGGCTCGGTCCGGTTCGGTTCGGCTCGGCTCGGCGTGCATAACGGGTACGGGTACGTGCCCACATCTGCGGACGCCGAATGCCGATTCGATTCCTTCTTCGGGTTCGGGCCAAGACCCTAAAAGATTTTTTGCTCCTTTCCAAAAAATAGCAAAAAAATAGATTTTTTGCTCCTTTCCAAAAAATAGCAAAAAAATCTGACCGTTACAAATTTTTTAAATTCCATAACGTTCACTATACAAATTCCGTCCAGGTTCAATGAACCTTGTGCTGAAAAACATTCTGTAACGTTTATGTTAATTGACTCATTAAATCTGTCATTATTCTCCTACGTTGGAAAATTTCTATATATACCTTGCCTCATTCCTTCATTTTTTACACACTGAAATTCATTTCCCTCTCTAAAATGATCGTCCTCTCAAGATCACTGTTGTTCTCCATTGTTGCTCTGGGCGAAGCTAAGTCGGGGTCATTCTCTCGACGTCGGAAGAGGTAGGAGGGGTGGCTTGGGATTCCTTTCCTCTGATGGTTGGGTGTCGTTCCGGGGAGCTTTCTTTTTAGTTCCGGGTGAAGGCGGTGGCAGTACTTAGGGAGGTGACCCCTTAAATGACAGTGGTTGCAGAACATGATATGGTTGTCATAGAGGATTTATTGGGTGTGGGTTATGTTGCCCAGCTCGATAGAGATGAAATTGGGCGGATCGTTGTTGAGGTCGAGTTCCACACAAATTTTGGCGTAGTGGGCCTTGGTAAGGTTGCTGGTCTCCGGTGCTGTGGCTATATAAGTTCCGAATGAGTTGGCTATGCGCCTAAGCGCAGCTGGGACAAAGCAGATGAGAGGTACATTAGGCAGGGTAACCCATGCGGCGACCTGCGCTGAGTCTTCTTTGGTGCTAAAGCCCGCTAACCACTTGATGATCTGCATCTGGTGGGAATCTATTCTTCATGTTCCTTTGGACCATATTGTCCTGTGGTCACCGTCGGATGATAGGTGGAGAAGAATATGTCTCGGGTCGAGGGGGCCACGCGGTATTCCGCTGAGAGTTTCCAACTGGCAATCGTCTCCTGCACCCTGGAGAGTTTGGGGCAGCCGTTCGAAAATTTGAGGATGAAGGTGTGGGGGAAAGAGGATGAAAGAGATGACAGTTCCTCTTCGAAAAATAGAACCAAAGGTACAGTGGACTCATGGGAGTACTCAATGTCCGGAAGAGGGACGTCCGGAAAAAGGAGACCTTTGTCTGACGCCAAGTCCGGGCGCAGCTTGGCGGCGTAGGAAGTCTGATCTTTACCTGATGGGGGAGGATCCCGAATCTCTCCGCAAGGGGCGGAGGAGCATCCTGGGAAGGAGACTGTCCGGGGCAGGGAGAAGGGCCCCAGGATCCGGAGGACTCACCGAGTACAAGGGGTGGCACCACGCCTGCGCCCAGAAGAGGATGGGCCTGGGGAGGGCAACCTCTCCCTGCGCCGGTGGAGGCGAGCTGACTCGCCAAAACTACAGGAGGAGGGGAAGTCATTTGACCGAAGGACAACGGGCTGGAAGCCGAAGGGGGGGGCCACGGAGGAGGGGGTTTAAGGGGAGGGGTGATCGAGTGGAGCCTGGTAGGGGCGCGGGGGCCTCGCGATCGACGGAGACGGCAAGAGGGGGGCCATCAGGGCGGCCTGCGGGGTCCCCGAGTGAACGGAGGGGGAGGTCAGCCCGCCCAGCGGGGCCTCGGGGGAATACTGCAAAAGGGAAGACTCGCGGGGGGCGGCTGCATCTGAAGACCAAGCGTGCGCGTAAGGGAAGGGATAGGCTCCAACCGCTGGATACGCGTACAGAGAGGCAGGTGCGTAAAACTGAGAGGCTAACGCAGGCGCGTAAACCTGAGAGGCAGGCGCAGGCAAGAACACTTGGGAGGCAGACGCAGTCACGTGAGAATGGGCGGAAGGCGCGAGCGAGTCAAGAGCGTAAAACTCGGTGGAAGGGGGGTCCCACCAGAGGTGAGAGCAGCAGGTTGGCTAGGCGCATATTGGCTTGGCGCGTAAAACTCGGTGGAGGGGGGTCCCACCAGAGGTGAGAGCAACAGGTTGGCTAGGCGCGTAAAGTCCATCGGGGAGACCAGACGCGTAAAAAGCATTGGGGGGTGGGCCCCACCGGAATAAACCATGGACGCTGGATTAATACGCTGAACGTTGGGGGGTTGGGCCCCACCGGAGTAAACCGTGGGCAAGGGAATAATGCGCTGAGCATTGGGGGGTGGGCCTCACCGGAATAAACCGAGGGCGAAGGAAAAATACACTAAGCATGGCCTCCCACGTGGTGATAGTTGACACCGACCACGTGATGCCAGAGGGGAAGTCCCCCAGAGCCTGCACCGCAGGTGGGCGACCCCCCCCCCCCCCCCAAGGATATGACAGCACCGTTTGAATTTTGAACTGGGGTGGAAGAGGGGGAATAGGCGGAGGGGAGCTGGGGATGAGGATGGGGGCTGCGGGCGAACGCGGAAGCCGGACGGCCAACCGAGGCGAACGTCAGAGCCGAGACAAGAGGGTTGCTAGAAACCGAAGTGGCGGACGCCGGGGGGGTGGGTTCGGAACAGGGAGGCTGGAGAGCGGGTGGGGGGAGGAGGGGAGAGCAGGATGAGCGGGCAAATAGGAGGAGTAGAGTTGACGGATCAACTCCACACATTCGGCCCGCCAAGGGTGGGCCATCGGCGAACACCAACCACCGAAAGAGAGCTGGAGAGGGGAAGCCCTAGGGGCTTCCCGGACGGGCAAGGAACGGGAGCTCAGGAAGAAGAAGCAGAGACATATATATATATATATATATATATATATATATATATATATGTATATATATACATATATATATATATATATATATATATATATATATATATAAATCAACCAGAACCACAGCCCCCCCCCCCCCCCTATATATAGTGTGTGTGTGTGTGTTGGGTGGGGGGGGGGGGGGGGGTGGGGGTGGGGGGGGGGGGGGGGGGGGGTGGGTGGGATGTGGTTCTTGTTGATATATATATATATATATATATATATATATATATATATATATATATATATATATATATATATATATATTTTTTTTTTTTTTTTTTTTTTTGTGTGTGTGTGTGTGGGGGGTTTGGGGGTTGTGGTTCTGGTTGATTTCTATATATATATATATATATATATATATATATTGTGTGTGTGTGTGTGTGTGTGTGTGTGTGTGTGTGTGTTGGGGGGATTGGGGGTTGTGGTTCTGGTTGATATATATATATATATATATATATATATATATATATATATTGTGTGTGGGTGTTTGTGGTTTTGGTTGATTTCTATCTTTCTGTGTGCGAATGAAATTTTTTCGACATTGAGAGATTCGAAAACAGATAAACTATTTTTTAAATAGATCTTTGGATCGACCGTGTCCAAGATAACCTCCCACTATTTTCGTAAAGGGATTATGTGAGAACATGTTTGCGAAAGACCAACAACCAACCGAATCGAATTTAGAAAAAGAAAAAATGAGTTAGGAATTTATTATTTTATCTCTGATCTGATCCGTGGCGTGCAAGCATGGTAAGTGCATGACTAATAAATGCATCAAAAATGCATGGTAAATCGTACATCCGGTCACGAGTTGGATGAACTCGAGTCCATCCCCAATAAAACACACTTACCCAACAAGTTGGATTTAGCACTTTAAACAAATGAGAGTGCTCTCTTCTATTCGATGTGGGACTAAAACTTAGGTCCTTATTGAATCACAACCAACAATCTCTCACGTATATGATTCAATAAATGGAAAACAAAATAATTGAAGAAATATTTATAGGAAGGAAAACAAGATTGGGCTAGTGTATTCTGGACTTGAACATCTTCTTAGTATTAAACATTTTATCTATACAAATCCAAAGTGAAATAAGCCTTGAACTTATGACCTTTACTTGTACAGACTAAAGAGCTGTCAAGTAGGTCGGACCGGACTGGCTCGATCGGAATTTTGATGGGTCGGATCTCTGAGGTCCATGTACTATCGTGGACTGAACCTAAGGGAGGAAATCTGAGCCCAGTCCGGCACGAAACCCACGGCACCGTAGATTTCAAACAAGGCCAGACTTGGACCTTGCACATAAATATATTTACATGTTACGTATGTCATGAATTGCTATAGCACTTGTATAAACTAACGCTAATATGGCAAGAATTGCGATCACAATTAGCATTTTATGGCTATCCAATCGCACTTGGGGTCTACATGTTTGTATTAACTGCTGAAAGGACACTTAACTGCTGAAAGAACTATATAATTTATTTAGGAGAGTCTAATTTATTTATTATTACCAGTTTACTATCAAAAAAAAATTATTCAGAATAGTCTTAAAAAAAGAAATTTATGACTGTCAAAATTGACAGTTCAATTCGTGTACTGGATTGTTAAAAATTTTGACAGTCGAAAAAAAGTTGTTATTTAGGACTGTCAGAATTTTTTGACAGTCCTTCCAATAGGTAAGATTGTCAAAAATTTTGGCATTATATCATCTTTAGGACTGTAAAAAAAATTGGCAGTCCTCACCCGTCTTCCTCACCGGCCGCCTAGGCACTGCGAGCCACCGTGAGCCCACCCCCACGTGAGATGCGACGTCGTCCACGGGAACATGGCGATCTGGATGAAAAGGAGATGGTACTGGTCAGATCCTGTGGCATGGGGTGTCGAGCGGCTGGAGAGGTGGATCATGGAGAGACGTCGAAAGAATGGCGCTGAAGCGACCCTTGGAAAGAAGGACGAGGACGTCGAAAGAATAGCACATAGAAAAATTTTAGTTGTCCTGAATAAAATTTGCTTCAAACTGAAGTAGTACCAAAAGTTGTACCGTCCTGAATAAAAGATGTAGTGCCTTTAGCAATTGTCCTTTTTAACTCTATGTGCTTATGTGGACTCAAATGTGACATTCCTGCACCAACGTATGTACATTGTAATGCTCTTTGTAACGCTATGTCCTTATGTGAATTTGCTAGCTAGTGTCCTTTCTGCACCAACCAAATTTAGCCTACTTATCTGTAACATGAAACATAGCATAATTCCTACTATGTAAATGAAAACGGTTCCGGGTCTATGTCGGGACAGGTAGGCCTCGGGTTGGGAAGGGTCGGGTCTGGACTTCGGGCCAGGCATCTCTTATGGATTTGGATATCAGGCTCAACATATCTTGATATACTAAATCGGACCAGTCTGAACCAAAGATTATTCGCGCCGGATGGACACATTGACCATTTTTTCGGACCGGACTGAACTAGTCCGATCCAATTGTCATATCTACATATAATAGTACTTGTATATAGTAGAAATATATTATATTTAATAATTATCATATAATAATACAATACTTATGTTTTGGGGCATGCTATTCTCTTAAAAATTTAGAAGAGACATACGCACTAATATATTTCACTAGTTTGAAAATGTATACTGAGAATTATCAAGACCGTCGATTATAAGGATGAAACATCTTAGATTTGATTTATAGTCCTTTCATGTATGGAGGGACATTGTTGAGACGACGGAGGAGGAATAGAGCACTTTTGAAACAATATAGTGAAACAAAAGAGATATGAGTCAATAGATTCATCAACGTATGGGGGTGTAGCTCATATGGTAGAGCGCTCGCTTCGCATGCGAGAGGTACGGGGTTCGATTCCCCGCACCTCCAAGTAATAATTTTTCTTATTTTATTCTTCTTATTTTTTAAATTTAAGCTTTTGGGTCCTTGACATTTTTGCACCTCCAAAGAAGGTTCCATACTTCTAACCTATGATTCCTTGACATTTTTGCACAAGTCCTCACTATTTAGTGCACGTATTTGCTTCCCTTCTCTGGGTAAATTCTGGAGAAACCCAAGTTTTGGAAAGGCAATAATATCGTTATTTTAAATTTTAGAATCATTTTTAAAAAAAAAAAATATTAACAATTTTTGGGAAATCAAAATTTTTTTGTCGGCAAGCAACCACATTAGGACTAAAGGTTCATGTCAATGATACTATCCGGATTTGACACTGTGGATTTATGAACAATCAAAATTTGAAACATCAACAAATAAATAAACTATCCAGCACTTATATCTCATGTCAAAAACAGTGTGAACACGAGTAGAACCGGCAGGGTTCGAGTCGAGCCACCCAACCGTAAGGACATATAGATGTGTGTGAATTGTAATTAAAAAAATGAATAAACTTAAGATAATTATCAAAGTTAATAATTGTTATTTTTGAAATATTTTTCCAAAATTATTATTTATTCAAAATGTCAAATTTAGTAAAGTCTGGATTGAATTGCCAATGGCAACATGGATTTCATACTCCAACATAAAGTATATTTGATAATCTAAATTGTGTTGTAATTTAAAAATTCAAATATGGATGTCTTTATCCCTATCTACAATCACCTCTATTATATTCTCATTTCCATATATATATTATCAATGAGAAAGTCCAGATGATTGATTTCGCTGCCAATTCTTCTATTATTTTTACAACACGTTATCAACACAATTCCTCGAGAGCTCCAGACCGTCAGACAAAACAAGAAAAAAAAAAAAAAAAAAGAGCACAACCCTCTAATCAAGATGTAGAAAGGAATAATTGACTTATTTATTATTTAAGATGGAGTACATATATATAAGAGGAGGATAGCCTCCTCATTTTCTATCCGATGTGGGACTAAATAAGTCGTATAACTCAACGCTCCTCCTCAAGATGTGCGATAGACATCAATCATCCCTATCTTGTTACAAAAGATATCAAACTCTCTAGGACCTAAACCTTTAGTTAAACAATCAGCTAACTGCTCCCCTGATTTCACATAGCTCAAAGTCAAAACTCGTCTATTCAGCTGCTCCTTGATGAAGAACCGATCAATCTTCACATGTTTGGTGCGATCATGCTGAATTGGATTGTTTGCAACATCCATTGCTGATTTGTTGTCACCAAAGTTGCAGAGAGTTTCCTCTAAACAAACACATCTCAAACAACAAGCTCTTCATCCATATCATTTCGCCCAGGCTAACTGCCACAGCTCTGTACTTGGCCTCAGTTGTAGATGTAAAATCCCTCAAAAATTAAACGAGTATTTAATTGGGTTAAATATATTTTATTAAATTTTTAATTAATTTTAATCCTATTTTTATTATATAAAAAGAGCCATAATCATTGTTGAATTTTACTATGCATAGGAAGAAGGACGAGGAGCGAAAGGAGTGGATCTCGGTGAGTCAACTAGGAGAAGCTGTGAAACCCACTCCCGGATCTTGTTCCTTTAATTGTTATTTGTAAACCCCTAAGATTTTTCTAATTATTTTAGTGATTTAAAAATTATTTCTAATATATTATTTGTCATTAAAGAGTTAGTTGGTATATATGTGTGTATTTATAGATATATATAAATAATATGTATGATTGTGTGCTTGATATATTTTAAGTGCTACTAAATATAGTCTACAATTATTATAAAAGATTTTTGTTACATATTTACAATTTATAGGATTTTTGTGTGATTTGTATTCATATATATATATATATATATATATATATATATATATATATATATATATATATATATATATATATATATATATATATATATATATTCATATATATATATATATATATATATATATATATATATATATATATATATATATATATATATATATATATATATATATATATATATTGTATTCATATATATTTTTACATATATATATATATATATATATATATATATATATATATATATATATATATATATATATATATATATTTTTGTATTCATATATATATATATATATATATATATATATATATAAATATATATATATATATATATATATATAGAGAGAGAGAGAGAGAGAGAGAGAGAGAATAAGGGAGGTAGGGTGCCACCTCACGGGGGGGGAGTGTCTACTTGTCACCCCCCATGCTATCATCATGTACATGGGTGCATGATGATAGCATGTGGGGGGTGACAAGTAGACACACTCCATAGGGTGGCACCTCACCTCCCTCATCCTCTATATATATATATATATATATATATATATATATATATATATATATATATATATATATATATATATTTTGTATTCATATATATATGTATATGTACACACACACACACACACACACACACACACACATATATATATATATATATATATATATATATATATATATATATATATATATATATATATATTAAAAAAAATTTCCAGGTGGTCGGTCCAAGGGGGACCGACCACAGCCGCTCAAATTGTTAAAGAAAAGAAAAAAAAAGGAAAAGAAAAAAGAAAAAAATATATAAAACCCACCCACCCACATAAAGTGGGCGGGCCCCCCACCCTAGATTAATGCTTGCTGCGTGCAGCAAGCTCACGCAAGCCCAAACCCGTGGGATTTTCCTTAGTACTAAACATATTAGTATTATGTTTTAGTTAGAAGTTGTTATAAATACATCTTTTTCCACAAACCTCAAAATCCTAGACTTCCAAAACGAAAGTTGAGGCTGATCATACCCTCTTCTCCTGCGAATTCGTTTCACCAGCGACGGAGCTTTGTGCGCGACGAACGGAGCATCGGAAGTCAGCCCCGCGTCACCCACGGAGCAGTTTTTCCACTCAAGGTACCCTACTTCCCTACGACGTAACTTTTTACTCGTAGCATCGATTTTCGATCCGTAAGATATTCTGGAAAGTAGACTCGACCCTCTTCGAGATCCTCCAGGTGGATTTCGAAAACAATCCATCGACTTGCTCGAAAAATCGAGACGAAGTTGAACAAAAATCTGTTTTCTGTAACGCTAAAAAACTGTTTTAAAAATGACAACTTGTCGGCCAATTTTCTTGCTTTGCAGTAAAGTACTGTAGGAACTAATTAAAAAGAGTAAAAAACAATATAACCGAGATCGCAACGCATCTTCTGGATCGTCGTTTCGAATTGTGTAAAGAGTAGATTGATGTTGAAGTTGAGAAAAAACCTGTGTTTAATTATATTAAATTTCTGAAATTTGTCCGATATGGCGTGTGCCCCGACGAACCGGGCGACGTGGTCGCGCGCTATACGCATCGAAAGACGCGTATGGACGTTGCGGATATGTGGGAACTAACGAAACTCAGTTTCGTCGTGTGTGCGCGACGAAATCAGTCCGTATCCGTCGAGATACCCATGTATCGGTATTTTACAAACTTGCCCATAACTTCGTGTACAGTCGTCGAATCGAGACGAAACTTGCGCCAACAGGTTCGGATCGAAATTCTGGTCATGTGTGCCAAGTTTGGTTCGATTCTGAGAAGGTCGAATCGGAACCCATTTTTGGTGGGCCCGTCGCGACCCACTCAAACGGACGATTTTGTGCACGGCTCATCAGAATCCAAAACTGGACATACAGTTGAGTTCCTCTCCTCAAACTGAATCCGTAGACATTAGCTTGCCGACTTTAGAGACCATAGACTTTGGCACGCATTTCGGTGCAAAGCGGATCCAACGGCGGACATCGTTTTGACCCAAAATTACGATTTTGCCCCTGTTCCAGAATTAGACTTTTGGACAGGCGTTTCCTAGGTATATCTTTTACACCGAGTGCATTTTTGATGTTTGTTTCAGCGTCCGGAGTTGTTTGGAGATTGTGACATTTCTTAGCTGACATTGTGATTACCTGGACTTGCCACTTTGTACCATCAGGCAAGATACCTTGCCACCTTACTCTGTGATTATTATATTCTTATTTTTAGTTATTATTTTCAGCATTTCTTATTTTTTGATATTCAAACTGTGCGTCCAAGTCACACTTGGGTGCAAGCGACTCTATCGGTCGTTTATCTCGTCTTATTTATTTCTCTTGCATTAATTTAGTCTAGTGACCACCCATTGATGTTGAGGCATTGGTATATCTCATATGGCCTTGACACTTGTTGTATCACGTGATGTGAGTCACATGTAGAACACGTATCCGCGTAGTCGGCTGGCCACCGATACGTATGGAGCATGCGACGGATAGGGGTAACTGCCAATAGAATTGCATGTTAGAAGACTTGGCGGTTACTAGAGGTACATGTCAGTCATGGAGATGATGATACTAGACATTGGGTGGAGAGAACATTACCTGACGTATGGGCTTCGATTGTACTTCCCTTGTAACCCGGAAGCTCCGCTGGAGATACGGGTATGATTAGCCTCTCAGGTTGGTCACTGTCGTTCTTGGAACGTCATGCGCTTGGTCACTGGTGCCCAAGAAGGGACTATACCGGATCCTATATTCAGCCAGGGCTTATGCGTCGAAGGAATGTATCTCAACAGCATATTCACAGTAGAATGGTCAGGAACCCGATTGCCTGCATATTGTTTTCTCTTATTATATTATCACAGTTTATATGGCATGGTATTTTCTTGTATCTTGCTATGTCCCTGAGGACCTGGTTATCTCTCCAGGTTTAGACGATTTTCTACATGAGTACGGAGCGGCATTGGAGCTATCCTACATCGATGACGAGGCAGTCTTTACTCATTTCTAGTTTATTCTTTATCTGAGACAGTTGTAGACATTATTTTTACATCTCATTTCTTTCTATTTTGCGGAGGTCGAACTCCGATCTTGTGAGACTATTTTTCATAACTGTTTGGAGTGAGTATGTTCACCCGGCTATCTTTTGATACTCTTATTTATTTATTTGGACTCTATTATCTTCTGTGTTGAGCTGTGATGAGATTAGATATGTTATTCTGGCCTGTGATTATTTTATTTACAGCTTATGTGCATATATGAGGATTTCACATATTGGAGTATTTTTCGTATATGTGCAGCTGGCATGTTCACGTACTTGGTCCTACGTATTTTGGGACTGGGACGTTACATTTTTAGTTGTACTATTATTATTATTATTATTATTATTATTATTATTATTATTATTATTATTATTATTATTATTTATTAGTCGAATTTAGGAAAAATATTATTTTTAAAATTATCGTTGGGTTTTGATTGTAAGCCCTGTCCCGATCCCGTGCCCGGAGTCTGACCCGAGTTTGAACCCAGTTTCCCGAAACCCATTTCCGTTCCGAACCAATTCATTTTTACTTCTTTTAAAATCATGGTTATATATTTATTATTAGTTTTAAAATATATATATATATATATATATATATATATATATATATATATATATATATATATATATATATATATATAAACCGTTGGTGCTGGTCACCCACGACCAACACTCACCCATACCTATTCTCCTGCTCCCCTTTCTTACTCTCCTCCACACAACTCATCCCCACTCTCCTTATAATAACAAACCACCCCTTCACTTTTTCCTCACCAGCACTCCACTCCCCCATTCTAATTCCTCTCACCCTTCCTCATCACTTCCTCTCCAGAACCTCAACCCGAGCCCCCTCCGGCGACTCCCGCGCGCGCCCCTAGGTCGCGACCCCCCGGCGGCCATCCGTCCAGCCCAGCGCTCCCGCGTGCGCCCTCGCGCCGAGCCCCGTCCCGGCGCTGTCTTCCGGCCGCCCCCGTGTCCGGCCAGCGCCCTTTCGGTCGTTCCCCGCCGTGCCCTAGCCCCGGTGCCACCGATTTTGCTCCGGCGATTTCGGCCAGACCCCGTCCCGGTCTCCGCGCGCCTCCCGCGTGCGCCCCGCTGCTCCGACAGCGCTGTCCAGCGCTGTTCCGTTGGTTTCCCGCTGCTGTCCGTGAGTTGGGACTTTCACGAGTCCGCGGGGATATTTCTTTTCCCTAATATTATCTGAGAGCTCTAGCCGAGCAACCCAAGGTATATCTCGTGTCCCCGTGTCCCCACCTTAGTGTCGATGATGATTTTGGTCCCCGATCTCACTACGGGAGTCGGTTTAGACGATTTCAATTTCGAAAATTTTCGAAGTTCATTCCGGTAGTAATTTTGTGCTGTGATTGGTTTTGGTTTTAAGCTTTGTGACTTCTCGGAAATTCCGAGTTAGTTAGGCAAAGCTCTGTGACTTTCGGACTTAGTACGTTAGTTTTGGGACCTTCTGTTAGTTTCAGAATTTTCGAACTATTATGTTGGTTCTGTGATATTTTTGGGTTTTTCGAATTTCTTTTGGAAATGTTCTGTGTTTGGTTTATATATTTATTTTGAGGTGGAAATGAATTCATGGGTTATTTTCCAGGTTTGGGATATTATTTGTGTGGTTGGCACAATTTCCCAGTATTGGGTTATCCCAGATATAGAGGAAATGCTGTCCAATTTTCGTAAAACTATATATATATATATATATATATATAAATGATTTTCAAAACTGGTTTCCCAAAAAGGTTTATTAAATAGATTTTTCGGGCGACGACCGTACCGGTCAATGGGCCCTAGCGAAATGCAAACGAAACCAGTCATTCTGGACGTTGAGGCATTAGCTAATAATGATAATTGGACCAATCTGAGACTTTCTCTATTTTTCATAAAAACTTCAAGTTATTATTTTTAGAACTTGCTACTGGCCGAATAGCACTTTGTGCAGGACTTTGACTCCTGATGGGATCGTGCATAGCAATCAAGTTCGTCTATACTTCTAAATTCATTTATGTAAATAATTGTAAGGGCATAAGCCCAGTTTTTTATTTTCCTTTGCTGCGACCCTGTATTGCGTAGAATAGATTTTATTTATTTCCTGGTTTGTTGGTTTGACGTAAACACGTAAAATAATAAAACTAATTATTTTATAGAAAATTAATATCATTTTCTCACAGTAAATAATTAGGAAAATTACAAGTTTGTTATTTAAATAAATTCACGTTCTTCTCATTTAAAGAAAAATATTAGTTTTATATATAATATTACAAAATACAAAGTTTTGCCAAATTAACCGATAATTGCCATTTTTCCTATTAATCAATAACCGGCTTATTTTAATTAATAACAACGAACGTAGAATTGCGACGTTAGACGATTTCCGGTAGAATAATTAATAAACTTAAAACCTGACTAGGGTCTACTTCTAGAGATTGTAACTAGCACACCTAGAATGGTTTCATATTGGTTCTAAGCCAAGGTTCTCAACTGTAGGATCTCGGAGACGAACCTGACATCCTCCTCGGAACCGACTTTACCGATCTGGTCATAAACAAAGGCAAGTTACAGTTATGTTTTCTTGTATTTTATTTAGTAATTGTCTAGCTGCATGTTTAAACCACATTGCTACAAGGAACCCTCTCCTAGGGTTCAAATATTGATTGATATTGATTGTGGGGATTGGGGGAATATTGTAACGTTTATGGCCAATACCCCCATATTGCAGGATTGTGCGAGCTTACCCCTCTTACACACGGGGATAAGCCGTATCGCGTCGCTAGGACGCTATTGTATAACCCAAGCCGGTCATAGACGATTACACATTCAAATCACATTATTTTTAATCGTAGAATTACTGGAAAATATTGTTTCAACTGTTTAGCATGCACTTTTCCATTATTACTTGAAATATAAGATACATATTCGTACTTGCTCCCTCCTGACTGGAGACAACATTTTTAGGTGACAATGAGGATGCTGAGCAGTTATACAATAGCTACTATGACCCGGTGCTATATCCTGCGGTGTTACCAGAGTCCCCATTGGAGGACGCAGATCCCGGGGCTGGCGAGCCAGCCGTTTAGCTAGTTGTTGTATTTCCTTTCGATTTCTTTTGTTGAAGTTCGTAGACTTTGAATTGAGCATTTTATTTCAGTACTTTTTTTCCAGTTGTCACGACCCGATCCCAACTAAAGGGGTCGAACCGGATCATGCCCAGCCTGCACCGTTGTTGAGACGGCGGCAGTAAGCTGTTCAGTAGCAGGTAACCATACAACAACACTATATTTGTCACAACTCAACATCGGGAAAAATTTAAAACTTTAATAAACTTTTACAATGAAATGAAAGATATAATTTAACCATTTCTCTACATACATCAAGAAGAAAAGAAAACTCTAGACAAACAGCTCATCAGTCTCGAAATCCTCGTCTTCTAGTTGGGACCTTGGAAATATCGCGGAACAAAGCCTCAACAGTGATACCTAAAAATGTTGGGTCTCCAGTCAGGAGGGAGCAAAGTACAATTCATGCTAATTTGACAATTAAAATAATAATAGAATCATGCACTTTTAAACAGTTTTGAAATCCACAATAAAGCAGTTACAGTTTTAAAACAGTTACAGTTCTGTGATGTGAATAGGCAATGAAATATGACCGGCTTGGGCTTGTTACAGTAAGATACGGCTTATCCCTGTGTGTATGAGGGGTAAGCTAATATAGTTACAGTAGTTACAGTAGTTACAGTAGTTTGGATGTGGTCATACTCATTATACTACTCCCCTAGTCCCCAATAGTTACAGTAGTTACAGTCAGTGCTCTCAGAGAGAGTTCCGTGTTGCATCGTGGTTTAAACTTGCATTAAAACGATTACTAAATAATTGTAAACTAACACAAAATGTACTTGCCTCAAAATGGACTGGACTGGAAAGTTGAAGACTTCAAGATGGGAATTAGGATCGTCCTCGAATTCCTACATTCGAGAAATTGACTCAGAAACCAGGGTTACCAATCTAGTTACGCTAGTTGAAATCTCTAATTGTGTCCTAATCCATTTTAATTCTTAAATTAACCAAACACAGAAAACACGATTTATTGTGCGTTGATTTAATACGAGGGAAAAAATGATCATTTTAACTTGAATTCGAAAAATATCGTAGATGCCAGATTGTTAGGAAAACTTGGTAATTTTTATAAATATAAATATAAAGCTAATTTTTCTTGTTTTTGTGAAAAATACGTGACTTTTTAACTATTAATAAACTCGTCAATTTTTTTAGTTGAGAAAATATTAATTAATTTTTTATACGAAAATACTTTTTAGTCAATTTAATCGTTAAATAATAAAACTCGTAAAACCAGAAAAGACAAGAAAATCTAAGCTATTACAGTCACAGACCACAGCCAGCTGGGCTTATGCCCATTACAATTTATTTACATAAATTGAAATAAGATAAACTGCCGTTAGTCCTAAACTGAAAATACTAAATAAAATGTAAACAGAAATAAATAATAAAATAAAGATAAATTATAAGTCTCAGATATGGTCCAATCCTCATTTTGGCTAATTGCCTCAACGTCCGGACGGGGCCGGTTTCGTTTGCACTTAGTCGGGTCCATTGACCGATACGATCGTCACCCAAAAATCAAATATCGAATAAATTCCGAAAATCATTTTAAATTCATTTTAAAAATAATTCAGGATTTACGAAAAAATCGGGCAGCATCTCCTCTGTTTTTGGTCAACCCAAAAACTGGGAATTGGCGCCGATAATTTCCTGCAAGTCCCAAACCAGGGAAAAACCCGAATTTATATATATAAAATATCCACAACCAATCCACAGAATAATCGGGACGACCCGAAATAATTTCGGAAGTCCGATTCCAATCCACAAATCACAGAACGTTTCCGAAAAATTCCGAAAAGCAAAAACATACCAAAAATCAATTCCCGAAATATTCCGGGAAACTAAAATAATTCACAGGACCTTTCCGAAAGTCCCGAAAAATTACGACGTCGCTAAAACCGAGTTCCCAAAGGAAATCGGGGACCATTTCATCATCGACTAAGATAATAAAAATAGCGGAACAGGGGGTTTATACCTCGGATTGCTCGGCTAGAGCTCTCAGATGAAATAATAGAAATAAAAGAGCTCCGACAGCGTAGTAATCTCCAGGTCAGCGCTGAAATCAGCAGCGTTGACGAAGAACGCCGAAAACTCAGAACTAGGGCACGACAGGGACGCCAACAGGAGAAAGCTCGGCCAAGGGGACTGACCAGGGGTGCTGGCCAAGGAACAACGGCTAGGGGCGGTGCTGATCGGCAGGGCAGCGGGTCGGATCCGTAGGGGTCGGCGCTGTCGGGGTGGAACAGCGGGTCGGCGGTCGGCCGCGTAAAGGGGACGGCTCCGCTGGACGATCGGGGAGCCAACAGAGGGGCGACGCCGAAAGGGGCACCGGCGGGGCACTGCCGCGAGGGGGCGGCGACGGGGGCGAGGTCGCCGGAGTCGGCGCTAGTGGCCGGGCGACGACGAGAAGGGCGCGCGGGGGTGCGCGAGGGGAAGCTCGGGCGGCCGCGGGGTGGTCGCGTGCGCCGGAGAGGCGGTCGGCCGGGGCGCTCGGGTAGCTCCGGCGGCTAAGGGAGTTTGGGCTTGGGGTTAGGAAGTGGGTTTCTGTGATGGGAAGAGGAGGAGCTTGTTCTGTGAAGAATGTGAGAGAGAGATGAGTTAGAGATATGAGAGTGTTGAGGGATGTTATTCTCTGGTGAGTTCGTGAGAGTGTGGGAGGAGTGGGAACTAATTAAGGAGAAGTGGTGGCTGGTGAACGTTGGAGATGGGGGGTTTGCTGTGTGGTCCAGAGAACAAGTAGGGAAAGAGAATAAGGAGTGGGGTGACTCTGAATGAGTAATGGGTTGCTGGTCCTGTCACGACCCGCACCCTAGAGTTAGGGCACGAGAACGTAACAACGCCCAGCCTACGCCGCAGTGTCGGCGGTAGAACGCTGTCCTAGGTCTCAATGCATCTAACAGTATAAGACTAAACAGTTTATACTCCCCGAATGGGGGTGACATAGCAGATACAAACTCAATCACATCTAAGGTAGAGCATGATAAGGATAGATAAAACATGAAATCCAAATAAATACAGGAGATAGAAGTCTAAGTGTCTAAGATACATGAACCCAGAAGTACATCTCAAAACTCAAATAAGATACAGTAATCCACAAGGTAAATACAACTCCAGACAAGATAAAATAACTACCTAAACAAACCCTACTGTGTCTCCTCTAGGCTAGCAGGCACCTCCAGGCTATCTGTAAAATTTATCAACAGGTCCAGTCAGGACTGGAGCGAGTACAGTACATCTCAACAGATCATAGCAGGTTAGAAAACATATAACTTGCAGTAAAGTAAGATACAGGTACTGAAAGAAAACAGTATGTAAACAGAGAGATAACTGTAATAGAAATATCTACTATACATAGAGAACTAGCATGTGACTAATGAGTCAGAGTACAATATGAACATGTAAATGGCCTGGGATGATTCTGATAAGACACTAAGGAATGATTCTGATAAAAAACTACTGGTGTATTATTCACATGTCCACTTATACTCCCCCGTACCCCCAATCAATACACAAGGATCCAGCCAGGTTATGTTATGATGCTATGTAACAGACCCCGAAGGTAATAGACCCCGAGGGTGATAGACCCCGAAGGTGATAGACCCCAAAGGTGATACATAGTAGACCCATAAATGGGATAAGGATTCCAGGATGACTCTGTGATCATAAGAGTATATGTCACAAGTGATCGAAGAATCAACAAAGCATAGTGATACGCCATGCAAGTGAAACGCACAAACATAGAGTACCCGATGCTCCCTAAGGATAACATCTCAAGAAGGGATCCATATAGTACCAATCCGTGTGACCAACGTGACAGTACAAGTAAAGTAATCTACTGCAGAAAATAATTCTAAGCAGGATATGAAATGAACAGAGAATGTACTCGTCTCGATAACCTGAACAGCTGATAAGTATAGGGGGTCCCACTGAAGCCACAGAGTCCTATTTAAAGCAACACAGGTTACAAGGGGTTCAAGTTGTAATAAATAAATCTCAAAAAAATCAATCTACCTTATTCTAGGTTCTTCTAACTCAAAACAACTCTAGGTCAACTCCGGTCAATAATCTAGTCAAACTAGGTCAAGTGTTGACTTACAGTTGACTTTGGGTCAACTTGTCAACTTAGGTCAATCAGGGTCAATTCTAGTCTAATATAAAGTGTACTTCGTTATTTGTACGTTGAAACTTACGACGCGTAAATCGAGATAAAAAGATTATCGGTAAGGCTGATAATCTTATTATAGTGATCCACGTGTCCAACTTGTCAATTTCAGCGATGTGAGATCATTGGAATTGGCTGATCTCAGTTTCGTTGTACTAATCCCGAAATACGAACATTATATGAATTAATTATTAAAAGGTTAAACTTAGAGAAATTATCAACAAACATTGTCGGACGATGAAATGAACATCGCCAACGTGTCCAGAATGGTCAAATTAGCTAGGATAGCCTACCCAACGGTCCAATTTGGACACAAGGGCAAAAAGGTAATTTCGGGTCAAAACGGTATCCGTGTCGGAGCCGTTTTGTACCGAAAAACGTGCAAGAAAATAAGTCTATAAAATATAACAAATTATATGTCCACGCAACCAGAATGTCGATACGAATCCAACGGTATCTCCAGAATTGGATTCCGTTGACCCGATCTCAATTTGGCCCGTTGACCAGAACTTGGAATTCCGATTTGCACGGAAATGTGTGTCGGAGCCAAAGTTCTCAAAACTTCGCAAACTACCTGTCAACGAGTCCAGAATGACGATACGAACTCATCAGTATCTCCGAAATTGGATTCCGATGAGCCGGCGTCAAAAAGTTCTGTTGACCCAGAATGTGGGACCCGCTTTGCACCGAAAAACGTGCCCGGGCCCACGTTCTCCAAATCTAACAAATTTTATATGAAAACATGCCAGAACGACGCCACAAGTCTAATGGTAGTGTCAGAAATGAAATCTGGAGTCCCGTGTTCAAAAATAGAATTTTACAAGTTGGAAATTACGAATTCGGACGGCCAACTTTGGCGTCGAATTCAACCAATCAAACAAGCTCAAACTGAAATGAAATCTAAAGGGGGCAGAAAGAGGTTTATACCAGCTTCGCACCGAAACTGGTAGCATGCCAAACGGAGCTGCAGTGGAGGAGATAAAAGCTGACGAAGTTGGCCCCGCGAAATTGTCCAAATTTAATACAATTTAAACGGTGAACTTGGTGGCCGGTTTTCATGTATCAAACGATAAAATTAACGGACGAAAATTGACAGGGATGAAGGTGGATATACCGAGATTGCGACGGAGTGAAGAAATCGCCAATCCAACGGTTGGATCTCCGGAAAAAGGTGCACGAAGTCGCTGCGATGGAGCGCCAAAATGAACGTGATTTCGCGCGCGTTACGACGGGACGTCGTGCAAAACGCACAAAACGCCTATACGTCGCGCTGGAGGAGGAGAGGGCAGACCCAGGGGGTTCGCCGGAGCTCGTGGGCCGTGGGGGGGGCACCCACGGCGGCCTCGTCGTCGGCGGCGGCCTCGTCGCCGGCGGCGGCGGCGGCACGCCGTTCGCGCGCACGCGCGCAAGTGGGCGTGCTGCTGTGCGCGAACAGTGCTGCTGCGATGCGCGCTGTTGTGCGCTGCTGCAGTAGAGGCCCGGCCAGGCAGCGGCGGAGGGTTGCGCGCCTCGACGTGGGTCGGGCGGCGGCGCTGCACAGTGGTGGTGGCGGCGGCGGTTTCACGAAGGTGGTACGGGAGGAGGAGTGAAGAGGAGAGGATGATGGTGGTGTTCATGGAGTTGGTCGACGGGGAGGTCGACCGACAGCGAGGATGGCCGGAGGTGGCCGGAGAAAGGTGGGGTGGTTCTCGGCCAGGGTCGGGTTGTGAGGTTGAGGAGGAGAGAAGGAGGAAGTCGAGGAGAGTGCACTGTGGTGGCGGCGATGGCCGCCCACGGCGGAGGAGGTGGTCGGGGAGTGTGCTCGGGTGGTTGTCGGGTTCATGGAAGGGGAGGTGGAGATGTTGCTGCTGTGGTTGTTTTTGAAGTGTAGGAATAGTTGTTGTAGGTTGCTGGAGTGTAGTTGTAGGAATAATTTAGAAATGAGAGAGAGAGAAAGAGATGGATAAGAGAGAGAGAGAAAGTTGGCTCTCCTAGAATTTAGGGCCGGCTAGGGTGGCTGTGAATGAGTGTGGAAAAGTGTAGGGAAATCAATGGTTGGGATTAGATTGAACAATCCAAGGGCTAGGAATTAAATAGAGAAAATAGGTTGTTCCAATGGGAATTTAATTCAACAAAAATTCTATTAAATATAGGAAAAATGGGTGAATGGATATCTGATATTTTTGGGCAATAAAATATGAGGGTGCTATGATGGAGGGTAGCACGAAGCTGGACTGGACTCGGTGGAGCCAGGTTGGATCAAAACTAGACATTGTGCAAAAATCGAATTAAAATTAGACGTTGATGATCATGTGTAAATAAGTAGCACATGGGAATTCCAAATAATGGGACACAAGTGGCGGACGGATAGTAGGCTCAAAGTGGGCCATGTCCATAGTTGGGGCTGACAGGTTTTGGTCGACAGGGGACCCACAAATCAAGTTGGAAAATGAATGTGACGCCGTGGCGTGAAATAAAATCGGGTCACGCGTCGGAAAAGTTGTGCGAATCAAATGGAGCCCAAAATGACATGAATGAGTGGGAAACGAAGGTCATGGGTGACGAGTGTCTCGAGTAGATCACCAATGAGGAGTTGGTTTCAAGGAAATAACTGGTCTGGCGCTCCCAATTTAAAAGTCATGGTAACGCGCTGAAAATGATCAAAGAAAAGTGTGGGAAAATAAATATCAATCAAATGGTCTAAACCGACCCGAAGTTCAGCGAAGCAGAAAGAGCACAAGGGAACAAGTTTGGGTGGGACACCATATACCGTCATGAAGGTAATCGTGTCCACTCCAAAACTCGTGAAGAAGATTTCCAGAGTTGAACATCCCTGATACTCCAAATATCAATGGCACGAAAAAGTACACTTAAGAAAAAAATTAACAGAATAATTTATTTATCAAAACCAATCAAACAGGAAATTAAATAAAATGAAAAAAAAATCAGCCCGAAATTCAGGGTGCTAACATCCTACTCACCTTATAGAAATTTCGTCCTCGAAATTAAAATGTCCCTACTCCCTCTGGGTCAAACCCCCAAAATCAAAGTCCCAGAACTTAAACAAATCATACCATCAAATAAAAGACAATATCCAGGGTCATGGTAACGGTGACAGTGAAGTCTCATCTAGGTTTACTAGTAATGCTAACCAACGGTCATAGGGTATCAAACACACAAGCAATCCAGGGTGCTAAAATAGAAAGATACAGAAACAACAACCATCAAAACGATAAGGCGGTCTACCATCCTATATGAAAACTGGTACTTATCAAAATAAAACAAGGTAACTACCAATTATCTGAAAAAGTACTATCCCAAGAAAATCAAAATCACAAGTTAAAGAATTGAAAGTCACTTGCATTGAAATCCAATCACATTATATAATATAGAGAGCATTAGAGAGGGAAAACTAGCATCATGTGTATGGGGATATGTGAAATATATATGAAGAGTATAGGAGGATTTGGTTCCAAAACAACAGCTATCAAGTTACACTAATCATGGCATTTTGGTTAAACAATCTACAACACGCAACACGCAGCTTATTTAATCATAACATGCATAGCTAACCATATATATAAAAAGTAGAGACTTAGCTATGTATTTATATATATTATAATATGTATGCATAAACTCTATATATATCCTTATAGATATATAATCATAACATAGAGGGGAAGGGTAAGGTTAAATGACAGTATATACTATGTTAGGGTGTGTGTGTGTGTCCTTATACAGGGTTATAGCTTAGTATTAAAAAGTTAAACCAGGTTTTAGTTCAGCATTTACATACAAATCTGAAATGAGCTAACATTTTAACAAGTGTAATATTAACATAATACAATTTCAAAATTTAGGAGTTTGAAACATCACAACTATCTCAATGCTCCCAATACATCCTATCATGATAGAAATGAAACCCTAATCATATTACCAATACATTTATCTACGCATACAGTTCAATATTATATATTAAATCTGAAATTTAACTAAACATGGAAATCAATGTGAAAATGTTAACATGTATATAGTTTTTAGGATATTAGAGAAATTTGAACATCAAACTCAACCCAACGTTTATCACAACTAACAAGTAAGAATATGAAACCTAAATTTATATCCCTACAAACAACAATGTGCACAGCTTTAATTATTACATTTAAGAATTAAACAGCAGTTTGAACTAAACATTTGGAAACTCAACATTTAAGGTTAATATGTACACAGCTCTAATATTATATAAAAGAAAAACAATTAAAACAACAAACTGAACTAACATTTGGAATCCGTATTAAGGGTTAACATGCACACAGTCTCAGATTTTACAATTTAACATAACTTAACCAATTTTTTTGAATTGAAACTCTATGCATAACATACATGTGCAGTCATGTAGACAAAACTAATAACATAAAATTTATATTTGAATTACGAATTTAAACATGAAAAAGAAGATAACCAGAAATATTGGTTATAAAAATTTGGACATCAGCAACATATCAATATGTATCTAGATATGTGAAAAAAATCAAGTGTAGCATGCATACGTGTTAGGCAAAGTGTCTGCTATATATATTCATATACATATTCTCATGTCCCAAATAAAAATCAATTTCTACGTTAAGACTAACATTTAGATTCCTACCAAGATTGCAAGCAGGTGATTGATGAAATCAAGACAGTTTTATTATTATCTAATAACAAAAAAAGAATAACGATAAAATCTGTTTTGCTTATCTGTTTAAAGAAGAAACGATTTTGAAATCCAGATCTAAAATGTCAATTTCAAGATAAAGTCTAGCAAAATCATCGATTCATGGTATTATGAAAAACTCATAGCAAAAAAAATCTCACAAGGTTTATAAAAACAACTAAACCTACTCCTAAGCTAATAATTAGAAACTAAACAAAACAAACCAATTAATAATTCTTTTTTTTTTGAAGGACTACAACAAAAGTAGAGAAAACATGCTCGAAATATTTAAGGGGCAATCCGATAATCATATGCGTCTATCCACAATCATGGTACTCTAAATCCTCGTCATACTAGTAAGCAAGGCTACGATAATCACAGAGCCCTTGACTTATGCACATATCTCTAGAATCATGGTATTTAACATTTTTGCGGTGCCGCATGCTTGGCTGCGAAAACCTTAAATTCCCACACCCAAGAAATATATCCAGAGTCAGACTATATGTCCTCACCATGCTGGCTAATATGACTATAGAAGACTAGATTCCATAACATAGATGACCTAGCCCATATAATTTCATCTTGCCAAAAATTAAATTAAATCAACAATAAATACTCAAAATCAAATCAAAATTTATTAACGAACATCAAAATTCAAAAGTGAACACAATCCATCAAAATGCAAACTCGAATGCAACAGCTATCATCAAAATTCAAAATTCGAAGATCTTCCATCAAAATAAATACAAACTCAAATTCAACAATAATCCGTAAAAATCAAATTTAACAACAAAAGTAAAATAAATTAAATCAAGGAAAAAAGAGAGTTTTCAAATCGAAGTTAAATAAGATTCTCCAGGGTCGTCCCAAAAATCTCTCAAGGGTTCCTATCTGTGATTGAGTACCTTCAAAATATATCATAATCCTACTGCAGGCTGTAGTGGTACTCTAGTTCGAATACCACTACACTTTAGTCTAGACCTGCATGGGCCACCACTAAAAACGTGTCACGACCCGCACCCTAGAGTTAGGGCACGAGAACGTAACAACGCCCAGCCTACGCCGCAGTGTCGGCGGTAGAACGCTGTCCTAGGTCTCAATGCATCTAACAGTATAAGACTAAACAGTTTATACTCCCCGAATGGGGGTGACATAGCAGATACAAACTCAATCACATCTAAGGTAGAGCATGATAAGGATAGATAAAACATGAAATCCAAATAAATACAGGAGATAGAAGTCTAAGTGTCTAAGATACATGAACCCAGAAGTACATCTCAAAACTCAAATAAGATACAGTAATCCACAAGGTAAATACAACTCCAGACAAAATAAAATAACTACCTAAACAAACCCTATTGTGTCTCCTCTAGGCTAGCAGGCACCTTCAGGCTATCTGTAAAATTTATCAACAGGTCCAGTCAGGACTGGAGCGAGTACAGTACATCTCAACAGATCATAGCAGGTTAGAAAACATATAACTTGCAGTAAAGTAAGATACAGGTACTGAAAGAAAACAGTATGTAAACAGAGAGATAACTGTAATAGAAATATCTACTATACATAGAGAACTAGCATGTGACTAGTGAGTCAGAGTACAATATGAACATGTAAATGGCCTGGGATGATTCTGATAAGACACTAAGGAATGATTCTGATAAGAAACTACTGGTGTATTATTCACATGTCCACTTATACTCTCCCGTACCCCCAATCAATACACAAGGATCCAGCCAGGTTATGTTATGATGCTATGTAACAGACCCCGAAGGTAATAGACCCCGAGGGTGATAGACCCCGAAGGTGATAGACCCCGAAGGTGATACATAGTAGACCCATAAATGGGATAAGGATTCCAGGATGACTCTGTGATCATAAGAGTATATGTCACAAGTGATCGAAGAATCAACGAAGCATAGTGATACACCATGCAAGTGAAACGCACAAACATAGAGTACCCGATGCTCCCTAAGGATAACATCTCAAGAAGGGATCCATATAGTACCAATCCGTGTGACCAACGTGACAGTACAAGTAAAGTAATCTACTACAGGAAATAATTCTAAGCAGGATATGAAATGAACAGAGAATGTACTCGCCTCGATAACCTAAACAGCTGATAAGTATAGGGGGTCCCACTGAAGCCACAGAGTCCTATTTAAAGCAACACAGGTTACAAGGGGTTCAAGTTGTAATAAATAAATCTCAAAAAAATCAATCTACCTTATTCTAGGTTCTTCTAAGTCAAAACAACTTTAGGTCAACTCCGGTCAATAATCTAGTCAAACTAGGTCAAGTGTTGACTTACAGTTGACTTTGGGTCAACTTGTCAACTTAGGTCAATCAGGGTCAATTCTAGTCTAATATAAAGTGTACTTCGTTATTTGTACGTTGAAACTTACGATGCGTAAATCGAGATAAGAAGATTATCGGTAAGGCTGATAATCTTATTATAGTGATCCACGTGTCCAACTTGTCAATTTCAGCGATGTGAGATCACTGGAATTGGCTGATCTCAGTTTCGTTGTACTAATCCCGAAATACGAACATTATATGAATTAATTATTAATTAATTATTAAAAGGTTAAACTTAGAGAAATTATCAACAAACATTGTCGGACGATGAAATGAACATCGCCAACGTGTCCAGAATGGTCAAATTAGCTAGGGTAGCCTACCCAACGGTCCAATTTGGACACAAGGGCAAAAAGGTAATTTCGGGTCAAAACGGTGTCCGTGTCGGAGCCGTTTTGTACCGAAAAACGTACAAGAAAATAAGTCTATAAAATATAACAAATTATATGTCCACGCAACCAGAATATCGATACGAATCCAACGGTGTCTCCAGAATTGGATTCCGTTGACCCGATCTCAATTTGGCCCGTTGACCAGAACTTGGAATTCCGATTTGCACGGAAATACGTGCCGGAGCCAAAGTTCTCAAAACTCAGCAAACTACCTGTCAACGAGTCCAGAATGACGATACGAACTCATCGGTATCTCCGAAATTGGATTCCGATGAGCCGACGTCAAAAAGTTCCGTTGACCCAGAATGTGGGACCCGCTTTGCACCGAAAAATGTGCCCGGGCCCACGTTCTCCAAATCTAACAAATTTTATATGAAAATATGCCAGAACGACGCCACAAGTCTAATGGTGGTGTCAGAAATGAAATCTGGAGTCCCGTGTTCAAAAATGGAATTTACAAGTTGGAAATTACGAATTCGGACGGCCAACTTTGGCGTCGAATTCAACCAATCAAACAAGCTCAAACTGAAATGAAATCAAAAGGGGACAGAAAGAGGTTTATACCAGCTTCGCACCAGAACTGGTAGCACGCCAAACGAAGCTGCGGTGGAGGAGATACAAGCTGACGAAGTTGGCCCCGCGAAACTGTCCAAATTTAATACAATTTAAACGGTGAACTTGGTGGCCGGTTTTCATGTATCAAACGATAAAATTAACGGACGAAAATTGACAGAGATGAAGGTGGATATACCGAGATTGCGACGGAGTGAAGAAATCGCCGATCCAACGGTTGGATCTCCGGGAAAAGGCACACGAAGTCGCTGCGACGGAGCGCCAAAATGAACGTGATTTCGCGCGCGTCACGACGGGACGTCGTGCAAAACGCACAAAACGCCTATACGTCGCGCTGGAGGAGGAGAGGGCAGACCCAAGGGGGTCGCCGGAGCTCGTGGGCCATGGGGGGGGCACCCACGGCAGCCTCGTCACCGGCGGCGACGGCGGCACGCCGTTCGCGCGCACGCGCCCAAGTGGACGTGCTGCTGTGCGCGAACAGTGCTGCTGCGATGCGTGCTGTTGTGCGCTGCTGCGGTAGAGGCCCGGCCAGGCAGCTGCGGAGGGTTGTGCGCCTCGACGTGGGTCGGGCGGCGGTACTGCATAGTGGTGGTGGCGGCGGCGGTTTCACGAAGGTGGTGCGGGAGGAGGAGTGAAGAGGAGAGGATGATGGTGGTGTTCATGGAGTTGGTCGACGGGGAGGTCGGCCGACAGCGAGGATGGCCGGAGGTGGCCGGAGAAAGGTGGGGTGGTTCTCGGCCAGGGTCGGGTTGTGAGGTTGAGGAGGAGAGAAGGAGGAAGTCGAGGAGAGTGCACTGTGGTGGCGGCGATGGCCGCCCACGGCGGAGGAGGTGGTCGGGGAGTGTGCTCGGGTGGTTGTCGGGTTCATGGAAGGGGAGGTGGAGATGTTGCTGCTGTGGTTGTTTTTGAAGTGTAGGAATAGTTGTTGTAGGTTGCTGGAGTGTAGTTGTAGGAATAATTTAGAAATGAGAGAGAGAGAAAGAGATGGATAAGAGAGAGAGAGAAAGTTGGCTCTCCTAGAATTTAGGGCCGGCTAGGGTGGCTGTGAATGAGTGTGGAAAAGTGTAGGGAAATCAATGGTTGGGATTAGATTGAACAATCCAAGGGCTAGGAATTAAATAGAGAAAATAGGTTGTTCCAATGGGAATTTAATTCAACAAAAATTCTATTAAATATATGAAAAATGGGTGAATGGATATCTGATATTTTTGGGCAATAAAATATGAGGGTGCTACGATGGAGGGTAGCACGAAGCTGGACTGGACTCGGTGGAGCCAGGTTGGATCAAAACTAGACATTGTGCAAAAATCGAATTAAAATTAGACGTTGATGATCATGTGTAAATAAGTAGCACATGAGAATTCCAAATAATGGGACACAAGTGGCGGACGGATAGTAGGCTCAAAGTGGGCCATGTCCATAGTTGGGGCTGACAGGTTTTGGTTGACAGGGGACCCACAAATCAAGTTGGAAAATGAATGTGACGTCGTGGCGTGAAATAAAATCGGGTCACGCGTCGGAAAAGTTGTGCGAATCAAATGGAGCCCAAAATGACATGAATGAGTGGGAAACGAAGATCATGGGTGACGAGTGTCTCGAGTAGATCACCAATAAGGAGTTGGTTTCAAGGAAATAACTGGTCTGGCGCTCCCAATTTAAAAGTCATGGTAACGCGCTGAAAATGATCAAAGAAAAGTGTGGGAAAATAAATATCAATCAAATGGTCTAAACCGACCCGAAGTTCAGCGAAGCAGAAAGAGCACAAAGGAACAAGTTTGGGTGGGACACCATATACCGTCATGAAGGTAATCGTGTCCACTCCAAAACTCGTGAAGAAGATTTCCAGAGTTGAACATCCCTGATACTCCAAATATCAATGGCACGGGAAATTACACTTAAGAAAAAAATTAACAGAATAATTTATTTATCAAAACCAATCAAACAGGAAATTAAATAAAATGAAAAAAAAAATCAGCCCGAAATTCAGGGTGCTAACAAGTCCTACGGGACCAGCCACAATTATTATTATTATTATTTTATTTTTTTTAAAGAAGATAATTAGCCAAGTCAAAATCTGGTTTTAAGAAAATGGGATTGGGCTCAGGCCTGGGTCTGGGTTCGGACTCGGGTCTGGGTATGAAACAAAAATCCATGTTATTATATTATTTTCGAAATCCTTTTCACTCAAAAATATTTAATAATAATAATAATAATGATATATTTACTAAAATTAATACTAAACACTATTATTTATTAATTACAAAAGATATGGGTTTCACAATCTTCCCTCCTTAGAAAATTTCGTTCTCGAAATTGAAGGCAGGGTTAAGGGTAGGATAAACTCAAATCAAGCAGGTACGGGTACTATGTCCGTAACTTAAGTCCAACAATAAGAATTTCCAATGCAGTCGTGGATGAAACGATTTTTAGGGACTAGTTTCATTTATGATATCATCCATGCAGAAATAATACAAAAGCGAACCAAAGTACACGAGATTGATCAGACCATCATGCACGGGTCCTGATTAGACAATATATTAGTGGGTGCACCCAATAAAATACTGTCATGATCAAGCTTGATAAAGCGATAGCTTGCAAAACTAGGCTGACTTAGCAGCATCAGTCAAGTTTAGAACGAAAAGATAAGAAGTAGGAGTTTAAGTGATGGCTCAAATTCTGATCTTCTACTCACCTCTGACTACGCTTGCAACTGGTTTCACTGGCACTGAAAGGTTGAGTCCAATCTTCAACTCTGAATTATCCATAATGTGACTCGGATCCGGAATGTAGCACCTGAGCTGTGATACGTAGAAGACGTTGCACACTCTCAAGATTAGCTGGTAGAGCTAACTGGTACGCTACTTCCAACTCGTCTTAAAACTTCAAATGACCTGATGTATCTGGCTCAACTTTCCTGCTCTGCTAACACTGATCGTTCCTCTGGTAGGAGAAAATCTTCACAAAAGACGCTATCTCCTTCTTCAAACTCCACTGATTGACGATGCTAACTTGGTAGTTGTTGTAAGGAAACTCTACAAATTTTAAATGATCTTCTCCAAGACCCCCCAATTTCCAAAACACAAGATCTAACATATCTTCAAGCGTCTGGATTATCTTCTTTGATTGTCCGCCGGTTTGTACTCCATAAATCCAGTAGGGGTGCCTCTCGTACAATGCTGCCAACTCCTCGGTGAATAAACTAACCTTGAAGGGAATAAAGTGTGCTGACTTAGTCAGTCGGTCCACTATAATCCAATTGGTGCCCTTTCCTCCTTGGGAACAAGGCAATCCTTACTCAAAGTTCATTGTTATATGCTTCTACTTCCACTCCGAATTTGTCCAGCGGCTGCAACAAACTTGTTGTTCTTTTACTAAATTCCCCATGTTGACAAATTCACATCTAATCCCATACCTGGAATTGTCCTTCTTCATTCCATAGCACCAATCAATGGAGGCATATTCCGATACATCTTATTAGCTCCTGAATATATGGAATACTGCGACTGGTGCATTTCTTTCATCAACTCATTCCTCCGTTTGTCAGCCGATACGTAAAGTCTCGTACCATTCTTCAGAGTTCCACTGCTGATCAATTTAGAAACCCTCAAGTGTTCCTGACAACACTTGATCTCTAAGCATGTAAAGTGCCTCGTTTTGAAACTACGTCCTCTTGATTTTGTCCATCAGCCTCGAACTTCATCAATACTGAATCAGCATCCAGCTCCGTCCTTCTATCTCCATGTAGTATAACCTCCAGTCCAAGCTTCTCGACGTCTTATAGTAGGTGCCACTCCTTGGTTAAGAACTTCGCCATCAGTATCGACCAATTGCATCAGCGACCACATTAGCCTTACCTGAATGGTACTGCAGGTTGATGTCGAAATCATTCATCCGCTTCAGCCATCTTCTTAGTCTAACATTCAGCTCTTTCTGAGTGAAGACATATTTCAGACTTTTGTGGTCCGTATATATTTTCACTCCCTTTCCATAAAAATCATGCTTCCATAGCTTCAATGTAAAGATAATTGCAGCAAATTCCAAATTAGGTGTGGAATAATTATTCTCATGAGTCTGTAGTTGCCTAGATGTGTAAGCAATTACTTTTCTATGTTGTTGAAGAACGCAACCCAGTCCTCTTCCAGAGGCATTACTGTAAATTGAGAAACCACCGGTTCCTGCGGGTAGCGCAAGGATTGGTGTAGTGGTAAGTCTCTTCTTCAGCTCCTCAATGCCGCCTGGCAATCTTTCGTCCAGATGAACTCTTCATTCTTCCAAGTGAGCTTCGTCATCGGCTCAGCAATCTTGGCGAATTCCTTCACGAACTTCTGATAGTAGCCAGCCAAGCTCAAGAAACTTCCGAATTGAACTTGGGGTATACCACTTTTCAACAGCAGCTATCTTCCATCGAAATTGCTTCTCTTGGCAACATGGCCAAAAATCTACCTTGTCACAAAAAATCCACGTTCAGATAACTTACCATAAAACTTCTTTTTCTTCAAAGTTTCCAGAACTTTCTTCAGATATTCTTCATGCTCTTCTTCAGTCTTCGAATATATCAGAATGTTATCTATGGAGTGTAGAAGCATAAAATTTCACAACCAGAAAGCCCATGCGCCAGGCATTATATGCGCCAGAACTCAGACAGCTAATCGAATAAGCCATAGACATTCGAAGAAGGACTTTTTATTTTATATATAAAAGTCTATTACATGTCTAGAAAAGATAGTACAAAGGAGAATTTCTACAAAGGAAGGATCCTAGATCTACATCCAGCAACCACCATGCGCCTTCCAGATAGGCGCAGCAACCACCATGCGCCTTCCGATAGGCGCAGCAGTCACCATACGCTGTCAGCCAGGCGCAGCAGATGTCATGTGCCTCCAGCCAGGCACATCCTACCATCTCTTCAGCAGCTCAGTTATGTGCATCCAGCTTAGTTATGTGCATCCCTTCAGCAGCTCAGTTATGTGCCGCTCTTCCAGCCAGGCTCGCCTGATAAGTGCTTCGCCAAGCAAAGCATTTAACCCTCTGGCTGGAACCAAGGGAGAGAAGAGCACCGCAAATGCTGTGGCCAGGGGAGGCTTCGAAAGAGCCTCCAAAGACCAAGGAAGACCGTGATCGAAATCATGGCACAAGGAGCTTTCAACACAATCAAAGTGGGCGGCACCCACTTTGAAGGAAGAGAGAGCCTAGCACCGCCATTCTGATCTACGGCTCTTCCGGAATAACGGAGACGAGGCCCGAACATCCTTATCTTTGGATGCAACAGGCACCTTCCGCCTGCCTCAGAAGCCCTCGACTCCGTCTTTTGGATGTAACAGTCACCTTCAAGAACATCGAAGACAACACGACGTCTCATCTTCACCCTCGGGAGCACTTCGTCAACAGAATGCACCCACATATCCAAGTACGTGAGGGAATGAGGAGCAAACCTTCTCTCCATACCACTATTTATAGGCCGGGCAAATCAAACCCACGGGCCAAGTGGATGACTCTCCAAATTTTGTACAATGAATTTGCATTAAATGGATGAACCGGACGTCTCGAATTCAGCCAAACGGCTATTTATAGAACTCGAGGAGCGAGACAGCCGCGTCATTAAAGGACATGTCGGATGCGCCAGCCAAATAGCGCATCACACGGACGTGCCCTCCTACATCAGGCGCATCGCACAGACGCGCCCTACAGTACCCGGCGCATCACAGAGGATGCGCCCTCATATCTCCATGCCAAGTGGAACACCAACTAATGTGCCCACTCAGCTGTCCATCGAACGTCACAAACATTAAATGCTGAACTGACACCAGAGTTGGCAGCACGCTTCCCAAAGTCTGAACAGTTGACAGCTTTTTCAGAGAACGAAGCGTCGGCAACGTCAGCATCATCATGACTCTATCCCGACGGCTACTGCCACGTGGCCACCCGCATGCGCCTCTACGGCCATGCGTCTAAATCCACATGCGCCTCTACGGCCATGCGTCCAAACCAGCATGCGCCTCAAAAGACATGCGCCTCAGACCCTTCACTGATCCCTAAGACAGAAGAAGAGTCTCCAGTTGAAGCTTTGCATGCGCTTCAAAAGCCATGCACCCCAGACTGATCTCTGATCCCGAAAGACAGAAGGAAGGTCACCTGCATGCGCCTCAAAAGCCATACGCCCTAAATGGTTTATAACTCCTAAAGGTTATGAGCCGCAGTCTCCTCCTGCGTCCAAATCCAAGGCGCAGCTCACCAGATCACTGCCCCCCCCAAATCCGAGATCTTCGAGCCATGGGTCGATGACACGTGTCCTTTGACTCAACTCGTCCAAGATTTCAGCAACAGAAAGATCTTCTCCTCTGCTACGTGCCGGCTCACAACAGCAGTATGAAGAGTTCTCCCCCCAATCAGGACGCATTATCCGTGCGCCCCCATCAGCAACTTCCACGTGGCGTCCCCACACACCGGCGCATCCTACATGCGCGCATGAGCAGCCAGCCTGCAAAACTATAAATAGAGGGATCATTTCCTTCTCACCCACGGACAACAGACAGAATCCACAACGAACATACGAGGAATCACCAGAGAGGCAGATACAGACACTCAACGTCTTCCTCCTCTCAGCAAGCTCCAGCACCCAGAGCAATCCACACCTTCAGAGAACCGATAACCGTCGTCAGCTGGTCAACGGAGTCAACGCATTACCACTCGCTCCATTGGCACTAAGGACCCAGCTTAAACAAGAGTGTACTCCTAGGACTACATCTAAGTCCTACATTTGTAACACTGTTCTGTTTGTATTAAAGTTTTCAATCAAACAATTTTAATGGCAAACATGGAGAAGATAAACTGATTCAAATACTCATGAAAAACTCTGTTCATGAGATTCATGAACACAGCAGGAGCATTTGTCAGTCCAACGTCATGACCAAAGAAACTACCCATACTTGGTGTTTGAACGTCGTCTTGGAAATGTCCTCCTTCCTGACTTTGATTTGATGGTAGTCAGATCTTAAATCAAACTTCGAAACACCCTAACTCCACACAAACAGATCAAACAGATCCTCGATCCGGGCAGAGGGTATTTGTTCTTTAGTGTCTGGTAATCGATGCACATCCGTTGTTCCATCCTTCTTGGGCACAAACAAGATAGGTGTTCCCTAAGGTGAAGTTCCATCTTGGATAAATCCTAGAGCCTTTATTGATCTGGTCCTTCATCTTCTTGGCCTTCTTCGGGTTGACTCTGTAACATCCTTTAGAAATAGGGAAAGAGCCGGAGACTAGGTCAATGGTGAATCCTATGTCTAGCTCTGGGATAATCCGGGTAGACTATCAGAAAAACATCTGCCATAAAGGATAATCCGGGTAGACTATCAGGAAACGTCCTCCTTCCTGCCGATGCAGCGCATCTCTTGGGGAAGCGTGCGGCCGACCACGTTCCCCAGCCATCTCCCTCTCAGGCGAGGAAGATACGTCGACGGAGCAGGGGCGCAGCCAATGCCCCGCGCATCACCTCTGATGCGCCACAAAAAGCCTCTGTCTTTGACAGACTCACTCGCTGTAATGGCGAGGAGAATTTGGATGCTGAGTACTATGCGCCCCAGCGGGCTGGTACTAAGAAATCCAAGGCGGCACGGGCCATACGCCACAAACGTGCTATGCCAGCAGCCGGCCAGAGGCACGCGCTCGTCATCACGAGCGCTGCCGATGGCAAGCTGTACAAGGTTGACTCAAGTGCTTCTGCACTAACAACGAGTCGATCTTCAAAGTCCTCATCTCGCTTGGGCGCATCTACTCTGTGCACAACCAAGTCGAGAGAGGCAAACTCAGTGGTCTTGAACTCCCGCGCCTCCTCTGGTTGTGCGTTTGAGGTCCGTTCAAGTCACTTCAAATGTTGTGGTTCCCCCACTACTGATCATGATGCCTGCTTGGTATTAGATCAGGGGGCGCAGCACTCACCTGACCACCCCGGCGTTTGGCCTTGCCATACGTCTGAAAGGGGTGTGAAGGCACCACTCTCCTCCAACGACCTGCGCAACGTGATCACTCACAAGCGCCGGTCAGGAGAGTCGACCAACAAGCACGATACGCCTCTTACAGGGCATACTTGTGCGGTGGTCACCATCACCTGCTGTTGCAAGGCGGCAGCTCCACCAAGACAGTCGGTCTTCCAATGACTGTAATCATCGACACCTCTCCGACGTCGCCTTGGGACGAAGGTGTCAGCTGAAGAGGAGCCAAAGGTCGCTTCATGTAACGTGGTCTCCTACTCCTCATCAATCCGGAAGACGACTGCCAATTCCTCGTCTTCATCCAAAAGCCAGCCGAGGAAAACCAAGGCAGCTGTCTCGACCTCTGGAGTGTTTGAAGGCACTCGGTCGAGGAAGAAGTCCTTGGAGGAAGCTGGGGGTAGCCAGACCCTTGTTGAGCCTCCTTCCGAAGACGAAGATGTCCAAAGCACAGCTGCGGCGGATCTTCATCATCAAGGCGAGATTACTCTCCCTGAAGCCCCTCAAAATGAGGATGTCCTCCAGGACACTGCCGGGGGTAGTTCTGGAAACGAAGAGGTCCTTCAAGACGGAGCTGAGGGCAAGCAGACCCTTGCAGATGCACCTATTGAAGATGAACTCCAGAATGCGGCTGGGGGTGGCCAAACGCCAGGAGAAGTAACTCCCCCGCATGAGAGTGAGGCCGAAAGCGAAGCCTCAACCAATCCATCCACTCCTGGCCGTGTCAGGACAGTATACATGGCTGGGGATGATGTCGAGTCTGATGCGCCGTCACAGGACATAGTCCAGCGCATAGACTCATTGGAGGAAGGACTCAAAACCCTCTCTGCCTCAATGCAAGCACTGACTCAAGCAGTGTTTGAGATGCGGTCGGCCTTGATCAGGACACCTTCAACTGGTCCTGACCCAGGAGCTAATGGGGAGTCGAGTGTGCCCCTCCAACGGGCGCCCTCGGATACAGAAGCACCTCGGACCTCGGAGCCCTCAAACGCTCCAATCCAGATGGTACCTCCTTCCCCGACTCCTAGCTCTACGAAGGATGTGGTCGAAATGATCAAAGACCTGCGGGAGCGCTTCGAGACCAAGAACAGGCAAGAGGAACGCCAGAAGATAGGCATTCCACAGCCTTATCCCCTCAAGTGGAACAAGGTGGTTTATCCCCCAAAGTATAAACCACAAAAACTCACCCCATACGACGGGAAGGACTCTCCGCGACGGTACCTGACGTACTTCCAGTTACAGACTGGGCATCTTCCGAAGGAGGACGCGCTCCTCACCAGCATCTTCGTCGGGGCCCTCAAAGGAGTGGCGTATGACTGGTACTGCAGCCTCCCCGACAATTCCATATCGTCCTTCGATGACCTGACGCGCCTCTTCCTCGACCGCTTCTACGACGGTGGGAAGGACATGACGATGGCGTCTCTCATAGAGATACGTCAGAAGGAGAAGGAAACGGTTCGGGCGTTCATCGAACGTTTTCGACAGGCTTGCTTCAGGCTACCTCCAGGCATGCCAGAACATGCGCTCCTCTCCGCTTGCAGCATGAACATGTTGCCTGCAGTAAAGCTCTGGCTCAACTCTACTCCCCCTCCTGACTGGAGCTCCCTGATCATCGAAGCTGAAGCTGCAGAAAAGAAGGCGGCCAATGCACGTCTTCTGGGTGTCAGCTTCCCCGCCTTTGACGATAAGGGGAAAAAGTCCGCAGCTAACAGCTCCGGACGAGAAGCAAAGGGGAAACAGGCATTGACTGTTAACGCCTCAAAAGGCGCATCTGCGCCTACTCAGAAGCCTCCACTGGCACCGAGACCCAAGGAGGTTTATTCATTCAATGATGACGACACCCTGCAACTTTTCGAGATACTGAAGCAGGGTGACAAGATCAAGCTACCGGACCCAAAGCGGCCCGATGAAGTTGGGAAAGTGGACAACCCAAGGTACTGCCACTATCATCGGTTTGTCGGACACCCGACCAAGGACTGCTACGTCCTCAAGAATTACATCCAGCGCATGATCAATGCGGATGTAATCTCCGTCGACTATGAAGAGAAGACGGTGTCGGCCAATCTGGTTTCGCTTCAGTTCGGTACCTTGCCGCCAACTACCACACAAGATGGCGTCGTCCCCATCCCTAAGGCGACAATGGAGGTGGTAAACTTACCACCTACTCGTGACAATGTGAGCGGACTCATCCCGCTCACCACATCTCGAGGAGAGGTCCTCTGGGTTCACCCCGACCTCGTCTCCGAGGTGACTCAATCGAAGGTACGCCCTACCTCCAAATCAAAAGGCAGGAAGATCAAGTCTTGCCGCACAGTCTCTTCTTCAATAGAAGATGCACTTCCAGTGCAAACCCGTGCACAACAGAGCTTCCAATCCGGCGAAGCCGCCGCCGAGGTGGTGCCTCCTAGCACCATCCCTGAAGAGGGTCCATCTAAGCCCTCAGCAGCCAATAAGCAGAAGCAGGTGGAGGCCCGTTTTGACAGACCTCTACGGAAGGAGAATGCTTCGGGGCTGTCCAAGCCTCACAACTTCGACATTCTGGCACAATTAGCCAGTACACCTGCGCGCCTGTCTTTGTTCGAGCTCCTGCGTCTTTCTAAAGATTCCCGAGAAGCTCTCTGCGAAGCTCTGAAGGACGCTGAATCCTTTCTCAGTCAGGTCAAGCAGCCTGAAGACCTCCCAACTACTTGTGCGCACTGTCATTGTGCGGATGAAGTTATCCCAAACATAACTTTCACCCAACAAGACATGCTGCTCAAGCATCACCGACATAACCGACCGCTGTATTATACAGGGTATATTGGCTCGGTCAAGGTGAGCCGGATTCAGATCGATCCTGGGTCTTCCCTAAGCATCATTTCGAAGGCGCTGCTATCTAAGCTGGGGATCCCGATGTACCGGCTGGCGCCCTCCAATACAACCATCAATGGCTTCAATGCTAGCAAGAGCGAGCCATTGGGCAAGATCCGACTGAAGTGTCACATTGGCAGCCTCAAAACTGAGGTGACTTGTTATGTAGTAGATGCCGAGGTCAACTACAACATCTTGTTCGGTCGACCATGGCTGTATGAGTACATGGTGGTGCCCTCCACGCTCCACCAGTACATGAAGTATGTGTCCACCAATGGCGTCATCCGGACGGAGTTTGCAGACATCGATCCTTTCAAAGGAATTGAAGCCTACTTCACCGATTCCGATTTGTACAAGCCCATTGACGAGGAGGAAGCCAACGACGCTGATGATGAGGCCGAGACGGCAACAGAGCCGGACATGGAGACTGAGACGACTCCCGACGCCCCCTTGAAAATCCGACTGAAGGGAAAACCACCCCAGAAGGCGCCTCCAATGAGCATCAAGCTATCAGGGAAAGCGCCGGCTCGCGAAGCACCCCTGAAGATACGCCTCAAGGGAAAGCCACCTCAAACATCGGCTCCCCTGGTGGCAAAATTACAAGGGAAGGCACCACTCACCGGAGGCGCAACTGAGGCGCCTCTCAAGTTGCGTCTCAAAGGCAAGCCGCCGCAGTCATCCAAGGTGTCAGAGAAGGCTCATATAACCCTCTCAGACCCCAAAGCTGCGTTGGACTCTCCTAGTCCGCCCCCAGCTCTTACAGACGAGGAGCTTAGTGATTATATCTCGGCTGACGTAGAGGCACCCTCCTTTGACAATATAATCCCACGGGATAAGATCTCGTATTTTATCAATAATAGAGTGTCTTTTAATTATTCTTGTCTTCCACACTGGAATGCCATGTATACATTAGACAACGCTCTACGGTCGTTGCAAACACAAATAACGACCGTCTACCATAATCGAATAGTCCCGTCTCAAGGAGTCTTCATAGTCCCTCCACGGAGCCGAGACCAAGGCACCATCATCTCGGGCAAAGTCGAGCGTCATCGGAACCTCCCGTCAACCGAGCCCGAACCTGATACCGGCAGAGTACAAGTCTATCGGTACATGGATGCGGCAAAGCACATCATCCAAAAGATGGGCTACGACCTGAAAAGCAACAAAGGCTTAAACTACGGCAAGGGTCGGCATCTCCCTGTCCGGCTTTCGATGCCCAATGGAAAGCCACAGGACTATTATAATCGGACTGGACGAGAGTTAGGCTATGTCACGCCGCCATCAACCCCAGAGAGTTCAGATGCAGAAGACATAGAACATTCCCATTCGTCCGAAGCATCGACTTGGGATTCCGATACCAGTATCGGATCAGTCTTCAAGAAAGTGCTGTCAGCTAACATGACGTCAGCACAACCTCAAAAAGGTGAAGGCGAAGACCAAGCGCCAGAACCCTTCGAAGAAGAACCCTGGGCCCAACGCCTAGGGGAACAATGGGAATCCCGTTTTGAGCTTCGTGAACCTCCCACCGAAGACGAAGTCGAGCAGATCGACCTCGGGGAGGGGTCTTCTTCCAAACCCATCTTCATCAGTAAAAGCCTGGAAGGAGAAGATCGAGAATCTTTAATCCAACTGGCTAAAGAGTATATCGACGTCTTCGCATGGAGCTATGAAGACATGCCGGAACTCGATCCACAGATCGCAATGCATAGGTTGAACATCCTACCTGATGCCAAACCTATCAAATAACAGCAGCGACGCTTCCGTCCGGACATCATGAATGCCATCGATCAGGAGGTTGACAAACTCTTGACTAGCAGCTTCATCCGTGAGGAACAACACCCGGATTGGGTAGCCAACATTGTTCCCGTCACCAAGAAGAACGGGAAGATACGAGTCTGTATCGACTTCAGGGATCTCAACTCTGCTTGCCCGAAGGACGAATTCCCGTTTCCAATCACTGATGTGATGATCGACAACACATGTGGCTTTGAGCGCATATCCTTCATGGACGGGTATTCAGGCTACAATCAAATCAAGATGTTTCCCGATGACGTAAAACACACGTCATTCAGGACTCCAAAGGGTGTTTTCTACTACACAGTAATGCCCTTCAGCTTGAAGAACGCCGGTGCGACATACCAGCGAGCTATGAGCACCATCTTCCGTCAACATCTTCGCAAGACAGTCGAATGCTATGTTGACGACATCGCAGTCAAGAGCCGCCTCAAAAGAGATCACCTACAGGACCTGAAGACGGTCTTCGATCTCATGCGGGCGCATCAACTCAAAATGAACCCCGCTAAATCCTTTCTGGGGGTTTCTAGCGGCAAATTCTTGGGCTTCGTCATCACAGCGAAAGGCATTCATGTTGATCCTGAGAAGACCAAAGTCATCCTCAACATGGACCCTCCGAAGAACCTTCGAGAACTTCGGGGCCTACAGGGACGTCTGGCATATATTCGGAGGTTCATAGCAAACCTTTCCGGTAAATGTCAACCCTTCACTCAGCTCATGAAGAAGGAAGTCTCTTATGTCTGGACAGAAGAGTGCCAGAAGGCTTTCGACGACATCAAAGCCTACTTGACGAGCCCACCAGTCCTGGTAGCGCCAGTCACCGGCAAACCATTTCTCCTCTACGTCCGTGCCATGGATCATTCTCTTGGCGCTCTGCTGGCTCAAAACAACGATACAGGCTACGAGCAAGCAATCTACTACCTCAGTCGAACACTCATTGGGGCCGAACACCGGTACAACCCCGTCGAAAAGGAGTGCTTGGCTTTGGTGTTTGCCATCCAGAAGACTCGTCATTATGTCTCGGGTCAGACAATTCATGTCATTTCCCGAGTCAATCCGCTCAGAGTCCTCATGACGAAGCCAGGATCATTGAACTCCCGGCTGGCTACATGGGCGATCTTGCTAACACCGTACAACCTGGTGTTTGTGCCGCAAAAAGCTGTTAAGGGTCAAGCTCTGGCTGACTTTTTAGCTGCGTACCCCATCCCAGAATCCTCAAAACTCTATGAAGATATCCCGGATGAGGTCCAAGAATCCAACGTCACCGAAGGAAGCTCCGTTTGGCGGATGTTCTTCGACGGCGCTTCGAGAACAGGCCCCAAAGGCCAAATCATCGCAGGAGTGGGGGTAGTCTTAGTCTCCCCCGATCATCTGGTCATCCAACGTGCGTACTCTCTTTCGAAACCGTGCTCCAACAACGTTGCCGAGTACAACGCACTCGTCATGGGACTCCAGCTCGCACAACAGCTGGGGGTCGACCATCTGGAAGCTTACGGCGACTCAAAACTCGTCGTAAACCAGGTTCGGGGACAATACGAAGTTCGCCATAAAGATTTAATCCCTTATCATGAAGTCGCGTTGAACATCATTTCAACCTTCACCGGGTTCTTCATCGAACATGTCCCCCGTTTACAAAACTTGGAGGCCGATGCTCTGGCCGGCCTCGCAGCCTCATTAGCAGCGCCCTTTGGGACTCAACACTATATCACGGTAACAGGACGAGATCTGATTTGTCCCAGAAACAACCTATGCTTGTAGGTGGCTCACGCCATGCCGACAAACACTGGGGTTAATGTCCGAGACTGGAGGTTCCCTTTCATCGACTTCGCTGTCTACGGAATCCTTCCAGAGGACCCGAAGGAAGCCGTCTCAGTCAGGAGATGCTCTCTTCGATTCTACTACGATACGGCTACCAAAACGCTGTACCGACGCTCCTTCGATGGGCTCCTCCTTCGATGCCTGTCCAACGAAGAAGCAGCCGAAGCTCTTCAAGAAGCTCATGACGGAACTTGTGGAGCTCATCAACCCGGTCCAAAGTTGCAAGATTGACTGCGACGTATGGGCTACTACTGGCCAACCATGGTTGTCGACGCTGTCGAATATGCTAAGAAGTGCCATGCGTGCCAACTTCATGCAGACTTCATACATACACCATCGGAGCCGCTACATCCTACAGTCGCCTCCTGGCCCTTCGAAGCCTGGGGCATGGACATTGTAGGGCCAATCACCCCTCCTTCATCGAGAGGACACCGTTTCATCCTGGCCATCACCGACTACTTCTCTAAATGGGCGGAAGCAGTTCCACTAGCAGAAGTAAAAAGCTCCAGGATGGTCAGCTTTATCAAACACCATGTCATTTACCGTTTCGGAGTACCCGGCGGATCATCCATAACAATGGTCCTCAGTTTATCAGCCATATTTTCAGCAGGTTCTGTGACAAGAATCGCATTCAGAACGTGGCCTCAACCGCCTACAATCCGGCAGCAAACGGATTGGCTGAGGCATTCAACAAAACTATCGTTAGGCTGCTCAAAAAGGTCGTGTCATCCAACAAATGCGACTGGGACGAAAAGCTTGGCGAATGCCTTTGGGCCTACCGCACAATGGTACGGACCCCAACAGGCAACACTCCATTCTCCCTGGTCTACGGGAGCGAAGCAGTACTGCCTCTCGAGATACAGATACCTTCGCTCCGCGTAGCAATCACAAACGATCTCACAGAAGAGGACAATCAACGTCGTCGTCTACGGGAACTGGAGGCACTTGACGAAAAACGTCTCTTAGCTCAACAACGCATCGAGCTCTACCAAGCCCGTATATCACAGGCTTTCAACAAAAAGGTCAAACAGAGGACTTTCAAGTTGGCGACCTGGTTTTAGCAGTCAGAAGACCAATGGTGTTGACCCACAAGACACCAGGAAAGTTCGGGCCCAAGTGGGAAGGACCTTTCATCATAGAGACGGTATACTCAAACGGTGCTTACCGCCTCGCCAAACCCAATGGGGACTTGTTTATGATGCCCGTCAACGGCAAGTTCCTAAAGAAGTACTATTCTTGACATCCTCCAGACATGTACTTCCTCAAACAACCTCTTTCCACAAACTCATACGCTTCTGGAACCCAGCTGTTCCGTGGCGTCCTCCAGTAGAAAGATAACCACGTCCATATTACCTCTGAGTTGTCTCTCTACACCCTACAAAGCAGAATCTTACACTTCGTAAGCCTACGCTACCCTTCATGTTTACCACGTCCACATTACCTCTGAGTAAATATCTGGTACAAATAACCCCTGCGTTATTGTACATTGATCGCAGAACTTCCATGTCCATATAACCTCTGAGTTGTTCAGCGTATCCCCCAAGATCATTCCTACCACGTCCATAATACCTCTGAGTAGGGAGATTCTATCATTTCGAACCCAATGATTGCCATGTCCATATTACCTCTGAGCAAACATAATGGTTCCTTCAAACTTATTATCTGTACCTGAAAACCAAGGTGCGCAAAAGATAATAGGTCCACACAAACCATCAAGTTCATGACAACAAAAGATGAACATATCACAAAAAAAAAGTTGTAGACTTCTTTATTCTTCTGAAAAAGGAGTACAAGAAACTACATCATTCCCCCCAGTAAGGGTTGCAAAAGAACGCAAAAGAAAAAGGAAAAAAGCTATGGTCCCTGAATCTCCCCAGGATGGGCTGAAAGCTCCCTGACTCGAAGCTTTAAGTCGACTGCGCGGGCCTCCACCGTCGCCAGGACTCGTCGCTCTGCTTCTCGGCGCATCAATTCAACGGCCCCAGCGGAAGTATCACTTGCATGCTTCTCATCAAGCTGTTGTCGTTGCTGCGCCAAGGCAAGAGTCCGCTGAGTAAAGGTCGCCTCATCCTTCTTAAATGCTGCATGTTCAGCCCGGACACGCTCGATCTCTAACTGAAGTCGGGCCCGTTGGTCTTCAAGACGGCGCATCTGGGTGTCAATATCCGTGATATTAGCTTCCAATGCAGCTCGAGTTTCCACCGTCGTCTTCATGGACTGAGACAACCGCTCTACCGCAGCCTCAGTCTCAGCCACCTCGCGCTCCCAAACGCCCACGGTGGCCTGGTATGAAGACTCGATCTCGGCGATCAGCTTCCCCTTCTCCGCCTCTATCAGGACAGAAAGGTCGTTTCGCTGGATGCATTGAAGTTCCGCGAGCCGCTCATCCAGCTCAATCACCGAAGCCTCTAAAATTTCGGCCATATGGTCGTGGCCTTGGTGAATACGAATCAACTCGATGCAGGGCATCGCCAGAGCTTTTGCCGTCGTAAAACTCCCATTGGCATCCATCACAGCAGATACACCCTTCTGCAGCATTTTGTATACCCCCTCGACGAGGAATTTCACATACTCGTCTGCATCCGCCAGGACCTGCGGCGTCATCGCGGGAGTTGGAGGAGCTACTACAGTTTGCGGACCGGAAGAAGATCCGCCAACTTCAACCAGTGAGGCTTGAACCTCGGCATCAATGGGCTCTTCATCAACAGGGGCTGGACTTCCAGCCCGAGGAGCCGAAGCAACAGAAGGAGCTGGCACAGGCGTCGAGATGGTCCCCCAAGTAGAAGAAGCTATAGAGGGTTCTACACCCTTACCCTTCTCAAGCCCGGAGGAACTACCGATGTCAACGACCACCTATTCTACCCCCAACATCCTATCAACAGTTGGTACCTCCCTTGGCAGAATAGGGAGATTATCACTTGTCTCTTGACTCGTCGCAGCGGTCTTGACTGGCAGACGGGTCTCATCATCGAGTCCCTCAACAGGGACAGAATCTGTCGCTACCTCCTGAGTGGTAGCTGCCTCAACCTCCAAGGTTGAAGCCGGGGTAGGACTCGGCAATGATGCGGCCGACCTCCCCTCATCATGATAAAGAGGGGATTCAACCCTCTCCTCTATCTCAACCATATCTGCTGTCCCCGTAGCAGATTCTTGCAAGACCAGAGGAACGTCATCGGAAGGCGACGAACTCCAGTCCACTTCATCATCAGGATACCTCGAGTCCGCAGGACCCTCAGCATCCAAGGCCTCCACGGCAGACGGTGCTCTCCCAGAAGTTGTTGCGACCTCGAAATCAGGAGATATTAAAACCTCCGCAGGAACATCTTCGGGACCTTCCTCCACGGGAGACATTAGCATCGGAGGAATGCGCTCATCAGAAGAGCCTGCCACCTCCTTCGGTTTACTAGCGCCCGATTTCGAAACACGGGACTTCTTCTTCAATCCCTACAAGAAGAAGAGCATAAGTCACCACAATGACAAAAAAATTAGAATTATGAAATATTCCTTACTTCAACAGGGATTGTTCCTGCTGGCATTATAGGTGGCACTTCCGTAACCTTCGGGGTCGGCGCCCGTCTAGACCTTTTCGGTACAGAAGAACCAGCTTCTGTGTCAGCACGCCTTTTCCCGGCAGATGGGTCTCCCACTGGTACTGCAGCAACAGCCCGATACCCCGCCAACTCTGGTGGACGATATCTGCCATCAACATATTCGCTGTCGCCTCCACCTGGATTCCAATAATGAAACTAGTCTCCCTGTCGTAACCAGGAGACATAGCAGTCATAGTGCAATACAGCTTGGCGGTCGAATATAGGATCGGCGACCGAGGATTGCGAACTGGCGTGGTGAACTTAACGCTAGTGCATCCAGCGTTATAATATTGCCAGCCCCGGGCTCCATCCAGCAAACTCCCGATGAAGCCTAAACTACTACTGGGATTCCGCAACATTAACTGGGTATAGCCAAACTGACGAGCAAATCGGCTTGGCAGATAAGGTTCCAGATAACACCTATTCTGGTTGCGGTAGACCAGGTGAGAAGGCCGGATACTCTGCAACCAACGAAAACTCTATTTCGGCAGAGTGACCGCATCTTCGCCAGAGTCAACTAAATCTTGGTCGGCCTCGAAATCTTTGAAGATCGGGCCAACCTTGACAATCTCCCACCCCTGAAGGTAGGACAAGACTCTCCTGCAAACGGGGACGCCAGTGTAAGACCACTTCCTCTTATAGAAGAGGCGAATGAAGGCATCTCCTTCGACATGGCCCTCCTCCGGACCGGGACTCATCACGTTCGGATGATGCAAGATCAGCCACCCCATAAGATAATGGAAGGGCAGCTCAGCCCGGGGGAAGTTATCATTATTACCTCTCTCGTGGATCACATCATCGGCAAAGGACCTCAAACCGCGCAACAGGTTGCACACCATCGCGGGGAGGAGAGCCAACGGTCGTCCACAGACCAACTTCACCGCAGGCAAAATGAGATTCCGATGTACCCTCTCGACGGTACCGGATCCACCTGCAAATACGCAATCCCGGAGCCATATCATCAAGTAGGACGTCAACACCGCCTTGGATGACATCCGGTGCCCGCAGTGCCAGAAACATTTGTACGTAGCCTTGCCGCCCTCATTAGAGTGTGGGATCCTTTCGTCCAGCCGGCTTATTTCAGAACTCACTTCCGCGGGCTTCAATCCCTGTGGAGTCGCAAACCGAATCCTCGAAGGATCCGTCAAGTCCTGCCTGAAGACGTAGTCCCTCCAAGCAGTCACATGAGGCTGGGTCTTGCCCCTGTCCCTCCGGTGCATTAGATAATGATGGCTTGTCACCTCTTTGAAAATAGCCATCATCTCCGGATCCTTATCCTCCAGAACTTGGATCTCTTCATTTGATGGAAAATATTCCTCGTACGGTTCCGAGCCCCAAGGAAGCTTGGACACTTCGTACATCTCATGAAGGGCCAATCCCAACTCCTCCACCGGAGTAAAGAAGCTACCAGTCTGGGCATTGAAAAGCTCCAAGAGCGCAAGGAACATAGGCTTATTGAGGTCCACGCCTGCCTGCGTGGCCCGAATGGCGGCTGTCAGCCCGATCTCTTTAAGCTCAACCTCGAACCTTGAAAGCACCCAAGTGGTCAACTCGTCCCACTTCGGGATGTAGTGACACCAGCCTTCGACTCTGAAGCTACCTGTCGGATACATCACCTTTGATGTCAGCATCCAATTTGCAAAGATCGGGGCACTGAAGGGAAACGTGTCGTTTGGGACCTCACTGTAGATGCTCCCAGGACGCAAGGCTCGGTAACTGAAAGAAGAACCGGCCCGTGAAGCGGTCAAAGTATCTCGCTGGTTCGAGGAGGCGTCAATTGAGAGGGTACCTCCCAAGGCCCCTCCTTGAGAGGGAGTAAGTTCCCAACCCATCCTTCTCTTCGAAGCTAGACGATAAAAAGCCGTCAGCGGCAACTGGCGGTCAACCTGCCGCATGTACAAAATCATGCCTTTGGCAGAAAAGAACCAGTCTTCTCTAATCCTCAGTATCTTCGCTTCGGAAGAGACTAGTCGGTCGCCAAACAGAAAGGCAGGTTTTAAGAAAGTTACACTTTCGGATTCAGCAGACTTCAGTTTACCACTCTCCATCATACTCTGGAGGAAAAGAGGCAACTGGGTCTGGATTTGTAGCATTCTCTCACGAGGTTGGTCCTGTAAGATAGCATCCTTCGCAGGATTGATCACCGCCTCGTCAAAATCAACTCCCATCTGACAAAGAGAAGCGTCCAGAAGGACCTCATTCAACAAAGGGATCGTCATCGACACTGATACAACAAAGATGGAAGTCAGGCAAAAAAAAAATATCAAATTGCTTCGGCGCATCATCAGGGCGTAAGCCCATGCGCGCTAGCATCAGAGCTTCGGCGCATCATCAGGGCGTAAGCCCATACGCGTCAACTTGCTTCGGCGCATCATCAGGGCGTAAGCCCATGCGCGTCAGTATTGGAGCATCGGCGCATTCAGAGCGTGAGCTCATGCGCGTCATCAGGGTACGAAACCCATGCGCGTCAGCCATTAAACCTCGGTGCATGATAAAGGTGTAAACCTATGCACGTCGACGGGATAGAACCTCGGCGTATCATCAGGACAAAATTCCATACGCGTCGACAAATCTGAGTTAGAGCACAGTCTGGCCCAAAATCTTATGTGAAGGAGATGAACCCACCCGTCACCTCAGGACGAACGTCGGCCGGAGTTGCAGGGGTGATAGGTGCATCCTCACCAATGAACTCCTTCGCTTTCTCCTTCCCCTTGCCGGCACCGCCGCAAGGAGTCTTGGGAGCCATTTTCTCAAAGAAGAAAAAGTTAGGGTTTTGAAGAAAAAAACTCTAAAGAAAGCAAAGGCACAGAGCAGATGAACTCTCTCTCTCTCCAACCCTTACCTATTTATAGGACTTGGTCGCACGCGTGAACCGATGACGTGTAATCTCAGCCGTCGCTTCGGGTTCCGTGAGGAGATAACAACAAATACAACCAAAAGATCATCATTAATCTTTTGGGTTACCAAGGCGTCATCATCATCAACTGAAAGGAGCATGCGCCCGAACAAGCATGCGCCCAAAAATCATGCGCCCTGACCTCCATGCTTCTTATTCAAAGTATTCCAAAACTTATTCAAAAGTTTTGAAAACTTTGAAGGGGGTCTTGTAGAAGCATGGAATTTCACAACCAGAAAGCCCATGAGCCAGGCATTATATGCGCCAGAACTAAGACAGCTAATCGAATAAGCCATAGACATTCGAAGAAGGACTTTTTATTTTATATATAAAAGTCTATTACATGTCTAGAAAAGATGGTACAAAGGAGAATTTCTACAAAGGAAGGATCCTAGATCTACATCCAGCAACCACCATGCGCCTTCCAGATAGGCGCAGCAACCACCATGCGCCTTCCGATAGGCGCAGCAGTCACCATGCGCTGTCAGCCAGGCGCAGCAGATGTCATGCGCCTCCAGCCAGGCGCATCCTACCATCTCTTCAGCAGCTCAGTTATTTGCATCCAGCTCAGTTATGTGCATCCCTTCAGCAGCTCAGTTATGTGCCGCTCTTCCAGCCAGGCTCGCCTGATAAGTGCTTCGCCAAGCAAAGCATTTAACCCTCTGGCTGGAACCAAGGGAGAGAAGAGCACCGCAAATGCTGTGGCCAGGGGAGGCTTCGAAAGAGCCTCCAAAGACCAAGGAAGACCGTGATCGAAATTATGGCACAAGGAGCTTTCAACACAATCAAAGTGGGCGGCACCCACTTTGAAGGAAGAGAGAGCCTAGCACCGCCATTCCGATCTACGGCTCTTCCGGAATAACGGAGACGAGGCCCGAACATCCTTATCTTTGGATGCAACAGGCACCTTCCGCCTGCCTCAGAAGCCCTCGACTCCGTCTTTTGGATGTAACAGTCACCTTCAAGAGCATCGAAGACAACACGACGTCTCATCTTCACCCTCGGGAGCACTTCGTCAACAGAATGCACCCACATATCCAAGTACGTGAGGGAATGAGGAGCAAACCTTCTCTCCATGCCACTATTTATAGGCCGGGCAAATCAAACCCACGTGCCAAGTGGATGACTCTCCGAATTCTGTGCAATGAATTTGCATTAAATGGATGAACCGGACGCCTCGAATTCAGCCAAACGGCTATTTATAGCACTCGAGGAGCGAGACAGCCGCGTCATTAAAGGACATGTCGGATGCGCCAGCCAAACAGCGCATCACACGGACGTGCCCTCCTGCATCAGGCGCATCGCACAGACGCGCCCTACAGTACCCGGCGCATCACAGAGGATGCGCCCTCACATCTCCATGCCAAGTGGAACACCAACTAATGTGCCCACTCAGCTGTCCATCGAACGTCATAAACATTAAATGCTGAACTGACACCAGAGTTGGCAGCACGCTTCCCAAAGTCTGAACAGTTGACAGCTTTTTCAGAGAACGAAGCGTCGGCAATGTCAGCATCATCATGACTCTATCCCGACGGCTACTGCCACGTGGCCACCCGTATGCGCCTCTACGGCCATGCGTCCAAATCCGCATGCGCCTCTACGGCCATGCGTCCAAACCAGCATGCGCCTCAAAAGCCATGCGCCTCAGACCCTTCACTGATCCCTAAGAGAGAAGAAGAGTCTCCAGTTGAAGCTTTGCATGCGCTTCAAAAGCCATGCGCCCCAGACTGATCTCTGATCCCGAAAGACAGAAGGAAGGTCACCTGCATGCGCCTCAAAAGCCATGCGCCCTAAATGGTTTATAACTCCTAAAGGTTATGAGCCGCAGTCTCCTCCTGCGCCCAGATCCAAGGCGCAGCTCACCAGATCACTGCCCCCCCCAAATCCGAGATCTTCGAGCCATGGGTCGATGACACGTGTCCTTTGACTCAACTCGTCCAAGATTTCAGCAACAGAAAGATCTTCTCCTCTGCTACGTGCCGGCTCACAACAGCAGTATGAAGAGTTCTCCCCCCCAATCAGGGCGCATCATCCGTGCACCCCCATCAGCAACTTCCACGTGGCGTCCCCACACACCGGCGCATCCTACATGCGCGCATGAGCAGCCAGCCTGCAAAACTATAAATAGAGGGATCATTTCCTTCTCACCCACGGACAACAGACAGAATCCACAACGAACATACGAGGAATCACCAGAGAGGCAGATACAGACACTCAACGTCTTCTTCCTCTCAGCAAGCTCCAGCACCCAGAGCAATCCACACCTTCAGAGAACCGATAACCGTCGTCAGCTGGTCAACGGAGTCAACGTATTACCACTCGCTCCATTGGCACTAAGGATCCAGCTTAAACAAAAGTGTACTCTTAGGACTACATCTAAGTCCTACATTTGTAACACTGTTCTGTTTGTATTAAAGTTTTCAATCAAACAATTTTAATGGCAAACATGGAGAAGATAAACTGATTCAAATACTCATGAAAAACTCTGTTCATGAGATTCATGAACACAGCAGGAGCATTTGTCAGTCCAACGTCATGACCAAAGAAACTACCCATACTTGGTGTTTGAACATCGTCTTGGAAATGTCCTCCTTCCTGACTTTGATTTGATGGTAGTCAGATCTTAAATCAAACTTCGAAACACCCTAACTCCACACAAACAGATCAAACAGATCCTCGATCCGGGCAGAGGGTATTTGTTCTTTAGTGTCTGGTAATCGATGCACATCCGTTGTTCCATCCTTCTTGGGCACAAACAAGATAGGTGTTCCCTAAGGTGAAGTTCCATCTTGGATAAATCCTAGAGCCTTCATTGATCTGGTCCTTCATCTTCTTGGCCTCCTTCGGGTTGACTCTGTAACATCCTTTAGAAATAGAGAAAGAGCCGGGGACTAGGTCAATGGTGAATCCTATGTCTAGCTCTGGGATAATCTGGGTAGACTATCAGGAAAACATCTGCCATAAAGGTGTAACTAAGAATTTTATTCATGTGGAGTATTACAGCAAAAACTCTTATGATTGATCTAAGGACATCCTGTTACAACTTCCAAAATTAGATAATGCTATTCAGCAGTCCTAGGTTCTATTCTTCATGGTTCTGGCTCTTGCATGAGCAGTCTCCAACTGCTTCATCTTCTATGAACCTCGAGTATGCATCGTGCCTTATTGTAGGAGGCAGGGTCTGCTGGATAGGAAGAGAGTCCCTAGGTTGTGGCCTAACAGGTTGTCACGACCCGCTACCCAAATTGTTGGGCCAGGCCGAGTCATGCCCAGCCTACGTTGAGATAAAATGTAGTAAGCTGTTCTAAAGACAACAGGATAAGACTAAATGTGCTAACAGTTCTATAAGTGAAGAAGAATCATAAATGCTCCAAACACAAAAGTCGTCGTATATAGTAAAATATCCAAGTACAAGTAAACTGAAATGTAAAACTGGATACATGTCCAGTTACAAAATGATATAGTCTAAATACATGTCTACTCTCAAAAGTCTAAGTAAACAAAAGACAACTAGGCGAGGTTCCCTGCAGGAACATCCTCGTAAAGCAGAGCCGGGTCCTCGGCAGTATCTCCATAGTATGTGTCACAGAGTAACTCCTCCTCAGTAAGGACACCTACAACGTTATCCTGTCAGGACGGGAGCAAGTAATAAATCTAACAAACATATAATACTGATCATGTGATGAAAAGGAAATGACATATCATGTTGGTTCAGTTTTAGGTATGTTTTAGCATGGCGATAGATATACATTTTAAAGTTTAAAACTGTAGTAGGTGAGTGATCAGTCAATAGGTAATCAGGATATACAACGGTACATATCAATTTTCTGATGTGCACATACGTACACATAACGGCATCGGTGTATATCCATACACAAATGCGGGACCAGACATACGACATAGATACATATAGAATGTAACGGTGCTCGGTAAATACATACGGAGAAGGGGGTCATGATCACGTACACTACTAGCAGTTTCCCCTTAACCCGTTATTTAAGCATGTGAGAGAGATTATGAGATACGGTATAAACATGGTGGAGACTGAAAATAATACAACATATAAAGTTCTAACTTGCTACCCCAAGGATCAGCATTTAATATGGTTGGTGATTCACAGTTTTATGGTTTATAGCAGTATATAAAGTTCGTAGAAAGTACTTGCCTCTAGCAAAGCAAAAAAAATAAGCTGCGATAACAGTGCTATGGATGTCCAGTAACTCGTCGCTGTAGAATTAAATACAATAACTTAGTTTTACACTAAGCTAAAACACTAGGACACTAATTGGTGAAACACGACTTGTGATTGGGCACCTAGCCAAAATAATGACTTGGCATAGGAGACCAATGTGGGGTGACACACTATGTTAACTAACTTTCTAGGGTCTTTACACTAGTGAGGGATGAGGTTCAACACGACTAAAACTCTAAATAACACAAAAAACTACAAGTCGTAATTAATCAATAAATAAATCAAAAGATCATTGTGTTCTAACAATTTTTGAAGTAGACAAAAAGCCTAGTTTTTCTTAAAGTAAAGTACCAAGGTGATCCTTGTTAATCATAGAAATTTATTATAATTTTTCTGGAATTTATTAACCAATACAAATATTTTATAAAAATCAGTTTTCCTAAGTATATAGAAAATGAGTTTTGGTTTCATATGCCAAACTAGGGGCAAAACAGTAAATTAAATACTACAAAATTTATACTAAATTAGCTAACTTAACATAGTATCTAAATACTATTTTTCCATAATTTTAGCAATACTTTAAATATTTTTAGAAAATCAAAAACAGCAATGCACACAATAATTAATTATCTGCGTATTTTGTCCATGTATATAATTTGAACCAAAGTTCAAATACAGGACCCAAGGCCATGAATCAAGTCCAATATGACTTGTACAGGTCTTGAATGTGTGAAAACACATTTGAGCCCAAATATCCATGCTAGGCTTGGACACCAAATGGTTGCAGTAATTTAAATACAATAAAAATACAATTTGGTAATAGTCAAAATAAATATTATTATTTTAATAAGGCAAATTTATACAAAAGAATATATACATACCTATGCTAAAAGGATATATATAGATATATAAGGAAAAAATACTTAATTTATAAAATATATATATATATATATATATACAAATATATATATATATAAGAATACACTTAATAATATAGTGTATATATATATAATATATATATACATAGGAAAATATATACATAAACATATATATATAAAATTTACTAACTATAAAATATATACATATATATTAAATACTGTTAAAATACAGTATATACATATATATATATATTAATATATATATACATATATATATATATAAAAATACAAAACAAAAAGAAAAAGAAAAGAAAACAGAAAAGAAAAGAAAAAGGAAACAGAAAGAAGAAGGGAGGGCTCGAACTCGGGCTAACAGAGCGGGGGGGTTTTAGTTACTGCGCGCTGGCCAGTGGGCCAGTTGGCCCGTCTGTTAGGAATAGGGTTTTAGTTTATTTTATTTCGTTTTAGGTTAGACATTATATAAAAAAAAATATAAACACGAGCCTGTGTCCGGACAGTTTGGGACACAGGGATCCTCGTGTCTGTGCTATGCACGACATGTACGAGCTTAGCCTCGCGTGTCCGAGCACAGCACCATGCTCGTTGTGTCCTGGCGAGTCTCGTGCGTGAAGGCGAGACACGCATGACACGATTGAGTTCTGTTACTCACGTGTCCGACTTCTCGAAGAAGTTTCGAAGGCGGAGGCGGTGGCTTGGGGCGTCGTGGCGGTGGCGGAGTGGTGGCGCTGGGGTCGGCTCGTCGAGGCGCGTCGAACGGTGGTGGTGGCGACTGGCGACGATGGACGGTGGGGCGGCGCTAGGGTACGCCGGAGTTAGGGTTTAGAACCTAGGGTTTTCGCCGGAGATGAAGGGCTACGGTGGTCGTGGTGGTGGGTAGAGCTAGGGTTTTGACTGGGGGGTCGAAGGGGGGTTTTTATAGGCATTTTTGAGGCGGTGGTCGGCCGAAAAAGGGGGAAAATATCCGCCGGGTCGTCGGGGCCAGGTGGCTGGTCGGTCGGGGGGGGGGGGGGGGGGTGACGACTGTTTTACAAAACAGTCCCTAGATTTCTAGTTTTACAACTAGGCCCCTAATCAGTAGCCATATGTAAATACAATTTGCAAATCCCCTCCCGCAGCTATTATATGCAAATAAAATTTGCATGAACAAATAGGAATTTGCAAACTGATATCTAAACAATTTAATAAATTACAAAATGCATTAAAAACATTTTAGAAAATTACAAATTGATATTTTAATATATAAAACTCATTTAAAAATCATTTAAAAATTCTAGAAAAATTCCTAAAAATCTAAATAATTATTTTAAGGCCATAAATGACATTAAAAATTAATTAACACTAATAAAACTAAAATTGAAAAATAGGGGCTGACACAGGTGTTGCTAGGATAGGTATTCTGGTATGATGGAAAGATAAGGGACAATCCTTTACCCGATGTTCAGCAGATCCACATACCAAATATTTTCCCAATCTCTTATGACAGATATTGGCTTGGTGACCAGGCCTCTTGCAGTATTCACAAGCCAATAGCCTCTTACGACAAGACTGCCAGAAAGTAGAGTACTTGATGGGACCCAAATATCTTCTAGATTCAGGGGTATACCTCCTAGGGTGAGGTTCCGCTCTAACTTGGTTGGAGACAGCTAAGGCTACATCATTGACGTTCTTCATGTCTTCTCTCGTGATATTCATCTGTTCCTGCTGGGCTTCATCTTGAGCTTTCTGGGACTCCATGATTACTTGAAATAGGGCAACCATTTGGGGAGGTGTTGGCTGGTACTGGTGGAGCAACAGGAATGGATACTCCACCAAGGAAATGCAACTCAGCTTGAGAAGAGGTAGGAATCGCCTGTGTAGTGAAAACTTCACTGGATGCATTATGGGGACGGTCAATCAGCTGCGAGGGAATAAACCCTGGACTTGGTTGAGGAGATGGGGTATGATCCGGAGATGACACCTCATTGCCAGCAGGATTGGTCTTTTCAATGGTCATTCTCTGGAAGGTTTAGGATGCAAACATAAGCAAGGTATCCTACCAGTCTATAATCAAATAAAAATATTTATTTATAATATATAATTCGGACCTATGTTGTGACAAATCAATGTTCTAATGTTCTAATTGTTTCTAGGTATGTTTTTCTAAGTTGTTGTTCTGACCTGCATGGGCCACCACTGAAAATATGTCACGATCCGATCCCAACTAAAGGGGTCGAACCGGATCATGCCCAGCCTGCACCGTTGTTGAGACGGCGGCAGTAAACTGTTCAGTAGCAGGTAACCATACAACAACACTATATTTGTCACAACTCAACATCGGGAAAAATTTAAAACTTTAATAAACTTTTACAATGAAATGAAAGATACAATTTAACCATTTCTCTACATATATCAAGAAGAAAAGAAAACTCTAGACAAACAGCTCATCAGTCTCGAAATCCTCGTCTTCTAGTTGGGACCTTGAAAATATCGCGGAACAAAGCCTCAACAGTGATACCTAAAAATGTTGGATCTCCAGTCAGGAGGGAGCAAAGTACAATTCATGCTAATTTGACAATTGAAATAATAATAGAATCATGCACTTTTAAACAGTTTTGAAATCCACAATAAAGCAGTTACAGTTTTAAAACAGTTACAGTTCTGTGATGTGAAAAGGCAATGAAATATGACCGGCTTGGGCTTGTTACAGTAAGATACGGCTTATCCCCGTGTGTATGAGGGGTAAGCTAATATAGTTACAGTAGTTACAGTAGTTACAGTAGTTTGGATGTGGTCATACTCATTACACTACTCCTCCAGTCCCCAATAGTTACAGTAGTTACAGTCAGTGCTCTCAGAGAGAGTTCCGTGTTGCATCGTGGTTTAAACTTGCATTAAAACGATTACTAAATAATTGTAAACTAACACAAAATGTACTTGCCTCAAAATGGACTGGACTGGAAAGTTGAAGACTTCAAGATGGGAATTAGGATCGTCCTCGAATTCCTACATTCGAAAAATTGACTCAGAAACCAGGGTTACCAATCTAGTTACGCTAGTTGAAATCTCTAATTGTGTCCTAATACATTTTAATTCTTAAATTAACCAAACACAGAAAATACGATTTATTGTGCGTTGATTTAATACGAGGGAAAAAAATGATCATTTTAACTTGAATTCGGAAAATATCGTAGATGCCAGATTATTAGGAAAACTTGGTAATTTTTATAAATATAAATATAAAGCTAATTTTTCTTATTTTTGTGAGAAATACGTGACTTTTTAACTATTAATAAACTCGTCAATTTTTTTAGGTGAGAAAATATTAATTAATTTTTTATACGAAAATACTTTTTAGTCAATTTAATCGTTAAATAATAAAACTCGCAAAACCAGAAAAGACAAGAAAATTTAAGCTATTACAGTCACAGACCACAGCCAGCTGGGCTTATGCCCATTACAATTTATTTACATAAATTGAAATAAGATAAACTGCCCTTAGTCCTAAACTGAAAATACTAAATAAAATGTAAACAGAAATAAATAATAAAATAAAGATAAATTATAAGTCTCAGATATGGTCCAATCCTCATTTTGGCTAATTGTCTCAACGTCCGGACGGGGCCGGTTTCGTTTGCACTTAGCCGCGGGTCCATTGAACGATACGGTCGTCACCCAAAAATCAAATATCGAATAAATTCCAAAAATTATTTTAAATTCATTTTAAAAATAATTCAGGATTTACGGAAAAATCAGGCAGCATCTCCTCTGTTTTTGGTCAACCCAAAAACTGGGAATTGGCGCCGATAATTTCCTGCAAGTCCCAAGCCAGGGAAAAACCCGAATTTATATATATAAAATATCCACAACCAATCCACAGAATAATCGAGACGACCCGAAATAATTTCGGAAGTCCGATTCCAATCCACAAATCACAGAACGTTTCCGAAAAATTCCGAAAAGCAAAAACATACCAAAAATCAATTCCCGAAATATTCCGGAAAACCAAAATAATTCACAGGACCTTTCCGAAAGTCCCGAAAAATTACGATGTCGCTAAAACCGAGTTCCCAAAGGGAATCGGGGACCATTTCATCATCGACTAAGATAATAAAAATAGCGGGACAGGGGGTTTATACCTCGGATTGCTCGGCTAGAGCTCTCAGATGAAATAATAGAAAGAAAAGAGCTCCGACAGCGTAGTAATCTCCAGGTCAGCGCTGAAATCAGCAGCGTTGACGAAGAACGCCGAAAACTCAGAACTAGGGCACGACAGGGACGCCAACAGGAGAAAGCTCGGCCAAGGGGACTGACCAGGGGTGCTGGCCAAGGAACAACGGCTAGGGGCAGCACTGATCGACAGGGCAGCGGGTCGGATCCGCAGGGGTCGGCGCTGTCGGGGCGGAACAGCGGGTCGGCGGTCGGCCGCGTAAAGGGGGCGGCTCTGCTGGACGGTCGGGGAGCCAACAGAGGGGCGGCGCCGAAAGGGGCGCCGGCGGGGCACTGTCGCGAGGGGGCGGCGACGGGGGCGAGGTCGCCGGAGTCGGCGCTGGTGGCCGGGCGACGACGAGAAGGGCGCGCGGGGGTGCGCGAGGGGGAGCTCGGTCGGCCGCGGGGTGGTCACGTGCGCCGGAGAGGCGGTCGGCCGGGGCGCTCGGGTAGCTCCGGCGGCTAAGGGGGTTTGGGCTTGGGGTTAGGAAGTGGGTTTCTGTGATGGGAAGAGGAGGAGCTTGTTCTGTGAAGAATGTGAGAGAGAGATGAGTTAGAGATATGAGAGTGTTGAGGGATGTTATTCTCTGGTGAGTTCGTGAGAGTGTGGGAGGAGTGGGAACTAATTAAGGAGAAGTGGTGGCTGGTGAACGTTGGAGATGGGGGGTTTGCTGTGTGGTCCAGAGAACAAGTAGGGAAAGAGAATAGGGAGTGGGGTGACTCTGAATGAGTAATGGGTTGCTGGTCCTACGGGACCAGCCACAATTATTATTATTATTTTTTTTTTTTTAAAGAAGATAGTTAGCCAAGTCAAAATCTGGTTTTAAGAAAATGGGATTGGGCTCAGGCCTGGGTCTGGGTTCGGACTCGGGTCTGGGTCTGAAACAAAAATCCATGTTATTATATTATTTTCGAAATTCTTTTCACTCAAAAATATTTAATAATAATAATAATAATAATAATAATAATAATGATATATTTACTAAAATTAATACTAAACACTATTATTTATTAATTACAAAAGATATGGGTTTCACACAGTTGTACTTTCAATTGTTTAATAAAAGTTTTAAATATTCGTAGATTCGTGTTGTGACAAATATATAGATGTTGTTGAGTTTACCTGCATTAGAAACAGCTTACTGCCGCCGTCTCACAACGGTGCAGGCTGGACATGATCCGGTTCGACCCAATAATTTGGGATCGGGTCGTGACAGAAGCGCTGGCCTAGATTGCAGAGGGAAGGAGTGGATCTCGGCAATGGTTCTGGATGCAGATTCAGGATGGTCGAGGAGTGAAAGTTCGATACTGGATGCGGTTGCTGAAGCCGAAAGGCGGTTCGGCGGACTCCAATGGACCATTTTTTCGGACCGGATTAGACTAATCCAGTCCAATTGACAAGTCTATATATGTAGTACTTGTATATAGTAGAAATATATTATATTTAGTAATTACCATATAAGAATACAATCATATATGGTAATACAAATTTTATTATATAGCCTTCATTGTGAGATGAATAAATATCCAAGAATTTATTCTCTCCAATACATCTTCAAAATCTATATTTGGCTGGTCATGCTCGATTAACATGTAGGTTGATTAATATGTACTTATGTTTTGGGGCATCTATTCTCTTAAAAATTTAGAGAAGACATAGGCACTAATATATTTCACTTGTTTGAAAATGTACACCAAGAATTATCAAACATGAAGTTCATATGGGCTGTAGCTCAACATGTGGGGGTGTAGCTCATATGGTAGAGCGCTCGCTTTGCATGCGAGAGGCACAGGGTTCGATTCCCCGCACCTCCAAAGAAAATAAATTCACTTGTCAGCTTTTTTTTATCACATGAGTACTATAAACTTTTTAAATTATTGTACTTTCATGTTAGTCTAAATTAGACTTAATAGTCATTCAAAGCATGTGATTGATAACTGATTAAGGGAAGTTTGCTGCTAAATTTTTTTTCCAAATAACATGAATTTTAATTTATCACATGGATACTATGAACTTGAACAAAATTAAGTTCGAGTCTGAGTTGGCTCCAAATGTCAAATTTAGTCAAGTATGGATTGAGTTGCTAATTGCAACAAGGATTTCATAATTCGATATAGAGTAATATTTGATTATCTAAATTGACAGTTATGAATTTTTTTTAATTATTGTACTTTCCTATTATTCTAAATTAGACTTAATAGTATGTTCAAAGCACATGAATAAGGGAAATTTGCCTCTAAAAATTGGTACACTATGAACCTCAACCAAATTTAAGTTTTAGTCTGAGTTCGCTTCAAAGCAGCTTAGACCATCTCCAATGGTGATTTCTAAAATTGAGTTCTTATCCTACTTGGCATTGTACTTTAAGGAGATTTCTATCCTAGTTGGAAGAGTTTCTACATAGGAATTGTAGACATACAAAAATGCTCTCCAATGATTCTCCATTCTATCCTATGTGTCACATAGTAAAAAGACCAATTTAATGGTGTGTGGCCTAATAATAATTGTCATGAGAGATAGGAGAATTTCTATGAGGGTTTCTACATATAGAAATCCTCCTAGAAAGTTTCTATCCTACATCATTGCCACATAGGATAGAAATGGTGATAGAAATCACCATTGGGAGAAATTTTTTCTAAAATGAATTTCTTGCATAGAAATAGGAAAGATAGAAACCCCCATTGGAGATGGTCTTAGTGTCAGTATTGAATGCAATATTTTTAGCTGCCAGAAGCAGCAGTTATAAAGCAAACCCATTTTCTTATAACAACTTTCGCTAATGGCACATGGCATGTTATTTATTTATTTGAATAATGCTTATAAAAAGATAAGTTACCTTGTTGACATGTGCTGGAGTAGCTCAGTTGGTTAGAGCGTGTGGCTGTTAACCACAAGGTCGGAGGTTCAAGCCCTCCCTCTAGCGGCATGTAAGTTTTTTTAATTCGGTTTGCTTTTTCTAAGTTTTTGGATTCCTAGGAGTAGATTTTCAAAGGAATTCAACATTCTCATATCCATGTTTAGTTAGATTGGGAATAAGTAGTTTAAAAATTAAAAAAAATTTATTTTCATGTTTGGTTCACACATAGATAGGAATTTTAATTTATTTAGTTTTACTTTAATACCCTTTCACTAATTTCATGATGATTCACATATTTGGGATGAGAATTGAAAATTTGAAAATAAAGCGAGGGTATAACCGTCCAAACAAAATAGTCAAACATTACTCCTAGAAAAGCAAATCTATTTCCAAGAGGGGGCTTGAGAATAGTTTTTCCACATCCATGGGAAGAGCTTTCCCACCTAACCCCCTTATATTTCCTCCTCATTTCCAATCCTAAACATACCAAACATGGGTAAGGAATTCAAATTCCATTCTCAAGCCTCAAAAACTTGAACCAAACGTTCCCTTATCGCTTTTCTTCTGGATCACTTTGAACGGCCCCTTTCAAAAAATGTAGCGGAAGCTCATTCCACTCTGATCGGTTCCTGGTTGAGGCTTTAGACCAAAATCGACCCATTTTTGGTCCAAACTCCTGTCCCCCATTCAAATATGAATTTTGTTAACATGTGTCCTAAGGACACTTTTTAAGGATAATTAATATATAGTCTTTTGCTTTGAAAATTGTTATTAAAACTCAATAAACATTAAAAATAATAGTTTTCTTCATTGGAAGCGTAATCAAGATTCAATACAAAAAAAATTTACATTGAAAAATTATTTTATTGGATCTTGATGATATTTTTCAATGTAAAATTTTTTTTAATATTTTTTAGGTGTTGATAACAAATTTTAGAACAAAAAATTATATATTAATTATTTTTAACACGTGAGTACTTTTTTTTTTGAGGGTGCCCACTTCTTAATGGTGCTTGGAGACATGCCTCCAAGGGGACTCGAACCCGCGCCACTGTGCCGGGATGCTCCACCGTTCCCAACGGGCTACAGCCACAGGCCCATGACCCACAACCAACACTCCTTTGTCTCATTCAAAGATTCCTGTGTGTTTTTGCACCATTTCCCCACCTTTGCATATCACTCCATGCGAAATGCCCTTATTGCTCATTTGGACTTTAATACCAGGTACTCCAAAGTTATATTGTCTTCGTCCCCCAAAAAAAAAAAAAGAGTAAAGAGTTTACTTTTGCTCCTAATCAATTGACTAAATGTAATTTCAATTTAATGTTTCTATTGTAAGTAGGGATGGGACCATAACAGGGTCTGTCATGGCCTCCCCTAACTTCTTTCATCTTTAAAATTTTCTAATATAAATTTTAAAATTTTTGCAATACTTTTGAAAAAAATATGTACATATGTTCGTGTCTTGTTCTTTCGTCAGACAATCATGATTTTTTATGTACGTTCGACTAATTATACTTTAGGCACCAACCTGGTTAAACAAATTTCTGAACTTTGAACTTGGTAACATATGGGAGTCATAGATCCATATAATGATCAATTGTGGACTATGATTCAACTGATCTTTTCTTGTGAAAAATAAATTACTCATCGTTTATTTTTTAAGGTTAGATATATCTATTTAATATACAAATTTATGTATTTCTTAATTCTTTCATAGTATATATCTTTGAAACTAAATTAATTATCTATATTTTTTTAAATGGGTCAAATCATGTAAAGAGTTACAGTAGAATTTGCATTTTGATTATGCTGAGTTTTTTTATTTTTTAACCAATAAACATTGTATTAAATTTTATTGATTTTCAATATTTACAATTTTTATCTTTTAACACAGAGGTTTTGATAAATAAATATCATACATCATAATATAACACAAGTGGTTCTTCACTATACTCCAACTAAGTACTTAGAGCATCTCCAACCCTATTGTGAGTTTGAAAAAAATGGTTGCCACATAGGAATGACAACCATTTTTTTCAAAAGTACTTCTCCAATGCATATGTGAAATAAAGTATGGAGTTGACATGGCAATGACATGGCAAAGACAATGTGAAGTTGGTTGTCTAGATCTAGACAATGCACTTCACAATGTCTTTATGTCCACATCATCATTTGTGAATAAAAATATTTATAAAAAGAAGTAGAAGAGTAAAAGTTGTCTTGAAAGTTGTAAAAAATTACTTTATATTGCCTTCTCAATACTTTTGCATTGGAGATGTCTTTTTAAACTCATTGTCATTTGTGAATATAATTTTGCCACATATACAAGACATTGTCTTGTGCCTCATGCCACATAGGATTCACAACACAAAACAAGACAATAGGGTTGGAGATGCTCTTAGAGCATCTCCAACCCTATTGTCTTGTTAAGTGTTGTGAGTCCTATGTGGCATGAGGCACAAGACAATGTCTTTTCTATGTGGTAATATGATATTCATACAAGACAATTAGATAAAAAAATGTTCTCCAATTCAAAAGTATTGAGAAAACAATAAAAACTATTTTTTTTAACTTCCACGACAACTCTTCCACTTCTTCATTTTTTTTATAAATATTTTCGTTTCCAACAAAACTCACTTACCCAATAAGGTGGGTTATGCACTTTAAACAAAAAGAGAGTGCTCTCTCGTATCCGAAGTTGGACTAAAAATTAGATCCTTGTTGAATCACAGCCAACAATCCTCCACATGATTAAATAAAAAAGAAACAAAATAATTAAATAAATATAGAGAAATAGAGTTATAGGAAGGAAAACAATATTTGGGCAATCACATGGAGTATCAGAAGAATATGCTTTCCGGACTTTAACATCTCCTAAGTTATATACATTTTATCTAGACAGACCCAAAGTGACATAAGTCTTAAACTAACTTATGACGTTATAACCTGTACAAACTCTTTAGATCTGTCCAGTGGGGCGGACCGTTCCGAATTTTGGTGGGCCGGACCTCTCAGGCCCATGTACTATAGCGGGCCATGCCTAAGGAAGAAAATCTGAGCCCAAGGCCGACCCTTAGAAAGTGTACCGAGTGCATCCGTTTCGGGTCCATTTTACTGGAGTCCCAAAATTAAGATGTAAGTTGTTAGATTAAAAAAATAATTATGTTGTAGTGATTAACATATAATATTTGTGTTGTAGTAGTTAACAAATTAGGTTTGCACTTTAGAGGTCTTAGTTAAAATCTTTGTGACAAAAATAAATTAATTTCTTAATTATTTTTTATATTATATATGGGAGTCTATTTTGAAAGTTCGTTTTAGGCTCTCATGAGCTCAGGGACAGCCATGTATGAGCACAATTCGGCATGTGGTCCATGACACGTGGATTTCGGACAGGATCGAACCGGGCCTGACTGGGCCTTGCACATGAATATGTTTACATGTTACGTATGGCAGAAATTGCTACCGCACTTGTATAAACTGATGCTAATATGGCAGGAATTGCTATCACAATTCTATCAACCAATGTTTAAAAAATCGGACCGATGATCGAACCAAAAATTTTTTGGTCTAGGTCGGACCGGAGTTCAACCGGGGTTCAATAGATTTGGTTTGGTTTGATTTGGTTTGGTTCAAATAGGTAAAATATCTATATTTACTTTTTGGTTTAGTTTGGTTTGGTCATAAGTATGTTAGTTCGGTTTAATTTTACAACTATAAGGTTGATTAAAACCAAATAAAGAATCAAATTGTCCAAAGTTTACATGATAATTTATTTTGAATTTTTTTACAATGAAAAATTAACCAAAATTGGCCGGTTCAATTGTGAACCGGTTCGGCCGGTTCACCGGTTGAATCCGATTTTGATTAAAAAAACCAACGGTTCCTTAAAAGACCCAGTTTTAATCGAACCGGACCGATTTTTTGACTTAAACCGGTTGGATCCGGTCCAACCGCCGATCTGGTCCGGTTTTTACAACATTGCTATCAACTGACGTTTGGAGCAAAATTTTATAGCATCTTATGGGCTATCCTGCCACAGTTGTATCAACTGCCGCAAGGACTCTTTTAACTCTGACTCAATAAAATTAGCCATCGGTATAAACGTTATAATTCTCTTCTACCTAGGGGTGCAACTCGTGCGGGTTGGGTCGGATTTGAGTTCAACCCGAGCCCAACCCGATGAATGATATGCCTAGCCCGAGCCCAAGCCCAACCCGACCTCGGGTTCAACATATGAAGCTCAAGACCGGCTCGGAGGAAGCTCGGGTTGGGTCGGGTTCATCGGGTTTACCAGACTCTAATATGGTATTTAAAATAGTTTTAAACAAAATTAATATTAAACACATAGTCAAATAGCAATTAAGCATCAATCATTACAAAATACAAACTAACATGAGATTTAGAAGGAGTCGAAGAGTTTGGATTGAGAAATTTAGGATATAAATTTTTTATTTAAAAAGTATGAAATATTTTATACATAAATATATATAAAAAATTATATGTATGTCGGGTTTCGGGTTCTTTGGGTAACCCGACACATGAACCCGAGCCCAACCCGATTTTTGATCGGGTTCAAATATTTTAACCCGAATCCAATCCCAAGCCCAAGTATCTTCAACCCTAACCCAACCTATTAGCGGGTTTACCCGATCGGGCTCGGATTGAGCCCGCCCGAGTTGCACCCCTACTTTCTACCCTTCTTCCAAAATCCATATCGTCTAAACCAAATTAAACCAATCCAAGGTTACAAGAAATGTATCATAATTCCTAATTGTAAATGAAAACGGATCTATGTCGGGATGGGCCAGGCTGGGCCTCGAGTCGGATCAGATCGGACCTGGGCTTCGGATCAGGTCTCTCTCATGGGTCGAGATATAAGATCCAACACGCCTCGATATACTGAGCCGGCCAGCCCGGACCTAAGATTATTCGGATCAGACGGGCACATGGGCCAATCTTTTGGACCGACCAGTCCAGCTCAATTGTACTTGTATATGGTATAAGTATACTGTATTTATTAATTATCATATAAGAATACAATTATATATGGTAATATAAACTCCTTTATATAGTATCCACCGTGTGAGATGTTCATTCTCTCAAATACATCTTCGAAATCTATATTTGACTGCTCATGCTGGATTAACATGTAGGTTGATTCAAATCGGAAAGAACATGGACGGAGACAAGATTGTGTGATAGCAGGCCCAAAAACATAAGTACATATTCTCGTAAAAATTTAGAGAAGACATAAGTACTAATATATATTTCACTAGTTTGAAAATTTATACTAAGAATTATCAAGACCGCGATTGTAAGGATGAAACATCTTAGATTTAATTTATAATCCTTGTAAGTATGGAGAGACATTGTTTAGACAAAGAAGAAGAAAAAGAACACTTTTGACACATTCGTGAACAAAATGTACATGAGCCAGGGCTCCACCAATAAGTGGGGGTGTAGCTCATATGGTAGAGCGCTCGCTTCGCATGCGAGAGGCACGGGGTTCGATTCCCCGCACCTCCAAACAAAAGAGTGTTTTCTGACCTTTTACTACCTATGACTCGTGGCATTTTTTGCATAAGTCCTTCCTCATTATTTAGTGCAAGTATTTGCTTGCCTTCTTTGGGTAAATTCTAGAAAGCCCCTATAAACATCTTTATTTTGAATTTTAGAATCATTTCTTACAAAAGATTATTAACAATTTTAGGACATTCGAAATTATTCGTAGTCAGCAATTACTGTAGGCAGGGCCGGCCCGGGGTGTTAGGTTGCCCTATATGAAGCTAGTTTGGGTTGTCCCTTAGGCCGCGTTTGGTTAGGGAAAGGAAATCAATTTCTTAGCATTTTTTTTTCTTTGAAAAATTATAATTCATATTGATTTTTCTTTCCGATGTTTGAAAATATCAAAAAATTTGGAAAGGAAAGTGAATACTTCAACGTGGGAAAGTAATTTCTTGTTTGGATGAATGGAATCATTTTTTCTCATAATTTTCTTTCCATTGGGAATCACTTTCCTTTCCTCCTCAATTCATTTGGAACTCAAATATAGGAAATTAGTCACTTTCTTTTTCCAATCCGATGATTCCACGAACCAAACGAGGCCTTAATCTTTATTGTAGGTCGATCCTGAAGAGTCATTCACGACCTCAACCTCTATTGGGATAATGCTGAAGTTGGGGATTGTCCTAAGCAAAGGGGGATTGTCCAAGTCCGAAGTCTTGTCTGGCTTACCCATGGGTCGATCCTACCTATAGGACTAAAGCTTCATGTTGGTGATATTGTCTGTATTTGACACTATTAGCAATTGTTATGTTATACATATTTGTGTTTATAGTGATATGGATATTTTGTTTGCTTTGCATGTTTGATTTCTGATAGTTATGTATATCTAGGACTGTAAAACGATTCAAACCGTTCGTATTCGGCTCGGTCCAAACCCGATTTAAGCTCGTTCGTTGACTAATCGATACCGAGTTCGACCATAGGTTGTTCGACTCGATCTTGTTCGCAAACAGGCTCGAGTTTGGCTCCGTTTCTTATATTAGGACTTTTTTCAGTATATGTTATGTCTTTTTTAATAGATAGAAATATATTTTGTCTTAAAAATTTTACTCATTTTTTTTTGTTCTTTAAATGATGGTAAATTTATGATGCAAAGATCATAAGTAATTCAATATAAAAGTCTATAAAATTTGAGAGAAACAGTGTGATAGTCTATACAACATGTTCAATAGGATTTTGGCTCGAGCTTGATTCGTTCGAGTCTCCAATCAAACCTAGTTCAAACACCATTTTAGAGCTCGACCTTAAGCTCGGCTCGAATCAAACTCGTTCGATAGTTAAGTCAAACCAAGCTTGAATACTCTTTGCTCGATCTCGTTCGTTCGATTTTCAGCCCTATGTATATCAGGTTTCTTATTCCAGTAATATTTATGAACAATCAAAATTTGAAACATCAACAAATAAATAAGTTTAAGATAACTATAAATTTTAATAACATAAAAAATTTATAACTATAAATTTTAATAACATAAAAAATTTAGTGTAAGAAATTACAAAATTTTATGTTCCAATACATTGCGCAAGATTGGGACCGTCTGGTAGAATTCAAGTAAGTCAAAAAATGGAGTCTATTGTAAAAAAATCCAAATTTATATAAAAAAAAACATACTAGTTGTTTGCCATTAGTCGTTACAAACATATGACATGTTTGATTTTGGCCAGATGGTCTGGCAGAATTTAGACTTGCTTGACTGCTGTCATACGATCTGGTTGGATGTGTTGGGGCATAAAAATTTTGCAAATTTTTATTCTCCTCTATATATTTCTGCAAAATTTATTCCGTACTCTAAAATTTTATGTCTTAATAAATTTTGTAAAATATTTTTTAGAATTGTTATTTATTCAAAATGTCAAATTTACTAAGGACTCGTTTGGTTCATTGTGTTGGGCGCGTGCGGAAGCGTTTGCCAGTCCACCTGACCAAAACCAACCCCCGTCTAACGGACACCAAGTGTAAGATGAAGACAAGTATATGGCGGTGACGTACGTCACCTGGACAAATTCCAACATTTAATAACTCAGATAAAATTACAAGATTGACAGAACTCACGTTGAACCCTTTGCGCTAATAGGTTCAACCCCCTCACCACTCTCAAGAAGAAAAATATAATATTACAATTGAGTTCACTCACCAACCCGTAGCAATCTCCCTAAACGAAGTTGACAACTCCTCGATTAGATTTTCTTTTGAGCAAAGTACGAACTTTCTCTTAAATTTTCTTGTGGACAAGCACCCCGAATTGCCACTTTTGTGCTTTGTACTTATTCTTTGTACCTCCACCCTCACCCCATATATATAGGATGATAAAATCCTATTTTAGGTCATAATATAATTTCTTAATTAGGAAGCCCTCAAATAAGAATCCTATTACACCTAAAATAGTCCATCAATTATCTTATTTTAGATCATAATAAGATTTCCTAAAATAAGAATTCTATTATATCTAAAATAGCACAACGCCAATTATGGACATCCAAATCTAATCAAATCAATATGTTGTTACCAAATCCAGATTGGACTCCAACAATCTTTCCCTCCAGACTGATGAGAGGGTATTGACCCCATGGGTCCTCAACTGGACTCCATGCCTGTCGTCCCACGACAGAATTTCTACTCCCCTATGCCACTGATCTCCGACCCCCGAGTTGCTTTGCATCTTTTTTTGTTTCCAGCTCCTCGACCGTCACGTCGATGCTAGCTGCCATGCGTAGCACCTCCTACACCACTGGGATACTACCGATATCAATGACATGACCAAGACCGAAGTCCATGACGATCAGCATCACCGTAAATCTTGGCTGTTTGTTTCTGACTTCCGTCTTCCACTGAAAAGTGTTAATGTTCCGACGAGCTTCTTCACCTGGCCCAACCAAGCGGACGGTACGTTTCTCATAAGATTCAAACTCCTGAACTTGCCCACCTTCGTGTCCGAACTTGAAGCTCTCCCATACACATGCGTCCTCGAGCAGTACATTACGCACTGTACATGCCGTCGATGACCCACAGCTCCCATTGAACTGTGTGAATGATGATACTGCCGCCTCAGATTGAGTTTGCTGTAAAACTTGATCTCCTTCCTGGCTTCGAACTGCTGAAACCGATATCGCTCCGTGAAGATTTGGCAAACCACATGTCGCCAAATTTGGATCCGTAGAGCAACCCTCACCTGGAGACCGACCAGCTATCATGGGACCGACAAACTGACCCTCAATCTTTGACTCATCACCATCCATCGCTTTGTCTCAACGAACCGAATCCTTCTCGTAACCCTCAAAGCATCTATAAGCCCATCCTCAGCAAGTTCTCGACGATCCACCTCTTGCCGAACACCCCTCGAGCCTCCATCCGGTGTATATGGCCTGCCTGTACAGCTCAGCAGCTTAAGCCGGTACATGCCACAACACAAATCTTCTCAAGCCAGCTGTTGGGAACCCTTCACAAGCATCTAATCTTTGCTCCCAAAAAAACTACGACAGCCATCATCTGCCAGCCTCCCTACCAAAACCAAGTTGTAGCGCAAACTTGGTACATGTCGCACACCCCTGAGGATAAATTTCTCACCAGCCGTCGTCAAGTGCACGTCATTGATGCCTACAACTGCAGCCATTCCCTTGTTGTCCATCTTTATACGTCCAATGTAATGCCCATATCACGTATTACGTATTTGGAATACGTGTACGTATTTCGGTGGATTTTATTTTTGCATATTGCATTAGCATGGTTCATCATGGGATTGCATTGGCTTGGTTTGGTTCGGTTTGGTGGGTTTGGCTTGGTTTGGTTTTATGTGGAGAACCACTCCCACCTACCACCACTCCCACCATAAATATCTATCCCACTCTCTCTCTTCCATTATTACTCATTACTCATTTCTTCTTCTCCATCTTTACTTCTCCACCTACCAGGAGAGAGGGAGAGCTTAGGCAAGTGCATCTTGCTTCATGGAGGAATCCTATTTTTATTGTTCTATTGTCTCTCTCATGTGTTTCTAACCCACTTTAGTACTTGGCATTTTTCATTTCCATGGTTAAATTTTGTAGATCCAGCCTTGTGGTATTTTCGGTTTCCAGGATTTTTGATCCATCAAACTTGCATATTTTTGCTAGTTGATGGTTCCATGTTGTAGGAAATTTCGTTCAACCCCATTTTGACCTATGGAAGTCCAAATTTGGACTCCTGTGGGAAATTGGGTGGTGTGGAGAAGCCATGGTATTTTCCATGAACCTCTTCTCAGTTGGCAACAAATTGTTGCTGGCTTGCATTTGTTTTGGCCGCGGGAGTCTTGCCTAGCCGCATGGGCATGGCAGCATTAATTATTTTCTGACATGATGACACTTAATAGCAAGCATAGTAATTTGGGCAAGGCCTAATAATTATTTGCCACGTACAGCTTGCAATTGTATGCACATAATGTAGTGGTGAGCCGCATGAATTTATTAATGGTTTTGAGCCGCATGTACTTGCTGGCCTTAACATTCTTGGCCGCATAAAAATATATGGGCCGCATGCATTGCTTATGTAGAAAATTGCATATACATGCATGCATACTTTAGTTGCATGCTTAATTAGTTTAGCATTAGCAAGCAACTTGCTGGCCATTTGAATTATCATAGCCGCATGGATTTGATTTTACTACTTTGCTTGCATGGAAACTCCACTTCAGCCGCATATGATTTTATTGGCATATTAAATTTGCATACAAGCAGCTCCAGCCGCATAAGGCATCCTATTTACTAGGTTTAGCCGCATGGTAAAGCATTAATTAATGCTTTGTTCAAATGCTTTGTAAAGCATTAATTCAATGTCGTATGAAAGTCTTAGTTCAATGCTTTGGAGGCATTAAATGCTTTTTCTAAAGCATTAATTAATGCTTGGTTCAGGAGGCATTAAATGCTTTTTCTAAAGCATTAATTAATGCTTGGTTCAGGAGGCATTAAATGCTTTTTCTAAAGCATTAATTAAAAGCATTAATTAATGCTTGGTTCAGGATTGCATTCCAATGCATTTCTAAAGCATTAATTAATGCTTGGTTCAGGAGGCATTAAATGCTTTTTCTAAAGCATTAATTAATGCTTGGTTCAGGATTGCATTCCAATGCATTTCTAAAGCATTAATTTAATGCTTGGTCCAGAATGCATTTAAATGCATTATTAAAGCATTTAAATTCAATGAATTGTTGCATGCCCTTAAATGCATGGTTAATACATCCCTTTGAAAGCCAGCCGCATATACTTGCCAGGCAACATATTTTATACGCTTTGTCAGGATGCATATTTTAATATTTTAATGTGCTTTGCCATGTTACATATTTTATATGCCTTGTATTATTAGATGCTTGCATGCACATATTTAAAACTGGCACTTACAACGTGAGCTTACATGCTTATACACAGTACTTGGCCGCATGGCCATATATAATATATGTGCATGACCAATAATTCTTGGCCGCATGCATTGCTTGAGTGGCCACGTGTCCCTTTTCTTTTGCTTGAGTGGAAGCTTGTATTTATTGCGGTTTCCTCTCTCCTTGACTTTTCTGGTTGTATGAATATTTCTTGCGAGCCGCATGGTCCCCTTCAGTTATTTTGCTGGCCGCATAAGCTTTAGCTGGCCGCATGGGTGGCCTCCCACTCTCTTTGACCGCATGTATGTTCTCCCACTTTTGGACCGCATGGAGTCCACTTTGATTGTTTAAATGTTTTATTTGCTTGAGTTGTGGTCAGAATTTCTTCCCACTCCCAACATGAAAGTTATAGAGTTTCTCCTTGGCTTCAAGAACATATATATTATTAATATATTATTATTATTATTACACAAGTTTCTTCCCTCCTTGATAAATGACATGACTTGATAGTGATCCGCCGTGGTGCACTCCTGACAAGATAACTTAATTTGACATGATAACTTGACATGATAATTCTTGATAGTGGCCCGCCGTGGCGCACTCTTGACATGATAAACCTGGCATGATACTTCTCGAAATGCTGTTGCGACGGCTAACACGACATGACAAGATTGAATGACCTGGACACCGTGGACGATTGTGCTTGTGCAAATGAACCCGTCTTGTCCTGCATCATGTCTAGGATGGGGACCCCTGAGTACCACGGTCAGGGGTACCCACTGAAATCAACTAAGGCTAACAACTAGAATAAATCTAGTAGTCATGAAGAGATTTCCCAGCTACAGGCAATCCCGTTATCTGGGCGCCCCACTTGGGATCTGTAGCCTGCCGTCGAGTAGGGCACATTTCCAGCACACTGTTATGTGTTGCACCCTCTAAGTCACCTAAGGGTACATACATTTCCTGGACGATGTACCCACTTGAATTCAATCCTAATTACGTCCGGATAGCCTGGATGGTCTGCAGGGCTTGTGGCTGTGGAATAATCTCGCTGCATCTTGCTAGTAACTAGGCCTGTGATAACCCTAGTTAGTTAAAGTATCAAGCCGTACTTATTGCTTGGCCGTAAAATGTTGGGTGAAGTTTACCAGTCTATTCTTGTCTTGATCCTGTACAAGATTATTACATGACCTGTTTTCTTATCTTGCCGATAAATGGTGGGAGAAACCAAGTTCGGTTCAGACGAAGGGTTACAACCCCGGTCCTTGTTTGGTTTACGGGTTGTAACCTGGTTATCTGAATAGTCCCATGGTTATCTCATCGTATATCACATGTCCTGCTTTTCTTTAATTACTGTCTTTTATATATATTTTTTTACTCTTGTGCTAATTGTTGGTTTGAGTTCCTAAGTGAAGCCTCCTTTGTGGCACTTGCTCTTTCTGGCGTCTGACCCAGCTGGTTTTGTATGGCCAGATACCAGAGCAGCTCCAGAGGATCTACCGAATCTCCAGCCACTTGGTGACCACTAGACGGAATCCTGGCAACGAGTGGATTATTTTTGGCTCTCCCACTCTATTGTAAATTATTTCTTTTGAGGCGTTTAGCCGCCGAGCAAGTGTTAGCTCGTGTATATTTTTACTTACTGTCTGCCTACGGGCTGTAACATGATTGGCAACCTAGGGTTGATCATGTATGACTAAACTCTTGCTAGTCCTCACATTTTGTAACGACTAGCTTCATGATCAGCTGGATATGTAATGTTTGGGACGCCTTACTATTGTATATTTGGTGATCTTATATCTTGTAACTCTATTTACTTGCTTGTGATTGAGACACTAGGCTTGTTATTGACCCAAAGAGACTGATGGCTTGTAGATAAACCCTCATATATCTAGACAGCCGTGACCGTATAGTGGAGTGGATTCTATTTCATTATACGTAGCTGGCTATGTCTGCCCCCGCTCTCCAGTATTCTGGTTCTGGGGCGTGACATCCAAACCTGTCACGCCCCAGAACCAGAATACTGGAGAGCAGGGGAATGACTCAGCCAGCTACGTATTACGGGTAGATGAATACCGTATAATACGATCAATGCTGTCTACAAGACGAGGGGGTGCATACTACATGAAAGTCTTCCTATGGTCACTTTACTTCTATTGTCTCAATCATTCAAACAAGAAACAGAAATAGAGAACATGTTAGATAAAGCAGTAAGGCATCCCAAACGCTCAGTCAAAATGTTTTTGATATCTGGCTTTACAAAATACAGCCAGATGATGTAGTAAGTATACACAATTGTTAGCAGCTGCAGCCTGACTTAGTTACAATAATACAAAAGTAGGTACAAGACAATCCGACTAACATGTCGGTGCTAAACGGCAAAGTATAAAGTAGATAACAAAACGGGCGGGAAAGTAAGAAACCCACTCGAGTCCTCCTGCGATCATCCCTCTAGTGTTGACCATCTTGGAGGTAGAAGTAAGCTGGATCCTCAGGGACCGGCTCTAAATCTGGCCATGCAAAACCAGAGAGGTTAGACCTCTAATAGCAAGTACCGCAAGGGAGCACGATATGAGGAATGAAGCCAGTAATAAGAGAATATGATAATAGATCTTTGCTATCTACTAGGACTCACACAACATCACGACACTTCGAACCAACCTCCCAACCAAACAAGGACAGAAGTTGGCCCGTCATGTCCTGACATTCTGATCATCTCAGTTAAGTAACAGAGTAGGTACAGTACACAAACAAATCAATTTAAATGGCCAGACAACTACTACGGCTTGCTATTGTGAGTCCTAAGTTATCCTGAAATTATGCAATAAAGGATTTCTCAGTTCTTACTATGCGCAAGCAAGGCTAGTTTACCCAGTCAATCAATTACGCCAATCATGAATTAGACGAGTCCTAGCGGGACGTCCGTCATTAATATACAATATTTGTCACGCCCCAGAACCAGAATACTGGAGAGCGGGGGCAGACATAGCCAGCTACGTATAATGAAATGGAATGCATCTCACCATACGGTCACGGCTGTCTAGATATGTGAGGGTTTATCTACAAGCCATCAGTCTCTTAAGGTCATAAATTATCCTATTGTCTCAATCTCAGCCAACTAGTAATAGTTACAAGATATCAGACCACCAAATATACAATTGTAAGGCGTCCCAAATATTACATATCCAGATGATCATGAAGCTAGTCGTACAAAATGTAAGGACTAGCAAGAGTTAAGTTATACATGATCAACCTCGAGTTGCCAATCATGTTACAGCCCGTAGACAGACAGTAAGTAAAATATACACGAGCTAACACTTGCTCGGCGGCTAAACGCCTCAAAAGAATAATGTACAATAGAGTGGGAGAGCCAAAAATAACCCACTCGTTGCCAGGATTCTCTCTAGTGGTCACCATGTGGCTGGAAGGCAGGTAGATCCTTTGCTGCTGCTCTGGTATCTGGCCATACAAAACCAGCTGGGTCAGACCCCAGAAAGAGCAAGTGCCACAAAGGAGGCTTCATTTAGGAACTAAAACCAGCAAATTAGCACAAGAATATAATTACTTAATAAGAGACAGTAATGTAAGAAAAAGCATGACAGGTGAATATAAAAGACAATCTTGTACAGAATCATTAAAAGACAGAACATATGGAAAAGCATGACAGGATGATATACGATGAGATAACCATGGGACTATTCAGATAACCAGGTTACAATCCGTAAACCAAACAAGGACCGGGGTTGTAACCCTTCGTCTGAACGAAACTTGGCTTCTCCCACCATTTATCGGCAAGGTAAATATAAGAAATCGAGACATGTAACAATCTTGTACAGGATCAAGACAAGACTAGACAGATTGAACCCCATCCAACAATCACGACCAAGCAATAAGTACGGCTTGATACTTTAACTAACTAGGGTTATCACAGGCCTAGTTACTAGCAAGATGCAATGAGAATTCCAAGTCCGGTTACCTGTTTGTTACTACCTGAGTGATCCCAGCACGAAAAGGAAAAGATAGCAGGATATAGCAGACACACTGTAGTAAGATACATGTGTCCTAAGGTACCACACTCGACGACGGGCTGGAAGTGCGCTCATCTCGACGGATAGCAACAAATCCCATGTATATATATATATAAGGCCGGGACCAAAGGGGCAACAGGTAACTGAAAAATTCTCCATGAACTATTTGATCAATCTAGTCATTAACCTAGCCAGATTCAGTATGAATCCCTGACCGTGGTACTCAGGGATCATGTCCTAGACATGATGCAAGACACAACCGGACTCGTAGTTTATACAGGCACAATCAATGCAAACAACCACGGTGTCAGGATTAATTATACAGGTCATGTCATGTCAGGTAGCCGTCGCAACAGCTATTCAAGATATATCAGGTCAGGTTATCATGCCAAGTGTACTAGTCAGGAGTGCGCCACGACGGGCCACTATCAGGTCATGTCAGGTTATTATGTCAGGAGTACACCACTACGGGTCACTATCACGTCATGCTCAATTATCAATTCCAAACATAATAAATAAATTCGGGATTATCAAGTTCATGATAACAGGCGTAAGGATATAAAATGGGTGCAAAATCATAAAAAGGGGAATATGGGGACATAATGCGTCCAAGGGGAGGAGCAAGGGGTACTATGGCCAACAAGTGGCATTAGCCAAGTTGTGCCAAGGTAAGTAGGGTCAGGTCCAGTTGCGCCTAAACATCAGGTTGCGCTCAAGTCAGGCTGCGCTCAGATCAGGCTACGCTCAGGTCAGGCTACGCTCAGGTCAGGCTACGCTCAGGTCAGGCTACGCTCAAGTCAGGCTACAAGACATACGCCTCAAAAAGGCAGCGTATGTACTCCATACGACTCCTCAAAAAGGCAGCGTATGTACTCTATACGACTCCTCATCAAGGCAGCGTATGAGATCCATACGACTCCTTGTCACCCAAGTCAGCGTATGCAAGACATACGCCTCCAAAAGGCAGCGTATGGACTCCATACGACTCCTCTTCAAGGCAGCATATGTACTCCATACGACTCCTTATCAAGGTAGCATATGAGGTCCATACGACTCCTCATCAAGGCAGCGTATGCAAGACATACGTCTCCAAAAGGCAGCGTATGGACTCCATACGACTCCTCTTCAAGGCAGCGTATGAGTCAGACTGCGCTGCGCTAAAGAGCGCGCGCAGCTCAGGGGCGCAAGCTAAAAAGCTCGCGCACATTGCTCACTGTCTTCTCCAAATCAGCAAGAACTCCATGGTTTGAACCCAAAGCTTCAAAAGTCCATAACTTGGTCAAAATAAGTCCAAATCCAACTTTTCAAAGGTCAAAATTGGGTAGAATAAAATTCTCTACAACGTAGAACCATCAAAACTCGAAAATAAGAAGATTAGATAGATCAAAACCCAAGAATTCTGAAAATAAAATAAACTTAGATCTACAAGAATCTAGCCATGGAAATTAGAAATGCCAAGTACTAAAGTGTTGTAGAATGTAGTAAAGAAGAGAATGGAGCAATAAAATCAGAGTTCCTCCATGAAGCAAGTTGCACTTGCCTAGACCTCTCTCTTCTCTCTCTGGTAGGTGAAGGGAGTAAATGGAAGAAGAAGAAGAGATTAATGAAAAGAGAGAAGAAGAATAGGTAATAAATATGAGTGGTGGTGGTAGGTAGGGGGTTCACCCCTTGGTTCATGATGGACCAAGAGCAATCCCAAACCGAACCAAGCCAACCCAAACCAAGAATAAACTAAGCCCAGGGAGGAAATTAAGCAAGGAAATCATGCAATACAAGAATAAATACGTACACGTATTCCAGAAATACGTAATACGAACCACAGGAATTACAACTCTACCCACCTTAAAAGAATTCCGTCCTCGAAATTTAATCAAGAGGCTAGAGGAGCAATGACAAGCTATATTAATCACATGCAAGCTATAACTAGGCAGACAATCACTCATTCAAGCAAGGAATCGAAGTGCAAGGCATAAGGAAGATATTACACCTCACGAGCCAAACCGATTGGGATAACATGATCGGGTATCATCCTCACACTCCCACGTTTGACTCCCCCAAGGAGCGATGAACTCAAGCAACACGAACTAAACTGATAGCCTTGCGCTTGAGGTCTCTCTCTTTGGTCAAACATGGACACGGGCCTTTCCCCATACGAAAAGGTTGGTACCAATAACCGTTTTCGAATGATCTAGGACATGGCTCGGGCCCGGGATATACCGTTGTAATTAGGATACATGAAACATGACATGTGTCCCGTATAACAACGGCGAAAAGCAAGATAATAGGACACAGATACCTCTTTGCCGATTCTGGATCTGGGCCTGGGCTAGGGCGAACTGCTGAGGCCTCTGTTGTTGGAAGGCCTGGGCCTGAGACGACAATGGACCTGGAAATGGAAGCTGCTGTGGTTGGTGAACTGGAGCTGGTTCTGGTGCTGGTCCCATAACCGAGGGACTAGTTACTGTCGACGATGATCTGTTTCTGAATGGACAAGATCCTATCATGTGGTCCGACGAACAACAAACCAAACACAATCCCTGTGCTCTGCGGCACTCAGTAACAATATTCCCGGGCTTTCCGCAATGAGAACAACCGGTTGCGAAAGGCCGCTTCTGCTTCTGCTGCTGGGGATAGGTCGGGGTAGAATGCTGTAAGGAGGTAACTGAATCTGTCCTTGTAGCTCCAATGGTCAGGGCCCTAGCTGCTGGGGCCGGTGCTGAGGATTGGTTCATCTGGTCGTGAGACCGCTTCCGATCTCCGGTCCGGTCTGCTATCCTTCGGGAAGTGTACTCATGCCTCCTTGCTGCTCGCAAGACGGCATCAAAAGTTCTGTGCTCGAACTGCTCTACTGCCAATATGATCTCTAAGTGGAGCCCCTGCTGAAATTGCTGTGCTCTGTCTAGCTCGGTTGCCACCAAGGTGGGAGCAAACCGACTCAACCTTGAAAACTCGACCTCATATCCGTCGACCGTCCTGTTCATCTGCCTGAGATTACTAAACCTGGTCTGCAGGTCATATCTAGACACTGCGTCGAAGTACTTGGTCTGAAACATATCACTGAATACCGCCCACATGACAGGCATACCCAAACTCGCTGCTTGCATAGCCCACCAGCTGCGGGCTAGATCTAGTAACTGCAGGCGCACTACCGCTACCTTCTCTGCTTCAGGGTTCCTGGCTGCCTCCAAGATAACTTCAATGTCCTGTAGCCAGGCATCTGCAGCAATAGCATCCTCGCTGCCGTCGAAGACGGGAGGGTTCAGGTGCTTGAAATTGTTGATCGCACTATTCCCTCGAGGACCACTTTCGCTCATAGCTTCTTGTACTGCTTGCTGCAAGGCATCACCTCGACGATCTTGAGACGTAAGCAACTCACGGATGAGCCCTATCAAGACCCCATCCTCTGACCCTGCTGGCTGAACTGGCTGGACTGGGGGCTCTGGTTCTCCAGAAGGCATGGCTCGGGAAGCGGCTGCTGAGGACTGATCTTGATCTTCTTGCTGTTGCTGGTCTACCGGCCGAACTTCTTCTGGCTGATCAACAGGAATGATGCCACTGAAGCAATAACATCGGGAATATTAAGGAAGGACCAGGATAGAACAATAATGCAAGCATGTTATCAAGTCAGGAATCCAAGGAGATAAGAAGATACGAGTGGAGATCAAAGGCGAGTACAGATTGAGACATCTATCCGGTAAACCCTCACATTTCTTGATTGACAAGACCTGCATGGGCCACCACTTAAACCATGTCACGCCCCAGAACCAGAATACTGAAGAGCGGAGGCAGACATAGCCAGCTACGTATAATAAAATGGAATCTATCTCACCATACGGTCACGGCTGTCTAGATATATGAGGGTTTATCTACAAGCCATCAGTCTCTTAAGGTCATAAATTATCCTATTGTCTCAATCTCAGCCAACTAGTAATAGTTACAAGATATCAGACCACCAAATATACAATTGTAAGGCGTCCCAAACATTACATATCCAGATGATCATGAAGCTAGTCGTACAAAATGTAAGGACTAGCTAGAGTTAAGTTATACATGATCAACCTCGAGTTGCCAATCATGTTACAGCCCGTAGACAGACAGTAAGTAAAATATACACGAGCTAACACTTGCTCGGCGGCTAAACGCCTCAAAAGAATAATGTACAATAGAGTGGAAGAGCCAAAAATAACCCACTCGTTGTCAGGATTCCCTCTAGTGGTCACCATGTGGCTGGAAGGCAGGTAGATCCTTTGCTGCTGCTCCGGTATCTGGCTATACAAAACCAGCTGGGTCAGACCCAAGAAAGAGCAAGTGCCACAAAGGAGGCTTCACTTAGGAACTAAAACCAGCAAATTAGCACAAGAATATAATTACTTAATAAGAGACAGTAATGTAAGAAAAAGCATGACAGGTGAATATAAAAGACAATCTTGTACAGAATCATTAAAAGACAGAACATATGGAAAAGCATGACAGGATGATATACGATGAGATAACCATGGGACTATTCAGATAACCAGGTTACAACCCGTAAACCAAACAAGGACCGGGGTTGTAACCCTTCGTCTGAACGGAACTTGGCTTCTCCCACCATTTATCGGCAAGGTAAATATAAGAAATCGAGACATGTAACAATCTTGTACAGGATCAAGACAAGTCTAGACAGATTGAACCCCATCCAACAATCACGGCCAAGCAATAAGTACGGCTTGATACTTTAACTAACTAGGGTTATCACAGGCCTAGTTACTAGCAAGATGCAATAAGAATTCCAAGTCCGGTTACCTGTTTGTTACTACCTGAGTGATCCCAGCAAGAAAAGGAAAAGATAGCAGGATATAGCAGACACACTGTAGTAAGATACATGTGTCCTAAGGTACCACACTCGACGGCGGGCTGGAAGTGCGCTCATCTCGACGGATAGCAACAAATCCCATGTATATATATATAAGGCCGGGACCAAAGGGGCAACAGGTAACTGGGAAATTCTCCATGAACTATTTGATCAATCTAGTCATTAACCTAGCCAGATTCAGTATGAATCCCTGACCGTGGTACTCAGGGATCATGCCCTAGACATGATGCAAGACACAACCGGACTCGTAGTTTATACAGGCACAATCAATGCAAACAACCACGGTGTCAGGATTAATTATACAGGTCATGTCATGTCAGGTAGCCGTCGCAACAGCTATTCAAGATATATCAGGTCAGGTTATCATGCCAAGTGTACTTGTCAGGAGTGCGCCACGACGGGAAACTATCAGGTCATGTCAGGTTATTATGTCAGGAGTGCACCACTACGGGTCACTATCACGTCATGCTCAATTATCAATTCCAAACATAATAAATAAATTCGGGATTATCAAGTTCATGACAAAAGGGGTAAGGATATAAAATGGGTACAAAATCATAAAAAAGGGAATATGGGGACATAATGCGCCCAAGGGGGGAGCAAGGGGTACTATGGCCAACAAGTGGCATTAGCCAAGTTGTACCAGGGTAAGTAGGGTCAGGTCCAGTTGCGCCTAAACATCAGGTTGCGCTCAAGTCAGGCTGCGCTCAAGTCAAGCTGCGATCAAGTAAGGCTACGCTCAGGTCAGGCTACACTCAGGTCAGGCTACGCTCAGGTCAGGCTACGCTTAGGTCAGGCTACGCTCAATAGATAATATAACCAGATACCGCTCCCTGCCCGTGTGGCAGATTTACAGTATCTGTGGGGACCAACCGGCCTGTCGGACACTACTAGTCCCAAGAGGGCTGCCATGTAAGAACTCGGGAATCCATTCTCTCCATGCAATCATTATTTTATTTAACTTAGTAGTCTTTACGTTGAGTGAAGTACCATGCCGTGGATCATGGTCATTCAGAATGAATACTTTCGTACGGGATACGATATGCACAACTCTACAATGATACCAGTGCGATCAGGTTGTAGGTCTTACATAACGTAATACAACAATCAAAACTAACCACGGGGTAATCATGCCTTGACCATAAAGTACACATGCTTCTTTGGTAAGATAAATAAATAATAAATGAATTGAAGCCTGCATGTGCCTGTATGCCAATATTCGGGATTAGCCAGTCGATTTCAATAGTTCATAATTAATATAAATGTGTCTCATTCATTCAATTCAAAAAGACGACTAGTCAGTCTCTTAGTTCCAACTAGGAACGCATGATCAATTATTAGTCAAGGTCACAATCATTATCAATGGTGACAAGGCATGAAAGTCAACTAGTATTCAGTGGGGTCGAGTCTACAACTCTCAGGGTTTAATTTCAGTCAATCGGGGTATCTATAACTCAATTCACGACACATGGTACATCCCACGTAACAATCTATATTTAACAGAAATATTAACATATCATGATTATATCAAGTTTATGCCAAAAGGCGTAAGGATATAAAATGGACGTTAAATATCTAATAAAATATCAATATACAGGGCTATAGAAGATCCAGGGTAAGTAGGGTCAGGTCCAGTTGCGCCTAAACATCAGGTTGCGCTCAAGTCAGGCTGCGCTCAAGTCAGGCAACGCTCAAGTCAGGCTACGCTCAAGTCAGGCTACGCTCAAGTCAGGCTACGCTCAAGTCAGCGTACGCTCAAGTCAAGCTACGCTCAAGTCAGGCTACGCTCAAGTCAAGCTACGCTCAAGTCAGGCTACGCTCAAGTCAGCGTACGCTCAAGTCAAGCTACGCTCAAGTCAGCGTATGGACTCCATACGACTCCTCTTCAAGGCAGCGTATGTACTCCATACGACTCCTCATCAAGGCAGCGTATGCAAGACATACGCCTCCAAAAGGCAGCATATGGACTCTATACGACTCCTCTTCAAGGCAGCGTATGTACTCCATACGCCTCCAAACGGCAGCGTATGAGTCAGACTGCGCTGCGCTAAAGAGCGTGCGCAGCTCAGTGGCGCAAGCTAAAAAGCTCGCGCACACTACTCACTGTCTTCTCCAAATCAGCAAAAACTCCATGGTTTGAACCCAAAGCTTCAAAAGTCCATAACTTGGTCAAAATAAGTCCAAATCCAACTTTTTAAAGGTCAAAATTGGGTAGAATAAAATTTTCTACAACATGGAACCATCAAAACTTGAAAATAAAGAAGTTTGATAGATCAAAACTACCAAAATATAAAAATAATTAATTTCTAGATCTACAAAAAAATAATACTTCAAAACGAAAAATGCCAAGTTCTAAACTCTCTTAGAATCACAAGGGAAAGAGAATGAAACCAAAAAAATGGATTTTCATATGGAAGCAAGATGTACTTGCCTACAAGTTGGTAGGTAGAGGGAGTTATGAAGAAGAAGAAGAGTAAATGAGAAGGAGAAGTAATGAAGAGAGAGAAAAAGGATTGGAGCTTTAAATGGTGATGGTGGGTTCGGTTCATGATGAACCACCATAACCCGAAAATAAACCAACCTAGGCCAAACCTAAAGTAAGCTAAAGCAGAGAATTAAAGCAGAAAGTAAAATACAGAAAATTAATTGCAGGAAATTAATTAACATGAATTTAAAGAGATTTAAATACAAAATAATACATGATAAATATTTAAATAAATATATTAAAGCAGTACATGTATTAAAAATACGTATTCTGGGAACGGGGAGTGACATCTCTACCCTCCTTAGAAAAATTTTGTCCTCGAAATTTCAAATCCAAGTAGGATAGGAATATCAAGGCCAAACTAGTACAAGCAATTTAAGCAAGCAATCATTTTATAATGTCCATAGCAAGTAACATATCTATATTTAACAATCTACGATATCAAGTAATTTCTACTCATAGGACGACTAGCATACGGAGTTAAGACAATCAAGGTACACGGGAAGAAATATACCTTATGAGTCAAACAGATATGGATACCGTGATCGGATATCATCCTCACGTTCCTACGTTGACTCTCCTAATGAGTGATGACCCCAAGCAACCCGGACAAGACTAATTGTTCGGTTCTTGAGTATCTTTTCTCTTCGGTCTAAAATAGACACAGGCTGTTCCTCATAAGACAGGTTGGTACCAACAACCAGCTCAGAATGATCAAAGATATGGCTTGGGTCCGATACATACCTTCGTAGCTGAGATACATGAAACACGTTATGTACCTCTCGTAACGAAGGCGGAAGGGATAAACGATAAGCAACATCGCCCACCCTATCAAGGATAATAAATGGGCCCACGTACCGCGGACTCAACTTCCCGCGAACGCCAAATCTAATGACCCCACGGGTAGGTGAGATCCGTAAGAATACGTGGTCTCCAATAGAAAACTCTAGCGGCCTACGATGCTGGTCCGCCCAATGACGATGTCGATCCTGCACAACTTGAAGTCGCTCTCTAATTCCTTTAACTAATTCAACTGTCTGAACAATCATTTCCGGACCTAACATCTTTCTGTCCCCGATATCATCCCATGCTAGTGGCGACCTACACTTCTTACCATATAGTGCCTCAAATGGCGCCATCTGGATACTGGCTTGATAACTGTTGTTATATGAAAACTCAACTAAGTGCAGGTGGCTTTCCCAAGATCCTCCAAAATCTAGGGTGCAGGCTCGCAACATATCTTCCAAAGTCTGAATTGTCCTTTCTGATTGGCCGTCCGTCTGTGGATGGTAAGCCGTACTAAATTTTAACTTGGTGCCCAAACTACGATGTAAGCTCTTCCAAAAATGTGACGTGAAACGGGTATCTCTGTCTGACACAATACTGACAGGGACTCCATGCTGCCTGACTATCTGCTGCATGTACAACTCCGCCAACTTTTCTGTAGATTGTCCTACTCTGAAAGGAAGAAAGTGTGCTACCTTTGTAAGCCGATCTACTATCACCCAAATAGCATCTTTACCACTTGGTGATCTCGGTAAACCGGTCACAAAGTCCATTGTGATGTATTCCCACTTCCATTCCGGGATAGGAAGCGGTTGTAATAATCCAGCTGGCCTCTGCTGTTCTGCCTTTACTTGCTGAAATATCAAGCAACGGAAAACAAACCTAGCTATCTCCCTCTTCATCCCGTTCCACCAGAAGTGCTGCTTGATATCTTGGTACATCTTGGTCCCTCCAGGATGTATAGAATACTTAGAACTGTGAGCTTCTGTCATAACTTCCTGTCTGATATCTCCACTAGGTACACAGAGACGTGATCCAAACCTAAGCATACCATCTTCGTGGATTTGCATCTCTTTTTTGAGCCCTAACTCACATTCTGTCCTAAGCTTCTGAATCCTTGGGTCCTGTGCCTGGGCTGTCTTGATCCTGCCTACCAAGTCGGATTGAACTTGTAGACTCGCCAGAATTCCTATATCATTAGGAAGTATAACTTCGATGCCCATCTCCTGAAGGTCTTCTAAGATGTGCTTCTGCGTTTTCAATATAAATGCGCGGCCTCTTCTGCTGAGAGCGTTTGCTACCATATTAGCCTTGCCTGGATGATACTGAAGCTCCACGTCATAATCCTTGATCAGCTCTAACCATCTTTTCTGCCTCATGTTCAGCTCCTTCTGAGTAAAGATGTACTTCAGACTTTTGTGGTCTGTGTACATGTCCACTCGGTCACCATATAAGTAATGCCTCCATAGCTTCAAAGCAAATACTACTGCTGCCAACTCCAAATCATGAGTTAGATAATTTTTCTCGTGGTCTCGAAGTTGCCTAGATGCATACGCTATCACCTTCCCATGTTGCATAAGGACACATCCAAGTCCTTTACCTGACGCATCACAATATACAGTAAAACCTCCGGGCCCAGCTGGCAATGTAAGGATAGGTGCTGATATCAACTTCTGCTTCAGATTCTCAAATAATGCCTGGCATTCTGCCGACCAGACGAATGGTACATCCTTTCGTGTCAAGCGGGTCATGGGTGCTGAAAGTCTTGCAAAACCTGATACAAACCTTCTGTAATATCCTGTCAATCCCAAGAAACTCCGTACATCAGCTACGGTCTTAGGTACTAGCCAACTCTCTACTGCTTCTACCTTCTTGGGATCCACTGCTACTCCAGCTCCTGATATGATGTGACCCAGAAATGAAATATGGTCCATCCAGAACTCACACTTGCTGAACTTGGCATACAACTGGTTCTCTCTCAGTACCTGTAACACTTTTCTGAGGTGGTCTTCATGCTCCTCTTCACTAGCAGAGTATACGAGAATGTCGTCGAGAAACACCACGACAAACTGATCTAAATATGGCATAAAGATGCGGTTCATCAAATCCATAAATATAGCTGGAGCATTGGTCAAACCAAACGGTATTACTAAGAATTCATAATGTCCATACTTCGACCTGAATGCTGTCTTAGGAATGTCTTCCTTTCGAACCCTCATTTGATGGTACCCTGAACGAAGATCTATCTTGGAGAAAACTCTAGCTGTGCTCAACTGGTCAAACAAGTCGTCGATCCTGGGTAGTGGGTACTTGTTCTTTACTGTCGCCGCATTAAGCTTCCTGTAATCGATGCATAATCTGGATGATCCATCCTTCTTCCCCACAAGTACCACTGGTGCTGCCTATGGTGATATGCTAGCTTGGATAAACTTCTTCTCCTTCAATTCCTCTATGTGCTGATACACCTTGGCCTGCTCCGAATCCGCCATTCTGTAAACCCGATCTGATATTGGTTCAGTTCCAGGTGCCAATTCTATGCTGAAATCAATATCTCTAACCGGTGATAGACCTGGAAGTTCTTCGGGAAACACGTCTAGAAATTCTTCAACTACCTTCGGAACTTGAACTTCTTCCATTGCCGTTATTACTCCCTGCTCTTGCTGAGTTGCCTCTGATCTGACTAAGGTAAATTTCTTCATGCCTGGAATATCAAAAGATACACTCCCACTACGACAATCTATTGTCGCATGACTGTCTTTCAGCCAGTCCATGCCTAAGATAACGTCAAAATTTCCAACAGAAAATTCTATCAACTGGGCGGGTAAAGAATGCCCGCAAACTACAATACTACACGCTAGAATAACTCTACTAACTCCTACGAGCCCATTGCCAGTGAGTATATTCAACCTTCCTGGCAATGCCTCGAACTCCATTCCTAGCCGTGTCGTAAATTATGCAGATATAAATGAGTGTGATGCTCCTGAATCAAACAATGCTACTGCGGGATATGAGCCGACGAGAATGTTACCTGCCACAACATCTCCCGATGTTAGTGCCTCCTCCAAGGACAGTGTGAATGCCGGCCCTCGACCTCCTTGCTGGTTTCCATGCGGTGGCCTAGTCTGGTGCTGCTGCTGGCCCCTGTCTTGATGATGCTAGGGTGGTCTATGCTGGTGTTGCTGCATCGGCGGTCCCTGCTGTCGAAACATCTGAGCCTGTGGCATTAACGGACGCTGGGCCAATGGTCTCACTGCTACCGCTGGTCCTCGATACTGCCCTGCCCCTGGTACTGGCAGAGCAGAAAACTGTTGCCCTGGTCCTTCTGACCTCGAATTCATGGGACATATGGTAACCCGATGATCTAGATTTCCACATATCAAACACAGTCCGTTTAATGCCCGACACACATCTCTAGTGTGCCCCATCTTTCCACAATAAGTACAGCCCGCTGGGGGTTGCTGGTTCTTCTTCTGTTGCTGCTGCTGCCTGGGTGGTGGTGCTGGCCCTCGCATTGCCACATCGTGAATGCGAATGCCAAGGGATGGTGCTGTTGTTCGGGGCGCTGCTCCCCCTCCTCCTTCAATCTGACTGTGAGATCTATTCTGACCTCCAGTCCTTACTGTGATCCTCTGAATGGTGATCTCATGCCTTCGGGTTGCCGTCAATATCTCATCAAAAGTCTGGTAATTGTGTCCCTCTATCAATTGCAAGAGCTCAAGATGAAACCCTTGCTGAAACCTCATAGCCCTCTGGCGCTCCGTCGCTACCATCTCTGGGGCAAACCTCCTCAATCTGTAGAACTCCGCTGCATAAGCATCTACCGTCTTGCCGGCCTGCTTGAGGTTGATAAACTTCTGTTGTAGCTCAAACTGTGCCACAACTCTATAGTACTTTATCTTGAATCTTGCTGTAAAATCGTTCCAAGCCACAGGACGTCTGATGCCTATCTCCTCTGATTTCCACCAATTACGTGCGAGATTCTGAAGTAACAACCTCACCTGATCCACACGTTCTTCTGCCGGTACCTTAGCCGCCGTCAAAATAGCCTCAATATCCTTAAGCCATGCATCTGCTGAGATGGCATCCTCCGTTCCTTCAAAACGGCGGGGGTTGAACTTGCAAAATCTGGTTGATGCTCCAGAATTCGGCCTTGCCCCTCTTTCCAAAGCTGTCTGCAACCCTTGGTTGAGTAGTACGTTCTGCTCTTGCAACTGAGCGTGCATGCGCTGTTGGGCTAACATCTGATGTTGTTGAGTAGCCATCATCCCTCTCATGATTTCTAGAAGAGCCGGTGTGTCCATTCCCGCAGGGGTAGGTGGAACTGTTGGTGGTGGTGGAACATTCGGATACTGCGATCCAGCTGCTGCTTCCACTATCACTTCTTCCTGGGTAGTCTCTTGAGTTAGTACCGGCCCTTGTTGCTGACCAACATGGTCATGTTGTCCATGTTGTGGCTGTCCAGCTCTGACAGGTGCGGACGAAGTGCCCCTAAGAAAAGGGACAAGAGAACAATCAAACGATCGGACTTGAAGGATCAATGAAGTCAAAGGATACTGGAATGTCAAGCTGGAGTTGAGAATCGACGAATCATGAGATCAAGGGGGAACATGTGTGATTGAGACATCCTATTAAAATACCCCACAAGTCTAAAATCAGACCTGCATAGGCCACCACTAAAACCTTGTCACGCCCCAGAACCAGAATACTGGAGAGCGGGAGAATGACTCAGCCAGCTACGTATTACGGGTAGATGAATACCGTATAATACGATCAATGCTTTCTACAAGACGAGGGGGTGCATACTACATGAAAGTCTTCCTATGGTCACTTTACTTCTATTGTCTCAATCATTCAAACAAGAAACAGAAATAGAGAACATGTGAGATAAAGCAGTAAGGCGTCCCAAACGCTCAATCAAAATGTTCTTGATATCTGGCTTTACAAAATACAGCCAGATGATGTAGTAAGTATACACAATTGTTAGCAGCTACAGCCTGACTTAGTTACAATTATGCAAAAGTAGGTACAAGACAATCCGACTAACATGTCGGTGCCAAACGGCAAAATATAAAGTAGCTAACAAAACGGGCGGGGAAGTAAGAAACCCACTCGAGTTCTCCTGCGATCATCCCTCTAGTGTTGACCATCTTGGAGGTAGAAGTAAGCTGGATCCTCAGGGACCGGCTCTAAATCTGGCCATGCAAAATCAGAGAGGTTAGACCTCTAATAGCAAGTACCGCAAGGGAGCACGATATGAGGAATGAAGCCAGTAATAAGAGAATATGATAATAGATCTCTGTTATCTACTAGGACTCACACAACATCACGACACTTCGAACCAACCTCCCAACCAAACAAGGACAGAAGTTGGCCCGTCATGTCCTGACATTCTGATCATCTCAGTTAAGTAACAGAGTAGGTACAGTACACAAAAAAATCAATTTAAACGGCCAGGCAACTACTACGGCTTGCTATTATGAGTCCCAAGTTATCCTGGAATTATGCAATAAAGGATTTCTTAGTTCTTACTATGCGCAAGCAAGGCTAGTTTACCCAGTCAATCAATTGCGCCAATCATGAATTAGACGAGTCCCAGCGGGATGCCCATCATTAATATAAAATATTCAATAGATAATATAACCAGATACCGCTTCCTGCCCGTGTGGCAGATTTGCAGTATCTGTGGGGACCAACCGGCCTGTCGGGCACTACTAGTCCCAAGAGGGCTGTCATGTAAGAACTCGGGAATCCATTCTCTCCATGCAATCATTATTTTATTTAACTTAATATTCTCTACGTTGAGTGAAGTACCATACCGTGGATCATGGTCATTCAGAATGAGTACTTTCGTACGGGGTACGATATGCACAACTCTACAATAATACCAGTACGGTCAGGTTGTAGGTCTTACATAGCGTAATGCAACAATCAAAACTAACCACGGGATAATCATGCCTTGACCATAAAGTACACATGCTTCTTTGGTGTAGTGTCCCAAATCCGTGATACATATTTAGTATACGTATACGTGTTTTGGACCCGTATTTTTGCTTAATCATGATTAGTTAATTTTGATTAATATTGTTTAAATTGTTTAATTGGCTTGTGGTTCCCTATGGCAATTGTATTGGCTTGGTTCGGTTCGGTTGGCTTGGCTTGGTTTGGTTTTATATGTGAACCACTCCTACCTACCACCACCAACCCCTTTATTAATGCACTCTCTCATTTCTCTCTCTTCATTCATCATCATCTTCCTTCACTATTAAATTTCTCACCAACCTGTGAGTGAGAGAGAGAGCGAGAGAGCTAGGCAAGTGCATCTTGCTTCATGGAGGAACTCAAATATTATTGTTTCATTCTCTTCCTTGTAGCATTTTAATACTCTTTAGTACTTGACATTTTTCATTTCCATGGCTAGATTCTTGTAGATCTAAGTTTATTTTAATTTTGGATTTTCTGGGTTTTGATCTATTTAACATTGTTACTTTCAAGTTTTGTTGGTTCCATGTTGTATAGTAGCTCGTTCTACCCCATTTTGACCTAAGGAAGTCCGAATTTGGACTCCGAATGAGGGTTTTATGCATCATGGCAGCCATGGTTTCTTGGTGTGCTTCTTCTCGGAATTTTGGAGAAGAAGCACAGTCCTGAGCCGCATGGCAGCACTTGACCGCATGACAAGTTCATGCGGCAAGTATTCATTCTGAAGCCGCATAAGACCCTGCCCTGCCCAGCCGCATGGGAACATTCTCCCTTGGCCGCATGAGACTTAATTTGCCTCAGCCGTATATGACTAATTCTCTGAGCCGCATGGAGCTCACTCCCCACGAGCCGCATGGAGCTCACTCCCCGCGAGCCGCATAGGCTCTGTTATCCCGAGCCGCATGTAACTCATCTAAATTGGGCCGTCTGGGATTTCGTCCAACCTGACCGCATGAACCCATATCAGTTGAGCCGCATGGGAAGTTATTCCCAGCCGCATAAGAATTGTTATCCCTGGCCGCATAAGACCCTGTTGTCTCAGCCGCATAGAATTCTGCCTGGACCCAGCCGCATGGACTTCTCTGTCGTGCCCTGTTACATTATTATTGCTACTATTGTTACTATTGTTCTTTTATTATTATCATGTATCTTGTAACTTCAGTACAACATGAGTACGCTTTACCTCTATTAGATATTTTACGTCCATTTTATATCCTTACGCCTTTTATCCTGAACTTGAAAATCATGAATTTATTTGATATGTTTGGAATTGATAATTGAGCATGACGTGATAGTAACCCGTAGTGGTGCACTCCTGACATGATAACATGACATGACCTGATAGTGGCCCGTCGTGGTACACTCCTGACTAGTACACTTGATATGATAAACCTGACATGATTATCTCGAATAGCTGTTGCGACGGCTACCTGACATGACCTGACTTGTATAAGTAACCTGGACACCGTGGGCGATTGTACTTGTACAAATAATCCAGTCCTGTCTTGCATCATGTCTAGGAGGGGACTCCTGAGTACCACGGTCAGGAGAACCTACTGAAATGGACTAAGATTAATGACTAGTATAATTCACTAGACATGAAGATATGTTCCCCAGTTACAGGCGATCCCGTTATCCCGGCCGCAAATGTTTGGACTTGTAGCCTGCCGACGAGTAGGGCACATTTCCAGCCCACTGTCATGTGGGGCACTCTTGATTGTCACTTTAAATGATTGAACTCTATTGTCACTCTAATGCATTGTACTCTCTAAATTGTCACTATAATGTTCGCCTGGATAACCTGGATAGCTGCAGGGCCTGTGACTACTTGGAGCATCTCATTGCATCTTGCTAGTAACTAGGATTGTGATAACCCTAGTTAGTTAATGTAGAAAGCCGTAGGCAATGATTGGCCGTGATTGATTGGATGGAGTCTAGTCCAGTATAGTATTGTCTAGAAGTGATTGATTGCAGATTGTACCAGAATGATTGAATGATTGTCACTCCAGATTGTCACTATAATGATTGTCACTCCAGATTGTCACTATAATGATTGTCACTCCAGATTGTCACTATAATGATTGTCACTCCAGATTGTCACTATAATGATTGTCACTCCAGATTGTCACTATAATGATTGTCACTCCAGATTGTCACTATAATGATTGTCACTCCAGATTGTTACTATAACGATTGAACTCTATTGTCACTCTAGCGTATAGCACTCTTCATTGTCACTTTTATCATTGTGCACTCTCCTTTTTACCTTAATGATTGTCACCTTTAGCAATAAATGAATCAGAGACTAAGTTCTGTTCAGGCGAAGGGTTACAATCTCGATCCTTGTTTGGTTTAAGGATTGTAACCTGGCTTCCGGAATAGTACCTTCGTTTTTTCTTCATATATTGTCCAGCTATATTTTATTTAGCACGATTCTCCAGTTCTTTTATGTCAATGATGCTTCTCTTAATTATTTTCTCTGATTGGGGCAAGTGCATTGGTAGTGCACAAACCTCACTCTGTGTTACTCATTGTTGTTTTCTTACATGTTGAATGCTAATGATTTGCTGGTTTTAGTTCCTAAGTGAAGCCTCCTTTGTGGCACTCGCTCTTTCTGGGGTCTGACCCAGCTGGTTTTGTATGGCCAGATACCGGAGCAGCACCAAAGGATCTCCCTGCTTTCCAGCCCGATGGTGGTCACCAGGCGTAACCAGGATATCGAGTGGGTTTCTTTTGTTCTCCCACTGTAATATTATAAATTATTCTTTTGAGGCGTTTAGCCGACGAGCAAGTGTTAGCTCGATTTTACTTACTTACTGTCTGCCTACGGGCTGTAACATGATTGACAAGCCCCGGGGGTTGATCATGTATGACTGAACTCTTGCTAGTCCTCACATTTTGTAACGACTAGCTTCATGATCATTCAGAATATATAATGTATGGGACGCCTTACTATTGTGTATTTGGTGGTCTGATATCTTGTAACTATCATTAGTTGGTTGAGATTGAGACAATAGGCTATCTATGACCTTAAGAGACTGATGGATTGTAGTGAAACCCTCACATATCTAGACAGCCGTGACCGTATAGCGGTGTGGATTCCATTCCGTTATACGTAGCTGGCTATGTCTGCCCCCGCTCTCCAGTATTCTGGTTCTGGGGTGTGACATTTGGTAAGATAAATAAATAATAAATGAATTGAAGCCTTCATGTGCCTGTATGCCAATATTCGGGATTAGCCAGTCGATTTCAATAGTTTATAATTAATATGAATATGTCACATTCATTCAATTCAAAAAGACGACTAGCCAGTCTCTTAGTTCCAACTAGGAACGCATGATCAATTATTATTCAAGGTCACAATCATTATCAATGGTGACAATGCATGAAAGTCAACTAGTATTCAGTGGGGTCGAGTCTACAACTCTCAGGGTTTAATTCCAGTCAATCGGGGTATCTATAACTCAATTTACGACACATGGTACATCCCACGTAACAATCTATATTTAACAGAAATATTAACATATCATGATTATATCAAGTTTATGCCAAAAGGCGTAAGGATATAAAATGGACGTTAAATATCTAATAAAATATCAATATATAGGGCTATAGAAGATCCAGGGTAAGTAGGGTCAGGTCCAGTTGCGCCTAAACATCAGGTTGCGCCTGAGTCAGACTGCGCTCAAGTTAGGCTGCGCTCAAGTCAGGCTACGCTCAAGTCAGGCTACGCTCAAGTCAGGCTACGCTCAAGTCAGCGTACGCTCAAGTCAGGCTACGCTCAAGTCAAGCTACGCTCAAGTCAGGCTACGTTCAAGTCAGCGTACGCTCAAGTCAAGCTACGCTCAAGTCAGGCTACGCTCAAGTCAGCGTATGGACTCCATACGACTCCTCTTCAAGGCAGCGTATGTACTCCATACGACTCCTCATCAAGGCAGCGTATGCAAGACATACGCCTCCAAAAGGCAGCGTATGGAATCCATACGACTCCTCTTCAAGGCAGCGTATGTACTCCATACGCCTCCAAAAGGCAGCGTATGAGTCAGACTGCGCTGCGCTAAAGAGCGCGCGCAGCTCAGTGGCGCAAGCTAAAAAGCTCGCGCACACTGCTCACTGTCTTCTCCAAATCAGCAAGAACTCCATGGTTTGAACCCAAAGCTTCAAAAGTCCATAACTTAGTCAAAATAAGTCCAAATCTAACTTTTTAAAGGGCAAAATTGGGTAGAATAAAATTCTCTACAACATGGAACCATCAAAACTTGAAAACAAAGAAGTTTGATAGATCAAAACCACCAAAATCCGAAAATAACTAATTTCTAGATCTACAAAAAAATAAAACTTCAAAACGAAAAATGCCAAGTTCTAAACTCTCTTAGAATCACAAGGAAAAGATAATGGAACCATAAAAATGGGTTTTCATGTGGAAGCAAGATGTACTTGCCTACGAGTTGGTAGGTAGAGGGAGTTATGAAGAAGAAGAAGAGTAAATGAGAAGGAGAAGTAATGAAGAGAGAGAGAAAGGATTGGGGCTTTAAATGGTGATGGTGGGTTCGGTTCATGATGAACCACCATAACCCGAAAATAAACCAACCTAGGCCAAACCTAAAGTAAGCTAAAGCAGAGAATAAAAGCAGAAAGTAAAATACAAAAAATTAATTGCAGGAAATTAATTAACATGAATTTAAAGAGATTTAAATACAAAACAATACATGATAAATATTTAAATAAATATATTAAAGTAGTACATGTATTAAAAATACGTATTCTGGAAACGGGGAGTGACAAAACCTGCCACCGTGATATAACGTGAAGATCTTCTTATGTGGAGTAGCATGATACGATGCCCCCGTGTCCATGACCCAGTCTCCATCATGACATATGCCACAAGGTTCCTCTGCTTCGGTCATTACGATGATGATATCTCCCATTGTTGTGAGATCCTCCTAATCATACTTGCCTTTGGCCTTCTCAGCTTTGAGCTTTATGCGGTTCCTCTTGATATGACCCCTTTTGCCATAGTAATAGCAACACTCCGTCCGGTCCACAATCAGAAGATCCCGAGAACTCTTTTCTGTCCTTGCCTGTGACTTGGGTCTTCCCTTCCCGTAGGAAGTCACCATAGCGGACTCCTGCGACGATTCCACTTTCTTGCGTCGAAATTGATCATTCAACAAGTTACTTTTGACTGCCTCCATCATGACAACTCTATCAAGCGCGGAGTTGTTCACCGACACCAACGTCTCCCAACTTTTTGGCAGAGAACTTAAGAGCAGTAGGGCCTAAAGCTCATCATCAATTATCATCTTCATCGCAGACAGCTGATTGATGATACCATGGACCACGTTCAGACGTTGTTCTACTGGGGCACCCTCCGTATACTTCGAGTTGATGAGTTGGCGAATAAGAAACACCTTGTTGCCAGCTGTCGTCCTTTCATACAGCGAATGCAGCTTCTCTCACAATGCTTTTGCCGATCTCTCCATGGATACGTGGTGAAACACCGAATCATCCAAGCATTGGCGGATGAATCCAACGGCCTTCTGATCCAGTCATTTCCAGTCTTCAGTAGCTTTGTCCATTGGCTTTGTGCTGTCATCCTCTAACGGACCATGCAAGTCCTTGCACCAGAGTAGACCCTCCATCCTTGGCTTCCAAATTGTCCAGTTTTCCCTGTGAGGGTGATCATACGAGTGTTCATCTGCTCCGTAGACATGGTTGTCAGAACCTCCAAAGCTCTGATACCAATTGTTGGACGCGTGCGAACGCGTTTGCCAACCCACCAGACCAAAATTAAACCTCGTCTAACGGACACCAAGAACAAGATGAAGACAAGTATTTGACGGTGATGTACGTCACCTGGACAAATTTCAACCTTTAATAACTCAGATAAAATTACAAGAATGACAGAACTCACGTTGAACCCTTTGCCCTAATAGGTTCAAACCCCTCATCACTCTCAAGAAAAAAAATAGAAGATTACAATTCAGATCACTCACCAACCCGTAGTAATCTCCCTAACTGAAGCTGACGACTCATCGATTTGATCTTTTTCTTCCTTCTGTCTTGAAAGGCGAAGTCCTAAGAGCAAAGTACGGACTTTCTCTTAGATTTTCATGTGGATAAGCACACCGAATCTCCATTTTTATGCTTTGTGCTTATTCTTTGTGCCTCCACTCTCATCTCATATATATATATGATGAAAAAAAAAATTATTTTAGGTCATAATATGATTTCTTAATTAGGAAGCCCTCAAATAAGAATTCTATTACACCTAAAATAGCCCATCAATTATCATATTTTAGATCATAATATGATTTCCTAAAATAAGAATCCTATTATATCTAAAATATCACAACACCAATTATGGACATCCAAATCTAATCAAATCAAATAATAAGATTTGGATTCCACAAGTATGTTGTTACCAAATCCAGACTGGATTCCAACACTTGCTAATCCAGTAAATTGACAACTCAATTCATAGTCAATTTATAGTCTGGATTCAGGGCCGGCCCTGAGCTCATGGAGGTTCGTTGCGGACCCCCGAAATGGAATCCCTATACATAATGTGGACAAAAATTAAATAACTAAAATATTTGAACTAAGGAGACCTCTAACATGTATGGTTAATATGATAACCACTACACCACAACTCATTTGAATTAAATGTAACCCATAGTATACATCCTTATTCTATTATAGACATGTCCATGTTGGTGCCCTTATAACCTTTGGACCCTGAGTCGTCGTCAAGTCTGTCTTGGACTAGGACCGTCCTTGTCTGGATTGTGTTTCCAATGGCAACATCGATCTCGTAATCCAATATAGAATATATTTGACAATATAAATTGACAGTTATAGTATTACAATATTTTACTAGAATGACCATCAGATTTTGGAATATGAATATTGAAATAAACTTATACTACCCTAAGTCTTTGAATAACTTTAGGCTAATTCAGATTTAAATATCATGAAACTTTTCCTCATTATCACTTTAATAACATAAAATTTGATCAGGGTTATTTAGTTTTAGAATCTCGTATAATATTAAAAATTTGTGTTTAGGTCATCATATTGTCCAAAATTAGATTTGGGTTTTGTCCTAATAGTCGACTTTGATGACCGTCCAAAATAGAGGTCTAAACATAAATTTTGAATATTATACGAGACACTAAAACTAAACGAAAATATATTAGGATTGTATGGCTTGGATTATTTACTTTTATCATAACCAATCGTGAGTGAGACTTGTGATACTTATTGTTTGCTTCCATCCCGACTTTCAATATTACACGAGATCCTAAAACTAAGAAACCAAATATTTAAATTTTGTCACAGAGTACTATAAACTCAGTTAAATTATTATACTTTTCTATTAGAGTCTAAATTCGACTTAATAGTCATGTTCAAAGAATATTATTGAAAACTGATCGAGTAAAATTTGCCTCTAAAAAATTGTCCAAATAGCATGGACTTTTTTTCTAGGGATATTTTGTAAAACCTCCCCTAAATAATGGGCTAATTTGCGAAATACCCCCTAAAGATCTCGAATTGGTAAAATCCCCTTTCCGTCAAGACGCTGTTTGATTTTGGGTGACGTGGCAATCCGTGTGTGTTAAAATAAAAGTTAGACGAAAATACCCCTGCGTACGTGGCAGGGGTCCTCCAACGGTCTTCTCTCTCTCTCTAAAGGAGGAAACACAAATTATTATATTTACAGTAAGGAGGAAACACAAATTATTATATTTACATGAAAATAACAGCATTCAAATTTGCAGGGTATTTTCGCCGCCATCGGGAAGCTCATGTTCGCCCAGATGTCCGAGCTGGTCAACGACTTCTACAACAACGGCCTCCTCTCGAACCTCTCCGGCGGCAGGAACCCGAGCCTCGACTACGGGCTCAAGGGGGCGGAGATCGCCATGGCCTCCTACTACTCCGAGCTGCAGTACGTCGCCAACCCGGTGACCAACCACGTCCAGAGCGCGGAGCAGCACAACCAGGACGTCAACTCCCTGGGGCTCATTTCGTCCAGGAAGACGGCGGAGGCGGTGGAGATCAGGAGGAGGTGCGCGGAGCTGAGGGAGGCGGCGGCGAGGGCGGTGGCGGAGGGAGGCTCGTCGGACCGGAACGTGCAGGCTTTCGTCGATGAGATTAAGAGGAGAGCTCGTGGTGGTGGTAGAGCAGTCGTAGTAGATGAAGAATGATGCATGCTCGCAGTACTGTTACGTATAAATTCATTGTTACTTGATATTAAACATGCATTATAATACAAATTTTAAATTCTTCATTTGGATGTTTGAATGCTGTTATTTTCATGTAAATATAATAATTTGTGTTTCCTCCTTACTGTAAATATAATAATTTGTGTTTCCTCCTTTAGAGAGAGAAGACCGTTGGAGGACCCCTGCCACGTACGCAGGGGTATTTTCGTCTAACTTTTATTTTAACACACACGGATTGCCACGTCACCCAAAATCAAACAGCGTCTTGACGGAAAGGGGGTTTTACCAATTCGAGATCTTTAGGGGGTATTTCGCAAATTAGCCCATTATTTAGGGGAGGTTTCCCTTTTTTCTTTTTTCTTTTTTGAACAACCCATGCCTAAATAGTTGACTATGTAAACTTTAACATAAGCTGGAGTAGCTCAGTTGGTTAGAGCGTGTGGCTGTTAACCACAAGGTCGGAGGTTCAAGCCCTCCCTCTAGCGAATTTTTATTCAATATGGTTTGACCACTTTGAACCGGTCTAGTTCACATTTAGATTCATGTGGTTTTTTTTCCTGGATCACTTTGAACCGGTCCAGTTCACAGTTCACATGTGCTTGTCCCTTTCCAAAAATGTAGGGGCAAAATTTCACCCAACCCACTCAACCTTCCATTTTGGTTGTTTCCTTCTTCAGGCTCTAGACAAAAGAACAACCAATTCAAGTATTAATTATTATTATTATTTTTAAACCAAAGCCTGTAGACAACACCACCCAGTCAGCTTTGGCCCGGAGGTCGTAGACAATGCCACACAGCCGTCCCTGTAGGAGTAGAAACTCGAATCCGTGCTCTCACCCCCGAGTGCCAGCGGTTTTACCGGTGCGCTACCGTACCAGTGGCCAAGTATTAATCTTAGCCCATGACTTTAAATATTTCTTTTTCTTTTTTTTCTTTAACTTCAACCATTAATTTGAAAGAATAATCATCTTTCCGGTAGGATCAAACACACCTAGCTAGAATGCGTTATGGCTTAGCGTCGTTGCTCTCTAACAGACTATATAAGTCCAAGCAATAGAGTAGATTGTCCATCCCTGCCTTCTAGATTTTTAAGTTTTTCCATGAGAGGGGTAACCATACTTTAGTTGATCATCTCCGTAGCCATTGTTGTACCTTCTTCCTCTCGTTCGAGAATTTCAATACCATTTTGTTGGCATTCAGAGATGTGAGAAACGAATATTCATGAACATCGACCATTGGAACCCATAAAGAAAACACGACTACAAGTTGCTACGCAAGAGCTAAGCAACACGCAATATGTGGTGGTTCTGGCCACCTGGATAAATCCTAATCTCTTATATATCAAAAGATTGAGTACAAGTATATGTCAGCTCCTTTGTTCGAAGATCTGACCTCGTACAACTCCTTAAGAAGGAGAGACAATAATTACAATGAGATTGCAAAAACTCCAACCTTAACTAGAACTCTCAACAAGTAATAGTTGTCCATCGAATCAATGCCGATGACGATCTTTTTGACAAAGTAGACTAATCTCTGGTCAGAATCCTCCTCTCTTGAAATGAAAGACCTGCAAGAACACGAATCTCTCATAGAGGTGGTTGATGTCTCCTTGAATTTGTATAAGAGCATAATGCAAGAATATCGGTCATGTAAACTTAGGCCTCTTTGGTTCACGGAAAGAAAATGAATTTCCTTGTATTTTTTATGGGACTAGAAAAGTATGATTCCTGTCACATTTTCTTTCCGTTGTTTGGTAAAATAAGGAAACAACATAGGAAAGGAAAGGAAAATATAACAATGTTCCAATAATACCCTTACCTTTTAAAATAAAAATAATATTATAAAAAATAACATTAATGATAAATTAAGCAATGACACATGGTTACTTTTGTCATAACTTTTGTAATAAATGTTGGAAAATGAGGAGGAAAAATCAATCCCATGGATCTTGAGTGGAACCATATTCCCACCAATTTTTTCCATTGTCAGGAAATTGATTCCCAAGTTTGTGGCTAACAAACAAAGGAAAGAAATAACTTTTATTTCTTGGTTCCTTAAATCTGTGAACCAAACGGGGCCTTAGGCTTCCCTAGCTTCGAATTATTGTGTTTGTCCTTTGACCACTTTTGTATGGTAAAAAAATGAGTCGAGAAAACTTTTTTTTTTTTTTGCCTATAACGAACAATTGCTCTAAATGTATTTATTGTTTAACCAAACTAGTCAAGTTTTGGTTGTACAAACTCAAGTTTGTCAAGCGGGTTCAGACTATTTTTTTCATTTGATTACATTGCGATTACGATTACATTACAGTGAACCAAACAGGGTCTTAGTGAGTAGACTAGGTGAGCTTGGAAGACTATGTTGAAGCATGCTCAATTATAACATGTAGGTTGACTCAAATCGGGAAGAACGAGTGCAAGGAGGCCCAAAAATATAAGTACATATTCTCATAAAAATTTATAGGAGACATACACACTAATATATTTCAATAGTTTGAAAAGTGAATAGTAAAATTTATCAAGATTGTCGACTACAAGTAGTGGCACAGCCAGAATTTGGATACAACAGAGTCAAAATTGACCAGTAAATTTATAATTGAAATTGTTTTTATAAAACTGTAAAAAAAAATAGCATAAATTAGTCAAAAAAATATTTTGCGGACAAAGATATATTATAATAGTTGTATTACATCATAACCCACAATAATTGTTTACAAGAATCTCCTAAGATGTTTGATCTTTTGAAAATGTTACAAGTCCTCCTTTCCAACTTTTACAAAATGTCTTGTTCGTTGTATGTCATCAAACAAACATTCATAGATTCATCTTTCGTTCAGCTACGAAGTGTATTCTTGAATATCTTCATGACCGAAAATATTTTTTCAACGGTTGCAGTTGCTACGGACAAGACCAGAGCCAACTTTAAAAACAAGTACACCAATGGATATGATTCATTCTTCATTCGCTCAACTAATTTTTTAGCAAGCTCATCAGTCCCCTTCAAACTGGAGAACTCATCACTATAACGGACATCCTCTATAAAGTTCTGAAGTTAATAATCTCATTTCAGTTTTATTCCAAAAAAGACAACCATATTTTCTTTTATATATTATATATTCTACTATATAATAGAAAATTTTGGTGGTGAAAATTTTAAATTCCTAAAATACCCCTTAGTAGTTTATAAACATGATGTTATTATATCAACTTGCATATCATTTATGTTTAAGAGTCAAAGAAATAAAGTTTGCATGCTATAAAGTATACAATTTTTTTATGTTCCAATGGTAATCAATTTTTCTGTCCTTACCATTTTTCAAAGATTATTATTCTCAATAGAAAATTAAAAAAAAGAAAAAGAAAAAATTCTTTCTAATATCTTGGCATTGTAAAAAAAAGTACACACACATAAATAGTCAACTGATAAAGACGAAAAAAACGACAGCTGACCTTAAAATACGTGCAAAACACGTACATGTAGACTATTATATAATGAGAAAATCAAGCTTCATCGTGAAAGTTTTTATTTCAAAAATACCATCACCTATATTTACTAATTAAAATGGTTCATTATGTTTAATATGAATAATTATGTAATTATGTATAGAAAAAATTAAGAAAATTATTTGCTCATCTCAAGTTTTATAAAATACGTGCAAGATACGTACATATATACTAGTATATATATATAAAAAGAAAAAAATGGTTGTCCTTTTTGGACTGGCCTTCGGGTAAGAAAAAGATGGTTGCCTTTTAGAGCATCATTAGTAGTTGGGACTCTCCAATGCAATTTGGAGCCCAAAATTTCAAAAAAAAAAGGTAAATGTAGAATGGGTTGGGTTTGTATGAGAATAATAGGAAATGATAAAGTGAGCTCCGGTCCCAAAAATTGTGTGGTCAAAAATTAATGTAGGAAAAAAATAATATAAAGTTTAGAATCTAGAAAGTTGGGCTCCAAATTGGAACTTACTATTCTACAAAACGAGTTTCTACAATCTAGAATCTAGAAATTGGGAGGTCCAACTCTTAGCACCCATGGATGGTTTGGGACCGAAATTGTAGAAATTGGAACTAGGGATGAGACTTATTATTCTACAAAATGAGCTCCTACATTCTAAATCTAGAATCTAGAAAATGGGATGGGCCTTACTAATGATGCTCTTAGCTCCATCCCAATTTCTACATTCTACATTCAGAATCTAGAAGCTCATTCAGTAGAATAATAAGTCCCATGTTTGGTTCCAATTTCTACATTTTCGGGTCCAATCCACCCACATGTGCTATAGGTTGGGCCCTTGAATTTCTAGATTCAGAATGTAGGAAATAATTTTATAGAATAGTAAGCTCCAATTTGGAGCCCAAAATTTTAAATCCTAGATTTTATAATTTTCTTGAAGCATTTGGCATTTGGGGTTGAGCAATTGGACCTGAAGCATAAAGTACTACTATTCTTATGTAGTCACAATCCATTCCGCAATTTACTTTCTAATGATATTTTGGGCCTGAGATTGCATTTCTCAGCCCCCAACTATTAATGATGCTCTTAGGACAGGCCTTTGGGTTTTGAGTGGTTGATTTGAAGAGGGAGGTTAAATGCTGCTTGTGAAACCAGCCTCGTACAGTCTCCTCCTCTCTAGAGGAAACCCGGCCCGAGTCTTCGCTTGAACCGGATGACCCACTCCAAATTTGGATCGGACGGTTGGACTACCGTTGCACCCAAAGCCGAACTAAATTTCGAGCCACCTTGAGACCCCCACTCGATTACAGTTTAAGTTAGCTCGGAAATATATATATATATATATATATATATATATATATATATATATATATATATATATATATATATATATATATATATATTTTTTTTTTTTTTCTTTTTTTTGAAGCAATGGGTACTTGTGGCGAACTCGCCTCCACTGAGGCTCGAACTCCCGACCACTTGGACCGCATGCATCTCTCTTAACCACTAGGCTAGAGATCATTTGCATATATATATATATATATATATATATATATATATATATATATATATATATATATATATACACCGCTAGTCCGAAGTGGTTAGTGTGGAGGCAAGTGGTCCTTGTGGGCGAAAAGATAATTAATTTCTGGAATCGCTCCCACTGGAATTCGAATTCCGCCCACAAGGACCACATGCCTCCACACTAACCACTTTGGACTATATATATATATATATATATATATATATATATATATATATATATATATATATATATATATGGAAAACGGGATATGAGCCATAGGCTCATATTCTTATATTACACATGGCTTCCATGTGGACCAATAAAAATATAGTGATTTGAAAAATAAAATTTAAATAGATAGAAATAAAAGATCCCATAAATTTTTTGATAAATAATAACTTACCATATCTTTGCCTAGGAACTTACCAAATATGTTTGCCTAGAAATTTAAATAGATAGAAATAAAAGTCCAATAATGTTAATGTTAATGTTAATTCTAATATTTATATTAATGTTAATATTAATGTTAAAGTTAATATTAATTTTAATGTTGATATTATTTTTAATATTAATTTTAATGTTAATATTAATATTAATATTAATTTGAATTTGAATTTAAATTTAAATTTTAATTTTAATGTTAATGTTAATGTTAATATTAATTTTAATGTTAATATTAATGTAAATATTTTTTTTATTTTTTATTTTTATTTTTATTTTTATTTTTATTTTTATTTTTAATTTTATTTTTATTTTTAATTTTAATTTTAATTTTAATTTGAAGGGACAAGTGACATTATTCCTATTTAAATTTTTAGGCAAACATATTTGGTAAGTTCCTAAGCAAAGAATTGGTAAGTTATTATTTATCAAATTTTTATGAGATTTTTTATTTTCATTTATTTAAATTTTCTCTTCAAATCACTATATTTTTATTCGTCAAAAAAATGGAAAGATAAAATTTTATTTTATGGATCTTTTATTTCTATCGATTTAAATTCAAACATATTTAGTAGACAAAGATATGGTAAGTTATTATTTATCAATTCTTATATGAGATCTTTTATTTCTATCTATTTAAATTTTCTCTTTCAAGTCACTAATTTTAATTGATCCACATGGAAGCCACGTGGGATGGCTTATATCCCGTTTCTCCATATATATATATATATATATATATATATATATATATATATATATATATATATATATATATAGTTGTGTACTGGTAACACGACCGTGCACCAGGGGGACGGACGGGGTTCGATTCCTGGGAGAGTCGGGCTGCCTTAGCTTAAGGGGGACGGGTAGGTTATATATATATATATATATATATATATATAGAGAGAGAGAGAGAGAGAGAGAGAGAGAGAGAGAGAGAGAGAGAGAGAGAGAGAGCGCAAATGTCCTATAGCCTAGTGGTTAAGAGAGATGCATACAGTCCGAGTGGTCAGAAGATCGATTTTCGGTGGGAGCCTTTGCCATAACCATACTCTCTTTCCGCCACGGATTATAAAGATGAAACATTTTAGATTTGATTTATAATCCTTTTTCGCATGAAGAGTGTTTTGGGGGGGGGAAAAGGGAGAAGAACACGTTTAACGGAATGAAAAAAGCCAGAGCACAGCTTAATCAACGGGTGGGGGTGTAGCTCATATGGTAGAGCGCTCGCTTCGCATGCGAGAGGCACGGGGTTCGATTCCCCGCACCTCCAAAGGGAATAGTGTTTTTTGACCTTTACCACTCCGTGGCTTTTTTTTTGCATAAGTCCTTCCTCAGTCAGTATTTAGTGCACGTATTTGCTTGCCTTCTTTGGGTAAATTCTAGAAAGCCCCTATAAACATCTTTATTTTGAATTTTAGAATCATTTTTTTTAAAAAAAATATTAACAATTTAGGAAATCAGAAATTATTCGCAGTAAGGAAATACTGTAGACAGGGCTGGCCCAGGGGATTGGGTTGCCCTATCGGAAGCTAGTTTTGGTTGTCCCTTAGGCCTCGTTTGGTTAGGGAAAGGAAATCAATTTTTTAGCATTTTCTTTCCTTTGAAAAATTATAATTCCTATTGATTTTTCTTTCCGATGTTTGAAAATGTCAAAAAAATTAGAAAAGAAAGTGAATACTTCAATGTGGAAAAGTAATTTCTTGTTTGGATGGATGGGATCATTTTTTCTCCTAATTTTCTTTCCATTGGGAATCACTTTCCTTTCCTCCTTAATTCATTTGGAACTCAAATATAGGAAAGTAGTCACTTTCCTTTTCCAATCCGATGATTCCGCGAACCAAACGAGGCCTTAATCTTTATTGTAGGTCGATCCTGGAGAGTCATTCACGACCTTCACTTCTATTGGGATAATGCTGAAGTTGGGGATTGCCATAAGCAAAGGGGGATTGTCCAAGTCCGAAGTCTTGTCTGGCTTACCCCTGGGCCGATCCTACCTATAGGACTAAAGCTTCATGTTGGTGATATTGTCTGTATTTGACACTATAGCAATTGTTATGTTATACATATTTGTGTTTGTAGTGATATGGATATTTTGTTTGCTTTGCATGTTTGATTTCTGATAGTTATGTATATCTAGAACTGTAAAACGATTCAAACCGTTCGTATTCGGCTCGGTCCAAACCCGATTTAAGCTCGTTCGTTGACTAATCGATACCGAGTTCGACTATAGGTTGTTCGACTCGATCTTGTTCGCAAACAGGTTCGAGTTTGGCACCGTTTCTTATATTAGGACTTTTTTAGTATATGTTGTCTTTTTTAATAGATAGAAATACATTTTGTCTTAGAAATTTTACTCATTTTTTTTTGTTCTTTAAATGATGGTAAATTTATGATGTAAAGATCATAAGTAATTCAATATAAAAGTCTATAAAATTTGAGAGAAACAGTGTGATAGTCTATACAACATGTTCAATAGGATTTTGGCTCGAGCTTGATTCGTTCGAGTCTCCAATCAAACCTAGTTCAAACACCATTTTAGAGCTCGACCTTAAGCTCGGCTCGAATCAAACTCGTTCGATAGTTAAGTCAAACCAAGCTTGAATACTCTTTGCTCGATCTCGTTCGTTCGATTTTCAGCCCTATGTATATCAGGTTTCTTATTCCAGTAATATTTATGAACAATCAAAATTTGAAACATCAACAAATAAATAAGTTTAAGATAACTATAAATTTTAATAACATAAAAAATTTATAACTATAAATTTTAATAACATAAAAAATTTAGTGTAAGAAATTACAAAATTTTATGTTCCAATACATTGCGCAAGATTGGGACCGTCTGATAGAATTCAAGTAAGTCAAAAAAATGGAGTCTATTGTAAAAAAATCCAAATTTATATAAAAAAAAACATACTAGTTGTTTGCCATTAGTCGTTACAAACATATGACATGTTTGATTTTGGCCAGATGGTCTGGCAGAATTTAGACTTGCTTGACTACTGTCATACGATCTGGTTGGATGTGTTGGGGCATAAAAATTTTGCAAATTTTTATTCTCCTCTATATATTTCTGCGAAATTTATTCCGTACTCTAAAATTTTCTGTCTTAATAAATTTTGTAAAATATTTTTTAGAATTGTTATTTATTCAAAATGTCAAATTTACTAAGGACTCCTTTGGTTCATTGCTATGTAATTGTAATCGTAATGATAATTTACTAACTCAATCATGTAAATTGACAACTCAATTTACAGTATGGATTCAAGACCGATCCTGAGCTCATGGAGATCCATGGCTGACCCCCGAAATAGAATCCCTATACATAATGTGAAAAAAAAAAAGTAACTAAAATAATAATATAACAAAAATTTGTTGCCATCAAGATTTGAAGTAAGGAGACCTCTAATATGTAAGGCTAATTAATATGATAAACACTATACCACAACTCTTTTGAAGTAAAGGTAACCCATAGTATACATCCTTATTCTATTATAGATATATCAATATTGGTGTCCTTATAATCTTTGGACCATGAGCCGTCGTCAAGTCTGTCCTAGACCAGGGCCGTCCCGTCCTTGTCTGGATTGAGTTGCCAATGGCAACAGTGATCTCATAATCCAATATAGAATATATTTGATAATCTAAATTGACAGTTATATCATTACAATATTTTACTAGAATGACCATCACTTGGATTTTGGAATATGAATATAGACTAGGTTGAAATTAACTTCTACTACCCGAAGTCTTTGAATAAGTTTAGGCTAGATTTAAATATCATGAAACTTTTCCTCGTTATCACTTTATTAACATAAAATTTGATCACTGTTATTTAGTTTTAGAATGTATAATATTAAAAATTTGTGTTTAGGTCTTCTTCTTTTTTTCTTTTTTCTTTTTTTTTTTTTTAAAATTCCAGCACGTGCGGGCTCAATTAAATCGTGTGTCTTTCCGTACACGATTTTTAGCCGGTCGTCATGTTCCTTCGGACTCTTCGTGCGGATCTTGTCCGCACTGGCTTTTTCATCATCGTCCCACACGTACGCCTCGCGCACTCCGCGCGCTCCCGAGCCTCACGGGACGACCGACGTGTTTAGGTCTTCATATTGTCTAGAATTGGATTTGGGTTTCGTCCTAATAGTCGACTTTGCTGACCATCCAAAATGGAGGTCTAAATATAAAATTTGAATATTATACGAGACATTAAAACTAAACAAAAACATATTAGGATTTTATGGCATGGATTATTTACTTTTATCCTAATCAATCGTGAGTGAGACTTGTGACACTATTATTTGCTTCTATCCTGACTTTCAATATTAATCGTGAGTGAGACTTGTGACGATGTTGTTTGCTTCTATCCTAACTTTAGCTGGAGTAGCTCAGTTGGTTAGAGCGTGTGGCTGTTAACCACAAGGTCGGAGGTTCAAGCCCTCCCTCTAGCGAATTTTTATCCAATATGGTTTGACCACTTTGAACCGGTCTAGTTCACATTTAGATTCCTGTGGTTTTTTTTTTTTTTTTTCCCTGGATCACTTTGAACCGGTCCAGTTCACAGTTCACAGTTCACATGTGGTTGTCCCTTTCCAAAAATGTAGGGGCAAAATTTCACCCCACCCACCCATTCCATTTTGGTTGGTTCCTTCTTCAGGCTCAAGACAAAAAACAACCAACTTTCGGGCCAAACCTCTTGTCCCTCATAAAAATATTAATCTTGACCCATGACCCAACACCAACACACCTTTGTTTCATTCGAAGATTCTTGTGTTTTGCACTATTTCCCCACCTTTGCATATCACTCCATGTGAAATGCTCTTATTGCTCATTTGGACTTTTAATATTCCATTTTTTTTTAATTTAACTCCCACCGTTAATTTGAAGGAATAATAATATTTTCTGTGAAATCGAACTCACCCAGCTAGAATGCGTTATGGCTTAGCATCGTCCCTCTCTAACATACTATGCAAGTCCAAGCAATAGAGTAGATCCTCCATTCTTGGCTTCTAGATTTATAAGTTTTTCCAGGGATAACCATAATTTAGTTGATCATCTCCGTAGGCATTGTCGTACCTTCTTCCTCTCGATCGAGGACTTCAACACTATTTGTCATTGAAAAGTTTAAGATGAACGTTTATATTCAACAAATGAAACAGAATACAACTTTGATCATTGACGGGATCTTTCGAGTACCATTTTTTTTTTTCTGGGGACGTGTGGCGATGGAGGGTTGATTCTTTACTAAGTTGACGATCTGACGACGATCAAGAGGCAAATACAAGTCTTCGGCTGTACGGCGATTTGGCTCTCCTGAAGTATGCTCGGACTCTCTGAATGTCTGGGCGTATGTCTCTCTGTGTGTGTCCGTCTGTCTATATGTTGAATGAAGGAATGATCCTTCTATTTATAGGCGTTGGAATGATCCATTCATGCGCGCATGAAAATTTGGCACGTAGGAACGCTACACACATGACTTTGTTGAGCGCAGGGGTGCTGCTCCCCGGTAGCTTGAACTGAATCTGGTGTAACTGCACTGTTGGGCTGCAGATGAACGGACATGTGGCAGTTGTTGAGATTCGTTTATTGCTGAGATCTTGGGTGGTTGGCACCTGTTCACGAGCATGACTGAGTCAATGACACGTGGCGCGTGCATATTGTTCAAAGATCTCGATATGTTTGAAAGATAATAGATTTGATGCGCCTGGGAATCTGGCGCATGAGGAGACTTCGCGTATAGCTTCTGAGGACGCATAGCAAGTTTGGGCACATGGCTTTAAGGGCACATGCGAAGTTTGTTCGGGTCAGCCACGTGGCAAAGCACAACTCTAACTGACAAACGAGTAATGATTATGCCGACATGTGCTGACGTAGGCGACTCTTCGTTTTTTGTAAAAACTGTCGTCTGTATTGTCTTCGAGACGCGTGCTGCTGATATCTGACACACAATATTAAATTCTTGATGGACGAGGAGACTATGTGGGTGCATCGTTTGTGTAATGTCCCGCTCCGCACGGTGCATTACGATGAGTCGTTGACTCGAAGAGTTGCGTTGACCCGATGAAGTATCGATACGAATCGATGCAAGTGTTACGTTAGCCCGAAAGAAAGCATTGAGTTGATTCGAATCAATAAATCGAATTGGTGCAAAGCATAAGTCCGGTTTGAACAAAGTGTTGACTTCGGTTGATCTGGTGTGCAGGCCATACTTTTTACGCTGGATGATAAAAGGTCGACATTTTGCCTTATTCACTAAAGTGTCCGCAAAACCAAAACCTCGTCCTACAACGGAATGAGGCATGGGCATGATAGGCCGAATCAATCGAATAGCTCAATGGAATGACTAAGTCAGAAGAGTTAGCCGTGCAACCAAGTTATGGAATCGAGCCGCATCAGCTCGGCGAGACGATAAGGCGTATCGGCTTAAGGTAGACGGGTTCTTGACTTTCTTTTCCTATTCCTTTACGTCTAATAAATTGTATCCTTGTATGCGATTGTGGCTATTGAGTTAGCGAGCGTGGCTCGGACGATTAAAGGTCTTATTGTGTGTCGAACATTAAGAATAGAACATTGAACAATTGAGCGACGTACATCAAGTGTACGGGTCGCAGTAGGACGGTGATGGTAGAACATTGAAAGGCAATATTGTAACGTCCCGGTTCCAAAATACGTAGGACTAGGAACGTAGACATGCCAACCGTATAATAAATATACGTAAGCTGTAAAATGTAGTATAACCACGACAACTAATCTCATCCACAAAAATAAAGAATAAAATTTATCATGATATCAACTATGAATTGTCTTTATACAAGATATTGGGTGGAGACACATCCACTACCAACCATTTAAATGAAAAGGAATAAATACAAATGATACAGTTTGTCGAGTGAAGCGGAGGGTGATCCAAGAGCACGTAATCTTGATAGAAAGAAGATGATCACGACCCTGGCTAGACTACCTACGAAAAGACATGAACGTACACCTGGAGAGATCATCAGGTCCTTAGACGGACGTACCAAGATACATGAAGAACATGTCATAACTGAATATAAACTGCTCAATAATAATAAGTCAAATCGGATCATAACAAGGTCCAATACTCCACCTTTGAATTAGCGTACCATCCCCCCAACCAAACAAGGACATGAGATGGCACCCTAATCCACGATGAGGTATCTTTCCATGCCATGAATCCAATATAGTATCCGGACCACAACAAGGTTCAGCACATTCTCATCGAAGCAGTGAACCACACATACAACCAAACAAGGACAATGTGTGGTAAACTAGTTCGCGACAAGTTACTGTTCCAAGCCGCGAGCAGATATAAGTACCCAAACCAAAGGTACCTACACCCAACGGATAAGGGTCATCTAACCACTCTAAGTGTAATGCAATCGAGAATATTACATGGTCGCATAACCTCCAAGTCAAGGAAAACAATACCATACAGTACTCAGTAGCGAGTCTAAATACTATATACCATTCCTCAGTATCGAGCGAGTCGATAGTATATAGTCTACCTATCGTTCCTCAGTGTCGAGCGAGTCTACGATAGATAGGAAGGAGGTCAACGTCCACTTGTATTCTCCCCGCCCAATGCTCTACTCTAATAACTTCTAGTCTTCTATCATGCAGTCCTAACAGTAGTTATAGCCTAACGAACGTCCTTACGTATCGGTGGCCCGCCGACCACGCAATTACGAGATCTATATGCGACCCGTGACTCGTGAAAAATATGTATCAAGGCCAATGAATGCAGGTAGTGTCTCTAATCTAGGTTAAATGTGCAGAATAGAAAAGTAACGAAAAATAGAACTAGATAGTAAAACTGTATCTCAATAAAACTATGTAGCACAGTTTAAAAGAAAATAATGAATAAATGTATGAAATATGAGCTAAATTAAATAGACAGCAAATGACAAGGTATTTTGCCTGAGGTGGTGTACAAAACAGCAATATCCAATAACTCGAATTGGCAGATCAACGAAGCAAGGAAAGCCAACTACCACGAACGTCCTTCGATGCTGAAACAAACATCGCAAACATTTTTGGTATAAAATATATGTCTTGAAACGCCTGTCCAAAAGTCCAATTCTGGATACAAGGGCAAAATCGTAATTTTGGGTCAAAACGATGTCCGCCGTTAGACCCATTTTATACCGAAAAGTGTGTTAGTACCTACGGTCTCTATAGTCGTAAAACTACATTTCTAAAAATTTGATTTGATGAGACGAATCCAACAGTATGTCCAAAGTTGGATTCCGGTGGGTTGTGCACAAATTCGCCCGTTGGATCGGATCGCGGGCCCGCCAAAAAGGAGTTCCGGTCGACCTTCTCAGAATCAGACCAAACTTGGCACATTGGACCAAAAAAATGATACGATCCTGTTGGCGCAAGTTTCGTCTCGATACGACAAATGTGCACAAAGTAATTGAGAAATTTACAAAGGGACCGATACGCTAAATTTCGACGGATACGCATCAAATTCGTCGCGCACACGCAACCAATTCGAATTCCGTCAAAGCCCACACGTCCATGAAGTTGATACACACCTTTTGATGCTTTCGGTTCGCGATCACGTCGCCCAATTTGCGGGACACACGGCGTATCGGTCAATTTTTCCAAAAATTTGTATTTTCAAAAACTGTTTTTTCTCTGAATTCGAGTTCGAAAATCTTTAAATACAATGAATAAAAAATAAAAGTAAAAGAAGGGATTTGAAGTTCTATATGTGGTCTAATTTACTGTTCAAAAAGTTTTGGAAATGTCCTATGGGATTGATCATAATATGGCTTCCAACATCAATGGTTGGACTGCTTGGGTTCTGTTTCAGGACTTCAGAAAATCATCCTTTTTCGAGATTTGATCTCGATTTTTCCTACGTTGTTATCCAATCTAAAGATAAACTAATTAACAGGGTTCGATGTGGGTTATGTCAGCTATGCGTAGGACTTTGTCGATCGTAAAATGATCTAACGGTGAGGAAGAAAAGAGACTATGAACAGGGTACCTGTCATCGCTGCGCTGCCAGCTGCTGCAACGCGTGGCTGCTGCTGGTGTGCTCACGCGCGCGGCTGCCTGGTCGGTCGACGATCCAAGGGTGGTGCCCGGCGATGGTGGGCGCACGTAGGCGAGGCTTAGGCTGGGGTTTGGGGTGAGCACGAAGAGTATTCGATTCTTCAAATATATCGAGCTCTAAATATTAACAAATTTGGTTCGATTTGAATTTTAATTCGATTTATGATCGAACTCGATTTTTTACTTTAAACAATCTAGGGTTATCTACTAGAAAATAGGATAAGGATTTACATTGAATTTTTGAGTAAGTATGGTGAAGGATTGATTAGATTGGCTTTTTAAAAAAAAATTCAAAAGCTTGCTTCTCCCTTTGCTGGGTCGGCCTGGAGTAGATGAAGGTGAACAGTAGCCCTGGCTACTGTTAACGAGACCCCTTTTTTCTTCTTTTTTTCTCTCTTACAATTCAGATTATATACATATATACATGTATATACTCAACTGATCCTAATAAAAACAAAACTAATAATATTATATATGTATTCTACAAATTTGAAATCTAAAAAAAATTTAAATAAATTATTATAATTAATACAATTATGTTTATATCCACAAAATGTTTACATATATAACTTATATTAAAACTTATATATATTTAGATATATAACCGACTTTTTAAATCTAAAAGGACATATAAGTGAAATATTTTGTATATATATATTTTTCTACAAGGAAATTTTATTTATAATCATCTACTTAAAATATTTCATTGCATGTGTAAAATTTATATAAAAAAAACTATACATGAAACTTTTGCAATTTAATAAAATTCTAGAAGCAATAATAATAATAATAGAAATAATAATAATAATAATAATAATAATAATAATAATAATAGCAAAAATCAGTAGGATTATAGAAATTTTGAGGAGAGTACATATTACTACTAGCATTATTATTATTGTTATTTACAACAAAATATTAATATTTCTCAAATCCTTTCAAAAACTAAAATAATAAATAAATAAATATTAAAACATTAAATGATAACCATAATGTGATTTGATAAATTTTAATGAATAGAATATTAAAATAAATAAATCTAGTGACGCCTATGGCTAATACGCTAGTCAAGACACTTGAGGGTACTAGCCGTGCCACATTGTCTAGTCAGTGTGCATAAAATTTTTTAAGCATGACTAAGACGTTATTTATAATAAATAAAAAAATAATTTAAAACAAATTATTTAAGAAATTAAAAATAGTAAAAAAAATACTTGAAAATTTTGGGATTTTACAAATATCGAGATGTGTATCACATGCACGACTCCGAGAACGTTGAACACTAGGCTTAAAACATTGATTATGGCGCTGAGAGCGCCTTGCGCACGGAAGCTAGGAAATGACTAAGTAAGTGAAATGGGACGAGTTGTGGTAAAATACCACGGAACCTGTCATAACATTGAAAGATATATATACTTCGTGCATCGAGGTATGCAGTTGTGGCACAATTGCTACGGAACTGTCGTTATACGAATAACTTATGAATGGAACGCGTTAAGTATAAGAATGAGAAGTCTAAGCCGTTGGGCGTCGTACATCAATACGGATGTGTTGGGGCATAATGCCGATGGAACTTGAGATAGAGATGACGAAATATTTTTATGGAACGTGGGATTGATTAGAATGATATGACTTGTTTGCTTGCGCGTATTGCATGGTCAATGGACTCGGATGGCCCGTGCACGGGTGCGACTTCCTTCGAACAGTTATGACTGTAGAACCCTAGAGGGGGGGTGAATAGGGAAATAAAAAATAAACTACAACAGTTGATGCAATAAAGACAATTGAAAGTAAATAGTAGAAAGATCAAACGCAAGGATGTATCCTGGTATCCTCTTTTGAGGCAATCCAGTCCCGGAACTCTCCGGCTTTAATCCACTATTTAACCAAATTGTACATACGAGTTTGGATCCGAAGAACTCGCCAACTTCAGCACGAGTTTGGATCCGAAGACTCGCCAACTTCTACACACGAGTTTTCTTACGAAGGCTCGCCAACTTCAAACAAAAGAGAGGAGAACTTGTTGATCTTCTAACACGTGAAGATCGAAATGTACAACTCTTTAATACTCTAGCACTTTGGGAGAGGATGACAATGAAAAGCTTGGAAGAGTATTAATGGTGGAGCTCTTGGTTGTTGGAAAATTTATGGTAAGAGTTGGTAAAGAAGCTCAAGAGAGAGAGAGCTTTCTTTTATAGAAGAACCAAGAGTTGGTGGCATTTAATGCTCTGAATACAGACAGACCGGCATGCCGTCGGTATACAGCGGCATACCGTCGGTATACCGGTCAAATAGTAACGGTCATATTAATGATCGTTTGAGAGCATTAAATGCTGCCATTAATGCTAGTCAGGGCAACTCAAAAACCAAACATTTGAAACTCGGTATACCGCCGGTATGCCGGAGCATGCCGCCGGTATGCCGACAAAAGGTCACAGCAAGTTTTGGTTTGCTCAAACCGGTATACCGCCGGTATGTCGGAGCATGCCGTCGGTATGCCGACAATTTGTCACAACAACTTTTGGGTTGCTAAAAACGGTATACCGTCGGTATGCCGGAGCATGCCGTCGGTATGCCGACAATTTGTCACAGCAACTTTCTGGACATAAAAATCGGTATACTGCCGGTATGCCGGAGCATGCCGCCGGTATGCCGACAATTTATCACAGTAACTTTCTGAGCTCTAAAAACGGTATACCGCCGGTATGCCGGAGCATGCCGCCGGTATGCCGCTCTGTATGTATTTGATTTTTGACTTGTCATCCGTCCTTAGGTGTTTACAAATATACCTAGACTTGTACAGACACAGAGACTCTAAGCAGGAAGACGCCGTCTTATGCAGGAAACGCCGGTAACTGCTTCAGTCTTCAATGTAAAAGAGATTGCGCTTGAACGGAAGAACTCCATGTAGTAGATCTTCTGAGAATATTTGAATCTGAATAACAGAAGACTAAACTACGAAGATGCTGTTAATAATCAAAATAAAATGTGCCAACAAACTCCCCCATTTTGATAATTGACAAAATAGAGAGATAGCATCTTCAGGGAGTAGCTCCCCCGTAGGTAGACAGCTCCCCCTCAATACGATTTCTCCCCCTTTGTCACTTAGTCAAGGATGGGGATAATAATAGAAAAAGTGCATAATGATAATGACAAGAGTATATAAAGAAAAGCATGTATTAATATTTTGAAGTGAAAAGTGAATACATGCCCGACACACACATAGCATAAGGAAAAGAAAAAAAAAAGACTCTCCTCAACGAGAGCCGGATACTAGAGATAACCACTGATAAAGTCCCCGAAGGACTGCAAGTAACTGGTACCAACCACACACCGGTCCCCGAAGGACCACAAAAGACAACATAAAAACAAACACAGAAAACTAGAACACGCATAAAAGGAGACCATCATCCAAAAGCGAATCCGTCCCTACTCATCGGCCGGATCGTCGCCATCACCCTGAGCCTACTGGAAGGCGCCAAAAGGATCAATGCCGTCAGGGTACATAAACCCATAGGCATTGGGATCAGAGAAGTGCGGTGCCCGGTACATAGGATCCTGAAGATTAAGATCCAGAAAAGCATCCCGGTCCTGGAGAGTGCGCTGAATAAAGTACCCCTGATCGTGGAAACGGGACTGGATCAGGGCGCCAAGGCCACGAGTGTTGGCCCGCATCTGCTCCTCTGCTTGGGCCATCCGCATATCAAAGTGCTGCTGAGTCAGCGGCATACAATGGCCCAAAGCGGGAGGAGTAGGTGTGGGAGCAGCAGGAGAGGATGCCGGTGGCTCTCGGGAAGACGAGGCTCGAGAAGTAGATGCGCCAGTAAGGAAACGGGAGACAGCAAGATAGGAAGGGACGCCATCCGAGGAGCAAAGAGATAGGTCAACTTGTCGGGCTTCCAGAAATAGAGTGATAAAGGAGCCGTAGTAGAGGTTTTGGTTTCCCGCGGGCATGACACGCTGGAAGAGCAGAAGGAGGGTCTTCGGGAAGGAGAAGGGCTTCCGGGCATAGAGATAATACATGCAGACGAGGGCATCGCCGGTAATGGCGTCGTAGTTCCCGCCCTTAGGAAATAGTGTATGGCACACTATCTTATGGAGCTCGTAGTAAAACGGCTCCAGCTGTGCAGAGAGGGCTGGGATGGCAGGAGGGTTGGGACCCTTGCAGATGATACGGCAGAACTCGTCGAATGGTGACGCCGTCGAGGAATGAAGAGCAGCCAAGGATGGCAAGGCTTCCCCTTTTTCCGGGATGCCGCGGATGTGTCCGATGTCCCGAGATGTGAGACAGAAGTGACGGTCATTGACCATAGACTGAATGGCAGGGTGATCGTAGTCCCCGACCAAGTTGCAATAGAATAGTCGGACAGCGGCGGGGTAGACGGGTATTTGGCACCGAAGTAGAGAGGAAAGTCCGGCCTCGTCAAACAAGGAGACGTGACCGGAGAAGAGGTTCCAATTTATCGCCCATCCTTTGAAGACATTGTGATGAACGAAGTGCTGGAACCATAGCTCGGCCGCCAAAGAGTTGGAAAAGATCCGTTGGTCGTACCCGTGAGGTTGGGCCACCGGAATAAAGGGGTTGAACAAGGAGGAGGAGGAGGAGCGGGGACGCTTAGGGTTTGCCATGAAGAGAAACTAGGTTTTTGGAGTGGATGAAGGAGGAGTAGGAGAAGTAATGGAGGAAGGATGATTTTAAAGAGGAGGAGAAAGATGAAGAGATGGATTTTGAAAAGGGGGAGGGTGGAAACGGTTGTAGAGGAGGTTTAAAGAGGGGAGTTGAAAAGGAGGTGGGTTGGAATTTATGAGGGTGGAGTAAAAAGAGGAGTGAAAGGGGGGATGTGAAGGGAGAGTAATAAATGAGATGGGAGGTGAAGAGATGGGTAGTTATGATAGATTGGATGGATGAGAGAGAATAAAAGAGTTTAAAAAGGAATGAAGGAAGTAGATAAGGAAGGTGGGCCCGGACCCTGATTTGATGTCCTGTCCGCCACGAACCGGCATACCGTCGGTATGCCGGTGTATACCGACGGAATGCCGAGTTTTAAGGCAGAACTAAATTCTGAAACGAAAAATGGCATGCCGTCGGTATACCGCCGTATACCGCCGGTGTGCCGATGAAAGGACAGTTTTAAGGGTCAATGGATAAAATGCCTAATTCTTGGCAAAGAAAGGAGAAGCGATCTTCCGGGAGTGGTTTGGTGAAGATATCGGCTAATTGAGAATAGGTCTCAATAAACTCAAGACGGATGTCTCCCTTTTGTTGATGGTCACGAAGAAAATGGTGTCTAATTTCAATGTGCTTCGTGCGTGAGTGACAAATCAGGTTTTTCGTGAGATTGATAGAGCTAGTGTTATCACATTTAATAGGTGTGCAAGAATGAGAAATGCCATAATCTAAAAGTGTTTGTGACATCCAAAAAATTTGTGCACAACAACAACCAGCCGCAATATATTCTGCCTCAGTGGTTGAAAGAGCAACAGAATTTTGCTTCTTACTAAACCACGATACCAAGGACTTCCCAAGGAAATGACATGTGCCACTAGTGCTTTTTCGGTCAATCTTGCATCCGGCAAAATCCGCATCCGAAAAGCCGAGAAGCTCAAAGGATGAGGATTTCGGATACCAAAGACCCATGTTAATGGTGCCTTTGAGATAACGAAAAATGCGCTTAACGGCACTCAAATGTGATTCCTTTGGATTGACTTGATATCGAGCACACAAGCAAACACTAAACATGATATCAGGACGGCTAGCAGTTAAATAAATTAAGCTACCGATCATACCTCTATATTTACGAATGTCGACCGATGTGCCATCTTCATCATCGTCAAGCTTTTTCATTGTGGCCATAGGAGTCCTCATTGATTTGGATGAGTCGAGGTCGAAACGCTTAAAGAGGTCCTTTGTATATTTTGCTTGATTGATGAAGGTTCCTTTGGGTCCTTGTTTGATTTGTAACCCCAAGAAGAAGGAAAGTTCACCCATCATACTCATTTCAAACTCTTCCTGCATAACTTTAGCAAATTCTACACAAAGTATGTTGTTAGTAGAACCAAAAATAATATCATCGACATAAATTTGAACCAACAAGAGAGTCCCATCATGGGATTAATAAAAAGTATTGTGTCAACTTTCCCCTTTGAAAAATTGTGAGAAACAAGAAAAGAGCTAAGACGCTCATACCAAGCACGGGGAGCTTGTTTGAGGCCATAAAGGGCTTTATGGAGTTTGAACACGTGATTATGAAATTGAAAATCTTCAAAGCCGGGAGGTTGTTTAACATAAACTTCTTCTTTAATAATACCATTTAGAAAAGCACTCTTAACATCCATTTGAAATAGCTTAAAGTCATTAAAACAAGCAAAAGCACACAGCATACGAATGGATTCAAGACGTGCAACCGGAGCATAGGTTTTGTCGTAGTCAATGCCTTCCTCTTGGTTATAGCCTTGAGCAACCAATCGAGTTTTGTTACGAGTCACTAACCCATCTTCATTAAGTTTGTTACGAAACACCCATTTTGTTCCAATAATGGGATGATTGCTAGGTTTTGGGACAAGTTCCCAAACCTTGCTTCGCTCAAATTGATTAAGCTCCTCTTGCATAGCTATCATCCAAAACTCATCAAGGAAAGCATCATTAACATTTTTAGGCTCTATTTGTGAGATAAAAGCCACATTTGCATAAAGATCACAAGTGGCAGATCTTGTGCTAACACTGGAGGAGCGATCTCCAATGATAAGCTCCTTAGGATAATTGGTGACAAATCTCCATTCTTTTGGGAGATCCTTTTGAGGAGGCTCGAGAGGAGGAGATTCTTTTGATGGGGTCACAACTTTATTGTTAGATGAAGAAGGACGATCCTCAATAGAGGAGTTCTCTAACCCAAACGAGATGTCATCAATATCCTCGAAAGAGGAGAATGTAGAAAAGTTGAGTTCATTAAAAGAGACATTGATTGACTCTTCGACAACAAGACTTCTTTTGTTAAAAACACGAAAACCTTTGCTATGAGTAGAGTATCCAAGGAATATTCCTTCATAGGCTTTTTCTTCAAACTTGCCTAGGTTATCCTTGGTATTCAAAATAAAACAATTGCAACCAAAAATTTTGAAATATTCAATAGAGGGAATTTTGTCAAACCAAAGCTCATAGGGAGTCTTCTTAGAAATAGGTCTAATTAAGACTCTATTTATAATATGACATGCCGTATTAACGGCTTCCGCCCAAAAATATTGGGGAAGCTTATATTGGTTTAACATAACCCGGGCCATATCGCCAAGGGTTCTATTCTTTCTCTCCATAACACCATTTTGTTGAGGAGTACGTGGGCAAGCAAAATCATGTCCAAAACTATTCTTTTCACAAAATCTTTTGAAATCGGCATTATCAAATTCCCCTCCGTGATCACTCCTAATTTTGTTGATAGAAAACCTTTCTCATTTTGAACACGTTTACAAAAAGCAACAAATTCACGAAAAGTATCACTTTTGCAAGCAAAAAAAAATAACCTAAGTAAATCTTGAAAAATCATCAACTAAAACAAAAGCATAAAGCTTGCCTCCAAGGCTAGCAACTCTACTAGGCCCAAAAAGATCCATATGGATAAGTTGAAGGGGTCTAGAAGTACTCACAGAGTTGATTGATTTGAAGGATGACTTGGTCAACTTACTTTTCTCGTATTCTTCACATACCATATCCTTTTTGAATGGGATACTTGGGAGTCCTCGTACAAGCTTTTTGGAGGCGAGACGAAAGATGGTATCCATGTTTGCGTGTCCAAGCCTCATGTGCCAAAGCCAACTCTCATCGTTCTTTGCAACTAGGTATCTGTCATTGTTAGTACCTTCAACAAGATAAAGAACATAAATGTTGTTTTCTCTAATGCCTTCATAAACAATAGTTCCATTAGAACTATCGGTAATGTAGCATTTGAGTTTAACAAACTTGATATCATAGCCATTATCGGTAAGATGGCTAATACTAAGGAGGTTATGCTTGAGATTAGTAACAAGACATACATTATTAATACAAGGATAGGGAGGAGAACCGATATTACCATTTCCAATAATATAACCTTTAAGATTTTTACCGAAGGAGACGTGTCCTTCCTTCTTCATCGATAGCGTTGTAAAAAGTGAAGCATCACCGGTCATGTGCCGTGAACAACCGCTATCGAGAATCCACTTGCTTCTAGCATGAGAAGGATTCGTCACCTATAACATAAGTTGAAGATGAACGATTTGGTACCCATGATTGTTTGGGTCCTTGATTGTTAGTTCTAGGAACCCATTTAAGAACTTTCATGTCAACTTGTTTGCTTGTATAAAAAAAATTAGAAGTATGTCCGATCAAACCACAATAATTGCACATCAAAGAATATTTAGAAGAAGAAGTGTGAGTGTTGTGCATATGTGAGTTTCTAGTGTGAGAAGTTCTACCATGAGTGTTATGAGAATGATAGTAAAAAGTATGATATGAGGTGTTCTTCTTAACAAAAGGTCCTTTTCTCGTGTTAGAGAAGGAGTTGTGTGTAGTGTTCATGAAAGGGGTATGCCTAGCATTGTGATGAATGTAGGGGTGTCTTGGAGCATGCATGTGAGTGGTATTCTTATTACCTAAATTCTTACTCCGTGTAAGAAGATCATTATACTTAATAGAAGTGTAATATTCTCTTCTATTAGCATCTTGACATTTGCGCATAGCAAATTCATAAGAACTTCTCATGGATAGAATCTCATCATCCCTTTTCTTGATGGTGTCAAGAGATTCTAGATATTTGAGTCTTAAGGACTCTATCTCATCCGTGTCAGATTCGGGAGATTTTCCTTTTATATCAATAATGATATTAGAGAGCCTCTCTACTTCAAGTTGAAGGGCATCAATATCTTTTAGAGACTTCTTGTATTTATTTCTAACACCTTTGTGTTCTTCGTGTAATTCAAGGATAGCTTTTTCCAAATCATCATAAGTAAGAGTGTTTAAGAAAAGATCATCAAGTACCTCATCAGTTGCCATGAGGCAAACATTTGCATTGTGTTTGCACTCATTGTCATTGTCGGAGTCACTAGCATCACTCTCACACCAAATGCTAGTGTTGGCAAATTTTCTAGAGGACGAGCTTCCTCTGCTTGGCTTCTCGTACTTGCTTGAATCTCTTCTTATCATCGGACAGTCCCTCTTGATATGTTCGGGTCTTCTACATTGATAGCACGCCGGATCTTCCTCATTTTTCTGTCTGGAGCGATTGGCTTTGTTGAATTTGAGAAATTTCTGGAAGTGCTTAGCTGTGAGAGCTATTTCTTCATCATCATCCGACTCATTGTCGTCGGAGCTCTCCTTGGAGTAAGACTTTGTAGCTTTGAGAGCAAGAGTCTTCTCCTTCTCTTTGGTCTTCTCCTTCTCCTTCTCTTGTGTGGAGGATTCCTCTTGATCCTTCATATCGAGCTCGTGAGTCATAAGCTTACCCATGAGGGTCTCAAGGTTCATGATAGTTAGATCGTTCCCTTCAATAATTGCGGTAGCTTTAGGACTCCAAACTTTCGTCAATCCTCTAAGGATTTTTTTGATCTTTTCATGAGCCGGATATTCCTTACCAAGAGAGGAGAGAGGATTAATAATATCACCAAATCGAGTAAACATGCAAGTAATAGATTTATTATGCTTCATTTTAAAAGACTCATATTCTTGCGTGAGTCTACTAATCTTAGACTCCTTCACTTGTGAAGTTCCCTCGTGTGTGACTTCAAGTAATTTCCAAATCTCATTGGAAGTCTTGCAAGTAGAGATTCGGTTGAATTCACTACTATCGAGAGCACAATAAAGAGCATTCATTGCCTTGGCATCTCGACTTGTAAGCTTCTTGATGTTTTCAGAGAGAGTGTCCCGAAGGGTGTCAGAAGCAATATCCTCAATAGCTCTGGAAGAGTAGGAAGACCATTTATCATGCAATCCCATAAGTCACAATCTATGGAATTCAGATAAATGTTCATCCTAATCTTCCAGTAGTTATAGTTGGTACCATCAAATAGGAGAGACCTATTTGTGGAGTGCCCCTCATTGTGAAACGTGTTGATACTAGGGTTAGAGGCCATGGATCACTCAAGGGTGTAAATCCAAATCAAGAGAACGAAGCTCTGATACCAATTGTAGAACCCTAGAGGGGGGTGAATAGGAAAATAAAAAATAAACTACAACAATTGATGCAATAAAGACAATTGAAAGTAAAGAGTAGAAAGATCAAACGCAAGGATGTATCCTGGTATCCTCTTTTGAGGCAATCCAGTCCCGGAACTCTCTCCGACTTTAATCTATTATTTAACCAAATAGTACACACGAGTTTGGATCCGAAGAACTCGCCAACTTCAGCATGAGTTTGGATCCGAAGACTCGCCAACTTCTACACACGAGTTTTCTTACGAAGGCTCGCCAACTTCAAACAAAAGAGAAGAGAACTTGTTGATCTTCTAACACGTGAAGATCGAAATGTACAAATCTTTAATACTCTAGCACTTTGGGAGAGGATGACAATGAAAAGCTTGGAAGAGTATTAATGGTGGAGCTCTTGGTTGTTGGAAAATTTATGGTAAGAGTTGGTAAAGAAGCTCAAGAGAGAGAGAGCTTTCTTTTATAGAAGAACCAAGAGTTGGTGGCATTTAATGCTCTGAATACAGACAGACCGGCATGCCGTCGGTATGCAGCGGCATACCGTCGGTATACCGGTCAAATAGTAACGATCATATTAATGACCGTTTGAGAGCATTAAATGCTGCCGTTAATGCTAGTCAGGGCAACTCAAAAACCAAACATTTGAAACTCGGTATACCGCCGGTATGCCGGAGCATGCCGCTGGTATGCCGAAAAAAGGTCACAGCAAGTTTTGGTTTGCTCAAACCGGTATACTGCCGGTATGCCGGAGCATGTCGTCGATATGCCGACAATTTGTGACAGTAACTTTTGGGTTGCTAAAAACGGTATACCGTCGGTATGCCGGAGCATGCCGTCGGTATGCCGATAATTTGTCACAGCAACTTTCTGGACATAAAAATCGGTATACCGCCGGTATGCCGGAGCATGCCGCCGGTATGTCAACAATTTGTCACAGCAACTTTCTGAGCTCTAAAAATGGTATACCGCCGGTATGCCAGAGCATGCCGCCGGTATGCCGCTCTGTATGTATTTGATTTTTGACTTGTTCTTTTTACTTGTCATCCGTCCTTAGGTGTTTACAAATATACCTAGACTTGTACAGACACAGAGACTCTAAGCAGGAAGACGCCGTCTTATACAGGGAACGCCGGTAACTGCTTCAGTCTTCAATGTAAAAGAGATTGCGCTTGAACGGAAGAACTTCATGTAGTAAATCTTCTGAGAATATTTGAATCTGAAGAACAGAAGACTAAACTACGAAGATGCTGTTAATAATCAAAATAAAATGTGCCAACAATGACCAGGGCACTGGGACCGTTCGGCCTAGGAGGAAATTATGTATGGTATTTATGGTGCACTTTATTAGGACGGGTTGTGACCGGCCAATGTTGTGATAAGCTATGATATCAGTAAATTTGGGATCCTTCAGATATTGGGCTAGCAACCCGTACTGGAGCGATCATAGGCTTACACATAAAGATGCCAAGTCTATTACGGTTCGAAACACCATGACCTTCATATAGATAGGGCAGATGGAATGAGATTGGAATTGGGTGCAGGCGCAGGGCCTGGCACCCTTATGGATATGTCTAAGTTTGGTTGGTTGGCTGCGTGGATTGTATGGTTGGTTATGCATTTCTCTAACGATTTTAGGCTAAGCAAAATGAGATGGAAACATGCACGATCGCTATACTTATATTCATATTATGTCTAACTGTATCTGCTGTAGGGACACAGTATTTGACACATTTATATTCAGTTGCTATGCTTGAATATTGCCATAAAATTGATCCTAAGGCTAAATAGAAAGATTACCAAATAAAGTTGCATGTTTCACTAAATGTACTTAGTATTGGTTTGGGTGCGAGTGGGTCTTGATCAGTGCAGCGAGGATGAAAGCACTAATCCCCCACTAGTTTGCTTGCAGGTTCAGGATATGTTCGGCTCGGGGCAGAACTTGGCTTGGATGTGCCGAGGCATGGAGTCCTTGGCGTCTCGAGGCGAGCTACTGCATTGGCATTCGGACTTACAACATGGAGATGTTCGGCCGAAGACTACTTGTTGGCTATAAAGAGGCATAATATATGGAATAATAAAATCCTTTATGAGCTAGAGAGATCATGAGCATTGTAGCCAGTTGGCATATTCAGTTGGGCTATTGAAGCCTTTGTAATATTCAGTTCATCATTAATAAAAGAGATTCTTGTTGTATACTATGTTTCCTTCTGCTTTTTATGTTATCAATTTGAGATAAACTTACACGAACCTGTTACCTTGCCTTGAACGAGCGCATCTCCAGGCTCTTGCGGCATCATGCCCCAGCGAGGACGATAATTCGGGTGAAATATAGCGAGGACGAGCAATTTTCCGGGTCGGAGCATGACAGTTTATGGGGCACATGTACCATGGAGTACATCAGCTGTAGGGCGCACCAACTGTGGGGCGCCTCAACCGTTGGGTGCATCACTTTTTGATCAACCTCGTAGAGCATTTTGGGGGTTCAAAATAATGACTTTGACCTAGTTCAAATCGAGATGGCAAATTCATTGTCATTAATGCTAGGTTCATCGCATTAATCTCAAAGAGATTGCCACTTGGCGCATGAGTTTGACCATGCTTTGGCATATAAATATATGTGTTCGTAGAGAGGAGGATTTGCTCATTCTCGTTCCACCTGACTTCAAGTCTACAACACACTTAACTTTTGATGGCCATGAGCCTCCTCCTTGGTGAGTCGGTCGGCTGTGATTTGTAGATCTCCTCGTTCAAAGAAGTTGTGATTTTGACGAAGGACTCCATCAGAGAACCGAGATGCACCGAGTTAGCTATGGTCAGAGCGCGCAACTCATGCTCGTATACCTCACTACAGTATTCTTTCCTGAGACAACATCGAGTGCCAAGATATTGATTACTGGGTTTGGGTTGATTGCCAACCCACGTTCTGCTCAATAACTGCTTCAGTCAGAACTGATGCGCCTATGCTGAGACGAGTAAGTGATGCGCTTGCTGACGAGGAAGTGATGCACCCATCTTTTAGAGTAGGCTGTTTGTAGTAGATTTTCTATGTAATCACAACTATCAATAAAAAGTTCATGTAATAAATTTTTAGCATTTTGATTAATCAAAATCTTCTTTTCATACGTTCTATCTGCTACTTTTTTTGATGCGCCGATTATGACTGTAGCATCTGGCGTATGCTGTTTACAGAGCAACCGTATTCCTGATCCTACGTATTTTGGAACTGGAGTATTATACCGTGGTACAGGGCGGCAGGTGGTGGACGAGAGCACCGAACTGGTAGTGGAGGTCGTCGGAGCAGGGAGCTGGAGATGGAAGGTTCGGCACGGTCAGGGTGGTTCTGTCCAGAAATGTGGCTGGTATCCATAGATCGGATACTGCTTGGAGCTCGAGCGTAGCGGCACGATCAACTTCAGATGAAGGCGACAATAGTGGCAGAAGAGTTAGAGGCGGTCAGGGATCCGATCTACGGTGAGCGCTCGTCCGGGTGCTGGATTTGGAATGGTGGAGGTGTGGCGTCGGAGTCGAACGTGACGGCGGCTCAAGACGGTCGAGAAGCTACGGAGGCAGAGATGCGAGGTGGTCAGAGCAGTTGAGGGAACCAGAGTCAGATTAGGCTCCGATCGGTCAACGAGGTGACTCGTCGATCGTTGGAAGAGGGCCTCCGATCGAGAGAGAGAAGACTGCAACAGAAGTAGTGGCTCAGCCAGAGCGTGGTGGCCGAATTCACACAGACCGTTGCTCGTGTGTGGTGGATGGAGGTCAACCGTTCGGCCATGGCGCGTCGGCGTCACAGTCGGTGCTGCACTCAACGCTGGCTAGATCTGACCGGCTACAGAGGCGAGAAGCTCGGACATGGGGAGGGTCTGTGTCATCACCGGCGACGACTCCAAGATACAGAAGCGATGGCTCAGAGAGTGGGTTGTTGGATGATGGCGAGGTCAGCCGAGGACTCTGGCGACTCGCGGTGGCACTCTGACAGCCATGTTGATGGGAACAGAAAGCTAGGGTGAGGGTTTGGGATCCGAGAAATATGTTCATTTTGGGGGACACGGACATGGATACAGATAAACAATTATGTTTGTAATTGTGGTGTGGGAAGGGTATGTCATTGTCCTCGGGGTCAGACTCGGGGACACGAAAAATGATGTAGTTTGTAGGTTTTGGGTAGAATCATATCGTGTCGGATACGAAGATTAGGTATTTGTATTTGAAATAGCTACAAGATCTAATAAAATGAGATGGACATGCCGACACGACTAGGACATGGGCATTCTTGGGATTGGACACTGTAGGCCTCAAAAATGAAGTCATGCTGAGTTGATCAGAAGAAGTCACGCAGAGTGATCCGAGAAGCAGCACAAAAGATACGCTAAGTTCTGCCTGTCCATCTCCTTTAGAAATCACGCAGAGACAGCTCAGCCATACGTCAGAATCATAATAACTGACAAACGTCTCCTCGTATGCCACGTATGCACAGAACTCGAGAGATCATCGCCGTCTTTTGCGTGATTTTCGAAATCTTCCTTAGCATGACTCACTCTTCACCAAGTTGGCGTGACTTTGGGTCTTATCTTCATTTAATGCGGTTGACAATATAATCAATGTCAGAGATTTTGTGTCAGACGAAGCGTGCCAAATCAAGACAGCTGGCGGTTTGCGTGGATTCTGAACCTTCTCCTTCCTCAAGTTTGCGTGGATTTTTGAGTTATTCTTCTCAAAGCCTGCGTGAATTCTGAAGTATTCTTCTTCAAAGCTTGCGTGGATTTCGCCTTCAACGAGTCTGCGTCAACGAAACTGCGTGGATTTTTGCCTTCAGCAAGACAGCTTGGATTTCATTTCAACTGGAGTACGTGGCAGCCATGCCACCGATCTTTCTCTCGCGTGCCCAGTAACTTGCACACGACCCATGCACTAATGCCATGTGTCCAACAGTTACGGGCCACGTCCAGTAACTACTCACTAACCCTGCGTGTATTTAGAGTCTGCGTGACTTTTCAAATGCACCAGTGGTGAGGTAGTTATCTTTTCAGTTACTGTTTTGACTCTATAAATAGAGTTCCTTTTTTCTCATTCATTGTACAGATACATTGATATCTACTGTCAAAATTTTGAGAGCTTTTCTTCTTCGCATAGTCCAAGGGATAAAGCGATCGTCTTCTAGATCGAATTCCTACAGTTGTAATTTTCCCAGAAACACAACAAATAAAGAGAATTTCTTTATGGAAAACAAATTGGCGACTCTGCTGGGGAAAACCATCTTCTCTTCTGAGATGGTAACAACTCAATGCGACACTTCGTCAATCGGCTCGACGAAGAAGGTGATGACGATCAAATTCGATCAACTCGCCTATGAAGAAATGCAGCGGGCTAAGGGTGGCAAGCCCATTCCAGCCTCCATCATCACTGCCAAGTCGAAGGGACACTCTGTCTATGTCCCTAAGAATCAGTTGGCAGTCAATGGTGAAGTCTCTGCCACAGTGTCTACTCCTAACACTGGCAAGAACTCCACTGCAAGCACGCACACTCTTGTGCGCTCGAAGATGACAGTAACTAAAAGTCACGTTGACAGTACTGGCTCCTTAGCCGAATCTGTTCCAGCGTGCAAATTCAATTCTAAAAGTTACGCTGACAGTACTGGCTCCTTAGTCGAATCTGTTCCAGTGTGCAAATTCAACTCTAAAAGTCACGTTGACAGTACTGGCTCCTTAGCCAAATCTGTTCCAGTGTGCAAATTCAACTCTAAAAGTCACGCTGATAGTACTGGCTCCTTAGCCAAATCTATTCCAGTGTGCAATCCCACATTCAAAAGTCACGCTGACAGTACTGGCTCCTTAGCCAAATCTGTTCCAGCGTGTAATTCTAAAATCAAAAGTCACGCTAACAGCTCTGGTTCTTTAACCAAGTCTATTTCAGCGTGTATTTCATCAGAGAAGAATAACTCCTTAGTTATCTCTTCTTCTTCATCGAGTTCTACTAGAACTGGGGGTGGTCTTCCACACAAAGTCCCTTCGAAAAGGAATAACTCTTTAGTTGTTTCTTCTGCTCCTGTAGTTTTTACTCCAGGAACAGCTTTGACTGATACTTTTGTTAGTCAAAGGAAAGGAGATGGTCTTTTGACTACTCTTCCTTCTGGACATTCTATGTCTCAACATCTGAATGAGTCTAAGAAGAAATATTCCTTAATGTCTTCTTCTTTGATTTCTTCAAATTGGGCACAGAATCTGTCCATTAAAGAGGGTCTGTTACCAACTCCTAATCAAGGGAGTAGTTTAACTCTTCATTCTCTGCAAATATCCAGATCAATGGAAGGAAAACTCCATGTTTCCAAAATTAATATGTTACCTTCCACTGATTTAAGAACAAAACTCAGCACTTCTGGTGTTAAGAAACCATACCAATTGGATATGAAGATAAAAGATCCAGATGCAGAGTATACAAGAAATTATGTGGCTCACATTAATCACTCTTTGTATAATCAAGAGCCATCAAGACCCAAGAACAGGAAGTATATTCCTCAATCTTCACAAACAGATTTACGGGAATATCTTCAACAGAAGAGAAGGAGTAATTCTATATCAAAGGAACATGCTGAATGTGACTTCTATCCAAGAGTCATAATTCAGTGCAGATGTGAATCAACAGTTCAAGACCATGGTGATCATGAATGTGACTTCCAGCCAAGAGTCACAATGCAATACAGATGTCAAAATAAACGACAGTCTATCTTTAATAGGATTCAGTATGAACCTATGCCTGATGAAGATGAGCCTTTGTTTGCCTCTGTCAACATGACTTCTCGGGACACCGGGGGTAGAGTTGATAGTCCAGATGGAGTATATAGAAACACCAGAGCAAGAGTCTTGGCTTCTAGTCAAAGAAATTTGATCCCTGAAATTGATTCTGAATTTCTTGGAGAATCTAACTTCCCACCTCTTCCTACTGGGGGTGATTCTCCTATAGTTGACTTCGATACACGAAGCAATGATTCAGAGCATACAACATCTACTAGTTCATCAATAATCCCTCATACAGTCACGACTTACACGGTTGATGGGAATACTGATGAACCTTCTTCTTCCCTGACTCCTCAAGATCAAAGAATTGCTTCTTTGGAACAGCAAATGAAGTCTATGACTGACACAATGAAGTCAATGTATGAACTCATGACAGCTCAGTTGCAAAATCGACAGACTGTATCAGATGCCATACCAGTTGATAATGATATAAGTCCAGTACAAGTTCCTCCAGCAGTACAATCCAATACTCCTGGACCTGCTCAACCAAATCCTAGTCTCTCTGGAGCTGGGGGTAGTGCTTACAATGCTGTTCCTTCTCCCAACTATTCTCTACAAGCCACAACTCCACAATCTTCGGGAGTTGTCTCTGAAGAATTGAAAAATCTCAAAACTCAATTCGAGGCATTCAAACAGAAGGATGGTTTACAAAGGTTAGGCATCAAGCAGCCTTATCCGATAGAATGGAAGCAAGTATCATATCCTCCTAAATACAAGCCTCCTACTATCTCATTCTATGATGGAACCACTTCTCCAAGTCAGTTTATCAATCACTTTGAAGTGATGACTGATCAACTACAACCAAGTGATGCCCTCCTTACTCGGGTATTTATTGGATGTCTCAAGGGAACGGCTTATGAATGGTATAGAAGTCTCCCAGATGGGAGTATTACCTCATTTGCTGATTTCAAACAGATGTTTCTTGAAAGGTTCTATGAAGGGCTTAATGACATGACTATGTCTGCTCTTATTAGAATCAAGCAGAAAAATAATGAATCTACAGAGGAATACATTGAACGGTTTCGAAGAGAAGCTCTGAAGATGCCTCTTGGAACTCCTGATGCTGTCACCATTGACACGTGCAAATCAAACTTGTTGCCAATCATCAGTATGTGGACAGGGTCCACTCAATTTCAAGATTGGCCTTCCTTCATAGTCAGTGCTAAAGCTGCAGAAATCAGTGCTGAAACCTTCAAAGGTTTAGGAGTGCAGATGACTCCTAAAGAAACAGGACAAGGTGCTAACAATAAAAATAATGCTCGCAAAGGAAAAGAAACTCTTGAAGTTAATCTTCAGAGCAAAGATGCATCAAATGTTCAAACTCCTGCCTCTACAACTCAACAATCAAGAACACCTCGCCCCAGAGAAGAATATTATTTTGATGACGACGATGTCCTTGGTATCTTTGAATGTCTGTTGAAAGGTAATAAAATACAATTACCAGAGATCAAGAAACCTGATGAAGCTGGTAAGACAGATCATCCTAAATACTGTCCATATCACAGAATGCTGGGTCATACAATTCGTACATGTTATGTATTGAAAGGAAAGTTCCAAGAAATGATTAAATCTGGAGCTATCTCTCTTACTCCAAAAGAGAAGACCGTCACCTCCAACGTCGTCTCTATGCAATTTGGAAATTTCCCTCCTCAACTCCTTGAAAGTAGGATTGTTCCTATTCCCAAGGCAACTCTTGACATAGTGAATCTTCCTCCTCCACAGTCTGAAGGATTAGTGCCAATCACTTTGGAAACAGGGGAAATCATGTGGATCCATCCTGATCTAGTAGCAGATTTTGAATCGCCTTCTCCTCAAAAGATTTCTTCTCAAAAATCCAAGAAGGCTGGAAAGATCAAGTCATGTCATATGACTTCTCTTGGGTCTACCTCTGACACAGAGCCAAAAGACAAAGAAGAAGCACTTGTTAGTGCTACTCGAACGGGGAAACCTTACCTAAAGGATTATTCTAAAAATCTTGAAGATCCTACTGATATCCCTTCAGATGCTAAAGATGCTCCTAATGTTCCTCCCGAAGAAGAACCATCTACTGAACCTGTTCCTCCCAAGCCTACGGCTCTGGAGAAAGGCAAACAACAGACTCGGTTTGATAAGCCAATCAAGAAGTCTTCTCCTTTTGGACTTCAGAAGCCTTACAACTTCGACATTTTGGCTCAGCTTGCTAATACTCCCGCTAGAATGTCCCTTTTTGAACTTCTACGTCTTTCTAAAGAGACTCGGGAGACGTTAAGTGAAGCACTTCTACAAGCTGACTCTTGTCTTGTACAATTGAAGAAGCCGGATGCGGAACCTGCCACTTGCTTACATTGCAACAGTGTACTGGAGATTATCCCAAATATCACCTTTACACAAGACGACATGTTACTGGAGGATAATCGACATGACCGACCTCTCTACTACACTGGTTATATTGATACGATGAAGATAGATCGTATTCTCATTGACCCAGGGTCTGCTATAAGCATAATGCCAAAGAGTTTGTTGGATGAACTAAAAATCCCTCTTCACAAGCTCTCCAAGACGGTTACTACTATCTTGGGATTCAATCAAAGCCGAAGTGAGCCTTTGGGAAAGATTCATCTGAAGCTTCAGATAGGTGATTTCAGATCTAAAGTCACTTTCTATGTGATTGAAATCGCGGGATCCTATAATCTTCTTCTGGGGAGGCCCTTTCTTTATGAAAATAATGTGGTGCCCTCTACTCTTCATCAATGTTTTAAATACATTGATAGCAATGGAAGAGTACAAAAAGAAGTTGCTGATATAAATCCCTTCCATGGGGTTGAAGCTTATTTCAATAATTCCCGAATGTACAAAGAAGAGTATACAAGGATCATACAAGCTATGGAGAAAGAAGATGCACAAAGTGAGACTTTAATAATCCCTGTTAAATGTCGAACTATTCAGCAACAATCTTCTAAACCCTCTGGAGAAGATTCTTTCATCATTCCAGTGAGTGGACGGATCTCTCCGTTACCTCAGTCATCTACTCAGAATACACTGATCATTCCTGTCAGTGGGCGTACTACAGTTCCTGTACCTTCACAAGATACTCTGCTAATTCCAGTTGGAGGGCGGACTACTCTTCCTACTCAAACTTCAAGGGAGCTCACCTCTTCTGAGCCATTTATTATCGATCTTAATCGAAACAAAGCTTCTTCTTCTTCTCCCCCTTTAGTCATTGACTTGGCTAAAATCTCTAAGGCTCAGCCTTCTCCCAATGTAAATATTGCTGCTTTTACATTTAATGAAAAGTCTCCACCTTTGCAGTACGTTGATGTGTGTAATTATGTTCATAGTTATTTACATCTGTTAGATGATTTGAACACACTAACCATAGGAGTTGTACAGACTGTTCATACAGATATATCTCTAGAACCTGTACAATCTTCATACTTTCTAGTTCCCAGCAGAAAACCAGGAGACATTCCAATATTCTTCTACAAAGGGCCTCAAAATCCTTCTGATCTTGAAGATGATGACAAAAATGATGATACTGGAAGATTACAACTACGTCGTTATAGTCAGCAATCTAGAGACATCATCAAAAATATGGGCTATGACTTCAGGACTGGCCTTAATAATGGAAAAGGAAGAAAAATGCCTGTCCGGATTCCTCCTTTGAAATATGGAAGGACGAAATGCGGATTGGATTATAATGCTCCTACTCCTTTCATCAACATTATCCATGAAGATCTTGAGTCTGACGAAGATAAGAGATCTGATTCTTCTAGTACCACTTCTTGGGATTCCGATACGAGTATCGGTGACTTCTATTGCAACCTTCTGTCTTCTAACATGGTTTCTATTGACCATTCTGAAGAAAGTGATGAAGACGAAGAAGAGTTTGAAATCTCACCTGAATCAGAACAGTGGGCCCAAAGATTAGATAATCAATGAGAGTTCCGTTTCGAGCAAAAAGAACCTCCGACTGAAGATAAACTTGTTCAAATAGATGTTGGTGAAGAGGGGTCTCCCAAACCAATATTCATCAGTAAAAGTCTTCCAGAAACTGATAAGAAAGACATGATCAAACTCATTCGTGATTACATCGATGTCTTTGCTTGGAGTTATGAAGATATGCCAGGGCTTGATCCTCAAATTGCAACTCACAAGCTCAATATCTTGCCGAATGCTAAACCGGTCAAACAACAACAGCGACGATTTTGTCCGGACATTATGGATGCAATTGAAGCTGAAGTCAATAAACCCATTACCTCTGGGTTTATTAGAGAGGAACAACATCCCGATTGGGTGGCTAATATTGTTCCTGTTCTTAAAAAGACTGGCAAGATCAGAGTATGCATAGACTTTCGCGATCTCAATGCGGCATGTCCTAAAGACGAATTCCCTCTACCAATCACTGATGTCATGGTTGATAATACCTGTGGATTTGAACGAATGTCATTCATGGACGGGTATTCTGGGTATAATCAGATCAAAATGTTCCCAGAAGACGAGAAGCACACTTCTTTCAGAACGCCGATTGGTACATACTGTTATACAGTTATGCCATTCGATCTCAAGAATGCAGGAGCAACTTATCAAGGAGCTATGAGCACTATATTCCGTGAACATTTGCGGAAAACAGTCGAATGCTATGTTGATGATATTGCAGTCAAAAGTCGACAAAAGGAGGATCATATCCAAGATTTGAAGACTATATTTGATCTAATACGTAAGCATCAATTAAAGATGAACCCTACTAAGTCCTTCTTAGGCGTCTCTAGTGGTAAATTTCTCGGCTTCATCATTACCTCTAAGGGTATACACGTGGATCCCGAGAAGATCAAAGCCATCCAAGAGATGCGTCCTCCACGCACCTTAAAAGAGCTACGAGGATTTCAAGGAAGAATCGCTTATATCAGGAGATTTATCTCTAATTTATCAGGACGCTGCAGACCATTCAACAAACTTATGAAGAAAGGTGTCTCTTTTGTCTGGAATGATGAATGTCAGAAAGCATTCGATGATATAAAACAATATCTGATGAGCCCTCCAGTATTGGTACCTCCCGTCTCAGGAATACCGTTCCTCCTCTATACTCGAGCAATGAGTCATTCATTGGGTGCATTACTCGCTCAAAAGAATCAAAATGGCCATGAACAGGCCATTTATTATCTCAGCCGCACTATGACCGGAGCTGAACCTCGATATTCACCGGTTGAAAAAGAATGTCTAGCTTTGATGTTTGCTGTCCAAAAGACACGTCATTATATCATTGGCCAGACTATTCATGTCATCTCCAGGATCAATCCTATACGGATCATGATGAAGAAACCCAGTATTTTGAATTCTCGATTGGCTAACTGGGGAATCCTACTTGCTCAGTATGATATGCACTATATTCCTCAGAAATCAGTCAAGGGACAAGCTTTAGCTGATTTTCTGGCTGCTCACTCAATTCCAGAAAATTCAAAACTCTATGATGAAATCCCAGATGAAGTCCTAGATTCAAATCAAATTGCTGAAGAAGATCCTACTTGGCGTCTATTCTTTGATGGAGCATCAAAAATTGGTCCTAATGGCGATATTATTGCTGTAGTTGGAATTGTTCTTATATCGCCAGAAGGTCTTGCCATCCAAAGAGCTTATTCTCTCGATCAGCCGTGTTCAAACAATGTAGCTGAGTACAACGCATTGCTTATTGGTCTTCAACTCGCTAAACATCTGAATATTCAACATTTGGAGGCATATGGAGACTCTAAACTTATTGTCAATCAGATCAGGGGTACTTATGAAGTTCGCCATCAAGATCTGGTTCCTTATCATAGAGTGGCCATATTTATGGCCTCATCATTTAAGGAATTCTTCATTGAACATGTTAGGCGAGCATGTAACACAGAAGCTGATGCCCTTGCTAATCTTGCAGCGGTGCTGGCTATCCCAATCAGACGGCAACAAATGATTGTTGTTCGTAGTCGAGAATTATTTCATCTTGAAAATAACCTGACTCTAGGACTTCCAGTTGACATTGAAGAATCAACATCTCATGACGTCAACACAACAAGAGGATTTGGATTTAGTCGTAAATCGATATCATCTTCATCCGATTCCAGCATGGAATTCATCTTCAGTAACTCGACTGAGAATCAGAATACGGATAAAGATTGGAGACTTCCTTTCTTAGATCTTGTATTGTATGATATTCTTCCGGATGATCCGAGTGAGGCAGCATCTATCAGACGACGATCACTCAGATTCTATTACAATCATACAACAAAGACCTTATATCGTCGAGCTTATGATGGTTTACTCCTTCGGTGCATTGTCGGTGATGAAGCCCAACAAGTTATTCGTGAAGCACATGATAGAATTTGTGGAGCGCATCAACCTGGGCCAAAACTTCAAGACCGTATTCGACGGATGGGTTATTATTGGCTAACTATGGTATCAGATGCCATTGAATATGCAAGGAAATGCAAAGCTTGCCAAATCCATACAGATTTTATACATTAACCTTCGGAATTTCTACATCCGACGGCAGCATCATGGCCCTTCGAAGCTTGGGGCATGGACATTGTCGGCCCGATCAATCCACCGTCATCTAAAGGTCATCGGTTCATTCTCGCAATAACCGATTACTTCTCCAAATGGGCCGAAGCTATTCCTTTATCTGAAGTTAAGACGTCTAATGTCATCAGCTTTATTAAGCACCATGTCATTTACAGATTTGGTGTTCCTCGATGCATTGTTCATGATAACGGACCACAGTTCTTCAGCCAGAAATTTACTCGATTCTGTGACGATCACCGGATCAATAATGTTGCTTCTACCGCATATAATCCAGCAGCCAACGGATTGGCAGAAGCTTTCAACAAGACTATCATCAAACTCCTAAAGAAGTTTGTCTCCACTAACAAACGTAATTGGAGTGACAAGCTCGGGGAATGCTTGTGGGCTTATCGCACTACAGTCCGTAATGCAACTAAGTGTACACCTTTCTCTCTGGTGTACGGATCTGAGGCTGTTCTCCCATTAGAGATTCAAATTCCTTCTTTAAGGATAGTAATCGCTAATGAACTCACTGCTGAAAATAATGATCGTCTTCGACTTCAAGAATTGGAGGCTCTGGATGAAAAACGGTTATCTGCTCAACAGAATATTGAATTCTATCAAGCTAGAATTTCAAGGGCTTTTAACAAGAAAGTCAGAATTCGAACATTTCAGAAAGGAGAACTTGTGCTTACTGTCAGACGCCCGATGACTATGACACACATGAGTAAGGGCAAGTTTGATGCAAAATGGGAAGGTCCATTCATTGTCAATAAGATCTTTTCTAATGGGGCTTATCAACTCACTACTCTAGATGGTAAAGCCACTATGATGCCCATCAACGGCAAATTCTTGAAGAAGTACTACGTCTGATATTTCTATCAAGATTGTCCTCCCATCACTCTCCAGCTGTTTCATTGTTCTTTCCGAAGAATCATTCTGATATCTATTATCCCCAGTGGAGATAGGTATTCTACTTTGTATCGTTTTCTCAACAAATTTGATATCCAAAAAATCATGTCCACATTACCTCTGAATTTTCTATCTCAATATCATATTTATGAAAATGATATTTAGTCTTTCTGATTTCTGAGTCAAAAGATCAATGAATAAAGGCAAAAATATAAAGTGGGAAGGATATATCGTAAACAAAGTTTCCTTAAACGGAGTTTGTTTGAGACAAATCCCTCAAGAAAAAAAAAGTACATCATCATGGAAGATCACTGTGATCCCTTTCATATTTGGGACGAGGACCACATGCATAATCAGCAAAAGAATTGAATACATCTTTTCCTGACCGCACCAAGAATTGACAGGCAGCCAGCCTCATTGTTTCTTCTTCTTCGGTTTCTCCTGGTTCGACCAGGAAGTCCAGGATATCTTTTGGCGGCTTGGGAGTAGACGAGCTTTCGCCCATTTCCTTCTTCTGCGGAGGTGGATGTTCTTTAACACCTTCAGTAGCTTCAAGGGCGACTTCAGCCTTCTTTATGTTCTCTTCAAAAGACATTTTGGATAAAATGTGATCCTTCTATTCAAATATATGCTCTATTTATAGGCATATGGTTACAAGGATCGAAGGGACGTATTCTTTCCCGATATTCAGTTCATCCATTCATTTCTCACATTCATCCGACGTTTCACATGTTCATTAATACTTGACGGTTCGTCCGTTCATTTATTACATTCACTCGACAGTTCATCTGTTCATCATTTCTTAACGGTTCATCCGTTCATAATCTTCTATCAGTTCATTAAGTGGAGATTCATTATTTATCATGTTTTCATAACCTCTGAATCAATTTCGAATCTGCTTACTCATTTGCCATGTTTTGACCTCTGCATAGAAATCAATCTATTTTCTTTCGAGTTCCTATATATTATCATGTCCATAATACCTCTGATAATATCATATACTCTAAAAACAGAAAAGATGATTTTATTATCTATCATGTCCACAATTCATCCACAAATACAAATCATTGAAGCATAGAAGAAGTGTCATTTCCATTCCCATTTCACCACAAAAAGTCTATTACATTTTCTTAGACTTTCCTACAAATCATAATGGAAATCTATTACAAATCTTGGATTTTCATTCTATGTACAACTGAGATCTATTTCTTCTTGGATCTTCTCTGGCAATCTCGTTGTTTGTGGCAATTCCTGGGTGTCCAGCAGGAATCAAACTCTGGTCTTATCTCTCAGACGAGAGGAGAACCACAGAGTAGGGCAACACGAAAACGTGTTGCTGCCAATACAACTGGTGGATGGGGGTAACCTCTCAAGGAAGACAGGAATGTATCCAAACCTTGGGATACAATTCCTGGTTCTGCCTTGAAAGGAACTCTACTACCCGATTTCTCGGTAGTAGAGTTAACTCCACCATCCAACTCTCGTGTATAAAGGCTCTTCCTACCATCCAAGAAAGACCCTTCTATCTCACGAAGAGTTCTGAGTTGTCTGATTTACGCGTCAAAAGCGTATGAGCTCCCTGATGTGGGTGTCAGAAGAACATTGTCCACAGCATCCACATCACCAATGCCAGTTCTGAAGAAGGTTTTCAGCCAAAATTCTACAAGAAACAGTAAAGAAAAATCAGTCAACAGAAACTGGCCAAGCAAAGACAGATGCATTCTGTTCATTTCAGGAAGATGAATTTGTCCTTAGCAAACAAAAAATTCGATGCGTGTATATTGAACTTACCGCTGAGTTTGCTGCTAAGGATTGACAGATCCATGTCTGGTAGCGTGCACAGAGATTTGACATCAGACAACATGGCTTTCCTATTTTTTTCTCGTAGAAAATTCATTCTCAGAAGAGAGGAAGAAGAATGGGAAGATGAGTTTACGTGGAGTTCATCCATCTATTTAAAGGGTCAAGTGCAGGTCTATTCTTGGAAAAGATCCGCATAAATAGCGCTCGTAAATTGTAGAATGAGTGTCACGTGTACTTCGGGAGACCGTGCAACATTGGAAACAGTCAAAGAGTGCTAATTAATATTTTTCATTAAAAGGCACGCAGATCAAACACAAAAGTTGTACTTCATTCTTTAAACAGGCACTGATAGCCTTACAAAAAGACAAAAAAGTGCAACAAAAGCGTAGAAAGTTACGCCCTATTTTCCAGAGCGGCTAAGTTTGAGGCCTAACTCCTCTACGCTCTTAACTCCCAGGCGATGCAATAGAGTCTCGAACATTTCACGCTTCTCCATAAGGCTCCGTCCATCAGAAGAAGACGAGCCATCCAATCCAAAGTAGCTCAAGAGATTCTTGGCTAACTGCGTGGAGTCGTCCTTGAGCTCGATGACGACAGGTTCGGGTTCTTTGCCCCCAAAAGTGGGGTCACCATGGGAACAAAAGCCCAACTTGCGTGCTTCCTCTTCGGCTGCTTCCTTTGGGGTCATATTTTCGAGAGATGAATGTCAAAGCTGAAAATCTCTTCCTGTTTATATAACAGATCTCGTCGACAGTTCATATTCCACCATAAATTGGACGCAATCAGTCTCGAAGAACGAAGAGTCATTATGACATTTAATAAGTTCATTTGGATGTTTTCAAAGAACTTCGAAGTCTTTTCGACTTCCGAAAAATTTTGGAGCCATCTCAGCGTGAATTTAACTCATTTCATCATCTTTATTTTCAAAGTATTTCGAAAATATTTTATCATTTTTCGAAAACTTTGAAGGGGGTTTTGTAGGCCTCAAAAATGAAGTCACGCTGAGTTGATCAGAACAAGTCACGCAGAGTGATCCGAGAAGCAGCACAAAAGATACGCTAAGTTCTGCCTGTCTATCTCCTTTAGAAATCACGCAGAGACAGCTCAGCCATACGTTAGAATCATAATAACTGACAAACGTCTTCTCGTATGCCACGTATGCACAGAACTCGAGAGATTATCGCCGTCTTTTGCGTGATTTTCGAAATCTTCCTTAGCAAGACTCACTCTTCACCAAGTTGGCATGACTTTGGGTCTTATCTTCATTTAATGCGGCTGACAATATAATCAATGTCAGAGATTTTGTGTCAGACGAAGCGTGCCAAATCAAGACAGCTGGCGGTTTGCGTAGATTCTGAACCTTCTCCTTCCTCAAGTTTGCGTGGATTTTTGAGTTATTCTTCTCAAAGCCTGCGTGAATTCTGAAGTATTCTTTTTCAAAGCTTGCGTGGATTTCGCCTTCAACGAGTCTGCGTCAACGAAACTGCGTGGATTTTTGCCTTCAGCAAGACAGCGTGGATTTCATTTCAACTGGAGTACGTGGCAGCCATGCCACCGATCTCTCTCTCGCGTGCCCAGTAACTTGCACACGACCCATGCACTAATGCCATGTGTCCAACAGTTACGGGCCACGTCCAGTAACTACTCACTAACCCTGCGTGTATTTAGAGTCTGCGTGACTTTTCAAATGCACCAGTGGTGAGGTAGTTATCTTTTCAGTTACTGTTTTGACTCTATAAATAGAGTTCCTTTTTTCTCATTTATTGTACAGATACATTGATATCTACTGTCAAAATTTTGAGAGCTTTTCTTCTTCGTATAGTCCAAGGGATAAAGCGATCGTCTTCTAGATCGGATTCCTACAGTTGTAATTTTCCCAGAAACACAACAAATAAAAAGAATTTCTTTATGGAAAACAGACACGATATGTGAAATGGATATGAAAATTTGGATGTGGATGTAATGCCCCGCTCCGCACGGTGCATTACGATGAGTCGTTGACTCGAAGAGTTGCGTTGACCTGATGAAGTATCGATACGAATCGATACAAAGCATAAGTCCGGTTTGAACAAGGTATTGACTTTTATTGATCTGGTGTGCAGGCTATGCTTCTACGCTGAATCATAAGGGGTCGGTATTTTGCCTTGTTCACGAAGGTGTCCGCAAAACCAAATCGTCGCCTTGTAACGGATTATGGCATGGGCACGGTTGGCCGAATCAGTTGAATAGTTCAATGGAATGGCTAATTCAGAAGAGTTAGCCATGCAACCGAGTTATGGAATCGAGTCGCATCAGCTCGGGGAAACGACAAGGTGTATCGACTTAAGGTAGGCGGGTTCTTGACTCCCTCTTCCTACTCCTTCACGTCTAATAAAATATATCCTTGTATGCGTAAGTTGCTATTGAGTTAGCGAGCGTGGCCCGGGCGATTAAAGGTCTTAGTATCTGTCGAACATTAAGATAGAACATTGAACAATTGAAGCGACGTGCATCAAGTGTATGGGTCGCGGTAGGGAGATGATGGTAGAACATTGAAAGATAATATCGAGATGTGCATCACATGCACGACTCCGAGAACATTGAACACTAGGTCTAGAATATTGATTATGGCGTTAAGAGTGCCCTCGTGCACGGAAGCTACGAAATGACTAAGTAACTACGAAAAAAGTACTGTTATGTGAATAATTTATGAATGGAATGCGTTGAGTATAAGTACGAGAAGTCTAAGCCGTTGGACGTCGTGCATCAATACAGATGTGTTGGGGCATAATGTCGTCGAAACTTGAGATAGGGATGGTGGATTATGTTTATGGAACGTAAGATTTGTTGGAATGATATGACTTGTTTGCTATGGCGCGTATTGCATGGTCAATGGACTTGGATGGCCCGTGCACGGGTGCGGCTTCCCTCGAACGGTTACGATCGGAGCACCGGGACCGTTCGGCCTAGGAAGAAATTATGTATGGTATTTATGGTGCACATTATTAGGACGGGTTGCGACCGGCCAGTGATGTGATAAGCTATGATATCAGTAAGTTTGGGATCCTTCATATACTAGACTAGCAACCCGTATTGGAGCGACCATAGGCTTACACATAAGGATGCCAAGTCCATTACGGTGCGAAATACCATGACCTTCATATAGATAGGGCCGGTGGGCTGAGATTAGAGATGGGTGCAGGCATAGGGCCTGCCACCCTTATGCATACGTTTAAGTTTTGGTTGGTTGGTTGCGATGAATTGTATGATTGGTTATACATAATTCTAACGATTGCAGGCTAAGCGAAACGAGACGGAAACATGCACGATCACTATATTTATATTTATATTATGTGTAATTGTATCTGTCGCAAGGACACGATAGTGGACACATTTATAATAAGTTGCTGTGCTTGAATATTGCCATGAAACTTATCCTAAGGCTAATTAGAAAGATCACATATGTAATAAGTTGCATGTTTCACTAAATGTACTTAGTGTTTGGTTTGGGTGCGAGTGGGTCTTGATTAGTGCAGCCAGGACGAAAGCACTAATCCCCCACTAGTTTGTTTGCCGGTTCAGGTTATGATCGGTTCGGGACGGGGCTTGGCTTGGACGCGCCGAGGCATGGAGTCCTTAGAGTTTCAAGAGGAGCTGCCGCATTTGGTGTTCAGACTTACAACATGGAGATGTTCGGCCGAGGACTACTTGTTGGCTATAAAGAGGCATAATGTATGGAACAATGTAATCCTTTGTGAGCTAGAGGGATCATGAGCGTTGTAGCCAGTTGGCATATTCAATTGGGCTATTCAAGCCTTTGTAATCTTCAGTTCATTTATTTATAAAAGAGATTCTTATTGTATACTCTGTCCTTCCGCTGCTTATGTTATCAATTTGAGATAAATACTATATGAAACTGTTATCTTGCCTTACACGAGCGCAACTCTAAGCTCGTATGGCATCACGCCCCAGTGAGGACGATGATTCGGGTAAAATCTAGCGAGGACGAGCGATTTCACGGGTCGGGGCGTGACAATGGACATGAAAATAAAATAGGTTTGGCTAATGGCTTGGTTTAAAAAATAATTAGGAATGACTAACCATAGAAATTGTGAGCTATTTATAGATGTCATTAGGAAGATCCTAGAATCTTAGGCATATGGATTAGGAGGAAATATTCTAAAGAATATTCCATGAAATATGGTAGATTCTAAGGAATATTTTTTGGGATTAATTAGAACTAATTCCTCCTTAATTAAGGGATTCTAGAATGTTCCTACTTAATCCAAGTGGTTAAGCATTCTACCACGGACTTCTAATTTACTAATAAATCCAGCTTCTTTTCTAATATTGACAACTATGCCATCCTCCAAAACGAAGGATGCTAAATAATAATCAAATTACTAAATTTCCCTATAAAATTTCTAGGAAAAGATTTAGACTTTATTTGAAAAATTCTAAAAATCGAGAACATGGGGTTACATCTCCCCCTTCTCAACTAGGTTGTGGAGCTCGTCATTCTGACGATTCGTCTGCAGTACTCAAACTTTCTCATTGGTAGAACCTTGGTGAGCATATCCACTCCGTTGTCATCTGTGTGGGCCTTCTCAAGCATCACATGCTTCTTCTTAAGCACATCCCGTATCCAATGATACCGAGTCTCAATATGCTGGATCGATTATAAAATGTCGGGTTCCTTCCAAGGTGAATGACACTCTATCTATCATAAAGCAAAATGTACTACTCTTTTATAAGTCCTACTTCTTGCAAAAACTTCTTCATCCACAACAACTTGAAGATCGACGAAAAGATCTCATCGAAATCTATGTTCTTTCGCTGACCGTAGCCTTTAACTACCAACCACACTTTATATCGAAGGCGGATAGCATCATCCGTCTGCTTCACTCTGAACACCCATCGATTCTTGAAAACCTTCTTTTCCTTTGGCAATCACATCAACTCATAAGTGGAGCTTGTATATAAGGAACTCATCTTCTTCTACATGGTCTGCATCTACTTCTGCATGTGTTCGTCTTCCATTGTCTCTACTAAACTTTTGGTCTCTCCCCTGTTAGTCAACAACACATACTCATATGATGTGTATCTAGTAGATGGTCGATGATATCTTGCGCTCCTTCTTAACGGAGCCTCTGGTGTTGGCTGTACAAACAACCTCATTCCATTTAGGAACTACCTCCTCGGCATGCTCATGCTCCTGAAGGTTGCTCTTACCATCAGCAGCTTGTTGATGATCAAGGTTGGGAGCATCCATGTACCGGCTCTCCCATAATTGGATCCTCTTCAGTGTCATCTGGAAATGGCTTGAAGCGTAATGATTCTAACCTAGGTAATTCCTTAACCTCAGAAGGCATTTTGAAATCTTGAATGTTGGTCATAGTCTGATCCTCGACGAATACTATGTCTCTGTTTTTATAGAGCTTCCTTTCTACCGGATCGTATAGTCTATAGCCAAACTCATCCCAACCATACTCGACAAAGTCACACTTCCTCGTCTTCGACTCAAATTTGGATCTCTCATCCTTCAGTGCATACACAAAGGCTTTACAACCGAAGGTTCGAAGGTAACTATATGACAACTCTTCATGCAGTACCCCGCTCTTGGCGAACTCCAGACTAACCATGCCTTCTGGAGCATAAGCAATCATGGACAAACGTACGGGGTCCTACGAGTCTGGCAGAGTACACGCCAATTATAAACCCTGGACTTCTTCGTCGAACTTGACTTTCATTAAGGATAACTAGTCAACCATGTCCTGGAATTCACTCAAATGATCCGTAATAGACGTACCATCTTTGTACCACAAACTCATCATTGTTTGGACCATGAATAACTTGTTTACCCCGGTTTTCTTCACGTACAAAGATTTCAGCTTCTCCCAAAGTGTCTTTGCATGACCTATATTGGCAACATGATTATACATGTTCTCAACGAACTGTCGTATGTATTCATACACCTATATATGCTCAAAACTCCAGTTATCTTCGATTTTATCACTGGTCTTCTCGGAAGCAAATACCAGAAGATGCATGCAGTTTCCAGATAAATAGAAAATCTTTCATTTTACTCTGCCAATAGTAGTAATTGGAATCGTTTAGGTTTACCATGCGCACCAACTTCGCGTCCATCTCTTCTTCTTGGTTTGATTGTCAATCCTGACACCAACCAAAAGCTCTGATACCATGTGTTGGAAACGAAATGCAAAAACCGTTCCCCCAAAGCAAAGAGATTACGAGAGAGCCGAAGAAAAGCACACAAAACCAAATTGCCATAATCGTAAAGAAATCCAAACGCAGACACAAGCAATTTCTGACGTGGAAAATCCTTGCGAGAAAAACCACGGGATGATCGGAGTCCAACCCTGAAAAGTCTCCACTAATGGAATAAAAAATACACCGACTCCTTACGAACTTCTCACCGATCCAAACAGATCACCACAACTCCTTAAAGAAGAAAACACGATTACAATCACACGAAGAACGAAGACGATAAGAAAGAATAACATGAGACGATCTCATCTTCGATGTAGCCGTCAATCTCCTTTATCTCTCCTAAAAGTTGTAACCTTCATTTTTTTTTATTAACTTGCATCAACCATATATGGTCCAGTATGCGGCGCTCGATGCACTTCTCGAGCTTCTCTGACACAAGTATGACGCTTGTCACACTCCGGGGTATTTCCCACATAAGTTGAGAATCCCACCCAACTCAAATAAGTTTAATACCACAACCAGCTGGCTACCTTACCTTAATTGGTTGACTAAAATACTCCAAATCTCTGCACTTACAAGAGCTTTCATTTTTCAAATCTATTTGAGATAGAGTTTTAAAGCATGAATTATGAGGATCTTTAGTTATTGTAAGAAGATTAAAATCTTTCTTGTAAGTTGGAAGTCCGCAAGCCTTCATATCAAAGCTTATGTAGAAGTCTGCGAGCTCTTTGAATCAAAGCTCGTGTATAAGAAGTCAGTGAGATCTTTGGATCAAAGCTCGACTATTTTTATAATAGTGGATCAAAGCCGAAAAGAATTTCGGAACTTGAGTGGCTTACAAAGAATACCATAATACGTCGTGTGTTTGTATTTTTGTCTCATATCTAGAACTTGTTATAAATTTTATATTAGCATTCTTAATATGCTTAATTATTCATTAAATTGTATTCATCCCCCTCTATGATGAGAATCCTTGCGGTTTCTAGTTTTGGTGATCACAAAGGAGTTCAAGAATAGTTTCACTTAGTGGCCGACATGCTCATGTGGATACCATTTGTTATTGCCGGGAACACCGAGGCACGCTTTTCGATGGAAAATACAGAAACTGAAACAGTTGTAAAGACAACGTTCCAAATGCAATTCCTTAAAGAATGTTTTGCAACAGAGATCCAGAAGGATTCTGCAAATTACGAGATCTAAAAAGATATCGTAATACACGAATAATCTAAAGAGATTTTCGTGATCGTAGCAAACTGGCAGTAGTGCCTTCTAAAAAGAAGATACTGACAGAACTACAGAAGGCAACAGAAGGATGACAGGCGAGAGATAGAAATGCTGGGGTGAATAATCACCGTTGCTCAAAGCTTTATTCGCCCTCTGCGAACAGCTTCCAGGAACCAGCAAGGTTGACGGAAAACCTTGGAACACTCCTGCTCTTCTGACTCCTCGAAAGACGGCGAACTCCTCTGGCAATGGCTCTACTCTTCTCTCTCTGTTTGAAGTAACAGAACCCACGCGTACTAAAAAGTACTAGTATTTGTGTTAAAGAACACGCTCACTACTCTGTTGTGTTAAAGAACACTTAGAGTTTTCCTCCCTGGAATTCTGATTTCTCCCACACTCTGAGAGAGAAGAGAACCTGCATATATAGCCCACGGGGCGGTTGCCAAGCAGTTGCCTGAACTTCAGGGTAGTGGCAGAACCACTCCTGAACATGCAGCAACTGCTGCAACCGTTCCCGCTCTAATATGCAGCCAGCCATACGCACACAGCCCCTTTTATGCACCCTACGCACACTACACACTCTACGCACACTGCGTACGCTGCGCACACTGTGCACTCTACGCACGCTGTGTACGCTGCGTACACTGCGCGTACTGGGCGTACTGGGCTGTGTACTGGGCTGCGTAACTGGGCCAGCGTAACTGGGCTCGCGTAACGGGCCGAGCAACGTGGTCGCGCAACGAGCGCAACTTAGGCGCACTATGCGCCTAGCGACGATGCTGACGTGCTAAGTGCAAAGTGCGCCAACAAAATGCCACATTACGCCTCATGAGCCCTTGAGCCCGAGTCCGAGTCTGAGTCCGAGTCTGAGTCGCTAAGCCCCAACGGGGCTTAGCTCCTATGGAAATAAATTTCCCAAGAGCAAAAAGCTTACAGCTTCTTAATTGTTGATTAAGCCTTTATACCATTAATAATTAATCCCACATGGCACACACCCATGTTGTCACGCCCCAGAACCAGACTACTGGAGAGCGGGGGAATGACTCAGCCAGCTACGTATTACGGGTAGATGAATACCGTATAATACGATCAATACTGTCTAACCAGACGAGGGGGTGCATACTACATAAAGGTCTTACTATGGTCATTACACCTCTATTGTCTCAATCATTCAAACAAGAAACAGAAATATAGAACATGTAAGATAAAGCAGTAAGGCGTCCCAAACGCTCAGTCAAAATGTTCTTGAGATCTGGCTTTACAAAATATAGCCAGATGATATAACAAGTATACACAATTGTTATCAGCTGCAGTCTGACTTAATTACAATCATGTAAAAGTAAGTACAAAACAATCCGACTAACATGTCGGTGCCAAACGGCTAAGTATAAAGGTAAATAACAAAACGAGCGGTGAAGTAAGGAACCCACTCGAGTCCTCCTGCAATCATGCCTCTAGTATTGACCATCTTGGAGGTAGAAGTACGCTGGATCCTCGGGAACCGGCTCTAAATCTGGCCATGCAAAACCAGAGAGGTTAGACCTCTAATAGCAAGTACCACAAGGAAGGACGATATGAAGGACATAAACCAGTAAGTAAAAGAATATAATAATAGATCTCTGCTTGCTACTAGGATTCACATCACATCACGACACTTCGAACCAACCTCCCAACCAAACAAGGACAGAAGTTGGCCCGTCATGTCCTGACATTCTGATCATCCCAGTTGGGTAACAGAGTAGTACAGTACACAAACAAATCATCTTGAACGGCCAATCGAATTCTACGGCTTGCTATTATGAGTCCCAAGTTATCCTGGAATTATACAATTAGGGATTCCTCAGTTCTTACTATGCGCAAGCAAGGCTAGTCTATCCAATCAATCAATTACGCCAATCATGTAGTTAGACGAGTCCCAGCGGGACGCCCGCCGTTATAGCATGTACAATAATAATAGCAGATACTGTTCCCTGCCCGTGTGACAGGTTTACAGTATCTGTGGGAACCAGTCGGCCCGTCGGGCACTTAATAGTCCCAAGGGGGCTGCCATGTAAGAACTCGGGAATCCATTCTCTCCATGCCATTATTATTTTATTTAACTTAATGGCCTCTATGTTGAGTGAAGTTCCATGCCGTAGATCATGGTCATTCGAATGAGTACTTTCGTACGGGGTACGATATGCGCAACTCTACAACGATACCCGTGTGGCTAGGTTGTAGGTTTTACATAGCGTGATGCAACAATCAATTCTAACCACGGTAATCATGCCTTGACCATAAAGTACACATGCTTCTTTTGTAGAAAATAAATAAATAATAAATAAATAAATAGATTGAAGCCTGCATGTGCATGTATGTCAATATTTCGGGATCGGCTAATCGAGTATAATAGTTCATTACATGAACGTGTCTCATTCATTCATTTCAATAAGACGACTAGCCAGTCTCTTAGTTCCAACTAGGAACGCATGATCAATTATTAGTCAATGTCACAATCATTATCAATGGTGACAAGGCATGAAAGTCCATCAATATTACATGGGGTCGGGTCCATAACTCCTCAGAATTAAGTTCTAGTCATACTGGGTATCCATGGATTAATCAAGACACATGACACATTCTACACAACAATCCATATTTACAATATTAACATGTCATGATTTATCAAGTTCATGCAAAAAGGCGTAAGGATATAATAGAAGAATTATCATGCCATCATTAAATGAATAATTATAAGACAATTAAAATACCCAGGTCAAGAAGTCACGCCAACAAATCTATGCTAAGGCCAAAAGTCACGCAAGAAGTCTATGCTTAAGACCAACAAGTCACGCTAAGTCTAGCTGGGGTGAGCGTGGAAAATGGGCGTGAATAGTGAGCGTGAAAAGTGATACACGCTGGCAAGCGTGAGCGTGAAAAGTCACGCAAGCAAGCACAGCGTGAGCGTGAAGGGAAATTTACGCAGACTCTAGTGAGCGTGAAAAGGTGACAAGAAATCTACGCACGCAAGGATGTGCGTGACTAAAATACACGCACGCTCATGGATGTGTGCGTGACTGAAAATACACGCAGACACGTACAGACGTGTGCGGGACTGAAAATACACGCAGACACGTACAGACGTGTGCGTGACTGAAAATACACACAAACACGTAAAGACGCGTGCCTGACTGAAAATACACGCAAACACGTAAAGACGCGTGCGTGACTGAAAATACACGCAAACACGTAAAGACGCGTGCGTGACTGGGCTGATGATTTACGCGAGCACGTAAGAACGTGTGCGTACAACATTTCCCGAACTCCAAGTACTATGGAGCCTTCGCTCCAGTGCCAGAGAACTATACCCAAAGTTGATGGACTAAGAACCCATGAACAGCCGAAATACTACAACTTAGATCTAGAGAAAACCAGCCGGAGAAATCAAAAATGCTAAGAACTAAACTCTCTTGGAATCACGAGAAAAAGGCAAATGAACCATAAAAATGGGTGATTGAGAAGCAAGTTTGCACTTGCCTTCTCCTGCTGCTGGTAGGTGGCGGGGAGTAATGAGAGGAAGAAGAAGAAGTAATGGTGAGAATGAAGTAATGAGGAGAGAGAAAGAGATGGAAGCTTTAAATAGGAAGATGGTGGTAGGTGGGGTGTTGGGCCGGGTTTAAGGGGATTCAGCAAACCGAAACCCAATAAGACAAAAGCAGCAAATAAAATGTAGGAAATAAAATTGCAGAAATATAATTGCAGAAATAAAATTGCAAGAAATTAATTAACATGAAAATTTTAAAGAGCAGATAATTAATTAACATGAAACTAAAGGAATTTAAATACAGAATAATACATGATAAATACTAAATAAATACACATGAGTTGTTCTACGCATTCCAGGAACGGAGAGTGACATCTCTACCCACCTTAGAAAAATTCCGTCCTCGGAATTTCAAATCCAAGACGGATAGAAATATCAGAGCTAAACTAATACAAGCAATTCTAGTGAGCAAGCAATCATTTTACCATATTAAAAGCAAGTACCATATAAGTAAATCCATCAATCTACGATATCAGGTAGTTCTATCCATAAGGCGATAAGCATGAGAAATCAAGATAATCAAGGTATACTGAAAGGGATATACCTTGTGAGTCAAACAGGTGTGGATACCGTGATCGGATATCATCCTCACGTTCCCATGTTGACTCTTCCAAGGATTGATGACCCCAAGCAACACGGACAAGACTAATTGTTCGGTTCTTGAGTATCTTCTCTCTTCGGTCCAAAATGGACACATGCTGTTCCTCGTAAGACAGGTTGGTACCAACAACCAGCTCCGAATGATCGAGGACATGACTTGGGTCCGATACATACCTACGTAATTGAGATACATGAAACACGTCATGCACCTCTCGTAACGAAGGTGGGAGGGATAAACGATAAGCAACATCGCCTATCCGATCAAGAATAACGAATGGGCCCACGTACCGCGGACTCAATTTCCCGCGAACGCCAAATCTAATGACCCCACGAGTAGGTGAGATCCGCAAGAATACGTGGTCCCCAACAGAGAACTCTAACGGCCTACGATGCTGGTCCGCCCAATGACGATGCCTGTCCTGCGCAACTCGAAGTCGCTCTCTAATTTCCTTAACCACTTCAACCGTCTGAACAATCATTTCTGGGCCTAACATTTTCCTCTCTCCGATATCATCCCATGCAAGCGGTGATCTGCACTTCTTACCATATAGTGCTTCGAATGGCGCCATCTGGATACTGGCTTGATAACTATTGTTGTATGAAAACTCAACTAAGTGCAGGTGGCTCTCCCAAGATCCTCCAAAATCTAGAGTGCAAGCTCGCAACATGTCTTCTAAAGTCTGAATCGTTCTTTCTGATTGCCCATCCGTCTGCGGATGGTAAGCCGTGCTAAATCTTAACTTGGTACCCAGACTATGATGTAAGCTCTTCCAGAAATGTGATGTAAAGCGGGTATCCCGATCCGACACAATACTGACAGGGACTCCATGCTGCCTGACTATCTGTTGCATATATAACTCTGCTAACTTTTCTGTAGATTGCCCTACTATGAAAGGAAAAAAATGTGCTACCTTCGTAAGCCGATCTACTATTACCCAAATAGCATCCTTACCACTTGGTGATCTCGGTAAACCGGTCACAAAGTCCATTGTGATGTGTTCCCACTTCCATTCCGGAATAGGAAGCGGTTGTAATAACCCAGCTGGCCTCTGCTGTTCTGCCTTCACTTGCTGACATACCAAGCAACGGGAAACGAATCTAGCTATCTCCCTCTTCATCCCGTTCCACCAGAAATGCTGCTTAATATCTTGGTACATCTTGGTCCCCCCAGGGTGAATAGAATACTGAGAACTGTGAGCTTCTACCATAATCTCCTGTCTGATATCTCCACTAGGCACACATAAACGCGATCCGAACCTAAGTGTACCATCTTCGTGAATCCTCATCTCCTTTCTGAGTCCTGACTCACATTCTTCCCTAAGCTTCTGAATCCTTGGGTCCTGTGCCTGAGCTGCCTTGATCCTATCTACCAAGTCAGATTGAACTTGTAGACTAGTTAGAACTCCTACATCACTAGGAAGTATAACTTCGATGTCCATCTCCTGAAGGTCTTCTAAGATATGCCTCTGTGTTGTCAACATAAATGCGCCGCTTCTCCTGCTAAGAGCGTCTGCTACTACATTAGCCTTGCCTGGATGATACTGAAGCTCCACGTCATAATCCTTGATCAATTCCAACCATCTTCTCTGCCTCATGTTTAGTTCCTTTTGAGTAAAGATGTACTTCAGACTTTTATGGTCTGTGTACATTTCCACTCGGTCACCATATAAGTAATGCCTCCATAGCTTCAGAGCAAACACTACTGCCGCTAACTCCAAATCATGAGTTGGGTAATTCTTCTCGTGGTTCCGAAGCTGCCTAGATGTATACGCTATCACCTTCCCATGTTGCATAAGGACACATCCAAGTCCTTTACCCGACGCATCATAATATACTATAAAATCTCCGGGTCCAATTAGCAACGCAAGAATAGGTGCTGATATCAACTTCTGCTTCAAAGTCTCGAATGATGCCTGACATTCTGCCGACCAATCAAATGGCACATCCTTCCGGGTCAAGCGGGTCATGGGTGCTGAAAGCCTTACAAAGTCTGACACAAACCTTCTGTAATATCCTGCTAATCCCAAGAAACTCCGTACATCTGCTACGGTCTTGGGTACTGGCCAACTTTCTACTGCTTCTACCTTCTTGGGATCTACTGCTACTCCAGCTCCTGATATGATATGACCCAAAAATGAAATGTGATCCGTCCAGAACTCACACTTACTGAGCTTGGCATACAACTGGTTCTCTCTCAGAACCTGCAACACTTTTCTGAGGTGGTTTTCATGCTCCTCTTCACTAGCAGAGTACACGAGTATGTCGTCAAGAAACACAACGACAAATTGGTCTAAGTATGGCATAAAGATGCGGTTCATCAAATCCATGAATATTGCTGGAGCATTGGTCAAACCAAACGACATTACTAAGAACTCATAATGCCCATACTTCGACCTGAATGCTGTCTTGGGAATATCTTCCTTCCGAACCCTCACCTGATGGTACCCCGAACGAAGATCTATCTTGGAGAAAACTCTAGCTTTGCTCAATTGATCAAATAAGTCGTCGATCCTGGGTAATGGGTACTTGTTCTTCACTGTTGCCGCGTTAAGCATCCTGTAGTCAATGCACAATCTGGATGACCCATCCTTCTTTCCCACAAGTACCACTGGTGCTGCCCACGGTGATACACTAGCTTGGATGAACTTCTTCTCCTTCAATTCCTCTATGTGCTCATATACCTTGGCCTGCTCTGAATCCGCCATTCTGTAAATCCGATCTGATATTGGTTTAGTTCCTGGTGCCAATTCTATGCTGAACTCGATATCTCTAACCGGTGGTAGACCTGGAAGTTCTTCGGGAAATACGTCTAGGAATTCTTCAACTACCTTCGGGATCTGAATTTCTTCCATTGCCGCTACTATTCCCTGCTCTGGTTGAGTTGCCTCTGATCTGACTAAGGTGAATCTCTTCATGCTTGGAATATCAAAAGATACACTCCCTCTATGACAATCTATTGTCGCATGACTGTCTTTCAGCCAGTCCATGCCTAAAATAACGTTAAAATTTCCGACAGGAAATTCTATCAACCGGGCAGGTAAAGAATGCCCGTAAACTACAACGCTACATGCTAAAATAACTCTACTAACCCCTACGAGCCCATTACCAGTGAGTATGTTCAACCTCCCTGGCAATGCCTCGAACTCCATTCCTAGTCGTGTCGCAAATCGTGCAGATATAAATGAATGGGATGCTCCCGAATCAAACAATGCTACTACGGGATATGAGGCGACGAGAATGTTACCTGCCATAACATCTCCCGATGCCAATGCCTTTTCCAAGGACAGAGTGAATGCCTGCCCTCGACCTCCTTGCTGATTCCCTTACTGCGGCCTAGCCTGATGCTGCTGCTGGCCCCTGCCTTGATGATGCTGGGATGGTCTATGCTGGTGTTGCTGCATCGGTGGTCCACTACCAAATTATAGTACTTTAGCGACGGCCATTTAGCGACAGAAATTTTTTGTCGCTATTACCGTCGGATCACCGACGGATTTATGACGGACTACCGACGGAAAGCAGTGGACAATTTTTTTTATTTTTTTATGTCCATATCCGTTGCTACGCCGTCGATAGGTCGTCGGCCAAGTAGCGACGGTTTTATATCCGTCGCTAGAACGTCGCATATTTTGGCGGTAAAAGCCTAAAATATTGGCGCGAGATTTGACTGACGACTTAGCGACGGAATAATCCGTCGCTACTCTGGCGCGAGATTTACTGACTACTTAGCGACGGAATAATTCGTCGCTACTCCGTCGCTAAATTTACGTTCCAGACTTAAATTGAAACGACGGGGGGAACTTTTTTATTTCCTCCAAATTTCACTCTCTCTCCTCTCTCTCTCTCTCTCTCCCGCGGTGATCGATCGGCGACCCCCTCTCCTCTCTCTCCCGCGACGGTGATCGGCGACCCCCTCTCCTCTCTCTCTCCCAAAGGTAATCCCCTCTCCCTCTCCCTCTCTCTCTCTCTCTTTCTCTCTCTTTCTCTCTCTCTCTCTCTCTCTCTCGCGTGTGCGCGCGGTGGTCGTGGGTGCAGCGGGCCGGGGGCGTCGGGGGCTGCGGGGGCGGCGTCGACTGCGGGGGGCGGCGGTGGCGGCGGTGGCGGGGGGTGTGGAGGGGGCGGGAAGCGTTGAAGGGATGGGGGCGCGCGGGGGCTGGCCGCGGGGTGCGGGGGGTTGCGGAGGGGGGCTGGCCGTGCGTGGGGGGCGGGGGGCGGGGGGTGTGGAGGGGGCGGTGGGATCGAGGGGGCGGGCAGCGTTGGGGGGGGACGATGGGGGCGGGGGCTGGCCGCGGGGTGCGGGGGGGGTATTTGTGGAAGGGGGCTGGCCGCGGGGGGCGGAGGGTGTGGAGGGGCGGCGATGGGAGGGGGCGGGGGGTGTGGAGGGGGCGGGCAGCTGCCTCCGTCACTGTCTCTCTCCTGGCTAGCGACGTCATTTAGCGACGGCGACCAATAACGTCGCTATTTATTGAAAATAGCGACGTCATAAAAATAACGTTGCAAAACGTCGCTGGCTAGCGACGTTCTGCGACAGGCATAAATATTCGTCGCTGATGAGCGACGAATAGCGACGTATTATTAAATCACGTCGCCATGTGGGAAACTTCCTATTTGGACACATCAAGTGTTTGATTTATTGTTGGAATGAATATTTTGTATATTTATTCTCAGATTTTAGATGTGTTCTTGAGAGTATCTCATGGTATCATATTGCCTATATATATATACCATTGCAGCAGCAGCAATGCAGCAGCTGCAGCAGAAGCATGCAGCAGCAGCAGCAGCAGTTAAATGCAGCAGCAGCAGCAGTTAAATGCAGCAGGGGGGAGGGGGCCGGGCATTGTTGGGGTGGCTTACTGCATCCATATTGCACCTGCCCAGCTTATCATCCCTTGTGTGCAGTCAGATGATACCCCTACTACTATTTTGTCCTGCATACTATAGTTATATGTTCAGTCACAGTTTATAACTAGTGTTCTTTCCATAGCAGTAGCAGACCCATTCGTTTGAGTATCAGTCCAATATTGGTCCTATATCACTTGGGTATGTGATAGACCTTAGACTTCATCTTTTCCTTTATAAATGAATTGTCTACACAAATAAGTACTTATCAAAAATCTGTTGTTTTTTGTGTATGGAGTGTTTTGTTGGTATGGGATGATGGCTTTTGAATTACATTGGACTAAAAACTGAGAATTAGTACACTGTTTGTGTTTACTGATTTAAGGATGATTAAATCATTAGGTTTAATCCTATGTCATGTCTGGGTTTAAGTTATATGTTATGATTCATGTCGGCATGGGGATTTTGGTTTTTGAATTTGAGCTGTTATATTCTTTTACATTCTGTTACATATACTTACCAGATGGCACCCATGACCCGAGGAGCGGCACGTCGTTTGAAAAAAATAGTGAATGCTGAGGTGGCTCCTCCTACAGTTGAGGAGGAAGTGGCACCGGTTGCTAGTGAGACCGGGAGTTCTAGTCATCCAGCACCGGTAGCTAGTAATGTCGAGAGTGCTTTTGATGCAGTCCTGGCAAGGGACGACGCCTCTCCTCGCACCAAAAATCTCGCTTTTCGGAGGTGGTTGCGTAAAAGTATCACTGAGCGTTTGCGTGAGCAGCGTGGCAAGCATTAGCTATTAGTACTTATTTGTATTGGACTATTTTTATTGGGTTGTTTTTGTTTTAGACTATTTGTATTGGACTACATATATGAATTAGAACTGTGTCAATCTCTGGATTATATTGGACTACAACACCGCGGTAACATAGTTCCTGCAGCCATTCGACTGGCGAGGCAGAAACTATGTATCCGTAGATAAAGTGGACTGTCCTCCGACCCTCATCCCTCGGCAATGATGATACGACAACCAACCGGAGAGGATACTTCGAGAGATCCATCTGGGAGGGACGCATAATCTGAGAGATCACCTTTACAAGAATTATATCAGTAGTAGGATTGAGTGCTGGAGGAGATGTTATCAGAGTATACGTCCTACTCAGATAGGTCTCTCACCGTTACTATTTTTTTCTGACAGCATGGTGGATGTGCTCCGTCCACAGATTCTGGCTTCGAGCCAAAACATTGTTCCGGAGCTCAAGTGGACATCTTTGGTGTATAGCTCGAGGGAAAGGTTCCTGACAGCATGGTGGTCTCCTCTGTCAAAGTATCCGTGCTCATCCCACATGGGTTGTGGGACGAGCACGGATACTTTGACAAACGAGACTACCATGCTGTCAGGAACCTTTCGCTCGAGCTATACACCAAAGATGTCCACTTGAGCTCCGGAACAAAGTTTTGGCTCGGAGCCAGAATCTGTGGACGGAGCACATCCACCATGCTGTCAGAAAAAAATAGTAACGGTGAGAGACCCATCTGAGTAGGACGTATACTCTGATAATATCCCCTCCAGCACTCAATCCTACTACTGATATAATTCTTGTAAAGGTGATCTCTCAGATTATACGTCCCTCCCAGATGGATCTCTCGAAGTATTCTCTCCGGTTGGTTTGTGTTCTGAGCCATCCGTTCTCACAGAGGGTCCTTTTTTGGATTCTATATTTTGTATTTTGGTTTCTGTATTTTGGTTTCTATATTTTGTATTTTGGTTTCTGTATTTTGTTACATTCTTCAGATACTAGATACGATAAGAACATATACATTCTTTTACATTCTGTTACATATACTTACCAGATAACACCCATGATGGGTGACCAGGACATAGTCCCTGCAGCCATTCGACTGGCGAGGCAGAAACTATGTATCCGTAGATAAAGTGGACTGTCCTCCGACCCTCATCCCTCGGCAATGATGATACGACAACCAACCGGAGAGGATACTCCGAGAGATCCATCTGGGTAGGACGTATACTCTGAGAGATCACCCTTACAGAAATGATATCAGTAGTGGGATCGAATGTTGGAGAAGATATTATCACAGTATACGTCCTCTCCTCCACGATGGCTCTAGACCCATCTGCTCGTCCCTGCTTCCATTCTTCTTATTTGACTCTCTCAGCCACACATGATATCCAGCTCAAGTGTAGAGTAGGCGAAAAAGAAGGGGACAGGAATAGGAGGGAGAAGCAGCACAGCCGGCGGCATGACCCGGAGAAAGTACAGAGGTTTTCTTCAACATACGTAGGAGAACTATAAGGATTTATCTTTTCACAATATGTCATCTTGTCAAAGACCCTTAATGTGACAACCATGTTACCGCGGTGTCGGAATATTAACATGTCATAATTTTCTAAGCCGTGTGTTTTGACATAATCATCCCAACTCTTTCCTCCTGTGTCGTAATCTCGCATTATTACATAGAACTGAAATCCGGTTGGGAGGATTATGTCAAAACACACGGCTTATAAAATTATGACATGTTAGTCTTCCGACACCGCGGTAACATGGTTGTCACATTTAGGATCTTTGACAAGATGATATGTTGTGTTTACATATATTCTTATAGTTCTCCTACGTATGTTGAAGAAAACCTCTGTACTTTCTCCGGGTCATGCCGCCGGCTGTGCTGCTTCCCCCTCCTATTCCTGCCCCCTTCTTTTTCGCCTACTCTACACTTGAGCTGGATTTCATGTGTGGCTGAAAGAGTCAAATAAGAAGAATGGAAGCAGGGACGAGCAGATGGGTCTAGAGCCATCGTGGAGGAGAGGACGTATACTGTGATAATATCTTCTCCAACATTCGATCCCACTACTGATATCATTTCTGTAAGGGTGATCTCTCAGAGTATACGTCCTACTCAGATGTATCTCTTGGAGTATCCTCTCCGGTTTTGTTGTCTTCTGAGCCATCCGTTCTCACACTTAAAATACAGGGATTGGATTCTGTGTTTCGTATTTTCGGCGAACCCAGGGATTGGATTCTGTATTTTGTTTTTTGGTTTCTGTATTTTGTTTCCAGCTCCATTTGCATTAATCTACGGTACGACATGGTGATCAGGACATATATAGTTCTTGCAGCCATTCGACTGGCGAGGCAGAAACTATGTAGCCGTAGATAAGTTGACTATCCTCCGACCCTCATCCCTCGGCAATGATGATACGACAACCTATCACTATATCTTATATAGTAGTAGATGATGTCTTAGTATTACATTATGTGAGTTCATCTTGATTCTGTTACGTTCTTCAGATACTAGATACGATAAGATCATATACTACACCATATGTACAGAACATAGATGATTCACACTAATGTATGCTAGAATGAATTTTGGGTTGTGTATTCTGAGCCATCAGTTCTCACACTTGAAGATAAATTTTCAGTATAACGACGGATATTAGGTTACTCTTCAGTATAATTGATGTCTATTCTTGGATAATTGGTGTGCATTAAATTCGTATGTGCATATTTCGTCTATGTGATTTTTGGATATATACCTACGCTGGGTTATAAGCGATGATCTGATATACAAAGGAGGTGCTGCCGAAATTTTTGTAGACATTTGGATACATTGTATGTTCGGATATTTTTGTTATGTTTGGATAATTTAATGTTGGATATTGGATATATTGTGTTGGTAATATTTTGTTGGATATTGGTGTCGGATATGGATATTTTGCATATGGATATATGGTGTTGGATATTGGATACGTTGGATATTCGTGTTGGATATGGATATATGGTGTTGTATATGGATATTTTGCATGTTTGATATTGTGTTGGATGTGTTGTATAAACAGGAAAGAGTCTGTTTACAGTATTTTTTTTTCAAAAATTAGAAGTTAGCGACGGACTGGCGACCACTCAGCGACGGATAGTCCGTCGCTAACTGGAGAAACTGAGTTTAGCGACGGAGTGGCGACGTAAAAACCGTCGCTACCTGGAGCATTTCAATAAAGCGACGGATTGGCGACGGACTATCCGTCGCTAACTGTAGGAATTTAATGTATCGACGGATTGGCGACGTAATATCCGTCGCTACCTGGAGTATTTTACATTGAGCGACGGTTTAGCGACGGAATGTCCGTCGACCTGGTTCTGTTTGATGTCCATAAATTTTGCAGTTAGCGACGGATGTTTTGTCGCTAATACGACGCTAATCCGTCGTACACCTCGGCGGATTAGCGACGGCATAACGACGACCTGCCGTATGGGAAAATCTCTGATACGCTTTTACCGACAAATTTACGACGGATTAGCGACGGATATTACGTATCAGAATATCACTGATACGGTTTTGCCGACTCTTTAGCGACGGATTTTTCCGTCGCTAACCCTATATCCTGATACATGTTTTGACGAAAGCTAGTCGGTAATCCGTCGCTATATATATTTAAATGCGCCGACGGTATTCCGTCGCTAAGTCGTCGCTGAGCGACGGAGTAGCGACGGATATGTTTTAGCGACGAGGTTATTCCCGACGGCTGTTTTACCAAAATATCCGTCGGTAATCCGTCGGTATTTATTTTTGGCGACGGACTACCGACGGATAAGGCCGTCGGTAAATCCATGTATTTTGGTAGTGGTCCCTGCTGCCGAAACATCTGAGCCTGCGGTACTAACGGACGCTGTGCCAACGGCCTTACTGCCACTGCTGGTCCTCGATACTGGCCTGTCCCTGGTGCTGGCAGAGCAGGAAACTGCTGTCCTGGTCCTCCTGACCTCGAATTCATGGGACATGTGGTAACCCGATGGTCTGGATTTCCACATATCAGACATAGTCCATTCAATGTCCGACACACATCTCTAGTGTGTCCCATCTTCCCACAATAAGTGCAGCCCGCCGGGGGTTGCTGGTTCTTCCTCTGTTGCTGTTGCTGCTGCTGCCTGGGTGGTGCTGGCCCTCGTATCGCCACATCGTGGATACGAATGCCAGTGGATGGTGCTGTTGCTCGGGGCGCTGCTCCCCCTCCTCCTTCAATCTGACTGTGGGATCTCTTCTGACCCCCAGTCCTTACTGCAAGCCTCTGTATGGTGATCTCATGCCTTCGAGTCGCCGTCAATACTTCGTCAAAAGTTTGGTAATTGTGCCCCTCTATCAATTGCAAGAGTTCAAGATGAAACCCTTGCTGAAATCTCATGGCCCTCTGGCGCTCTGTTGCTACCATCTCTGGGGCAAATCTACTCAATCTGCAGAACTCCGCTGCATAAGCATCTACAGTCTTGCCAGCCTGCCTGAGGCTGATAAACTTCTGTTGTAGTTCAAACTGTGCCACAACTCCATAGTACTTGGTCTTGAATCTTGCTGTGAAATCGTCCCAAGCCACAGGACGTCTGATGCCCACTTCCTCTGATTCCTACCAATCACGTACGAGATCCTGAAGTAACAACTTCACTAGATCCACACGTTCTGCTGCCGGTACCTTCGCTGCTGTCAGAATAGCCTCCATATCCTTAAGCCATGCATCTGCTGAGATGGCATCCTCCGTGCCCTCGAAACGGCGGGGGTTGTACTTACAAAACCTGGCTGATGCTCCTGAATCAGCCCTCACTCCTCTTTCCAAAGCCGTCTGCAATCCTTGGTTAAGCAACACATTCTGCTCTTGTAGCTGAGTGTGCATGCGCTGCTGGGCCAACATCTGATGTTGCTGAGTAGCCATCATTCCTCTCATGATCCCCAGAAGGGCTGGTGTGTCCACTTGGGTAGGTGGAACTGTCGGTGGTGGTGGAACATCTGGATACTGCGATCCAGCCGCTGGTTCCACTATCACTTCTTCCTGGGTAGCCTCTTGAGTTAGTACTGGCCCTTGTTGCTGACCAACCGGGTCAGGTGGTCCATGTTGCTCCTGCGGTTGTCCAGCTCTGACAGGTGCGGACGAGGTGCCCCTAAGAAAAGGGACAAGAGAACAATCAAACGACCAGACATGAAGGATCAATGAAGTCAAAGGATATCGGAATGTCAAGCAAGAGTTGAGAATAACGAATCAGGAGATCAAAGGGAAATATGTGTGATTGCGACATCCTATAAATCAAAACACCCCACAAGTCTGAAATCAGACCTGCATGGGCCACCACTAAAACCTTGTCACGCCCCAGAACCAGAATACTGGAGAGCGGAGGAATGACTCAGCCAGCTACGTATTACGGGTAGATGAATACCGTATAATACGATCAATACTGTCTAACCAGACGAGGGGGTGCATACTACATAAAGGTCTTATTATGGTCATTACACCTCTATTGTCTCAATCATTCAAACAAGAAACAGAAATATAGAACATGTAAGATAAAGCAGTAAGGCGTCCCAAACGCTCAGTCAAAATGTTCTTGAGATCTGGCTTTACAAAATATAGCCAGATGATCTAACAAGTATACACAATTGTTATCAGCTGCAGTCTGACTTAATTACAATCATGTAAAAGTAAGTACAAGACAATCCGACTAACATGTCGGTGCCAAACGGCTAAGTATAAAGGTAAATAACAAAACGAGCGGTGAAGTAAGGAACCCACTCGAGTCCTCCTGCAATCATGCCTCTAGTATTGACCATCTTGGAGGTAGAAGTACGCTGGATCCTCGGGAACCGGCTCTAAATCTGGCCATGCAAAACCAGAGAGGTTAGACCTCTAATAGCAAGTACCACAAGGAAGGACGATATGAAGGACATAAACCAGTAAGTAAAAGAATATAATAATATATCTCTGCTTGCTACTAGGATTCACATCACATCACGACACTTCGAACCAACCTCCCAACCAAACAAGGACAGAAGTTGGCCCGTCATGTCCTGACATTCTGATCATCCCAGTTGGGTAACAGAGTAGTACAGTACACAAACAAATCATCTTGAACGGCCAATCGAATTCTACGGCTTGCTATTATGAGTCCCAAGTTATCCTGGAATTATGCAATTAGGGATTTCTCAGTTCTTACTATGCGTAAGCAAGGCTAGTCTATCCAATCAATCAATTGCGCCAATCATGTAGTTAGACGAGTCCCAGCGGGACGCCCGCCGTTATAGCATGTACAATAATAATAGCAGATACTGTTCCCTGCCCGTGTGACAGGTTTACAGTATCTGTGGGAACCAGCCGGCCCGTCGGGCACTTAATAGTCCCAAGGGGGCTGCCATGTAAGAACTCGGGAATCTATTCTCTCCATGCCATCATTATTTTATTTAACTTAATGGCCTCTATGTTGAGTTAAGTTCCATGCCGTGGATCATGGTCATTCGAATGAGTACTTTCGTACGGGGTACGATATGTGTAACTCTACAACGATACCCGTGTGGCTAGGTTGTAGGTTTTACATAGCGTGATGCAACAATCAATTCTAACCACGGTAATCATGCCTTGACCATAAAGTACACATGCTTCTTTTGTAGAAAATAAATAAATAAATAAATAAATAAATAGATTGAAGCCTGCATGTGCATGTATGTCAATATTTCGGGATCGACTAATCGAGTATAATAGTTCATTACATGAACGTGTCTCATTCATTCATTTCAATAAGATGACTAGCCAGTCTCTTAGTTCCAACTAGGAACGCATGATTAATTATTAGTCAATGTCACAATCATTATCAATGGTGACAAGGCATGAAAGTCTATCAATATTACATGGGGTCGGGTCCATAACTCCTCAGAATTAAGTTCTAGTCATACTGGGTATCCATGGATTAATCAAGACACATGACACATTCTACACAACAATCCATATTTACAATATTAACATGTCATGATTTATCAAGTTCATGCAAAAAGGCGTAAGGATATAATAAAAGAATTATCATGCCATCATTAAATGAATAATTATAAGACAATTAAAATACCCAGGTCAAGAAGTCACGCCAATAAATCTATGCTAAGGCCAAAAGTCACGCAAGAAGTCTATGCTTAAGACCAACAAGTCACGCTAAGTCTAGCTGGGGTGAGCGTGGAAAATGGGCGTGAATAGTGAGCGTGAAAAGTGATACACGCTGGCAAGCGTGAGCGTGAAAAGTCACGCAAGCAAGCACAGCGTGAGCGTGAAGGGAAATTCATGCAGACTCTAGTGAGCGTGAAAAGGTGACAAGAAATCTACGCACGCAAGGATGTGCGTGACTAAAATACACGCACGCTCATGGATGTGTGCGTGACTGAAAATACACGCAGACACGTACAGACGTGTGCGGGACTGAAAATACACGCAGACACGTACAGACGTGTGCGTGACTGAAAATACACGCAAACACGTAAAGACGCGTGCGTGACTGAAAATACACGCAAACACGTAAAGACGCGTGTGTGACTGAAAATACACGCAAACACGTAAAGACGCGTGCGTGACTGAAAATACACGCAAACACGTAAAGACGCGTGCGTGACTGGGCTGATGATTTACGCGAGCACGTAAGAACGTGTGCGTACAACATTTCCCGAACTCCAAGTACTATGGAGCCTTCGCTCCAGTGCCAGAGAACTACACCCAAAGTTGATGGACTAAGAACCCATGAACAGCCGAAATACTACAACTTAGATCTAGAGAAAACCAGCCGGAGAAATCAAAAATGCTAAGAACTAAACTCTCTTGGAATCCGAGAAGAAGGCAAATGAACCATAAAAATGGGTGATTGAGAAGCAAGTTTGCACTTGCCTTCTTCTGCTGCTGGTAGGTGGCAGGGAGTAATGAGAGGAAGAAGAAGAAGTAATGGTGAGAATGAAGTAATGAGGAGAGAGAAAGAGATGGAAGCTTTAAATAGGAAGATTGTGGTAGGTGGGGTGTTGGGCCGGGTTTAAGGGGATTCAGCAAACCGAAACCCAATAAGACAAAAGCAGCAAATAAAATACAGGAAATAAAATTACAGAAATATAATTGCAGAAATAAAATTGCAAGAAATTAATTAACATGAAAATTTTAAAGAGCAGATAATTAATTAATATGAAACTAAAGGAATTTAAATACAGAATAATACATGATAAATACTAAATAAATACACATGAGTTGTTCTACGCATTCCGGGAACGGAGAGTGACACATGTGCACTACATGTGCATCTCCATAAAGAGAAAAGACTCATATATATGGAGATACACATTCCTTTCTAGCCGATGTGGGACTAAAAACCAAAACAAAAGGCTACAAACCCAACAATCCCCTATATATCTCTATATATATGAGTACGAGTGTTCCCCACAGTAACTGTCCATTATGCTTTTAGGATAGATGCCACTTAAGACTTGAATCTTCCCACGTGAGTCAAAAATCAAACTATAATACAAGAATGGACTAAGCCTTGAATTCTTCATCATCGCTGAAATTCTTTCCACTCACATAATGTAGTTACATGTGCTTCTGGCTACACATTAAAGGCCCTGTGCCAGCCTAGTTTCAGTATATAATTTTGGGTGTCTACAAGTGTACCCTCAAGAGACGGCCTGATATCTCTGTCATACACTATAGGTGAGTTCATTATAAAGAGACATGGCATGAAGCGCTTTGCGCTTCCCTTGCGGTGCTACGCCGCTATGACATGGCTTAAAGCCGAGGCCTTATCCCGTACTGGGAACCTCATCGTAGTGTCATACTACAGTAGCATGAGGCAACCGCCTCTTTGTAGTGCCAAACTACCCAGCATGAAGCCTTAGGCTCCCTTGCGGTGTTACGCCGCAACGACATGGCTTGCAAGGCCGAGGCTTTATCCCTAACCGGGTACCTCATGGTGGTGTCGTGCCACTGTAACATGAGGAACTCCTCCTCTTTGTAGTGCTGACTACACCCCTCTTTATATTTATCATACAACATTAGGCTAACTGCCTATTTGCGGTGGTACGCCGCTGTGACTTGGCCTGCAAAGCCGAGGCTTTATCCTATTCCTGGGCATCACCCCACATATAGGAACCTCATTGTGGAGTCACCCCACTGTAGCATGGAGTTTCACTCCTTGTAGTGCTGCTCTACCGTGCTTCCTGTAAAGCACTCCAGGCATTCACTCTGCCTGTGAACTCATTAAGGCAATTAAGCCATCCTTCCCACAGGAACCGTTTTCCGCAGAAAACAACAGTAGACAACAGTGGTTATAGGTCCGTAACCTCTTCATGCTCAATAGAACATGTACCCACCGTTCCTGATATTCTTCCGATTAGTGGTCCTCCCTTGAACCAAAAGCTAGATGCCTAGTAGATAAATCTTTGAACTATTAGCATAAAACTTTATGGTAGGAATACAAAAATCCAATATCAGAATGCCTTCAAGCCCATTTTACAAGCTGTGTCATTGACCAGCTGGTGCTTGAGGCCCTTGGTGAACGGATCCGCCAGGTTCTCCTGACTCCGAACATCAATCACTGCAATAACACCTCTCTTGATAAGATCGTGTACTGCCCTGTGCTTCAACCGCACAGTCCTCTTCTTCCCGTTGAAAATGTTATTTGATGCCACCGCCGCAGTCGTCTGGTTGTTGCAGTATATCGATATTGCCGGTATGTGCACCCCAACCACTGGAAGATCATACATGAGCTCCCGAAGCCATTCTGCTTCCTCGGCTGCGGTATCAAGTGCAAAGAACTCAGATTCCATGGATGACCGCGAGAGCATAGTCTGCTTCTTCGACTTCCACGATATAACAGCTCCACCCATTGTGAAAATTTATCCACTTGTGGACCTCTCGCTCTCCACCTCTGAGCACCAACTGGCATCACTGAAGCCTTCCACTACCTGCGGATCTCCGCTGTAGTACAGTGCATATGTCTGAGTCTTCTTGAGATATCTCATAACCCGTTTCACAGCTTTCCAGTGTTCAACACCTGGATTACTCGTAAAACGACTCAGCATTCCCACGGCGAAAGCTATGTCAGGCCTTGTGGCAGTAGTAGCATACATCAAACTCCCGATTACGCTTGCATACTCCAACTGCCTGACGCTTTCCCCTGAATTAGGCTTCAGCTTCAGATCACACCTGTACGGCGTATCGATCCCTGGAAGATCCCGATACCCATAACGAGTGATCATTTTCTCAATATAATGAGACTGTGACAGCGCTAGTCCAGTGTCTGTCCGGATGATCTTGATCCCTAAGATCACATCAGCTTCCCCCAAGTCCTTCATACTGAACTTGCTAGAGATGAACTTCTTTGTCTCAGTGACACAGCTAATATCCGTACCTAGGATAAGCATGTCGTCCACGTACAGACAAACGATCATACCTCTTCCATCAGCGAACTTCGTGTAAACACACTTGTCCGTATCGCTGACCATGTAGCCATTTGACCTTATAACTTTGTCAAATTTCTCATGCCACATCTTGGGAGCCTGTTTAAGACCGTACAAAGATTTTACTTGCAGACTTTGTCTTCAAGACCTCTGATGACAAATCCCTCTGGCTGTTGCATATAAATCTCTTCAGTCAGCTCGCCATTTAGGAAAGCCGTATTCATATCCATCTGATGTATCACCATCTTATGTATTGCTGCAAGAGCAATCAACATCCTGATGGTGGTCATCCGGGCTACTGGAGCATACGTGTCAAAGTAGTCAATCCCCTGCTTCTGAGAAAACCCCTTGGCTACCAACCTAGCCTTGAACTTGTCAATAGTTCCGTCTGCTTTTATCTTCTTCTTGAAGATCCATTTGCATCCGATGGGTTTCGCTCCTTCAAGAAGATCAACCAACACCCAAGTGTTATTTGAGGTGATGGAATCAATCTCATTGTCAATCGCCTCCTTCCAGAAAATCGCATCTCTGGTCTTCATCGCCTCATCATAGGTAAGCGGATCTGCTTCCACATGATAGGTGATAAAGTCACTTCCGAAGTCCTTCGGCCTCCTCACACGCTTAGCTGATGACTCAGCTTGTTCTGGTTCAACCGTTGTATCAACAACATCATTTTCTTGGACCACATCTTCATTGAAGACTTCAGTCTCTTGTGCACCCTCATTATTCTCCGGAACATCCGGAAGAACAATATTCTTGTGTCTTGCAAACTTGTCTTCAAAATATTCTGCATCGCGAGATTCAATGATATGATTTGACTCAATATCAAGAAATCTCCGAGCATCACTCTTCTCGGCATACCCCAAGAAGATCGTCTTTGTAGTCCTTGTCCCAAGCTTCTGAATCTTTAGATCTGGAAGCTTGACATACGCTAGACACCCCCACACTCGAATGACATTCAAGTTAGGTTTGACCTTGAACCAGAGTTCATGAGGAGTAACGTCTGAAGTTGCATGAGGCACTCTATTTAGAATAAAAGTGGCCGTCAATACAGCTTCTCCCCAGTAGCACTTAGGAAGGCCAGCAGTCAACAACATTGAATTTATCATTTCTGTCAACGTCCTGTTCTTCCTCTCAGCTACTCCGTTTGATTGAGGAGAGTACGGAGCCGTAGTCTCATTGACAATTCCATGTTCCTTACAGAACGATGCGAATTCATGAGACCTGTACTCCCCACCTCGATCACTTCTTATCCTTTTGAGTTATTGTCCAGTCTGCCGCTCAGCTTCGGCTCTGAACTCCTTGAACTTCTCGAATGCTTCGTCTTTAGCCTTCAGCAAGTAGACGAACGCATACTTTGAGAAGTCATCGATGAAGGTTATAAAATACTTCATCCCGACCTTTGTAGAGAACTGTTTGAAGTCACAGATATCGGAGTGAACCAATTCCAGAAGATCTGTACTTCGATTAACCCGAGGAAAGGGTTTCCTTGTGATCTTCGTTTGAGCACAAACTTCACATTTCTCTACCTTACCCCCACATTTGGAGTTAAGTCCTAGACTAGATATTCTGTTTATTCGTTTACAATGAACATGTCCTAGCCTATTATGCTACAACTCAAGAGTATAAGCAGAAGGAGTGATTTCATTAATCACATTAATTACATTGGACTGATTTACAAACTGAATTTTGAACATTCTTTCGGTATAAAAAGCTTTCCCGAAATATGTTCCCTTGATAGACATCACCATCTGGCCAGCATTGATGTCCATCCTGAGGCCTGCATTGCAGAGTAGGCCTCCCGAGACCAGGTTCTTGGCGATAGCAGGTACGTGCTTTACGCCTTGAAGCGTCAGAGACTTCCCCGAAGTCAGCTTCAACACCACCGTCCCGATCCCGAGCACTTCAGCTTGTGCTTGGTTCGCCATCACAACCACTTCAGAAGTGGGTGTGTAGGTGGTGAACCACTCCTTACTGGAGCAGACATGGCAGGTGGCTCCAGTATCTACCCACCAGTCTGAATCAGATCCTACAGCATCAACCTGTCCAATCATAGCAATTATATCAGTAATCATTGAGACTTTGCTAGGCTCACCTTGCTCTGATTTCTTGGCCGGTGCTGTGCATTCACTTTTGAAATGGCCCAACTGGCCACACTTGAAACAAGGTATCTTTGCCTTAGATTTCTTTGACTTGAAAGAAGTTCCCTTAACATTCAAGTTGTTAGGGTTCTTCTTCTTCTTCTGGAAATCTGCACGCTTTCCCTTTTCCTTTGGTTCCTTTGATGAAACCAAGTTTGCGTTAGCCATCTGCTTGGAAAGCGTGTCAACTTTATGTTGAGCCCTCATCTGGTCTTCAACATAAATTTCCTGCAGGAGATCTTCAAGGGTGATCTCCAGCTTCTTCCTATGCATGTTTGCATAGAACTTACTCCACCCAGCGGGGAGCTTTGAGACAATCCCTCCAACAATAAACTTGTCGGGGAGGGGCATAGCCTCGTCTTCCAACTTCTGTCGCAGCTTCAGAAATTCTTTGACCTGCGGCAGCATGGACTTCTCGTCCTCAAAGAGCCATTTGTGATATTTTTCAACCACAAATATTTTGCTCCTGTTCTTGTCTTCTTCGTACAGTTTTTCCAGAGACTCCCATATGTCTCTGGCAATTGGTTTCTTACTGTAGGATTCTGCTAGAGAATCCTCCATAGCATTCAAGATAAGTAACCTGCAAATGCTATTCTCCCTTCTCCACTTGGCCTGAAGTTTAGTAGCCGCAGAGATTGCGGCAGCAGACCCAGTATCTGGAACAGTAGGTTCATCTTCAAGCAATACGTGATCAACGTCTCTAAGTTGAAGAGTGAGATAAACCTTCCTCTTCCAGACTTGATAATGCTCTCCATCAAACTTCTCTAACTTACAGAAGTCAGTGTTTAGGAGTGAAGCATTAATATTTTCCATCGTAGCAATAAAGCTTTGAGATTGTTATTGCCGGGAACACCGGGGCACGCTTTTCGATGGAAAATACAGAAACTGAAACAGTTGTAAAGACAACGTTCCAAATGCAATTCCTTAAAGAAGGTTTTGCAACAGAGATCCAGAAGGATTCTGCAAATTACGAGATCTAAAAAGATATCGTAATACACGAATAATCTAAAGAGATTTTCGTGATCATAGCAAACTGGCAGTAGTGCCTTCTAAAAAGAAGATACTGACAGAACTACAGAAGGCAACAGAAGGATGACAGGCGAGAGATGGAAATGCTGGGGTGAATAATCACCGTTGCTCAAAGCTTTATTCGCCCTCTGCGAACAGCTTCCAGGAACCAGCAAGGTTGACGAAAAACCTTGGAACACTCCTGCTCTTCTGACTCATCGGAAGACGGCGAACTCCTCTGGCAATGGCTCTACTCTTCTCTCTCTGTTTGAAGTAACAGAACCCACGCGTACTAAAAAGTACTAGTGTTTGTGTTAAAGAACACGCTCACTACTCTGTTGTGTTAAAGAACACTTAGAGTTTTCCTCCCTAGAATTCTGATTTCTCCTACACTCTGAGAGAGGAGAGAACCTGCATATATAGCCCACGGGGCGGTTGCCAAGCAGTTGCCTGAACTTCAGGGTAGTGGCAGAAGCACTCCTGAACATGCAGCAACTGCTGCAACCGTTTCCGCTCTAATATGCAGCCAGCCATACGCACACAGCCCCTTTTACGCACCCTACGCACCCTACGCACCCTACGCACTCTACGCACACTGCGTACGCTGCACACACTGCGCACGCTGGGCGTACTGGGCCGAGCAACGAGCGCAACTTAAGCGCACTATGCGCCTAGCGACGATGCTGACGTGCTAAGTGCAAAGTGCGCCAACAAAACGCCTCATGAGCCCGAGCCCGAGCCCGAGCCCGAGTCGCTAAGCTCCTATGGAAATAAATTTTCCAAGAGCAAAAAGCTTACAGCTTCTTAATTGTTGATTAAGCCTTTATACCATTAATAATTAATCCCACATGGCACACACCCATGTGCACTACATGTGCATCTCCATAAAGAGAAAAGACTCATATATATGGAGATACACATTCCTTTCTAGCCGATGTGGGACTAAAAACCAAAACAAAAGGCTACAAACCCAACACCATTAAAGATTGAACAAATGTATATTGATAAACCCTAATATAATTAGTTAGACTAATTAGATTAGATCATCCATAAACCTTAATGGATCCTTACATCGTTCGAACGCCCAACACGTGTATGAAGGAATTTGCATGCGATGGAATTTGCATGCGATAGATTTTTTCATAGAAAAATGGTATAGACATGAAAGAGTTCATCATGTGATAGATTTAAATATCATGAATTTTCATTTATGTCTCCATATTTCCAGATTAAGGTTTGAGTTTTGTCCTAAGGTTGACTTTGTTGTCCGTCCAAAATAAAGATATAAACGTCCTTAAAATTAAACAAGAATATGTTAGGGTTATGTGACTTGAGTTATTTAGTTTTACATAAAAGAGCCATTCTAAAATGAACATATTTTCTCATAATAACATTCACTATGTTAGGATTGTGTGACTTGAGTTATTTAGTTTTAAATAATAGTGATAGTGTGACTTGGATTATTTACTTTTGTCACGAGCAATCGAAAATGAGACTTGTGACGCTGTTGTTTGCTTCTATCCTGATTTTCAATATTATACGAGATCCTAAAACTAAGAAACCAAATATTTAAATTTTGTCACAGAGTACTATTAACTCAGTTAAATTATTATACTTTTCTATTAGAGTCTAAATTTGACTTAATAGTCATGTTCAAAGAACATTATTGATAACTGATTGAGTAAAATTTGCCTCTAAAAAATTGTCCAAATAACATGGAAATTTTTTTTCTTTTTCCTTTTTTTTGAATAACAATGCCTAATTAGTTGACCATGTATACGTTAACTTTAGCTGGAGTAGCTCAGTTGGTTAGAGCGTGTGGCTGTTAACCACAAGGTCGGAGGTTCAAGCCCTCCCTCTAGCGATGATAAATTTTATTTTTTTCATCACGATTTTGTTTTTCTTCTAGATCCGTCAAATGTGGGGAGTGATGTACATTAATACAAACCAGTGGGGTGCACCATTAATTCGGACAAACAAAATGGAAGGCAAGTCAATTTTTTTATTTTATTTCGTCACATGGGTACTATGAACTTGTTAAATTATTATTGTACTTTCCTATTAGTCTAAATTAAACTTAATAGTCATGTTTGATTAAGGAAAATTTGCCTCCACAAAATTGTCCAAATAACATGGACTTTTATTTTATCACACGGGTACTATGAACTTCAACCAAATTTAAGTTCAAGTCGGAGTTCGCCCCAAAGCAGCTATTGTCGGTATTTTTAGAGGTGAGAAGGAGCCATTCTAAGGTGAACATATTTTCTTATAATAACATTCACCAATGACACAAGGCATGTTTTTTTTTTTTTTTTTGTAGAGGATTTTAGCTAAATATATGACTATGTAAACGCTAATATGAGCTGGAGTAGCTCAGTTGGTTAGAGCGTGTGGCTGTTAACCACAAGGTCGGAGGTTCAAGCCCTCCCTCTAGCGAATTTTATAATTCAAATTTTTTTTTTTTCATTTCGGTTTAGTTTTCCTTCTGGACCACCTCGGTTTAGTTGGCTCACCTTTATAATGTTCTTCTATGTTAACATTGACATGAGCTGGAGTAGCTCAGTTGGTTAGAGCGTGTGGCTGTTAACCACAAGGTCGGAGGTTCAAGCCCTCCCTCTAGCGAATCGAAAATTTATTTTTTCATCACGATTTGGTTTTTCTTCTAGATCACTTTGAACCGGTCCGGTTCACATTTATTGTGCAGAAGCAACCCATTTTTGGGCCAAAGCCCTGTCCCCCCTTCAAATATTAATCTACTTCACCCATGACCCACAACCAACACAGCTTTGTCTCATTCAAAGATTCCTTTGTGTTTTTGCACCATTTCCCCACCTTTGCATATCACTCCATGTGAAATGCTCCTATTGCTAATTTGGACTTCAATATCATGTAGTGCAAAGTTATCTCGTCTTCGTCCCAAAAAAAAAAAAGTTTTTACTTTTGCTCCTATGTTCAATTGACTAAATGTTATTTCAATTTAATATTTCCATTGTAAGTAGATTAATATTTGAATGGGGGACAGGGGTTTGGCCCAAAAATTCAGTTTGGACTTCAATATTTCAGTTTGGCTGGTTATATTTTACTCATCAACTTGGTTATATGAATTGGTTAAAAACAATTCTAAACTTTCAAGTTGGTAAAATATGGGTCTCATAAATCCATTTGATGATCAATGGTGGACTAGGATTCAAATAATCTTTTCTGGTGAAAAAATGAATTACTTATCGTTTTATTTTTTAAGGTTAGATATATTTATTTAATATAAAGTTTTATGTGTTTGTTAGTTCTTTCATAATCTCTCTCCTCGAAGCTAAATCAATTATCTCCATTTCTTTAAATTGGTCAAATAATATTAGGATTTATTGTACAATTTGTATTTTGATCATACCGACTTCTTCTTTTTTTAATCAATAAACATTGTATTAAATCTTAAACTGTTTACAATTTTCATCTTTTAACACATAGGTTTTGATAGATAAATATGATATATCATTATATTACCCAAGTGGTTCTCCACTAGACCTGTCAAGTGGGCCGAGTCGGGCCGGCGGACCTCTTGGGCCCATGAACTGTAGCGGGCCAGGCCGGACCAAGGGTTGAAAATCTCGGCCCAGTCCGGCACGTGACCCACAGCACAGTGGGCTTCGGGTCTGGCCGTGCCGGGCCTTGATTGGCACGTAAAATTTGGACATTCATTTTTGTTATTCTTCTCAATTTTTTTTAATATTAATTACAATCATTTTTTAAACACAAAAGATTGAACATCCAACATGTTTTCATATATGTTTTTCAACAATCACACATATTTACGTAGATTAACATAACATAATAACATAATTAAGTTTTCTAAATATTAATAACAATCATTTTTTGATATAGAAACTACTTAAAACTTATTTATTTGGGTGGGCCGGACCGGACCGGGCCGGCCTATGTTATGGGCCTATATATGTAGTCGGCACGACCCAATATACGGGGTCGGACCGGTCCGGGCCCACGATTAATCGGGTCGGACCAGCACATGGGCCAATTTTTCGGACCGGACTGGGCCAGCCCGGCCCAATTGACAGGTCTATTCTCCACTATACTCCGACTAGATACTAAGCATGTTATGTATTTATATGTTTATTTGGTCGGATGGAAATATACTAGAACCAACATATGCTTATACATCTGGAGGGCGAAAAATTGTTTTTTTTTTAATTGTTTTTTTGTACTCCACACACAAAAAAAGGGCTCACAAAGTGAAAAACTAAATCCAAATTACAATTTTGTTCTCGTTGCCTCAATTTTGAAGGTTGAAGGTAACGTCATCGTCACCTAAAAATAAAATAAAATAAAATAAAACAAATTAAATTAAAAAAATAATAATAAAATAATTACAATTTTACTTGCATTCAACATAATAGATTAAATAGTTGACTTGGGAGGGGCTCATTTGCAAGATCCCACATCTAAAGGCCTGCGAGTAGCCATAATCCCGGGCGGTATAAGTACCGCCGTCAGCAGCACGCTAACTTCGTGGAATCTCCTCTCTCTCTCTCTCCCCAAATCCCGCAATTTCCAAAAATTAGGGCAAAACCCTAACCCTAATATTTTTTTTTCTCTCTCTCTCTCTCTCCTCGATTTCTTCCCTAATCCCCACGCTTTCCTCTTTCGGATCCCCACCTGCTCTTACCCTTTCCGGAATCCCCCACTCGACCACACCTCCCCATCCTCCTTTTTCTAGGGTTCCGAAGATTTTTTTTTTTTTTTTCATTTTGCCAATCTCGGAGGCGAATTATGTTGGAGTTCATTGGGGCGCTATTTTAGCAGGTGGGTTGTAATCAAATTGCGATTTTGATTAGGTTTGCTATCGGTACTGTGAAAAAAGTTGTTTTTTTTAAGGTTTTTTTGGTTGAATGTTGCAATGCTACTGAGCGATTATATGTTAATTTAGTGGAAGGGTGTGTGCTTGTTAGTGGTAATTTCTGCTTGCCGATGTTGTTTACTTGGTTTCGCATGTTGTCTTTGTTCAAAGTTGTAATCTTTATGGGTTTGTAAAGTTTGCTCGATCCTTTTTCTCGAGATTTCTTTGATGGTCATGTTTGGTTAATGTTGCTTGTAGTTTATTATTATTATACAGAGTTGAGCTAGAATATGTAGCTCAATAACACTGTTAACTTGCATTACATCGCTCACTGATAGTATTTAGGCAATGGCTTACTGAGAATTCAAGTGATACTTCATTTCTTAGCTACTCCCTCCCATCTTTCTACAAGTATTCGAGCTCATGGGCCATTCCGGAAAGAACTAATCAAGTTTATTATTTATAGCACGATAAGAATTGAACTATTTCGTTAATTATAGGGGTCCGATAATGGATCCCATGTCTGAAATCTTTTATTTGCCTGCTTCCCTCGAGCAAGAGATTTCATTGGAGGGGAAGGATTTCCTCTATCAATCTTTTTTATTTTATCTCTATAGTTGGGCTTGCTAGAATTAGTATGCCGTTTGTGTAGTGTAACGGGTGCACACTTGAATGTATAGCCGAGATGGTCTTCTTCTTCTTCTCCATAATGTGCCTTTTTGTCAAACTTCCAATTCCACTTGTTGTTTCATGTCAGCCGTGATAGTCTATTCAAATAGTTATCACAATTTTGTAATACCAGATTGCCTTCCTTCCATTTTCCCATGTTCATTTAGAGTTAGTTTTTTCAGTTCTCATCCCGTGACAGTTGAAATGATCACACAACAGACTTTTGTCCCCAAGAAGGCTCATGAAATACTCCAGACTTGACTCTTTACAACTTTTTTTTTGAATTGTAATCTCACATTCATTGGCATTGTGGGTATTGATTTGACATGGGTTACTAGACCACTTGAATATGGGATAGTAAAAAAACACAAATTCACAAGTTTAGGAGACATGTTTTCCCTTGTTTTGGAGAATATCGTAGTTTGCAGTATTGGCCGATACCGATCCGTACGGGCCGACACCATTACGGTTCGACATGTCCCTATTCGATACCAACCGCTACCAATATTGACCGATATCGAGTCAATTTGGTAAAAAAAAAAAAAATGAACGAAAAAGACCAATCAACAACGGTGTAAAAGCTTGTAAAAGCATTATAAGGTTGTAAAAGCATGTAAACGAAGAAAACTTATTTATTGCAGGTAAATCAATAAAAAAAGGTGATTATTATTTCATTCAATTTCAAAACTACTAAGAGGCAACATAGAAAATACTTAAAATTACTCCTAAATGTATAAAATAAATTAATTTTTAATAATTATTTACTTTCCAATACCAAAAAAAATCTGCTAAAATTCGAAATCGTCCCGATACTCATAGAAAAGGTCAGATACTGATACTACGAACCCTTCTAGAAGGTCAACGAATCTCAGTAAGAACCTCAATTCGGCAGTTCTTACTTGGGAGCATGTTGGGAGCTCGCTTCCCCGATGACGGAAGCTCGTTTCTTCGGTGATTGGACCACGTTTTTCTGACAACATGAGCGCTTCCCATAATATTACCATATTTTTAAAAGAGGACATAAATTTTTGGAAGAAAGAAGATTTGTAATACACGTTTGTCAAAGTACCAAGAAACTAAAAATTATTTACCTTGACATCATAAAAAATCAACATACTAATGATCTCTCTTTAACTTCAAACTGAACTTTATAAATTTTAATAAATATTAAGATATTTATAGGTTGTGATAACAATAATTAATATACATAATTTTTTTATTAGCGCACGCTCCCAACTTTAGACTTTTCTAGATAGTCGTGTTCCCCCGCTCCTGCCCCCGCCCCCGGCTTCTAAGCTACGAACCTTGAAAAATATGGGTTTTAACTTTTAAGATACAATTGATTATTTGATTATATTATGCTAAGTCTCAACTCTAAGAGGTAAGTCAACACAAGTTTGATCGTGTTCTCTATGTTCAGAAGTCCCATTCCTGTCCAGTGACCTTTAGAACAAACAACCCTATGGGTCTATCTATCCCCCACCCCACCACAAAATAAAACTTTCTTTTGGCTAACTGTTTTTCTTTTGAATCAATTTTGAAACTTCTCGACCAATGGGAGTCTCAAAACACAGTTTAGGTTGTAAAACCTTTCTGGGCCAAAACCCCAAGACCCATATGTAAATATGTTTCTGTTCATGTGACAAGTAGTAAATCCTAATTACTTCCATACCCAATAAGCTTGACACGTTAAAGTAGCTGACAAAATCTAAGGAAAAAAAATTCAAATAAACAAAAAAGTTGGGCAATACCCTTTAAATTGGTACATGACATCAGTAAAGTTTAGTTGACTGTTGACATGACTAATAGGAACCCAGGCTTCCTTTTGGATCAACAAATTGCGTCAGGACTAATGTAGTTTTCATCAGCCACTGTTCCAGTTCAATTGTCTTTTAGGATATTGGTTATATATAATCCTTATTCTGATTTAGAACATTTTTTTATTGTTTGCTTGTTGGTTGCATATGTTGATTTTCGCTTGATCATTAAGGTAGGCCTCTCTTTCCACTGATTTACCTTGTATGTTTTACCTTACTATTATGATGAACTATGTATCGGTTCTTGGAAGGACTAATCTGGTTTGCAAGCAACTATATAGTGTGATAGCATGCCGTGGAGCTTGCTGGATCCCCTTTCTACAGAACACTCCTGGTCTATATGATCCTGGTCTCTATGATGATGAGCCTTCTAGAGATCTTCTCCATATTTAAATCCATTTTGATGAGAATATTGGATGAAAATGGTGAGCCATTAGGCGATTTTAAGTTTATAAGGAGTATTATGTCTTTGAAATTGTGATAATGATCGTCTGAAAACATAATAGTTTGATCATCTCCGGCAAGCTCTATTCACTAGTTGGTTTCTTTTCAAAATGAAGCGAGTTTGGAAGATTGCTCACACTAAATAATGCAATTGAAGAATATACTTCCATTATACCTGTGATAAGACTGTCTGGCAGCTCTGGGGTCCCCACCCCCCCCCACCCCCCCCCCACCCCCCCCCCCCCCCCCCCCCCCGTATTCAAATTGTCAATGAATGATAAAGAATGCTCTCGTTTTTAGTTAAGAAATGTATTTTTCTTTTGTTCTCTGGTTTCCTAGAGATATTTATCTTTCTTTTTGTAATGTTAATGCACAGCAGTTGTATCACCATGTATCATGCCAAGAATTTTTCACCATTGTCTTTGGTTCCACGAGAGGCCAAAGGAGTTGAACAACTTCCAAATGTTGGAGGTTTGGGGGGGTCCACCACGAACAATCCAAGCAACTCTGGAGGAGGTGGAAAGCAACGATTACGATGGACTTCAGATCTTCATGACCGCTTCGTTGATGCTATAACACAACTTGGTGGACCAGATAGTGGGTATTTTCTGTTCAGTATTGGTACTTTATTTGTCAATTACTGTAAAGCAAAATTTTGGTTTTGAAAATCAAAATCATATAGACAGTATTAGGTTTTATTTTAACTTTTAACCTGTTTTTGTACCATTATTTGATAATTGCTAGTCTTAGTCTTTAGCCTGTTGCCTTTTGAACTTTAGCACATGACAAACAAAAGACTATGATAGATAGCTTAAAGCAACATAATATAGTGACATATATGGCCATAGAGTTGATAAGTTGCAGAGTTTTACTTGGTAGAACTTGGAAAGTGGTTAATCCTTGTATACAATATTGGATTCAGTAGATTTGCTGTACCCCGCTCTATGATTGAAGTGATAAGATCGGAAAGGGTATGTTGTGCTCAATTGTTGTACTTGGATTCATATGATGTCTTCTAATTAAAAACTAATTTGCATGCCAAACGGAATTGGTAGTAAAGTACTTATTAGCATTAATCACCCGTACTAAGATTTGTTGCTAAGCTAGAGTGGAGATTGCCTTGGATTCATGTGGCAGGCCCCAAATTTTTGTGATAAAGGCTACATTGTTGTACTGAAGTTCTTGGTTTTTGTCTTATGTATATAGCATTCATGTTTGTTCTCTTCTCATCAAGTTCTACATAACTTTTTGGTGCTACAATTGTTTTAAGTCGATGGTTTCACACGATTCACTAGATTTGATGTAGAGTATAATAATATAAGCTTTATTTACTTCAAGTTTTGTAATATATGATCAATATTTTTATTTACTATTCCATTTTTCTGTTTCACATAAATGTTGCGTATGAATTATATTAGACCTTAGTTTGCATTTGCTAACCTTAATGACGCAAAGTAATGCCATCCGAACTATCTTTATGTTTATTGGATTTTTTATATAATAATTTGTTTCATGCTATGACATTGATCATAAAGAAATATAGTATCAAACATTAAAGGAGAATCTTGATATGGTTCAAAAATTATGAAGTTCAGCTTCCTATTAGTGGTTATAGAAAGAATAATGCTATTCATTCCTACAAAGTGTCCCTCCAAACCATCCCTCCTTATGTGGCAGATAATGTGGCGGTTGATGCGGCAGATGATATGACCAATTTTAAAATTAAAATTAACATGAAAATTATTATTAATGTTAAAATTAACATAAATATTAATATTAACGTTAAAAAGATTAGATAATTAATTTTTTGATCATTTTTTTGGGTTAAAATTTGCCATGTTAGATGGCACATAATGCTATTTAATATGCCACGCCAGCCTCCACATAAGGACGGACGGTTTGGTGGGACAATTTGGAGGGATGAATAACATTACTCTTGCAAAAAAAGCGATACTTTAGCTGCTTTATTCGTTTGTAAAATATCATGATTGGAGAATTTGAATACTTTTATCTCTGAAGGTTTAGTGCGTAGCCAATTGCGGACCTACCCATGGGTGAGTGGGGGCAGCTCGCCCCACTGGATTTTCTCTTTTCCTCTATATATCAAGATGTTGCAACCTCTCATTTCTTAACCCCTCATTTTTTTGGAAAATAATCTCTGCTTCCCCTCAAATTGCTTACTTCTGCTTTTTTAATCATCGGCTATCTTTGCATTCTTTTGTTAATTATCTATGTATCTATCTTGGGTGATTCAATCAGCTTTCATGTTGTCTAGCTTGTACTATGCTATACTAAAACAATCACACGTCATTTCTCCCTTTTTTTAATCTTATCGCCCATTAATATTAATATGATTTTCATTAGTTAGATAGCAATTAGATCATATTATCCAAGGTAGTCAAAGGCACACTTGAGGCGCAAAGGGTCCATATCGTCCGAGGCGAAAGGCGCATTTAAGGTGCGCGTCCGAGCGAAGCGAGGCGCTATATATATATATATATATATATATATATATATATATATATATATATATATATATATATATAATTCATACAAGATTTCTGCATTGATAAACATGTGTGCTTCCAATTCCTCCCTTGTGTAGGTTAATATGCAATCATTTTGAATTGAATTTTTAAGATATTCTTCAAGTCCTTTGCGAGGGGAATTCAAATTAACATGACTTGATTTTATCAAAAGATGGAAATGATATATATATATATATATATATATATATATATATATATATAAAACTAAATTACTAATGTAAGTAATAAAACAAACATATTAAATGAAGTTTTAAAAAAATATTATGGAGTCTGAACAAAAAAGTATTCTGGAGAAGTTAAAAAAATAGTATATAGACTAAACAGGCTTACAAACATTATTCAAAGTAAAAAAAAAAGTAAAAAAGAGAGTAACAAACAACAGTTCAAAAAAAAATAGCAGCTCAAAAAACAGTCAAAACCCCCGCCTGGAGTGCCTTGAGGTCAGGGCGTGCCTAGGTGCGCCTTAGCTATTCCAAGGCGCCTCTGGAAAGACACTCCTTTGGCGCGCCTTAAGAACTGCGCCTCGCCTTGAGCGCCATGAGGCGCTACCCCTGCGCCTAGGAGCAAGGCGCGCCTTTGACTATACTGATATTATCAAACATTTTTTTTAGATAAAATACTTTTTATTCTTAGATTTGGATCAAATCATATTTAATCGTTTATTTTAGATACTAGAAGTTTATTTATTAGAAAAGGATGCAATAGTATGTATACTGTGTACATACCACAATTAGAAAGTGACTAGTGTTTTTCTAAATCCTCCTTTTGCTCGCCTTCTTTTACTCACTTTGCTCGCCTTTGACTCCCTTCCTCTCTGTGTGGTCGCCCTCCCTTCCTCACTAGCGTTCGCCTCACCCTCACTTCGCATGCCGCCTTTTTTGTTTTGGAGGAGCCATCTGTCCCAAAACGTCCCTAATCTTGACTAAAGAAACAAAGATCATTAACTAAAAAAAATTGTGAACAATATCTTAGGAAATGTAAGACTCTTTTTTTTTCCATAAAGCTTCTCATACAAAATTTATTTATAAATTTTTTGGTAGTTATCAGTGTTGCCCCAACTGAGTATTTTTCTCTAGATGCACCCCTGTGCATAGCGAGGGTTTCTCCGTGCTAATAACAGAATCTATGTCTCTTTGATCTTATTTCAATGTTCAGAAATTTTGGGGAACTGCAAAGTCCCTATAGTCAGCTGTTGTTGAAATTGTTTGTATGCCTAAAACATGCTCTCTCTCTCTCTCTCTCTCTCTGCCATTAACTCTCAGTGAGGCCGCATGGTTTGGTTTTCAATGCGACTATTCCCTCTTGATGTCTCTCCCGTGGTCTCCAGCCGCTAGAACTGCTTTGACGTTTACTGCAACTATCTATCAGCATAATTTTGCTACAACTTTACCCTCTTTAAACCTTCATATTTGCTTCTGGTATGGACAATTTCTGAAATGACAGAGGCACTTAAAGATTGTTTCCCTGCGTATAGGGACTGCTGCTGAAAAAAAGTTTATAGATCTTTGATTTTAGTCTTTTTTTTTTTTCCATTTTTGGCATCCCACCCCGATATTTATTTTACCATTAGATGCTAAACTTGATAATGCTTGTAGGTCTTGTTGTTTTTGTGCTATCTTGACGAGAACCATCATTAAGCCTTTTGTTTGTTCATTAGTTGCAGTAGGAGTCCTGTTACCTTTTTGGTATCCTGATCTCAAATGCCATAAATGTATGTAGGCCAACTACACATATGTTCCTTAATTTACTAAAAACATTTTGGGGGTAATTTCCTTGCTGGGTGTCATGAAGTAAAAACATCATCTTACATTTTATGCGTTATGATTCAGGAGCAACACCTAAAGGTGTTTTGAGAGTAATGGGCGTACCAGGAATTACTATTTATCATGTGAAAAGCCATTTACAGGTTAGGGAAATGGATTTGATTATGATTATTTTGTTCATTTCAAGGTAACTGATGAATGTTTATTTTATACTTGCAGAAATACCGCCTTGCAAAGTATCTTCCTGAATCTCCTGGTGATGGTAAGTAAATCTCGTGTTTCATTTTATTCTTGCAACTGGTGCTTCTTACTTTTGAGTAAATTTTTGCTTCTTGTTTTGGCTACGACCAACTTTAAGTACAAAGATGCAGAACTCTGGTTACTATATAACATCTTGTTGTAGGTCCAAAAGATGACAAGAAGGATTCTGATGTTGCATCTTCAGGCATGGATTCCACACCGTGAGTATCCTTTTGATTTAGTTTTCGTATTAGTTTCATCCACCCAATATTTTAGTCTTTAAGGCGTCTTAGTTGAATAAGAGAGATTTAGTTTGCGAATGTTGTCAACTCTTAATTTTAGGATTTTTTTTTTTTTCCATTTTATTCTCATAAACGGGATTCTATGCAATATGTTCTGGGAGGAAAGTTTCAGTTCATACCAGAAGTTGAGGAGGTTTACTGTATTGTGAGCACCTTTGCCTATTCTGTACTAGTTGTAAATTCGTGATTGTTAAAAACATGTTTTAGTTTGCCTTCTATGTACTAGTATTGCTGGCCGTGGTAATTGGAAGTAGTGGTTTAGTGGTGTTTCTGTAACTTGGCCAAGGCAGGAGAAGCATTTTGGCATTTATCCAAATTTGAACTTGTAATGCTAATGTTAGTTTTGATGTTGGATATTGGGAATTACTTTGGATGTAGATATACTTTGAACTTTTAATGCTAATGTCACTGGTGATTTACTTTTTGAATATATTTTGGACTCTAATCGGTCTAAAAATCAATGAATAGGTTGGGAACTCTTGATAGAGTGCTTACCCTGATTAAGAAGACGGTTTGTCTTTGAAGGGAGTTGAATTAATTAATTCTCATCCTCCTGGTCGATATTCTCCTCCTACACGATTCCTGTTTAGTTTTCAGTATTTTCAGAATTGTTAGGCTATTTAACATCCTGCTGGATTACTATTCAGAGGGATTCAAATCAATGAAGCTTTGAGAATGCAAATGGAAGTCCAGAAGCGGCTTCATGAACAGCTTGAGGTTTGTTTCCTTGCACCACTTTTTTTTTTTTGTTTTTTGTTTTTTCTTAATTAAAAATCAATTGTAAGATGGGCTCATTATCACTTATCAGAGGGAACTCCGACTATCAAATCTTTTGGCCGAACTGTAGGTTTACTTCTTTGAACTCTTGCATGACATCAACAAATTCTTTTTTATCAGATATCAGTGAATTACTCATTTGTAATATTTCATTTGTCAATCATTGGTGTCTTTGTAATCTCACTGTCTTACAAACTGATTTGGGTTAAAAAAAAATAGAGAACCACAGCATTGTAATGCCTTCTGTTTTTGACAGTTAATGCGGATAAATCGGAAGTTCATTTAATTACAGTATTCAGTTACATATTGTTTCTTCCAATTTCCAGGTGCAAAGGCAGTTGCAGCTGAGAATTGAGGCTCAGGGCAAGTATTTACAGAAGATCATTGAAGAGCAGCAGAAGTTAGGTGGCGTCCTTAAAGCCTGTGAGGACACACATAAACCATCCTCCCTCTCGCCACCAGCTTCTAAGGACGCACCGTCATCTCCCACAGGTCCCCACAAGAGAGCAAAGATAGGTGATCTGCCGCCTGACCCTTCGCCCCACGAACCACCACCGCCTGCAGACTCAAAGCTTGATCTCTTCCAGTGGGATCAAGATTTATATGCCAGGCCTCGTGCTGGTTCAGAATTTGACTTGCAGACCGAGGAACTCAAGGATACTGGAGGCAAATTTGAGCAGCAGCAGAGATCTGTAGGGACTAGAAGTATCTAAGATTTCATTGGGAAGATGCTAGTTAGAACCATTTGTAAATGATGTTAATGGTTCTGTACCTGGAGGTTACATGTGGTTTCATGGTTCTAAGTTGGATAGTTTCATCAGTTAGGTAAAAAAATGTTGGGTATTCGTTCGAGTCGTGTCATCTGAGAGCACACTGAGTTTTCGGTTTACCATTGGCCTGGTATTTAATCTTAGGATGCAAGCAAGCATGTTGATAGTTGTTATTTGTTAATGTTTAGTAATAATTGCTGCAAATTCTTTCCATGTAGCATTCCGTAAGGGGGAAGCGGATCTGCCGTCCTAGATATTCTGTCATATGTTCTCAGCATTTGACACCTATGTTTGCCTTTTGGTATCCGTAATTATAGGAGCTGAGGAAATGTGTCACATGCTGACAACAGGTGACAGAAAATCTGAGACAAAAGATCCGCTCCCCCTTACATTATGAAATAACGATCATAATTGTCGGCTCGGCTTGGCTATGGAGTATAAGAAAGCTTTTTATGACTGATCATGTAACGATCATATTATGGGGTTTGAACCTTTGGTTATAAAATAACCAACTAAATTATACAAGTACAGGGCTTTATTCCTGCGAAAGATGGCGGCAGCCAAAAGATGCAACAAATGATTAGTAGATCATATTTACAAGGGTACAAAAGTGTAATTTAAATATTTATATTGTTAGATATTCTTTTGAAAGGGTTCAGACGAGCTTCAAAATTGACGAAAATGCTTCAAAAGAAATTTATAAAGTTGGGATGCCAAAATAAAGAAATGGAAAATTAAGGTGTTAAAAACATCCGAATGCTATACTTGGGGGCGTCATCAGAATAATTTAGCCCGAATACGAATGTAAAGGTTTTTTTAGACCACTACTAAGAAATGGTAAAAAAATAGTTAGCTCGAGAAGAAGAAACCAAGCACTTATATGAAGAAAAATAGGGAACTGTAATTGCTAATAAAGGGTTTACTATGTATTCGGAAAGTGGGTTACCAAATTATCCTTAATTTATATGAAAACTTTAAATTTTATTTGTTGAAAACTGTTGTAAATTGAGAAAAGTTTTGGTAACCCACGTTAAAAATCAGAAGACATAAAAGCTTCCTAGAAAAAGGTGGTTAGTGACTTAATGAAAGGATGGAATTTGCGTGAACTTCAACCAATAACAGCATCATAGAAAACATAGGTATCCTCTCGGTTACAGGCTATGACTAACTTTGTAGTACTGTTGGAACCAGAATTTTCATCAAAGGGACACAACGTTTACTATTAAAAATAATAAATTATAATAAATATATTTATTATCCCAAATATGAAATATATCATATATTGATATAAAATGTCATAAATTATTACAATCACTAAATAATATTTTTTTTTGGATAATACAACCCTTCGAACTTCATATTCTGAATAATATCTCTTTCAGTATATGCCATCAAATAAATATTCACCATCTCATCTCGCACTCGGTTATCTAATGAATTCTTGATGAATCGTAGCAGTACTAAGAGCACATTCTTATCATTTTTAGGGAAGCTCCTCTGGGTAGTCCTCTATGTCCGACTGGTTAAGCTCTTGGATACACTCAGCTTTGCATTCCTCCGAGTAGATCTGCTCGTCTAAGCCTGAAAACACACCAGGTTTTCAGATGGACGCAACAAGGATACATAGTAGCAGACCGAAAGTAGAACACTAAATATATAATTATACTATACTCCACGAGATCACGGGGGTACAACCAAGACTAACTAGCTGTGTGAAATACAAATTGAGAACAATGTTCGCACGCATGTGCGCTCTATCGAGACACTAGCTTATCAGACATAGAACATTGCCTGTAGGATATGAGCAACTATGAAGGCAGACAAAGGTGCTCATGCGCTTAGTAATTGTCCTCCACATGCAATTAGATTGCACGAGGCGTATCCACGAGTGCCCAGTCGAATTCTAATGTCTACCTATCTATCACGAGTCCATGAGAGTCCCAAGAGTATCACAAATAATTATCCATGAATTGAAGGGTCATCACTGGAATGTGAATCCTACTCGATGATCTATAAGATGTGTCCATGTCCTAAACATTCCGACTACGAGACAGGTACGAGGGTACGTGCCAAACACAAATGTAATAACTATGTCATGGGGTTGAGATTGTACCCAAAGATATAAGGTAACATGGTACCTCTAATAAGATACAACAATCAACACCACTATCTTTCCGATCACCTCAATCCGTCGATTCGCACCGAGTCTAACTCGAAAGTCCGAAAACTCAATTAACAAGTAAGAATAAACATGACAATAGAATAGGATAATTAATGAAATAAAACAAAAATAAACTGAAGTACGATCGGCAATGTATACTTTCTTGGCCCGCGTTTTGTGAAGAATCGAAGTATCAGATACGAACGTGTCTGATACGAAGAAACACGAGAAATTGAATCGAAGCAGATGAATCTAAAAGCTGAAATAAACATCACCACGAGTTCTGAAACTCGTCAGAAACGAAGAAATACTACATAAAGTTCAAATTTGTACACATGGCAAAAAATAACTATTTGAAGGTCGAATGGGCTCCGTAGACGGACTAACGAGTACCAAAAAATGAGCAAAGATGACAGGTGTCCAATTTAAGCAAGTTACATGTTAATCTAAGAGCATCTCCAATCCTATTGTGAGTTTGGAAAAAAATGGTTGCCACATAGGAATGACAAGCATTTTTTTCAAAAGTACTTCTCCAATGCAAATGTGAAATAAAGTGTGAAGTTGACATGGCAAGGAGAATGTGAAGTTGGTTGTCTAGATCTAGACAATGCACTTCACAATGACTTTAATGACTTTATGTCCACATCATCAATTATGAATAAAAATATATATATATAAAAGAAGAAGTGAAAAAGTTGTCTTGGAAGTTGAAAAAAAAGTAATTTTATTGTCTTCTCAAACTTTTGCATTGGAGAACATATTTTTATCTCATTGTTTTGTGTGGATGTCATCTTGCCACATAGGAAAGACATTGTCTTATGTCTCATGCCACATAAGATTTACAACACAAAGCAAGACAATTGGGTTGAAGATGCTCTAAGTTAAGAAGATACCATAAGTTCATTAGTGAGGTCAGATTTGGAATCTAACAACCGAATTGATGAAATGACATCTGTCACGCCCCAGAACCAGAATACTGGAGAGCAGGGACAGACATAGCCAGCTACGTATATTGAAATGGATTCCATCTCGCTATACGGTCATGGCTGTCTAGATACATGAGGGTTTACTACAAGCCAACAGTCTCCTATGGTCATGAACAAGCCTAGTGTCTCAATCACAAGCAAGTAAATAAATGTTACAAGATGTATGATCATTAAATATACAATAATAAGGCGTCCCAAATATTACATATTCAGCTGATCATGAAGCTAGTCGTTACAAAATGTTAGGACTAGCAAGAGTTTAGTCATACATGATCAACCCTAGGATCTGTCAATCATGTTACAGTCCGTAGGCAGACAGTAAGTAAATGCAATCGAGCTAAACAGGTGCTCGTCGGCTAAACGCATCAAAAGAATATTTTTACAATAGAGTGGGAGAGCCAAAAATAACCCACTCGTTGCCCTGGTTATGCCTGGTGTTCACCATCGGGCTGAAAAAGCGGTAGATCCTCTGGAGCTGCTCCAAAATTTGGCCATACAAAACCAGCTGGATCATATCCCAGAAAGAGCAAGTGCCACAAAGGAAGCTTCACTTAGGAACTAAAACCAGCAATCAGCACAAGAGTATAAATAAGGTAAGAATTAGAAATAAAGAAAATACATCAGGATGATATACGACGAGATAACCATGGAACTACTCAGATAACCAGATTACAACCCGTAAACCAAACAAGGACCGGGGTTGTAACCTTTCGTCTGAACGGAACTTGGAATTCTCACCATTTATCGGTAAAATAAATACAGGCATTCAGGTCATGCAGTAATCGGGAATAGAATTAGGACAAGACTAGACAGGTTAGACTCCATCCAATCATTTCATGGCCAAGCAAGAGTTACGGCTTGATACTTTAACTAACTAGGGTTATCACAGGCCTAATTACTAGAAAGATGCAGTAAGATTACTCCACAGCCACAAGCCCTGCAGACCATCCAGATTACCCGGGTTGAAAGATTAGAGTTGAATTCAGGTGGGTACATCGTCCAGGAAACGAATGTACCCTTAGGTAGCTTGAAGGGTGCAACACATGATAGTGTGCTGGAAATGTGCCCTACTCGACGGCAGGCTACAGATCCCAAGGTGTGCCCAGGTAACGGGATTGCCTGTAGCTGGGAGATCTCTTTATGACTAGTGTATTAATCTAGTTATTAGCCTTAGTCCATTTCAGTGGGTACTCCTGTCCGTGGTACTCAGGAGTCCCCTCCTAGACATGATGCAAGACAGGACTGGATTATTCGTACAAGCACAATCGCCCACGGTGTCCAGAATGTTCATTCTTGTCAGGTTATGTCATGTCAGGTAGCCGTCGCAACAGCTGTTCAAGATAATCATGTCAGGTATACTTGTCAGGAGTGCGCCACGACGGGCCACTATCATGCCTTGTTAGTCATGTCAGAAGTGTACCACTGCGGGTCACTGTCAGGTCATGTTCAATTATCATTTCTAAATATATTAAATAAATTCATGATTATCAAGTTCATGACAAAAGGCGTAAGGATATAAAATGGGCATAAAATATCTAATAAAATATCAATACGCAGAGCTATAGGAGAGCCATGCGGCTAAGGCATATGCGGCCATGAATGATCTCATACGATTGGAAGAGAACAGCCTATGCGGCTGAATAGGGTCAGGCGCATGCGGCTAAAAGGGGTATCAGTCATATGCGGCTCGGAGATCCAGTCAGTCATACGGCTGAGAAAGGCAAAACATATGCGGTCAGGAGGATAAGGAACTCATACGGCTGGCGGGGGATGGGTCCATGCGGCTGAATAACCAATCAGGTGCATGCGGCCGGGGAGGAGCAACCCATGCGGCTGCGGGGAGCAAATGACTATGCGGTCAAGGAAAAGCAAACCCATGCGGCTGGGAAACTGCTGTCTATACGGCTCGCGAGTGTTGAGTTCATGCGGCTCAGGGTGGGCGGAGTCCTATGCGGCTGGACTGGAAAGCTCAGTCATGCGGTTAAGTGAGAAGGACCTCATGCGGCCAGAAGGAATACTTGCCGCATGAACTTGTCATGCGGTCAAGTCAAGGCAATAGTGCATGCAGTTGAAACTGGCTTGTCGCGTGAATATTCATGCGATCAAGTGCTACCATACGGCTCGGGACTGTGCTTCTTCTCCAAATTTTCGAGAAGAAGTACACCATAAGCCATGGCTTCCAAGCTGCATAACTCTATCATTCGGAGCCCAAATCCGAACTTCCATAGGTAAAAATGGGGTAGAACGAAATTCTCTACAACATGGAACCATCAAAACTCGAAAATAACAAGATTAAGTAGATCAAAACCCAAAAAATCTAAAAATAATATAAATATAGATCTACAAGAATCTAGCCATAGAAAGTGAAAATGCCAAGTTCTAAAGTATGTTAGAATGTTGTAAGGAAGAGAATGAAGTAATAAAATCGGAGTTCCTTCATGAAGTAAGTTGCACTTGCCTAGACCTCTCTCTCTCCCTGGTAGGTGAAGGAGTAAATGGAAGAAAAAGAAGAGGTTAATGAAGAGAGAGAAAGAAGAATGGTAATAAATACTAAAAGTGGTGGTAGGTAGGGGGTTCATCCATGGGTTCATCATGAACCCAAGCAAAACCAAGCCAGGCCGAACCAACCCAAGGATAAACCAAGCCAAGCCATGAAGGAAACTAAGCAAGGAAATCAAGCAATATAGAATAAAATACGTACACGTATTCTAAAAATACGTAATACGAACCACAGGCATTACAACTCTATCCACCTTAAAAGAATTCCGTCCTCGAAATTTAATTAAGAGGCTAGAGAGACAAGGACAAGCTATATTAATCACAAGCAAGCTATAACTAGGCAGGCAATCACTCATTCAAGCAAGGAATCGAAGGCATGAGGCATAAGAAAGACATTATACCTCACGAGTCAAACAAATCGGAATATTACGATCGGATATCATCCTCACGCTCCCACGTTGACTCATCTAAAGAGTGAAGACCCCAAGCAACTCGGACTAACTTGATAGTCTTGTTCTTGAGCGTCTTCTCTCTCCGGTCCAATATAGACACGGGCCTCTCCTTATACGAAAGGTTGGTACCAACAACCAATTCTGAATGATCCAGGACGTGGCTCGGGTTCAGGATATACCGTCGTAATTGGGATACATGGAACACGTCATGTACCTCGCTTAGCGACGGCGGAAGAGCGAGACGATAGGACACATCTCCTACTCGTTCCAGAATGTCAAACGGTCCTATATACCTAGGACTAAGCTTTCCTCGTACGCCGAAGCGAATGACGCTACGGTTAGGCAAAATTCTCAGGAATACATGATCGCCGATCGAAAACTCGAGAGGACGCCGATGAGAATCGGCCCAATGACGCTGGCGATCTTGGACAACTCGAAGATGATCCCTGACTCTTCTGATCACTTCAACTGTCTGGACAATCATTTCTGGACCGAGCATCTGTCTTTCTCCAACATCATCCCATACTAGCGGGGACCTGCACTTTCTGTCATACAGTGCCTCGAATGGTGCCATCTGGATGCTGGCCTGGAAGCTATTGTTGTATGAGAACTCCACCAGGTGCAAGTGATCTTCCCATGAACCACCGAAGTCAAGTGTACAAGACCTCAACATGTCTTCAAGAGTTTGGATTGTGCGCTTCGACTGGCCATCTGTCTGCGGATGATATACTGAACTGAACTGGAGATGGGTTCCCAAACTCTCCTGCAGGCTACGCCAAAAGTGCGACGTAAATCTGGAATCTCGGTCCGAAGTGATACTAACTGGCACTCCGTGCAACCTGACAATCTGCCTGATGTACATCTCCGCTAGCTGAGCTGTCGACTGACCAACTCTGAACGGGAGGAAGTGAGCTACTTTCGTGAGTCGATCAACTATAACCCAGATAGCATCTCTACCAGCTGGGGATCTAGGTAATCCAGTTACGAAATCCATGGTCACATGCTCCCACTTCCATTCTGGAATCAGCAAGGGCTGAATAAGTCCAGCCGGTCTCTGATGTTCGGCCTTAACTTGTTGACAAACCAAACACCGAGAGACAAACCAAGCTATCTTCCGCTTCATGCTATTCCACTAAAAGTGCTGACGGATATCACGGTACATCTTCGTACTGCCAGGATGGATGGAATACTGAGAACTGTGAGCCTCTGACATGATTTCCTGTCGAATATCTCCGCTGGGTACACAAAGACGCTTACCATGCCTAAGTGTACTGTCTTCATGAATGCATAACTCCGGTCTTCGGCCTGTCTCACACTCTGCTCTGAGTCGCTGAAGCTTGAAATCTGCTTACTGCGCCATCCGGATCCTCTCGACTATAGTGGACTGAACTTGCATGCTGGCCATCAATGCTACACTGGAAGGGAGAACAACTTTAATACCCATCTTCTGAAGATCTGCTAACAGCTCCGGTTGCGCTGTTAGGAAATAAACTCCGGCTCTCCTTCTCAATGCATCTGCTACAACGTTGGCCTTCCCAGGATGATACTGCAGGTTGACATCATAATCCACAAGAAGCTCCAGCCACCTCCTCTGGCGCATGTTAAGATCCTTCTGAGTGAAAACATACTTCAGGCTCTTATGGTCGGTAAAAATCTCTACCCTATCTCCGTACAAATAGTGTCTCCACAACTTAAGTGCAAACACTACTGCTGCCAGCTCCAAGTCATGGGTTGGGTAATTCCTCTCATGATCACGAAGTTTTCGTGAAGCATAAGCTATTACCTTCCCATGCTGCATCAGAACACATCCTAAACCTCTGCCGGAAGCATCATAATACACGAAGAATCCTCCGATTCCATCTGGATGCGCGAGAATGGGAGCCGTCATCAAGCCTCGCTTCAACTTCTCAAAAGAATCCTGGCACTCTGTTGTCCAAGCAAACTGCACCTCCTTGCGCGTCAACTGGGTCAATGGTGCCGAAATCCGAGCAAAATTGGAAACAAACCGCCGGTAGTAACCGGCTAATCTAAGAAAACTGCGAACCTCTGCAACTGTGCTGGGCACTGGCCATGACTCAATAGCCACAATCTTCTGGGGATCGACTTCTACTCCTCCTCTGGTGATGATGTGACCAAAGTACGAAATGCGGTCGAGCCAAAACTCGCATTTACTGAACTTGGCATACAACTGGTGCTCCCTGAGAATCTGAAGAACCACACGGAGATGCTGCTCATGCTCCACTTCACTCCTGCTATAAACCAGAATTTCGTCTAGGAACACTATCACGAACTGATCCAAATAAGGCATAAATATGCGATTCATGAGATCCATGAATACAGCCGGCGTATTGGTCGTTCCAAATGGCATCACAAGGAACTCCCAATGCCCATATCTTGATCTAAAAGCTGTCTTCGAAATGTCCTGCTCTCTGACTCTGATCTGATGATATCCTGAGCGCAAGTCGATCTTCGAGAATACTGCTACCCCTTTGAGCTGATCAAACAAGTCATCTATCCTCGGGAGAGGATATCTGTTCTTGATTGTCACTGAGTTCAAGGTACAATAATCAACACATAACCTGGACGTACCATCCTTCTTTTTTACAAGAAGCATCGGGGCTCCCCAAGGCTATCCACTAGCACGAATGAATCCCTTGGCTCGAAGTTCTTCAATCATCTTGTATAAGATCTCACTACCAGAATAAGTCGTTTTAGCGACGCCTAAAGACGTCGCTAAAACAACAATTTTCGTCGCTAAAACAAATTCGCGACGAAATTATCGACGTTTCGTGCTGGTCGCGGAAACGTAAGTCGCTGATCATAAAAACGTCGCCAAACGTCGCAATTGTCGACGTTCGCCGACGTATTTATACGTCGGTATAATGTCGACGTCCACCGTCGTGTCGTCGCCCTCTGCGACGTAATATTTAGTGTCGCTACAAGTCGGTAACTTTACCGACGAATTACCGACGAGACGTCGGTGATTTAGTGAAATATACAAAGTCGCTAGACGTCGGTAAATCCTGGGAATTTATGGTGATAGTTAGCGACGTTTATCGACGTTTACCGACGTCCTCCGACGTACTTGTGCGTCGCTAAACGTCGGTAGACTGGATAATATTAATTATCTACCGACGTTTACCGATGCACATTTACGTCAGAGGACGTCGGTAAACGTCGCTAATTATACAAAAAAATAAAAATAAAATAAAATACAGAATGTCCATTTCTCCCTGCAGTTTAAAAAGCTAACCATTTCTCACTGTAGAATAGGATCCAAACAATCACAGAAAGTCCATTTCTCACTGTACACAGGTTTCAGTCCCTATAACCAAGTCTACAACAATCACACAAAATATGGTTGTCAGAATGGCTCAGAACACAACCCAAAATTCACACAATGTCCAAGTCTACAACAATCATTCTAGCAATGTCCAAATCTGGTTCGTAAGACAAATTAAACATAATCAGTTATATTTCACATGCTTAATTGCCAAGTATGGGAACGAATGACTCAGAACACAACCCAAGATTCATTCAAGCATACATTAGTGTGAATCATCTATGTTCTGTACATATGGTGTAGTATATGTTCTTATCGTATCTAGTACCTGAAGAATGTAACAGAATCAAGATGAACTCACATAATGTAATACTAAGACATCATCTACTACTATATAAGATATAGTGATAGGTTGTCGTATCATCATTGCCGAGGGATGAGGGTCGGAGGACAGTCAATTTTATATACGGATACATAGTTTCTGCCTCGCCAGTCGAATGGCTTAATTACCAAGTATGAAAAAGAATGGCTCAGAACACAACCCAAAATTCATTCTAGCATACATTAGTGTGAATCATCTATGTTCTGTACATATAGTGTAGTATATGTTCTTATCGTATCTAGTATTAGAAGAATGTAACAGAATCAAGATGAACTCACATAATGTAATACTAAGACATCATCTACTACTATATAAGATATAATGATAGGAGCTCGCCGGAAGGGGCTCGCGGTGGAGGAGGAGGATGAGCGGCGCCGGAGGGAAGGGGGTCGGGCTGTCGTTGAGGTCGGAAAAGAGGGACGGGAACAAAAAATTTGGGGAGAGGGAGAAATAAAAAGTCGAACCGAGGAAACCCTTTTTATCAGAAATTAGCGACGTCGACAAATACGTCGCAAAGCGTCGGTATTCGTTTAATATTCGGCGACGTAATAATCTTTGCGATGCTAAACGTGGCTGAACTAATAAAACTAGCAACGTTTTCCGACAAATCAACGATGTTGGTTTTTATTACACTAAAGGTAGTCGCAATATGTCGCTATCAGAGACGTATTGTGACGCATACTTTCTGAGTCGCTATCAACGAATGGCTCAGAACACAACCCAAGATTCATTCAAGCATACATTAGTGTGAATCATCTATGTTCTGTACATATGGTGTAGTATATGTTCTTATCGTATCTAGTATCTGAAGAATGTAACAGAATCAAGATGAACTCACATAATGTAATACTAAGACATCATCTACTACTATATAAGATATAGTGATAGGTTGTCGTATCATCATTGCCGAGGGATGAGGGTCGGAGGACGTCGGTAAACGTCGCTAAATCTGTAAAAAAAATAAAAAAATAAAATACAGAATATCTATTTCTTCCTGCAGTTTAAAAAGATAACCATTTCTCACTGTAGAATAGGATCCAAACAATCACAGAATGTCCATTTCTCGTTGTACACAGGTTTCAGTCCCTATAACCAAGTCTACAACAATCACACAAAATATGGGAAGGAATGGCTCAGAACACAACCCAAAATTCATTCTAGCATACATTAGTGTGAATCATCTATGTTCTGTACATATGGTGTAGTATATATTCTTATCGTAATCTAGTATTTGAAGAATGTAACAGAATCAAGATGAACTCACATAATGTAATACTAAGACATCATCTACTACTATATAAGATATAGTGATAGGTTGTCGTATCATCATTGACGAAGGATGAGGGTCGGAGGACAGTCAACTTTATCTACGGCTACATAGTTTCTGCCTCGCCAGTCGAATGGCTGCAGGGACTATGTCCTGATCACCATATCGTACAGTAGATTAATACAAATGGAGCTGAAGCCAAAATACAGAAACCAAAATATGATATTCGCCTCAAGTGTAGAGTCGGAGGAGAAGATCTTTTCCACCCTCTTCCTCCCTCACGCTATCAACGTCACAACTTTTCCACCTCAAGTTCTGATCAAGCATTTTCCTTCTCCTCTCCTCCACCATGGCTCTGAACCTATCTGCTCCTCCCTACTTCCCTTCTTCTTATTTGACTCTCTCAGCCACATATGATATCCAGCTCAAGTGTAGAGTCGGGGGAGAAGAAGTGGACATGAAGAGGAGGGAGAAGCAGCACAGCCGGCGGCATGACCCGGAGGAAGTACAGAGGTTTTCTTCAACATACGTAGGAGAACTATAAGGATATATCTTTTCACAACATATCACATTGTCAAAGACCCTTAATGTGACAACCATGTTACCACGGTGTCGAAAAACTAACATGTCATAATTTTATAAGCCGTGTGTTTTGACATAATCCTCCAACCGAATTTCAGTTCTATGTAATAATGCAAGATTACGACATAGGAGGAAAGAGTTGGAAGGATTATGTAAAAATACACGGCTTAGAAAATTATGACATGTTAGTCTTCCGACACCGCGGTAACATGGTTGTCACAATAAGGGTCTTTGACAAGATGACATATTGTGAAAAGATATATCCTTATAGTTCTCCTACGTATGTTGAAGAAAACCTCTGTACTTCCTCCGGGTCATGCCGCCGGCTGTGCTGCTTCCCCTCCTCTTCATGTCCACTTCTTCTCCCCCGACTCTACACTTGAGCTGGATATCATATGTGGCTGAGAGAGTCAAATAAGAAGAAGGAAAGTAGGGAGGAGCAGATGGATCCATAGCCATGATGGAGGAGAGGATAAGGCAAAACTGAATCAGCATTGTCTTCCGGATCGTCCTCATCAAGGTATAACGGGCTGCTCAGCGTGCCCAGCTTCTTCAACTTCTCGCTGGCTGCAGAGTCGAAATGGAAACGGGTCCTCTTTGCCGGCCCGGAGCTCTGACTCGCACTCGTCGCCGCGCTACTGGTTTCCTCTCCTCCTCTGACGCGGGTCATAAGAAAAGAAATTTCGTACCTCTTCTTCACATAAACATCATTGCCGCCTTGTACTCGAGCCTCCTCATCTGTGACGCTATCCGACTTCTCGGTGCCTTGGATAGCGTCACAGATGAGGAGGCTCGAGTACAAGGTGGCAATGATGTTTATGTGAAGAAGAGGTACGAAATTTCTTTTCTTATGACCCACGTCAGAGGAGGAGAGGAAACCAGTAGCGCGACGACGAGTGCGAGTCAGAGCTCCGGGCCGGCAAAGAGGACCCGTTCCCATTTCGACTCTGCAGCCAGCGAGAAGTTGAAGAAGCTGGGCACGCTGAGCAGCCCGTTATGCCTTGATGAGGACGATCCGGAAGACAATGCTGATTTAGTTTTGCCTTCCTTGGATGGTATTGATTCTGTAGATCCGTGTACAAAAGAGGAAGAGATTGGGAGTAGAGTGGACCCGGAGGAAAATGAGAGATTGGAAGCTGGGTCAATATCCAAGAAGCGAAAGAAAGTCGAGGATTCTGATAGGTTATCGTATCATCATTGTCGAGGGATGAGGGTCGGAGGACAGTCAACTTTATCTACGGCTACATAGTTTCTGCCTCGCCAGTCGAATGGCTGCAGGGACTATGTCCTGATCACCATGTCGTACCGTAGATTAATGCAAATGGAGCTGAAGCCAAAATACAGAAACCAAAATACAAAATACAGAAACCAAAATACAAAATACAGAAACCAAAATACAAAATACAGAAACCAAAATAGGACCCTCTGTGAGAACGGATGGCTCAGAACACAACCCAACCGGAGAGGATATTCTGAGAGATCCATCTGAGAGGGACGTATACTCTGAGGGATCACCTTTACAAGAATTATATCAGTAGTGGGATCGAGTGTTGGAGGAGATATTATCAAAGTATACGTCCTACTCAGATGGGTCTCGCACCGTTACTATTTTTTCCTGACAGCATGGATGTGCTCCGTCCACAGATTCTTGCTCCGAGCCAAAACTTTGTCCCAGAGCTCAAGTGGACATCCTTGGTGTAGAGCTCGAGTGAGATGTTCCTGACAGCATGGTGGTCTCCTTTTGTTAAAGTTTCTGTGCTCGTCCCACAACCAATGTGGGATGAGCACGGATACTTTAACAAAGGAGGCCACCATGCTGTCAGGAACCTCTCACTCGAGCTCTACACCAAAGATGTTCGCTTGATCTCCGGGACAAAGTTTTGGCTCGGAGTAAGAATCTGTGGACGGAGCACATCCACCATGCTGTCAGGAAAAAATAGTAACGGTGAGAGACCAATCTGAGTAGGACGTATACTTTGATAATATCTCCTCCAACACTCGATCCCACTACTGATATAATTCTTGTAAAGGTGATCTCTCAGAGTATACGTCCCTCTCAGATGGATCTCTCAGAGTATCCTCTCCTGTTGGGTTGTCGTATCATCATTGTCGAGAGATAAGGGTCGGAGGACAGTCGACTTTATCTACGGATACATAGTTTCTGCCTCGCCAGTCGAATGGCTGCAGGGACTATGTCCTGATCACCATGTCGTAGTCCAATATAATCCAGAGATTGACACAGTTCTAATTCATATATGTAGTCCAATACAAATAGTCTAATACAAAAAAAACCCAATACAAATAGTCCAATACAAATAAGTACTAATAGCTAATGAGAACCACGCTGCTCACGCAAACGCTCAGTGATACATTCACGCAACCACCTCGAAAAAGCGAGATTTTTGGCGCGAGGAGAGATGTCGTCCCTTGCAAGGACTGCATGAAGAGAACTCTCGGTCTCACTAGCTACCGGTGCTGGATGAATAGAACTCCCGGTCTCACTAGCAACCGGTGCCACTTCCTCCTCAACTGTAGGAGGAGCCACCTCAGCATTCACTGTTTTCTTCAAACGACGTGCCGCTCCTCGGGTCATGGGTGCCATCTGGTAAGATCGATAGTCACAAATAATATAATTGTAACATAAGCAAGCTAACTAAAGGAACCATCATGTAATTTGAGTACATTTTCGAAAGCCGATAAGGTATGAGAAATTCGATTGTTTGCCAAGTGTGAGAACGGATGGCTCAAACACAACCCAAGATTCATTCAAGCATACATTAGTGTGAATCATCTATGTTCTGTACATATGGTGTAGTATATGTTCTTATCGTATCTAGTATCTGAAGAATATAACAGAATCAAGATGAACTCACATAATGTAATACTAAGACATCATCTACTACTATATAAGATATAGTGATAGGTTGTCGTATCATCATTGCCGAGAGATGAGGGTCGGAGGACAGTCAACTTTATCTACGGTTACATAGTTTCTGCCTCGCCAGTCGAATGGCTGCAGGGACTATGTCCTTGAGACAGTGAACATATACACCATGAATCCAAATCCCATATTCATATTTACTAATCTAAATGGATGCAGGGACTATGTCCTTGCCTCTCCGGTTGGTTGTCGTATCATCATTCCCGAGGGATGAGGGTCGGATGACAGTCAACTTTATCTATGACTACATAGTTTCTGTCTCGCCAGTCGAATGGCTGCAGGGACTATAATAAGACACAATTCACCAAACAGAACCATACTGTAGAACTCACACTTTAAGACAATAGATGAAGGAAGACTTGTATGGAGGATCGATAGGGTTGAGCGATGTCATTTTATTCTACAAAGAGAACCATACTGTAGAACTCATACTGTAGAACTCACACTTTAACACAATTCTACAAAGAGTTGTCATAGGTTGTTGAGCGATGTCATTTTATTCTTTTCTTCTTCTTCTTCTTGGGATTTTTTAGTATTGGATCTTGAGAGACATATATAGCTAGAACTTACGAAGAATGGAGTACCATACTTCAACAAATAGATGTTGACTAATTGGTTCATATACTTGTTGTCTAAAATAAGTGTAGAAATGTTGCAAGATGAAACAATGTATCAAACACTATATCGAAACCCAAACCCAATATGCAAATCCAAATTAATACGAAAATACACAAGTGTATGTAGGGGATTAAATGTATAGAGGTGAAATACATATATATGCAAGCTTGGGGGTGTCCACGTGTCCAACAAATGGACACAAAGTGTCCAAAACCTCATGAACATACTGTATCAGTGAACATATGGCCGTAAAGTGTCTCCGTGTCCATTTTGGACACGAAAAACACCTCAATTAGGTTAGGGTTTACCTTCAGTCTCCTCGCGGTGGTGGAGGAGGAGGAGGAGGACAAGTTCGGTTGTAGAGGAGGAGGGGATTAAGTGTACAGAGGTGAAATACATATATATGCAAGCTTGGGGGTGTCCACGTGTCCAATAAATGGACACAAAGTGTCTGAAACCTCACGAACACACTGTATCAGTGAACACATGGTCGTAATGTGTCTCCGTGTCCATTTTGGACACGAAAAACATACTCAGTTAGGGTTAGGGTTTACCTTCAGTCTCCTCGCGGTGGTGGAGGAGGAGGAGGAGGAGGATCTCGCGGTGGAGAAGGATAAGGGGCTCGCGGTGGAGGAGGAGGATGAGCGGCGCCGGAGGGAAGGGGGTGGCTGTCGTCGAGGTCGGGAAAGAGGGGGCGGAAAAATAAAATTTGGGGAGAGGGAGAAATGAAAAGTCCAACCGAGGAAACCCTTTTTATCAGAAATTAGCGACGTCCAAAAATACGTCGCAAAGCGTCGGTAACCGTTTAATATTCGGCGACTTATTAATCATTACGACGCTAAACATCGCTGAACTAATAAAACTAGCGACGTTTTCCGACAAATCAACGACGTTGATTTTTATTACACTAATGGTAGTCGCAATATATCGCTGTTTGTCGCTATCAGCGACGTATTGTGACGCAAAATTTAGGAGTCGCTAAATCCAAAAATATTAGCGACGTTTTAAGTTGGCGTCGCTAATTTCGTCGCTAATATGACTTATTTTGGTAGTGTCTCCAATTCTGAAGGCGCCATCCTGTAGACTCTCTCTGACACTGGGGCTGTCCCGGGAATCAAGTCTATGGTGAACTCGATCTCCCGCTCTGGCAGCATACCTGGAAGCTCTTCAGGGAAAACATCTGGAAACTCATCCACTATTCTGGGCAACTGAACTGCTGCTACTGCCATCCGCAACACTGGAGGAGAAGGCTCAACTGTGCCTCGAAAAAAGGAAAACTCCGGCTCGCCTGGAATGCTAAAAATAACCCTACCAATGTGGCAGTCTATTCTAGCATACTGGTTCCTCAACCAATCTATTCCTAAGACCACATCATAATCGGCCATCGGGAACTCTATCAATCTAGCGGGGAATTCTCTACCGCTAACTACGATCCGACACGAGGAAAATACTCTATCGACTCCCACAAGTCCATTACCAGTAAGTATATTGAGCCTTACTGATAACGACTCGGGCTCCAATCCTATCCGTGTCGCAAATCGTGCATACATAAAAGAATGCGATACACCAGAATCAAATAAAGCTGAAGCTGGAAAGGAGTTGACGAGAATAGTACCTGCCACTACCTCTCCTGGTGCCAATCCTTCCTCTGCGGTCATCACCATAGCATGACCATGCCCTCGGGGTGCTGGTCCCCTCTACTAAAATCCTCGCTGCCTATTCTGACTCTGGGCCTGGGCTTGAACATACTGCTGGGGGTTCTGCTGCTGGAATACCTGGGACTGAGACGGCAAGGGCCTCGGCAATGGATACTGCTGCTGCTGGACCGGAGCTGGTCCTCTTACCGAAGAGCTAGAAAGGTTGGACGATGATGAACCACCCCCATTCGGACAGGACCCAACCCTATGGTCTGCTGCTCCACAAGCCAGACACAATCCCTGTGCCCTGCGGTACTCTGCCACTACATGGCCTGGCTTCCCACAATGAGAACATCCCACTGCGGAAGACTGCTTCTGCTTCTGCTGCTGAGGGTACGTCGGGGTGGAATGCTGGACCGACGTTACTGAGGCCGCTCGCCTCGGAGCTCCAATAGTCAAAGCCCTGGCTGCCGGGGCTGGGGCTGAAGACTGATTCATCTGGCCGTGGGATCTCTTTCGACCTTCGGCCCTATCCAAAATCCTCTGGGAGGTGTACTCATGCCTCCTAGCTGCTCTCAAGACTGTATCAAAAGTCTGATGCTCAAACTGCTCAACTGCCAATAGAATCTCCAGGTGAAGCCCCTGCTGGAATCGCTGGGCTCTATCATACTCGGTTGCCACCAAGGTGGGAGCGAACCGACTGAGTCTCGAGAACTCGGCCGTATATCCATCGACCATCCTGCCCATATGCTTCAGATTGGTGAACCTCGTCTGTAGATCATACCGAGCTACAGCATCAAAATATTTGGTCTGGAATCTCTCTCTGAACACCGCCCAAGCAATGGGTACTGCTAATCCAACGGCCTGAGCCGTCCACCAGCTGCGGGCAAGATCTAACAACTGCGGGTGCACCACGGATACCTTCTCATTCTCTGGGGTCCTGGCTGCTTCTAGAATCACCTCACTGTCCTGAAGCCAAGCATCTGCGACGATAGCATCTTCACTGCCGTCGAAGAAGGGAGGGTTCAAACGCTTGAAGCTGTTGGCCGCGCTGTTATCCTGATGACCTCCTCTGGCCAGAGCATCCGTCACTGCCTGGTGCAAGGCATCTCCACGACGATCTTGGAAAGCTATCAAGGTCCTGACGAGACCTACCAAAGTGCCATCATCAGGCTTGGTAGGCTGAACTGGCTGGACTGGTGGCTCTCCATCAGAAGGCACGACTCTGGAGGCTACTCCCGAATGTTGGGCTTGATCTCCAGGTTGCTGCTGATCCGCGGGAAATGCTCTGCCTTGCTGACCGGTAGGTCCAGGAACGATGCCGCTGAAGAAGACGACATGGGGAACAATAAGGAAGGACCAGGAGAGATCAACGATACAAGCATATGATCAGGACAAGAATCCAGGAATTCAGAAGATACGAGCAGAGATCAAAGGCGAATACTGATTGAGACATCTATTCGGTAAACCCTCATATATCTTGATTTACAAGACCTGCATGGGCCACCACTTAAACCATGTCACGCCCCAGAACCAGAATACTGGAGAGCGGGGGCAGACATAGCCAGCTATGTATATTGAAATGGATTCCATCTCGCTATACGGTCACGGCTGTCTAGATACATGAGGGTTTACTACAAGCCAACAGTCTCCTATGGTTATGAATAAGCCTAGTGTCTCAATCACAAGCAAGTAAATAAATGTTACAAGATGTATGATCATTAAATATATAATAATAAGGCATCCCAAATATTACATATTCAGCTGATCATGAAGCTAGTCGTTACAAAATGTTAGGACTAGCAAGAGTTTAGTCATACATGATCAACCCTAGGATCTGTCAATCATGTTACAGCCCATAGGCAGACAGTAAGTAAATGCAATCGAGCTAAACAGGTGCTCGTCGGCTAAACGCCTCAAAAGAATATTTTTACAATAGAGTGGGAGAGCCAAAAATAACCCACTCGTTGCCCTGGTTACGCCTGGTGTTCACCATCGGGCTGGAAAAGCGGTAGATCCTCTGGAGCTGCTCCAAAATCTGGCCATACAAAACCAGCTGGGTCAGATCCCAGAAAGAGCAAGTGCCACAAAGGAAGCTTCACTTAGGAACTAAAACCAGCAATCAGCACAAGAGTATAAATAAGGTAAGAATTGGAAATAAAGAAAATACATCAGGATGATATACGATGAGATAACCATGGAACTACTCAGATAACCAGGTTACAACCCGTAAACCAAACAAGGACCGGAGTTGTAACCCTTCGTCTGAACGGAACTTGGAATTCTCACCATTTATCGGTAACATAAATACAGGCATTCAGGTCATGCAGTAATCGGAAACAGAATCAGGACAAGACTAGACAGGTTAGACTCCATCCAATCATTTTACGGCCAAGCAAGAGTTACGGCTTGATACTTTAACTAACTAGGGTTATCACAGGCCTAATTACTAGCAAGATGCAGTGAGATTACTCTACAGCTACAAGCCCTGCAGACCATCCAGGTTACCCGGGTTGAAAGATTAGAGTTGAATTCAGGTGGGTACATCGTCCAGGAAACGAATGTACCCTTAGGTAGCTTGAAGGGTGCAACACATGACAGTATGCTGGAAATGTGCCCTACTCGACGGCAGGCTACAGATCCCAAGGCGTGCCCAGGTAACGGGATTGCCTGTAGCTGGAAGATCTCTTTATGACTAGTGTATTAATCTAGTTATTAGACTTAGTCCATTTCAGTGGGTACTCCTGACCGTGGTACTCAGGAGTCCCCTCCTAGACATGATGCAAGACAGGACTGGATTATTCGTACAAGCACAATCGCCCACGGTGTCCAGAATATTTATTCTTGTCAGGTCATGTCATGTCAGGTAGCCGTCGCAACAGCTGTTCAAGATAATCATGTCAGGTGTACTTGTCAGAAGTGCGCCACGACGGACCACTATCATGCCTTGTTAGTCATGTCAGAAGTGCACCACTGCGGATCACTGTCAGGTCATGTCCAATTATCATTTCTAAATATATTAAATAAATTCATGATTATCAAGTTCATGACAAAAGGCGTAAGGATATAAAATGGGCATAAAATATCTAATAAAATATCAATACGCAGAGCTATAGGAGAGCCATGCGGCTAAGGCATATGCGGCCATGAATGATCTCATGCGGCTAGAAGAGAACAGCCCATGCGGCTGAATAGGGTCAGGCGCATGCGGCTAAAAGGGGTATCAGTCATATGCGGCTCGGAGATCCAGTCAGTCATGCGGCTGAGAAAGGCAAAACATATGCAGTCAGGAGGATAAGGAACTCATGCGGCTGGCGGGGGATGGGTCCATGCGACTGAATAACCAATCAGGTACATGCGGTCGGGGAGGAGCAACCCATGCGGCTGCGGGGAGCAAATGACTATGCGATCAAGGGAAATCAAATCCATGCGGCTGGGAAACTACGGTCTATGCGGCTCGCGAGTGTTGAGTTCATGCGGCTCAGGGTGGGCTGAGTCCCATGCGGCTGGACTGGGAAGCTCAGTCATGCGGTTAAGTGAGAAGGACCTCATGCGGCTAGAAGGAATACTTGCCGCATGAACTTATCATGCGGTCAAGTCAAGGCAATAGTGCATACGGTTGGAACTGGCTTGCCGCATGAATATTCATGCGGTCAAGTGCTACCATGCGGCTCGGGACTGTGCTTCTTCTCCAAATTTCCGAGAAGAAGTACACCATAAGCCATGGCTTCCAAGCTGCATAACTCTATCATCCGGAGCCCAAATCCGAACTTCCATAGGTCAAAATGGGGTAGAACGAAATTCTCTACAACATGGAACCATCAAAACTCGGAAATAACAAGATTAAGTAGATCAAAACTGAAGAAATCCGAAAATAATGTAAATATAGATCTACAAGAATCTAGCCATGGAAAGTGAAAATGCCAAGTTCTAAAGTATGTTAGAATGTTGTAAGGAAGAGAATGAAGCAATAAAATCGGAGTTCCTTCATGAAGCAAGTTGCACTTACCTAGACCTCTCTCTCTCTCCCTGGTAGGTGAAGGAGTAAATGGAAAAAAAAGAAGAGGTTAATGAAGAGAGAGAAAGAAGAATGGTAATAAATACTAAAGGTGGTGGTAGGTAGGGGGTTCATCCATGGGTTCATCATGAACCCAAGCAAAACCAAGTCAGGCCGAACCAACCCAAGGATAAACCAAGCCAAGCCATGAAGGAAACTAAGGAAGGAAATCAAGCAATATAGAATAAAATACGTACACGTATTCCAAAAATACGTAATACGAACCACAGGCATTACAACATCGTCCCAAGCGTTTCAACACAATTTGTTCATAATGAACTTTCAAATTTGGGCACGAGTTTGATACATCAAATGACGAAATTAAGCTACAAAATTTTACAGGGGCTGAGATAATTATACTAGCAATGGAGAGGGGAAAGTGGTTCTCCAGAAAGTGCTGCGACGAGGAAGATACGAATCCGCAAAGTCGTCATCCCAAAACTGTCAAAATAAATACAATTTTGAACGTACAACTTGGCGGCCGATTTGGATCGATTAAGCGAATGAATTAACGGTTAAAAATAAGACATGGGGAAGAGTGATATTCCAACAATAAAATAGGAAAGACAATTTTTGATCCAACGTCCCGAAAATGCTGCATAAAGATACTTCTACACACGATGAATTCTGAACCATAAATTCAAAGTCCTTTCCATGGACGATCAGAATCCAACTCGAAAAAGACTCCACTAATGTAATAAGAAGATAGACGACGCCTAACAAACTTCACACGGATCACCCAATACTTCAATAGATTATATAGATTATAATGAGTAGAACAAAAATTAACGAGGATGACGAGAGAGAACCGTTGTAGAACTCATCAAAAAGATCCATCTTCAAAACAGCCCCTGAAACTTCGAATCTCTCTTCCTCCCTCTAGAAACTTGTAAACTTCAGAAAACTCTCTGTCACGACCCGCACCCGTTTTTTTTTTTAAACGGATACAAGACGTGTCCAAGCCAGCCTACGCCGCAGTGTCGGCGGTAGAACGCTGTCACGGCCATGAAGATCAAAATTACAAATAATGCTCATTCACAAAATTAATTTAATTTACGATGATCACAAGTTTTACATTTGTATAAAAATATAAACTTGTACAAATAACTGAATGACTACAACTCAACTATCTAGCTAGTCTCTAGGCTTTATCTGCAAGTATTCCCGTCACTCCCCAAGCTAAATGAATCCGCGGCTAACCTGAAAATGTTGGTTTCCAGTCAGGAATGGAACGAGCACAATTCACTGAATGCAATTTCAAATAAAGAAAATGACTATAAAACAAAGGTTAGGCATTAATCATGAGTTTTGAAAATAACAGTAAACCCGTAAGAAAATCAATAGTAATAAATAGACCAATATACTTTTCCACCGTTAGAAGTACCTTTGAAATGTGATCGGTCTGGGGTGCTACACCGCACGGTCTACGATATCTACTTGCAGAAAAGTAACGATGTCTACAATGTCTACAATATCTACAATGTCTACAATATCTACAATGTCTACAATATTTACAATGTCTACAATATCTACAATGTCTACAATATCTACAATGTCTACAATATTTACAATGTCTACAATATTTACAATGTCTACGATATCTACAATGTCTACAATATCTACAATGTCTACAATATCTACAATGTCTACGATATCTACAATGTCTACAATATCTACAATGTCTATGATATCTACAATGTCTACAATATCTACAATGTCTACAATATCTACAATGTCTACAATATCTACAATGTCTACGGTCTGATCACACATCCTTGGTACTTCTCATTCCCGACTCAACAATTTATAATAGAGTATAAAAATCACATAACCAATGACTAATCAATGAAATATAGTAAAGATCAATATCGAAATGCAGACAATAAACTGTACTCGCCTGTGGTCCTTTGCTGGTGAAACCGACAATCTGAACTACTCAATGTGCCACTATAGTCAAAACCCGTACAACAGTCCCCGGAAGCTGAAATAAATAATACCAATGATCTCAGAATAGTCTAATTAGCTAGGATTGCCTGTCCCTACATCCAATTCTGGACACAGGGGCAAAACGGTAATTTTGGGCCAAAACGGTATCCGTCGTTGGACCCGCTTTGCACCGAAAAGTGTGCCAGAGTCAACGGTCTCTAAAGTCGTCAAACTACATGTCTACAGATCCGATTTTCCGATACGAACTCGACCTTATGTCCAAAGTTGGATTCCGGCGGGCCGTGCACAAAATCGCCCGTTGAGTGGGACCGTGGGGCCCGCAAAACGACGTCGATTTCAACTGTCTCAGAATCGGACCAAACTTGGCATACAAGACCAGAAAAATGATACAGTCCTGTTGGCGTAAGTTTCGTCTCGATCTGACGAGCGTGCACAAAGTTATGACTGAATTTGCATTAGACGGATACGGGGCGATTTCGACGGATACGCGTCGAATTCGTCGCGCACACGCGACCAATTTGGATTCCTTCAAAGCCCACACGACCACGAAGCTGTTACGCAGCTTTCGATCCTTTCGGTGCGTGACCACGTCGCCCGAAATGGCGGGACGGACGTCGTGTGGATGGTTTTTCTAGTTTTGAAAATAGGTTTTTCCTGAACTTTAGAATCGAATATCTTCTTATATACTTAATGAAATCCGAATCCACAAGGAGGGTTATGGTGCCCTACATGTTGTGTAAAAGTGTGTTCAAATATTTTTCTAAAATTCTTATCGTACAGATCGTAAAACGCCTTGAAAAGTGGACCTTTGGGACGGTTTACTGTCCTGTTTTGGACAGGTTTTTCGCGATGTTCGCGTCGATTTATCCAGCAACTTAGGGCTTCTAAATTCAAACTAAAAGAAGGGAAATAAACTCGTATAGGTTGTCTTCCTAGCGAACCAATCGGTTCGAGAAACGGTGATGGGATGAGTCAGTAAGGTACCTGCAAAGTTGTCCTCATGGGGCAACTGCTGCTGCCATCCCCTCTGTTTCTCCGACGCGCGCGCGCGTGTCGGCCGTCCGTTGGCCGCCTGCGGTGGTGTTGGCGCGCGCGCGGCGCCTGAGGGTGCGCCCAGGAAAGAGGAGTTCACGGGGTGTCAGCGTGGAAGCTAGGGTTTTGCGTTTACTTTCTCCCTCTCGATTATAAATAGGCTACAGCAGTCGAACTGCTCTGTTTGGGTTTTGGGGGGCTCGGGATGCATGGGCTTCTCGTGAAGCTACTGCTTCTCTTCATTGTTGTGGGGAATGGGCTTTCCAGCCTGGGCCGAGCTGGGTATGGCCTGTTGGCCGATCAGCTGGGCCTGGCTCGGCCAGCTGCTGTTTCCAAATTCCTCTTTTTTTTCTATTTCTTTATTCATTACATACTTATATATATATCTAAGTACAAATATACGTTTATATATACGCACACATATACATATGTACATATATGTATATTTTTATCTATACATACACGTATATGTATAATATATATTTATACGTACACATACATACACTCATATATAATATACGTTTATATATATGCTTATACACATTTAATATATATCTATATATATATATATTCACACATACACATAAAAATATATATATATTCACACATATACATATACACGAATACTTATATTGACATATACATATCTACAAATATTTATATATAGGCATATATATATTCACACTCGTACACAATATATATTTATAAATACACATATATACCTTGTATATATAAACCATATTCAATCTAAAATGTTTAAAATCAATATAAAATATATTTCCAAATAAAATGTCAATATTTTTATTTCTATATATAATATATCTATTTAAATGTGTACATATACCTATATACTCGTACACATACTTATATAATATATATCCATAGAACCTAAATAAAACCCAATATTATATATTTCTAGAGTAAGGTCTATTTCTTACAAATATGAATATATATATTAAATCACATTTATTTGATAACCAAATAAATATAACCAATAATTATGATAATAATATTATAAAATAACGACCTCAAAAATAATGATAATAAATAATAATAGTAGTAATAATAATAAAATTCAATAAAGTAAATATTAATAAAATATTAAAAAATCCGGGAAGGGGAGCTACAAATCTACCCACCTTAAAAATAATTTCGTCCTCGAAATTCTAACTTATAAACATGCCTAGAATTTGAACAAATAATAATAATACTAATAATAATAATAATAATAATAATAATAATAAGTCCACTATTACCACAATCTCCTCCAGTCATTTCGTAACTACGAATCATCGAGGACTTCTACCCACCTTTGGTCACACCACTCCCTCAAACTGAAATCTTATAATTTCTAACTAGTTGCAAACGTTCCTACCAACAGATTTCTAGGCACACGACATCAATAATCCTCTTCTATTTATCAAGCAACCCAAAATTTAACGAACAACAAATTTACACCAGTAGCTAAGAAATATTGCTAAATTCTAATAAGTGTGACCATTCGTCACTCTATAATGGGGAGAACAGGAAGATAAGGAAAAATATTCGAGGGAGAATAAGAAGTTTCTAGAGCGGTAGAGAGTATCTCTTGGTATCGATAGAGAGAGAATGTTTATGAATCATTAACTTATTTGCTAGATGAGCTACTCTAGTCCAGTCATTGGCTAAATCGAAGAATTCTTCATATCCTAGAGGGGCTTGCAATCCATTCAATACATAAATTCTGTCCTCGAAATTTTATCTGAACAAGATTTCATAATGGAACGAAATTTGGGAAATCCAGATTGTGACCTTTTTCGTGCTTATTTAAACACGCGAGCAAGGGATATGAATGCAATGCAAGATCGTCCCGCGACATCCAAGTAGATGGAGTAAAGGTTACAAATGGATTCACATCCTATGGGGTGGAGCCTATTCCAAATAGTTCGGTTTTCTAGTCCGAGTATGGTGGTATGCACGGATGGGTTTTACTGAGTCTTAATGGACTTCCTGATTGGACATCCCTCGTTGGTTGGGTAAACCTTGGATTACAATCTATACGGACTGGTCAAGACTCTAATGATACAACTATTCCTACTAGATTAGGGTATTCCAAAATAGGTTTCTATCCAAGGGTTGAGCTAGTTGGCCATCAGGTTGGTTAGCTAGGTTCATGAAGCCCAAAAATGCACCTTCCGAGACTTTTGTGTTTAAGTAAAACATGAGACCTCGATTGGGTGGCACACTAGTGGCATGCGCGTAGTAGGCTTCGAGTAGATCACAACCATATATTGGGTCGAAGGACTGGGGTCGCAATTAAGGCTCTAGTGGATGTTGGAAAGTATACCAGTACTATGGTAAAGGTTATAACTAGTCCTTTTAACCTGAAAGTCGTACCCCAAAAATAGAGTACAAGGGGACTAGTTTGAGTGGGACATGATATACCTAGATGAAGGTGGACTCGTCTAGATTTTACATGTGAAATTTGTTGGAAGGTATCAGCTGGTCTTGTGCTCCGAATATTAGTGACACGGCCGGGGACGCAAAATGATCTAAATGGAAAGTGGGAGCCCATAGGGCACTAACTATCATTCTAATAAAATTTATTCTAATCAATCGGTGATCTTCGTATATCCAAAACTTTAGGAGGCTTACAGTCTATCTACCTTAGAAGCTAGGATATGGTTTGAGGAATGATGAGGTCCGAAAAGTTTCAAAGTCCGGATATTGTACCTCGACTCTTGTAAATGAAGAATAAGGCACGACGTAACGGAATACGGTAGATGTTAGTCAAGTCAAGGATCGTTTATCACTAAATAGAAAACGAGTGTGTACAATGACACATGGTCGATAAAATAGAATGACCTACTCGTCCACAGTATATAAGGGTTATCGACCGGGTAACCAACTCTAAGGCACATCTTACGAAAGATTTCCTAGCAACTGGGTCACAAATTTCTATTGACGCTCAGTCTGTCGGACTATTATCACAAGAGTTGTGTGCTCAAGTATTGCTGTTGACCACTGGTAGATCATAGTGTGACAGGGTATTTAAGCTATGGTATTGGCTAAGCTAGTGATTATGGGCTTTGGTCGAGGGACAGTTGAGTCAAGGCATAAGGGTTGAAAGTAAGGCAATATTCAAGAAAAATTTAGAGACACAATGAATTGTTTCTTGAGAATAGATAGTCTCCTGGGTTGACATTATGACTAAGGGTAAAACCCTAATCATTCTTAAATTCATATGGCTTGAAAGTCTCGATAATAGTTTGATGGTCAAGGGGGAGAACGAGTAACTCAATCACATGACTGGCAGTTGGTAGCTACACTTGTGCCTACCATTATCATAGCCATGGGAATACCCTGTATCTCTCTACCATCACGAGCTTTCGGCTTTCCAAATTGGTGAAAGATAAAAACAATAAAGAAGTCAAGGGAGACATTACTAATACAATTTTGTGATTCAAGGGCGAACATATAATTCAAGAGGAATTATCAATGCAGTCGTGGATGAGTTCATAGATACATCGATATCTCAATCCACGTAGGATAGTTAAATGAAGTGCGAACCAAATGCATCATGGTTGATCAGACCATAATACACTGATTCTGATTAGACAATATGTTAGCAGGCGTCCCCACTAAACACATGTCTTGAATCAAGCTCGAGAACAGAGTGAGCTTGCAAAACTAGGCTGTAATTGCGGCGTTGGTCAAGATAGTCAAAATACAAGTTCGCAAGATTTTCGAAAGAAGGCACAAGCAGTTCGGGTTTTGAGAGAATCAAACCTTACCCGGTGTTCTTGTTCATACAGTCTTCCTACTATCTTCTTATCTATAAGGTCTTGGTCGGCTAGTGGGTTATGAACCCCTTAAATTCTACATTCTAGGTAACCTATTAGCGTCAATCAATTTTCTCGTCAATAGGTCACAAGGACCACGAAATGCTAGATCGGGGGATGTGTTACCCAACTACAAATTTCCACTAACATTGGCTTCGGGTCTTACGGAACATACATGGCATTGTCCTATCCTTCATAGAATCCTAAACCTGTAATCACGTCTGAAGTCATTCCACCGAGAGTTATACCTTGCCCGTATACTATGGCTGTGGTAAACCCTTGGTTTCGTGATTCATATGTGATACGAAATCGAATACTTCTTAACTCTAACCAATATAGACTCAAGGGTAACTAAGAAAAAGAGGACCACTAGCCTTAGTTTCTAGTAACATTCTATAGCCTATATAACAAATTTCAACTCTAGGGGTTTTGTCTCGCCAGTGCGCTGCTGGCTGCAGTGAATCCATAGTCTTCCTAATTTAAATAAACGGCGACAGTGCGCTGCTGTCCCGCCATTATGAATTAACTAACATTCCTTTAACTACATATGTAAGAATTTACGAGTTTCTAGAGATTCAAACAACTGGCTATGAAATAAAGTGTAAGTATCTATCAGTCATAATCCTCAGATTAAAAGATGAACATGGAGAAAATAACTGAAGATAAAGGAATACAACATTCTAATCTATTCCATGTGTATTCAACTATTGAGGAAAATTTTGAATCGACACTAACTTGAGGTTCGCATATGGTTAACCTAATCAGAAATTATAATGGATAATAATTCTTAGGGCAACTAGAAACTAAATAAGTAATTCGGGTTAAGATATGAGGATGATATCCAAAGGACAAGAGAAGGGATTGCACCATTTATCAAGGTTAGATCATTAATTCTATGAAGCCCTGCCTTACCATGGGAATAATTTATCCAAGTTAGATTACATCATCATATCAAGAGATACTAGTGTACCTATGGGGATCTGATAACTATCAAAATTAATAACTCCTTATCTACATTGCATGGCCTAGACTACCCCTCGGTAAATTTTGTGTAAGGGACTCCTAGTCCTAGTCATTCTCGTAAATTAAATTAATCCTTGTTCGTGAATGAGCGTGTCTAGTCGCAGGCTCGCAATAGTACAACTTAAGTACTATCACGAGTTCGCATAATTTGCGAAGACAGACCTGCATGGGCCACCACAAAATCTTGTCACGACCCGCACCCGTTTTTTTTTAAACGGATACAAGACGTGTCCAAGCCAGCCTACGCCGCAGTGTCGGCGGTAGAACGCTGTCACGGCCATGAAGATCAAAATCACAAATAATGCTCATTCACAAAATTAATTTAATTTACAATGATCACAAGTTTTACATTTGTATAAAAATATAAACTTGTACAAATAACTGAATGACTACAACTCAACTATCTAGCTAGTCTCTAGGCTTTATCTGCAAGTATTCCCGTCACTCTCCAAGCTAAATGAATCCGCGGCTAACCTGAAAATGTTGGTTTCTAGTCAGGAATGGAACGAGCACAATTCACTGAATGCAATTTCAAATAAAGAAAATGACTATAAAACAAAGGTTAGGCATTAATCATGAGTTTTGAAAATAACAGTAAACCCGTAAGAAAATCAATAGTAATAAATAGACCAATATACTTTTCCACCGTTAGAAGTACCTTTGAAATATGATCGGTCTGGGGTGCTACACCGCACGGTCTACGATATCTACTTGCAGAAAAGTAACGATGTCTACAATGTCTACAATATCTACAATGTCTACAATATCTACAATGTCTACAATATTTACAATGTCTACAATATCTACAATGTCTACAATATCTACAATGTCTACAATATTTACAATGTCTACAATATTTACAATGTCTACGATATCTACAATGTCTACAATATCTACAATGTCTACAATATCTACAATGTCTACGATATCTACAATGTCTACAATATCTACAATGTCTACGATATCTACAATGTCTACAATATCTACAATGTCTACAATATCTACAATGTCTACAATATCTACAATGTCTACGGTCTGATCACACATCCTTGGTACTTCTCATTCCCGACTCAACAATTTATAATAGAGTATAAAAATCACATAACCAATGACTAATCAATGAAATATAGTAAAGATCAATATCGAAATGCAGACAATAAACTGTACTCGCCTGTGGTCCTTTGCTGGTGAAACCGACAATCTGAACTACTCAATGTGCCACTATAGTCAAAACCCGTACAACAGCCCCCGGAAGCTAAAATAAATAATACCAATGATCTCAGAATAGTCTAATTAGCTAGGATTACCTGTCCCTACGTCCAATTCTGGACACAGGGGCAAAACGGTAATTTTCGGCCAAAACGGTGTCCGCCATTGGACCCGCTTTGCACCGAAAAGTGTGCCAGAGTCAACGGTCTCTAAAGTCGTCAAACTACATGTCTACAGATCCGATTTTCCGATACGAACCCGACCTTGTGTCCAAAGTTGGATTCCGGCGGGCCGTGCACAAAATCGCCCGTTGAGTGGGACCGTGGGGCCCGCAAAACGACGTCGATTTCAACTGTCTCAGAATCGGACCAAACTTGGCATACAAGACCAGAAAAATGATACAGTCCTGTTGGCGCAAGTTTCGTCTCGATCTGACGAGCGTGCACAAAGTTATGACTGAATTTGCATTAGACGGATACGGGGCGATTTCGACGGATACGCGTCGAATTCGTCGCGCACACGCGACCAATTTGAATTCCGTCAAAGCCCACACGACCACGAAGCTGTTACGCAGCTTTTGATCCTTTCGGTGCGCGACCACGTCGCCCGAAATGGCGGGACGGACGTCGTGTGGATGGTTTTTCTAGTTTTGAAAATAGGTTTTTCCTGAACTTTAGAATCGAATATCTTCTTATATACTTAATGAAATCCGAATCCACAAGGAGGGTTATGGTGCCCTACATGTTGTGTAAAAGTGTGTTCAAATATTTTTCTAAAATTCTTATCGTACAGATCGTAAAACGCCTTGAAAAGTGGACCTTTGGGACGGTTTACTGTCCTGTTTTGGACAGGTTTTTCGCGATGTTCGCGTCGATTTATCCAGCAACTTAGGGCTTCTAAATTCAAACTAAAAGAAGGGAAATAAACTCGTATAGGTTGTCTTCCTAGCGAACCAATCGGTTCGAGAAACGGTGATGGGATGAGTCAGTAAGGTACCTGCAAAGTTGTCCTCATGGGGCAACTGCTGCTGCCATCCCCTCTGTTTCTCCGACGCGCGCGCGCGTGTCGGCCGTCCGTTGGCCGCCTGCGCTGGTGTTGGCGCGCGCGCGGCGCCTGAGGGTGCGCCCAGGAAAGAGGAGTTCACGGGGTGTCAGCGTGGAAGCTAGGGTTTTGCGTTTACTTTCTCCCTCTCGATTATAAATAGGCTACAGCAGTCGAACTGCTCTGTTTGGGTTTTGGGGGGCTCGGGATGCATGGGCTTCTCGTGAAGCTACTGCTTCTCTTCATTGTTGTGGGGAATGGGCTTTCCAGCCTGGGCCGAGCTGGGTATGGCCTGTTGGCCGATCAGCTGGGCCTGGCTCGGCCAGCTGCTGTTTCCAAATTCCTCTTTTTTTTTCTATTTCTTTATTCATTACATACTTATATATATATCTAAGTACAAATATACGTTTATATATACGCACACATATACATATGTACATATATGTATATTTTTATCTATACATACACGTATATGTATAATATATATTTATACGTACACATACATACACTCATATATAATATACGTTTATATATATGCTTATACACATTTAATATATATCTATATATATATATATTCACACATACACATAAAATATATATATATATATTCACACATATACATATACACGAATACTTATATTGACATATACATATCTACAAATATTTATATATAGGCATATATATATTCACACTCGTACACAATATATATTTATAAATACACATATATACCTTGTATATATATACCATATTCAATCTAAAATGTTTAAAATCAATATAAAATATATTTCCAAATAAAATGTCAATATTTTTATTTCTATATATAATATATCTATTTAAATGTGTACATATACCTATATACTCGTACACATACTTATATAATATATATCCATAGAACCTAAATAAAACCCAATATTATATATTTCTAGAGTAAGGTCTATTTCTTACAAATATGAATATATATATTAAATCACATTTATTTGATAACCAAATAAATATAACCAATAATTATGATAATAATATTATAAAATAACGACCTCAAAAATAATGATAATAAATAATAATAGTAGTAATAATAATAAAATTCAATAAAGTAAATAATAATAAAATATTAAAAAAATCCGGGAAGGGGAGCTACACTCTCCCCTTTTGATCTTGAGATAATGAATTAGGATTACAAAACAGATATTTAAGGTACCCTAATCCCGAAATAATCTGGACCGTTGGTCACGATCAAATGATGTTAATAACATACCTAAATTCGACCTTCATCCCAGACACCGGTGTACAGTTGATATACCGATAGAGGTATACCGATGATATACCTTTATCGCCTGTATACCAAAATTTCTCAATTCGTATCAGAACCATTCTAGAACAAAAAATATTAGACCACTATATTGTCAATACACCAGAAGCGGTATACTGACGATATATAACTGACTTTAATACTGGATTTTGACAATATTCTGGTACATGCTCAACTCTAGTTACGTTTGCCGTCTTTGACTTTTCGAGCTTCTTCGACACACATGACGTTCGTCACACTCCGGAGTATTCTTCACATAGGTTGAAAACCCATCCAACACCAACAAATAAAAGGATAACAATAAACTTAGTAATAACAATGACATTAATAAGACTTAAAATAAGAAAATCAATATACTCAAAATTTTAATAAATGTAAACTTTGAGAAATCAGGGGGTTTTATCTCTTCCAAGTGAAAGATTATCTTTCTTTGTCTCCTTCTCAGTTAGCTTCTTCTCAAGTTCCCTGGCACCCCATTTGTCATTATAATAAATAATAAAGCATATCATAGTTGCAACAATATAGTTACATATGTTGCAAGAATACGGACACGGACATCTTACAGATACCAGCACTATTTTCTGAATTTGTGAAACATAGGATGTTAATCTAGAGGTTAAAATGCACATACATTAGAAGGAAGTAATATCCATTGTAATCTTATGAATTATGACGTGTGTGCACCTATTTTGGCATTCATCTTTGCTACTATTGACACTTATATTCTATCACCTTGAAGAGTTAGCATTGAATAATATCTCATTATTAACCAATGATTAAAGGATTTGCTGATTTTGGTTTAAAGCATCTGCTACAAATCAAACATCTG